>CM035134.1:134738549-135456049 GCA_020205605.1 Panax ginseng | reverse complement strand
TTCCTAAATCTTGTAACTCCCTTCCATGGAGCAACTCGCAACAATACATGATCCCCTATACTAAATTCCACGTCCTTTCGATGAAGATCCGCATAACTCTTTTGTCGATCTTGTGCCGTTTGTATACGTTGTCGAATTATTTGGATCTTTTCGGTAGTCATACGTACTAACAAGGTCCCAACAATGTTGCTTCACCCACCTCATCCCAACATATTGAGAAGCGACACTTTCATCCATATAATGCTTCAAATGGAGCCACACCTATACTGCACGATAAGCTGTTGTTGTTGGAGGAGAATTCCACCAATGGTAAATACTTATCCCAAGCGCCCTTGAAGTTCAGGACATAGAGTCCTAATAAATCTTCAAGAGTTTGAATAGTCCTCTCGATTGTCCGTCCGTTTGAGGATGGTATGCGAAATCAATCGTAAATCGCGTTTCATAGCTTTTTTCAAGCTAACCCAAAATCTTGAAGTGAATCTTGGGTCACGATCCGAAACTATGAATACTGGCATGCCATGCAACCTCACAATCTCATTTACATATATACTAGCAAGACGTTCAAGGGAATAAGCCTCCCGTATCGGCAAGATATGAGCAGACTTGGTTAATCTATTAACAATAACCCAAATAACATTGATGCCTTGAGAAACCGTAGGAAGACCCGTAACGAAATTCATGTTAATGTGTTCCCACTTCCATTTAGGAATCTCAAGTGGTTGCAATGGACCCTTAGGTACTAGATGCTCCGCCTTTACACGTTGACAAGTTAAACACATCGAGATAAATTTTGCAATCTCTCTCTTCATATTGTTCCACCAAAATGTATGTCGAAGATCACGATACATTTTAGTACTTCCAGGATGGATTGTAAATGGTGTATTGTGTGCCTCCCTCATAATATTGTACTTCAAATCAGAGTCATTAGGAACACAAAGTCTAGAGTGGACTCAAAGTATTCCTTCTTCATCAATTCTCGCTTTCGGAATAGCTCCTTCTTGTACTTTCTTCTTCATACGCGCATCGATTTTCCTGCCCGGTGGCTTGAGAAACCTTAACTTTTTCTATTAAAGTTGGCTCTGTCGTATACTTGACATCATCGCACTCATTCCTCCATATGATCTTCTACTCAACGCTACGCCATTTACCACGTTCGCTTTTCGGGATGGTATTGAATAGTGTGGTCGTAGTCTTTCAATAGCTCGAGCCAACGTCGTTGCTGCCGCATGTTGAGTTCTTTTGAGTGAAGAAATATTTAAGGCTTTTATGGTGCAATATATCTCCACTTTCTCCCCATATAGATAGTGCCTCCATATCTTTAGCTGAAAAGCATTCCATCGCCGCTAACTCTAGATCATGAGTAGGATAATTCCTCTCATACTCTTTAAGTTGTCGCGAGGCATAGGCTATGACTTTCCCGTTGCATGAGAACACATCCTAACCCTTTGCACGAAGCATCATTTGTAGATAAAAATCCATCCGCACCGGATGGTATTGTTAGAAACAGTGCCAAAATGAGTCTCCTCTTGAGCTCTTGGAAACTCTTCTCGCATTCTTCGCTCCAAAGCGAATTTTGTATCCTTCCGAGAGTTAATTTGGGTTAATGGAGTAGCGATTCGAGAAAACCCTTCCACGAATCTCCGATAATAACAAACGGCTAAGCCCAAAAAGCTACGTACTTGATCCACCGACTTGGTTGCTCTAACTTTGTATTGCTTCAATCTTATTTGGATCAGCAGATACTCCATGTTTCGACTTAGCGTGCCCAAGGAATCCTACTTCCTCAAGCGAACTCGCATTTCTTCAATTTGGCATATAGTTTGTTTTCACGAAGCCTTTGGAGTACCAGCTTCAAATGGTGCTCATGATCTTCACGACTTTTGGAATATATGAGGATGTCATCAATAAAAACAACAACGAACTGATCCAAATATTCCTTGAATACTCGGTTCATCATATCCATGAAAGACGAGGAGCATTAGTCAATCTGAAAGACATGACTAAGAATTCATAATGCCCGTACCGAGTTCTGAAGGCAGTCTTTGGAATATCCTCAGTTCTAATCTTCAGCTGATGATATCCAGAACGAAGATCGATCTTTGAAAAGAATTGTGCTCCTTGCAACTGGTCAAACAGGTCATCAATACGAGGTAGAGGATACCTATTCTTGATGGTGACATGGTTCAATTCCCGATAGTCAATACAAAGTCGCATACTCCCGTCTTTCTTCTTTACGAATAAAATAGGAGCACCCCAAGGAGATGTACTAGGACGAATGAAACCGATGTCCAATAACTCCTGTAGTTGGACCTTTAACTCCTGAAGTTCAATAGGAGCCATTCGATATGGGGTTTTAGAAATGGGCTTTGTACCAGGTTCAAGATCAATAAAGAATTCAACTTCACGTTCTGGGGGTAGACCGGGAAGTTCTTCAGGAAATACGTCAGGAAAGTCAATAACAATAGGAATATTATTCAAATTTGACGTGTCTTTATTCAAATCCATAACATGGGCTAAGAAAGCTTGACATCCGTTTTTAATAAACGAATAGCTTTATGATTAGATATGATGGTGATTGATTTTAATGGTTTAGTTTCTTGAATTGCATAACAACGGGTTGGTTAGGAATATGAAAACTAACAACCTTACGAAAACAATCAATTTTGGCATGATGAGTAGTTAACCAATCAATCCCTAAAATCACATTGAAAGCAAGTATCTTTAAAGAGATAAGGTCAACAGGTAAGGTGATGGTGCCAACTTGAATCAAACAAGATTTATAAACAGTGGATGTGATGAAAGTTTCTCCTAATGGAGTTTCCACAGATAGGTCAAAGTCTAATTTCTCCGGAGTCAAGTTTAAACGTTGAGCACAAGCAGGAGAGATAAATGAATGGGTAGTACCGGTATCAAGTAAGGTATAAACTTCGCAAAAATTTATAAATAGCTTACCCGTGATCACCTCGTTTGGGTTCCTCGCATTTTGACCAGTCACAACAAACGCTCTTCCAGGAATCGTTGACTTTGACTTTTCTGGGACAGTCTTTTGAGTCACCGTCCCCACTGAACTAGGTTTCGCTACCGTACAATCTCGAGCGATATGTCCTTCCTTTCTATAATTATAGCATACCTTGAACTGTTGTGGGCAGTTTGGACTAATATGTCCCTCTTTTACGCATTTGTAGCATACGACCGTTGGTCGTTCTCCTCCCTTAGAACCAGTTGCTGCCGGCACTGTCGTCTTCACATGGTCGTTGTTAAATGTCCTCTTTTTAAAATCTCCTCCTAACTCGCTTCTTCTATTTTTATGGCCATGATTACCACCAGAGTGGTTACCATTTTTATCCGTTTTTTTCTTTCTCCACTGGTTATCGTTGTTTTGTTGACTGCTATCTTTGGTATGATCCTAATTGTGGTCCCTCGGTTGACCGTACTCGTTATCTCGCTCTAATAATTGAGCCACATTTACAACATCCGAATAGAGAAAATTTATGAGAAATGAGATATTGTCGTATCGCGGGTTTCAAACCTCTCGAAACATCCGCGTCATACGTTCCTCATTCTCCACCAAATGAGGTGTAAACTGGATAACTCGCAAACTTTGCCTCATCTTTGAGACACCGTCCATGTTGTTTTGTTCTAATCGATGAACTCCACTTCTTCATATATGACGAACACTTTCGGAAAGTATTTGTCATTAAATAAGTTTTCTGAAATATCTCCCAAGATATCTTTGAGTGCGATTGGATGGGAACGCTTCACGAGACTCCCACCGATGAATGCCTTGCCACGGAACATAAAGGTGGCGAATGGAACCTTACATTCTCTCCGTGCATCTTAAGACATCGAATATCTTGGTAATTTGCTTGACCCATGTTTCGCCATGATCGAATCGGGCTTTCCTTAAATTCGGTGGTCCCAACTCTTTGAATCGCTTCATTTGTGACAACCCGTGAATTGTTATCATTTCTCCTATGTTTTGAACACGAGTCTCCTAAATCGATTTTGCATGAACCGCAAAAGCTTCTAAACATCCCCTCGTTCATCATCTCGCTTTCGATTGGTGTTGTTCATGGGAGGAACATTGCCACTGTGTGCGAGTGTTCTCCTCGTTAGTGAGTCTGAGCGTCTCCACGGTCTCATTTCCACTATTAATATTCTCGATCGACATTCTCAAATCTTGTCACAAAACAAGGGTTAATTAAGGAAATCAATATATCACATAATATCCCTATATCTTGACCAACTAACAAATAAGTTTAGGTAGGACACACTAGAAGAAGGATTTACTCGTCTCTCCCTCTAGTTCTATTCCCTATCTCCGCCGGAGATCATATCCTAAGCTCGATACCAATTGTGGCGCCCCAAAATAGGTATACATCACCCATTACGAGTTGTCAATACATGATGGTAGAAACAACTACAACTTTATTATTACAACAAGAAGCTGTGAGTTTGAATACAAATATTATCTTCTAGACAATATCTATACTCAAATAAATCCTCATCACATTTATTGATAGATTATTTTACAAAAATGGTGAGGACTACTAAACATCTCTCTCTAGAACCTTCATTCCATACCCCGACTCGTACTCGCTATATTCTAGCCTCCTGAGAAGAAAAATGAAACAAAAAGGAAAAGGGTGAGCTCAACTAGCCCAGTAAAGAATATTATGACTAAGATAATATACAACAAATTATCATTAGTCTTTAACAGGGAAAAAAATCTAATAGAATACAATAGACAACAAGTTTTAAATCAATATTCGCAATGAAATAATAATTCATTAGAAGAGTTAAGTAGAGAATGCAAACTACTATCTTCTATGTATGAATTTAAAAGTTCATCGTCTATCTTTTATCCCTGTAACATCAATCAATATATATACGGAATCAAATATTCATCTTTGCACTCTGAGCCAAAAATATATTCATCGATTGGTCATGTTCATCTAAACACTGTTCATCTTTGCACTACGGGCCAAAGATATTCATCGAAATCATTCATCTTTGCACTCTGAGGCCAAAGATATTCAATAATATCATCATTTAAGACCGAGGATGATGAAAATATTTTTAAAAAGCGAATCCGATTGAAACAAAATGACAAGGATTGAGGATTAAGGATTAGTACTTTGTTTTATCCATGTCCAAAATACCTCAAAAAATAATCATAGTGGTGTAAAATTCAAGAATGATCAAAACATGGATACAATCAAAGCTAGTATCCAATAGATATTTTGAGCTTAAAAGGAAAATTTACATTTTTCGATGAATAGTGTCGTATTCGTGAATAGTGTCGCATTACGTGAATAGTGTTGTATCGTGAATAGTAACTCCGATACCAAAAGTTCCAAATTTGATAAAAACTTGGATCAATATTTCAAACATAATGATATTGAAGAAATAATATCATACGAAAAAAAATAATATCTCTTACCTCGAAAAGATCAAGATTTCTAGCTAAAACAGGATATAGGCTATGATTCGAACTTGCAAGTATAGCAATACTCAAAATACTCACAAGAATACGCTCGATATATAGAGAGAAAACTTGATTCGGTGTGATTTTCAATTCTAACCTAAGCACCTTATTTATAGGAAAATGCTTAGAACACCAAAGTAGAAAATTTAATAAATTAATATTATTTATTTTTCCACATCTTCCTATGCATCCAAGCATCTGAATTCAGTCTCTAACACATGTTAAAGATTCCCACCAAACACAAAAAACGTTTTTCTTATTTAAATTATTTTAAACTTCCAAAAATCAATTATTTCGGAGCTTCGGAACTTCAATAATTCATAATAAATAGCCCTTTTATCAAAAAATTCGAATCACGCGAGTTTTTATAGGAAATTCAATTCTCTACAACTTTGCAGAAGAAAGTGTTTCCAAATTCGAAACAAAAATTGACCGAAATCCATAAATGGGCGATTTTACAGGCTATACTCAAATATCAGTCAAGAAATGGGGTCCACCGATGCATAAAACATGCTTTAAATATTTTTTGTAACAAAAATACTCCTCCACATATACTCATATATCCCACATTTATCGTAAAAATATCATCATTATTATATTATTAAAATATAATAATATATTTAAATGAATTATTTTATCAGAAAAAGATAAAATTTCAATTTTCAACAATTGTCACATTAAAAATTTTCTCCATCTATATCCAGATAAAATCAATATTTTCCTCATCATATGAATCAATAATTAATTATTCACAAATAATATTACGAGAATCACAATATTGACAACCAGTAGCGGTTCCGGAAGAGGGCTTTCAATAAGAATTTCTCCTTCTTGGTGGCGCAATTAGGTGACCAAACCTCTCCTTAGGCGAGAACTTTCTAGAGATTTCCAATAATGTTATCTAATAATATTATTCGGATAATATGAATTATTGCTTCGATAATAAAAAAATCTTGTGTAATGACAATTATTGAAACAACAGCAATATAAAATATCAACGCAACAATTATTAAATCAATAAAATAAAATACTGAACAAGTAATTACTGTAACCATTATTGAGTAGTGCCTTCTTACGTAAGAATCAATAATTGGTGCAATACCTGGTAATCCGTGTTGTGTTTTAACCCAGAGTATTTTAAAAGTATTAACTTGAATAACTACGCCAAGTTATTTTTAAACAACTTATATTTGTCGTTTACTTCATCCAATCGCTTTTCAGTTATGAGGCCCACACATGGTCATTGCTTGTGAGTAAATACGAATATTCCCCTAAGCGATTTAATATTCCACGACCGACGAATATTCCCCAACAACAATGAATATTTTATAACCACTTGCTTATTTTGAAATATTTGCATATTTTACCCATAACTATCCACATTAATCAAATCAACCCTTACTATTTCAAAATAATAAATAGAGAAAATTAAATTTCATTAATAATAAGTTGGGGTCTTACAAACATGACCAACTGATGAATATCTTTGGCCTGTAGTGCAAAGATTAATATTTGATTCAAGATGAATATTGATTGGTGTTATAGGGATAAAATATTGATGATGGACTTTTAAATTCATAGATTATAGTAGATTTCATTCTCTACGTAACTCTTCTATGAATTGTTATTTCCGCTATGAATATTGATCTGAAACTTGTTGTCTATTATATTCTATCAGATTTTTCACTATTGAGGACTAACGATAATTTGTTCTATATTATCTTGGTCATAATGTTCTTTACTGGGCTAGTTGAGCTCACCCTTTTCCTTTTTGTTCCATTTTTCTTCTCAGGAGGCGAGAATGTAGCGAGTACTAGTCGGGGTATGGAATGAAGGTTCTAGAAAGTCGTTTTAGTAGTCCTCACTATTTTGTAAAATAGTGTATCAATAATTGTAATGAGGACTTATTTGAGTGTTGATATTGTCTAAAAGACAATTTTTTTTTTAAACTCACAGTTTATGTGTTGTCGTATTTTGCACGAAAATTGTATTAATAAAGTTGTAGTTGTTTCTGTACCATGTATTTGGTGACTCAGAATGGGTGTTGTATACCTATTTTGGGGGCGTCACACTTCTACTCAACGCGTCAGCTACTACATTCGCTTTTCCAGGATGGTATTGAATGGTATGATCGTAATCTTTCAACAGCTCGAGCCAACATCGTTGTTGCATGTTGAGTTTCTTTTGGGTGAAAAAATATTTGAGGCTTTTATGATCCGCATAGATCTCCACTTTCTCCCCATACAGGTAATGCCTCCATATTTTAAGTGCGAGAAATTGATCTTGAAGATCTCAGACAAGAAGGCATTAGGACAGATGTTCCAACAGGAAATAGATGGGCAAAAGATCACATTCAAGACTTAATCATTGGAGATCCAAATGCAAGGGTCAAAGCAAGAGCTGACACTCAGAACTAGTGTTTTTATCTAAGCTTTCTATCACAAATGGAACCAAAGAAGGTAGAAGACGCAATGGAAGATTCCAGTTGGATAGAAGCCATGCAAGAAGAACTGTGTCAATTTGAAAGAAGCAAAGTGTGGAGATTTGTTCCAAGACCAAGAAACCATCCAGTCATTGGCACCAAGTGGGTCTTCAGAAATAAGATGGATGAAGATGGAGTAATAACTAGGAATAAGGCAAGACTAGTGGCCAAAGTTTACTCTCAAGAAGAAGGCATTGACTACGACGAGACCTTTGCTTTTAAATATTTCTTGCCTTTGCTGCTCACATGAAATTCAAAGTCTTTCAAATGGATGTCAAAAGTGCATTCCTGAATGGTGAACTTCAAGAAGAAGTATATGTGGAACAACCTCCAGGTTTCATCAATCCAACTCTCTCTAATTATGTCTATAGATTAGACAAAGTCTTATATGGTCTTAAACAAGCACCTAGAGTATGGTATGAAACACTAACTAACTTTCTTATTGAAAATAGATTCACTAGAGGTAGAGTAGATACCACATTATTTCTTAAAAAGAATAAAGACAAAGCCTTATTAGTTCAACTATATGTTGATGACATTATCTTTGGTTCTACTGATGAAAAATTGTGTAAGAGATTTGCCAAGCTTCTGCAGAGCAAGTTCGAAATGAGCATGATGGGTGAGTTGAACTTCTTTCTTGGATTGGAAGTAAAGCAGACTGATGAAGGAATTTTCATAAACCAAGCCAAGTACATTAAAGACTTACTTAAAAATTATGGCATGGAATCAGCCTCTCCCATGAAAACCCCAATTGCTCCAGCAACCAAGCTTGACAAAGATGAAAAAGGTAAAAGTATTGATATAACTCAATACAGAGGTATGATAAGCTCTCTTCTATATCTAACTGCAAGTAGACCAGACATAATGTTTGCAACATGCATATGTGTTAGATTTCAAGCTAATCCTAAGGAATCACACTTAACTGTTGTAAAAAGGATTTTCAGGTACCTCAAAGACACACCTCACTTGGGGTTTTGGTATCCCAAGGAGTCCTCTTTTCAACTGACAAGATATACATATGTTGATTTTGCAGGCTACAAAATAGATAGAAAAAGTACTAGTGGCACCTGTCAACTGCTGGGAAACAGATTTGTGTCCTGGTTTAGCAAGAACCAAAACTCAGTATCTACATCAACAACAGAAGCTAAATACATTGCTGCTGGCAGCTGTTGTGCTCAAATATTATGGATGAAAAATCAGTTAGCAGATTATGGGTTTGACTTCAAATATGTACTTGTTCGATGTGATAACACAAGTGCTATAGGAATAACACACAATCCTGTCATGCATTCTAGGACTAAGCATATAGAAATTAGATATCATTTTATTAGGGACCATGTTCAAAATGGAACCATATCTTTACAATACATCCCTACTGAAAATCAACTTGTTGATGTCTTTACAAGGCCTCTAGATGAATCCAGATTTAATAAATAAATTAGTGAGCTAGGCATGCTAAATCTACAACTATAAAATCTATGCTCAATTTTTGGCTAACCATGCAGATATAAAGGCTATGTTCAAAATCTTAGACATGACCAAAGGAAGTCCACGATCGTAGAGTTTCAATGACATGAAAGACCACATTCGTAAAGCTTTCTCAACATGACAAAGAAGCATTTTGTGATGACAAAAGTTTCAATAAATCCAAGCAATTTCCTCGACAAGTGCCTCAGGGACAAACCTAATCCTTAGTTTATTCTAAGAGGTTGGCCCTTCCTAAGCTACCTTAACTCAAGAGAAATGCTAAGTAAAAAGCTCATCACAAGGACCAAAGCAGATGATGTTTGTAAGACCCCAACTTTTATGAATAAAGATTAATTTCTCTCGAAATATATTTTTGTATATTATGGTGTGGATATAATATAATGTTATAGTTGTGGGTAATATTTACAAATTTTACAAAGTAAGCAAGTGGTTATATAATATTTGATTGGTCGGGGAATAATCGTACGACGACATAATCATTGGTGGACCCCCACAATGGAAGTATTTTCGTAGTTAGAAAATGACATAATTATTTTTTTTATAAAAATAACGGCGGAATTTTATCGTTAAACTGTTGAACTACCCGGTAGTAAAAGTACAGTAATATGCGTGGTTGCATAGTAGCACACGGTATTGATTATTGATGCTTACGTGAGAAGTCACTTTCGGTTATACTCAATTATTGCTACAGTAATTACTGCATCATATCTCTCATATTATTGATTTGATTATTGTCACAGTATCATCTGCATAATATGTTATATTATTAAATCAATAATTGAGACGACAAAGTTATTTATATTATTAAATTACAATATTTACAATGTCTAGAAGTTCTGTCAATGAGAGGTTTGGTCATCTAATTGAGCGCCAATAAGGAGAAATCCTTATCGAAAACCCCCCTCTTTCCTGGGAACGACCTAGTTGTTAAATATTGTGAGTTATAATATTAATGATGAATAAGTTCGTGTTGATTAAAGATGAAATTGATAGTTCCATTGTGTTGGAATTATTAGTGTTAGTGGAAATCGACATTTATTCCGATATTAATTGATGTCTAGAAGTTTTACTGACCAGTCGGGTAATTAATTGGATAAATAAGCAATTAATTGCTATTAATTCACATGATTATAACTATTTGTTCACATGTGTGTACTATTGATTCACATTCTTGTACTATTAGGAGAGTTGGTGTAACATTGATAATACTTGCATGACTAAGTTAAAAATGGAGGTATAGATAGAGGTACTATACTGTAATTCATATTTTCACATGATTATAACTATTGATTCACATGATTGAACTATTGATTCACATTATTTACTATTAGGGGAGGTGGTGCAAGTTTGATAATACTTGCTTGAGGACTAAATTAAAATGAAGAAAAAGAGGAAGGTATTATACTGTAATATTTTGAGCCACAAAACGTGCAATTATCGAAACTATATTTTCCTATAAATAGAAGCTCATTCTTCCTTCATTTCTCACCAATTCACTAAAGCTATAGAGCAATTATTATAAAGAGAAATTATAGAGAGAAAGAAGAATAGAAGTCTGCTACCACACTATTCCAGTATTCAGTGTTCTTCTAAGGTAAGGGGTATTATTCTTTCGTATTCATGAAGAGAGTTATTTTCTTTCAATACTCGTAAGAGTTGTTATTTCATTCTTTATTATTATATTGGAATAACCTTTCTATGCAAAGTACCGCATACATGGTAAAATTCTTCTATTATTCCATTCTTTATTATTCTCATTGGAATAACTTTATCATGCAAGGCCTATCGTATGCGGTGAATTTCGTTGTTATTTCATTCTTTATTATTTCATTTGGAACAACATGCATGCGGATTACGTATGACTTGGTTCCATTCTTTATTATTCTATTGGAAATCATCCTTGGCAAGTGCGGATTACGCATGACCGGTTCCATTCTTTATTATTACATTGGAATATCACATGCATGCGGATACATACATGACCTAGTTCCATTCTTTATTATTCTATTGGGAATAACACATGCATGCGGTCTATCACATGCCCGGTGAATTCTTACGTTATTCCATTCTTTATTATTACGTTGGAATAAACTCGCCTATGGATTATCAGATGCATGGTGAATGATCCTTCGTATTCATTCCTTATTAAATTGTGGAAATGATGCATCTACGTGGATTACTGCATGGCGCGTAAAATCCATTTGCGATTTCATATATTCTATTATACTCATTGGTATTTGGCTTCTATACTCCATGAAATTAGTAGAATATCCACGGATATTTGCGCTTAATCCAAAGATCTTTTCATGGAAATATTCTTCCGAGCATTCTTGAATTTTACTCCACAAAGCGATGATCGTATTGACAATTTGGACGTAATTGATTTCAAGATAAATTAACTTATAAATCTTTAAAATTTATTCTTGAACTTGTTTTATTGAATTATTATGTCATTGTCATCATCCTCATGCTTATATTGTGATGAAATTCATCTTTGGCTTACGTGCATAGATGGACTTAATGACGAATAAGTTCGTGTTGATTAAAGATGAAATTGATAGTTCCATTGTGTTAGAATTATTAGTGTTAGTGAAAATCGACATTTATTTCGATATAATTGATGTCTGGAAGTTATACTGACCAGTCGGGTAATTAATCGGATAAATTAGCAATTAATTGCTATTAATTCACATGATTATAACTATTTGTTCACATGTGTGTACTATTAATTCACATTCTTGTACTATTAGGGGAGTTGGTGCAAGATTGATAATACTTGCATGACTAAGTTAAAAATGGAGGTATAGATGGAGGTACTATACTGTAATTCATATTTTCACATGATTATAACTATTGATTCACATGATTGAACTATTGATTCACATTATTTACTATTAGGGGAGGTGGTGCAAGTTTGATAATACTTGCAGGACTAAATTAAAATGAAAAAAGAGGAAGTTATTATCTTTGTAATATTTTGAGCCCCAAAACGTGCAATTATCGAAACTATATTTTCGTATAAATAGAAGCTCATTCTTCCTTCATTTCTCACCAATTCACTAAAGATTTAGAGCAATTATTATAGAGAGAAATTATAGAGAGAATGAAGAAGAGAAGTCTGCTACCTCACTATTCCAATATCCAGTTTCTACTAAGGTAAGGAGCATTATTCTTTCGTATTCATGAAGAGAGTTATTTTCTTTCAATACTCATAAGAGTTTTTATTCCATTCTTTATTATTATGTTGAATAACTGCCTACAATGGCACCGCATACATGGTGAAATTTTTACATTATTCCATTCTTTATTATTCTATTGGAATAACTTTATCATAAGGGTCTATCGCATGCACAGTGAATTATGTTGTTATTGCATTCTTTATTATTACATTTGAAACATCACATGCATGCGGATTACGCATGACCTAGTTCCATTCTTTATTATTCTGTTGGAACATCCTGTTTGTGCAAATTACTTTCATTCTTTATTATTCTGTTGGAATATCCTGTATGTGCGGATTACGCATGACCTGGTTCCATTCTTTATTATTCTATTGGAATATCGCCTATACTGGATTCTTGATGACTGGTTCCATTCTTTATTATTCTGTTGAGAATAACCTGTCTGTGCGGTCTATCGCATGTCTGGTGAATTCTTCTGTTATTCCATTCTTTATTATTCTGTTGGAATAACCTGTCTATGTGGATTAGCTCATGCATGGTGAATGATCCTTCGTATTCATTCCTTATTAAATTGTGGAAATGATCTGTCTACGTGGATTACCGCATGGCGGGCGAAAATCCATTTGCAGATTCATATATTCAATTATACTCAGTTGGTTAAAGTTTTGGCTTCTATACTCCATGAAATTAGTAGAATATCCTGGATATTTGCGCTTCATCTGGTATCTTTTCATAGAAATATTCTTCTGAGCATTCTTGAATTTTACTCCACAAAGCAGTATCGTATTGACAATTTGGACGTAATTGATTTCAAGATAAATTAACTTATAAATCTTTAAAATTTATTCTTGAACTTGTTTTATTGAATTATTATGTCATTGTCATCATCCACATGCTTATATTGTGATGAAAGTCATCTTTGGCTTACATGCATAAATGGACTTGGTATGATTATGACCAGGGATCATTCGGTATAATCATGACCTGTAATGTTATAAATGATGTGGTAAAAGTCCTTAGTGGCCTGTAGTGCATTGATGGACAGTTTTTGGTATGATTATGGCCAGAGATTATTCGGTATAGTCATGACCATTGATGATTTAATGAATATCCTTGGCCCGTAGTGCAGGGATGACTCGATGATGTGGTTTATTTATTATGCTAAGTCTCAGCGATAAAAATTGATGAAAACATTTTAAATCATAGAAGATAGTAGATATCATGCTCTACTTGACTCTTCTAATGGATTGCTTATTCTGCTGCAGTTAAACTTGATGTCTATTGTATTTTATCAGTTTAACATTGTTGAAGACTAATTATAATTTATTCTTCATTATCTAGTCATAATATTTCTTACTGGGCTAGTTGAGCTCACCCTTTTGCTTTCATTGTTCTCTTCAGGAAATGAGAACGTAGCCGGGACTAGTCAGGAACGGAGTGATGGTCCGAGATGGTGTATTAGTAGTCCTCACTATTACTATTCTATAAAATAGTGTGACAATAAATGTAATGAGGACTCTATTTGAGAGTGGATATTGTCTAGAAGGCAACACTATGGATAGCACTATCTAGACGGATAAATTCATCTACCAGCTGGCCCTAGTGAGAGTGTCAGGAACAAAACCGTCTATGCATTCTTGTTGAAACTCTCAGCTATATTTTGTCGTATATTACACGACTGTTGTATAATTAAGTTTTTATTTGTATTTTGTACCATGTATTTGGCGACTCAAGATGGGTGATGTATACCTCTTTTGGGGGCGTCACAGTTGGTATCAAAGCTTAGCGATATGATCCCTGGCTGAGATGTGAGACAAAAACTAGGAGGGAAGATACGGGGAATTCCTTCGCTAGTATGACCTACCTAAGTTTATTTGGTATTTAATTGGTCGGTCAGAGTATAGGGATAATATGTGATATGATAATTAACCCTCGTTTTGTGGCAGTATTTGAAAATGGCATTCGAAAATATTGAGATAAGCAATGAAGCACATGAGACCGTTGAGTCACCACACATTAATACCCAGGATAATGTGCAAAAGGAAGATAATAATCCTCATATAAATAATAACACCGATGAAATGGTGAACGATGGGATGTTTAGAGGTTTTATAAAATTCATGCAACATCAGGCGAAGGCAGCTCTTCTCCAAAATGCAGGTGGAAACACTGATAACTCTCGGACGGTCACCGCTAAGCAGTTCAAGGAGTTAGGACCACCGGAGTTTTTTGGAGAGCCAAAACTACTTAAGGCGGAGATGTGGATAAAGCAGATCAACAAGATATTTGATGTCTTGGGATGCTCTGAGGAGCAAAAGGTTCCCTTTGCCACCTTTATGTTGCGAGCAAAGGCAGATTACTGGTGGGAATCTGTAAAGTGTACTCAACCTGCCGCACTGAAGATGTCTTGGGAGAAGTTCCAAGAACTGTTCAATGACAAGTACTTTCCTAAAAGTATTTGTCACATGAAGGAAGTAGAGTTCATCAAGCTTGAGCAAAACAGTATGACCGTGGCGCAGTACGAAGCTAAGTTTTCCGAGTTGTCCCGGTTTGCGTCCCACTTGGTTGATAATGAGGAGAGAATGACGCGGATGTTTCTAAGAGGTTTGAAACCCGAGATACGTCAATACTTTATCTCTCATAAACTGTGTTTGTATTCAGATGTTGTGAATAAGGCTCAGTTATTAGAGCGCGATAATGAGTCAACCCAACCAAAAGAGAGCAGTCGGCAAGTCGATAATACCAGTGGTTGCAGTGAAGGGTTTCGACACAGAGACGCACAGCGGAAATAAAATAATTTAAACCAATTTCGAAACCCTAAACAGGATCCATGCGAAAATAATTAATTCAGTGGTAGAAATTATACCGATTAAGAAAGCTAGAAATGATGTGGTCGAATCTCCAATGCAATTCAAACGAACTGCGTCTCTACGGTATCCACACGAACGCTCCGCGAATCGTCCTACGATCTGCAGAAGAAGGAACCGTGGTACTAGCCCCCAAGGATGAGGATTTTCGAAACTGTTTTCTCTAGTCTCTCTCTAAGAGCGGCTAGGATTTTTTATTTTTAACGTAATCCCTAAAGTGACTGATATATATCATATATATATAGCAGTTAGGAGAAATTAATCAAAACCTAATATTATTAAAATCTGAATATATATATATATATATATATATATATATATATCTTAATTAAGTCTTACTTAATTAATATACATATATATACAATTTATCCCTTTTTAATTTAAATTTGTGATTTAAAATACTATCAATCATATTGATATATTTAAATCCTTACAATTTAAATTAATTTCCTTTTTTTTAATTGCGTTCTATGTGTGTGACCCTATAGGTATTATTACGTTGGCAATAATTTTAAAATCATATTATAAAATTATAATAAACAGTGAGCGGCATCTAGTAATGCATCACTACTACCCAAGTAATAATAAGATCGATGATTCGATGCAACCTTTTTGTGACCAATGTTTCAATGTAATTTAATCCTTTTAACCTTAATATCCTAGATTAAACTCGAGTCATAGAATGTGTCATACTCCTCATAATTTAATCTAATTTTTTCTTGATCAATGAGTAGACTATATGAAACAAATCACTATTTGAGCATGGCCATGCATTTCATAGTCCTACTTAATCAAGAGGCCTATGGATATCACCCCTAATATATAGGATGGTTAAATTCCATCTAGATCACTCATATTCCTCACACGATTCATGATGTACCCAATAATCACCTTTATAGTCCACCCTATTAAAGGTGACATTTGATGATATCAAAGTACATAAATTCTCGTGTAGTAGTATAGTGATTTCATGTCGGAGGACCATTACATCATTTTCACTATGAGAATTGCTAATGACACTTCACATAATGCTCCATATAGACTTCTTATGGTGGGTCTGTCCAGTACATCGTTCTCTAACATGTACCTATACATTGACTTAATATCTCATATATTTATGACCAATGCGATTTGGTCATCAGTCAATCCACATACTAGTCTTAATTCATCATTGTTGTCCCATCAACAATGATACTTGACTAGGGACATTTAAGAACAATGATACTAATTGTAATTATATAATCTCATGTTCAAGTTACATACTTGAAACTATATAATTTGTATCACTATTCTAAGGATTTTAATTATGTTAACATTTATATAATGCAGTAAATAAAACCATAATAAAATCATTCATTTATTCAATCAAATATAATATCAAAATGTTAAGCAATTATATCAAATAATTGGCCTCTAGCGCATAAACTCTAACAAGCAGTCATCGAAGCGGTAACAACAAACGTGGAGGGAATCAACATAAGAGAAATGGTAATCATGACCATGACAATAAGAGTGGACATTTCAGGAAGAGGAGATTCAACAATGATGGAAAGACGTCCAAGACCTAGCACTTTTGTTGTTAAGGAATGAACGATAGTGATCAATCGATATTACAAATGCAGAGGGGAGGGACATATCAGTCCAAACTACGTGATGCAGTCCAAAGCATGTTACAATTGTGGAAAAGAAGGTCACCTAGCCCAATTTTGTCGTGCACCAAAGTCAAGTCCAGCTGGAATGGAGGCATCAAAGGGTGTCCCAGACAAGAAAAAATCGGTAGTTCAAGGGAGAGCGTTTGTCGTAACCTCCCAAAAAGCGAGGAATCCGAACGAGGTGATCACGGGTAAGCTAATCATAAACTCTAGCGAAGTTTATACTTTATTTGATACCGGTTCTACCCATTTCTTTATTTCTCCTACTTGCGCTCAACGTTTAAAATTGACTCTGGAGAAATTAGACTTTGACTTAAGTGTTGAAACTCCGTTGGGAGAAACCTTCATTACATCCACGGTTTATAAGTTTTGTTTGATTCAAATCGGTAACCGCACGTTACCTGTCGATCTTATTTCCTTGAAAATACTTTTAGGGATTGATTAGTTAACTACTCATCATGATAAAATCGATTGTTTTTGTAAGGTTGTTAGCTTTCATATTCCTAACCAACCTATTATGCGAATTCAAGCAACCAAACCACTAAAATCAATCATTGTCGTATCAAGTCATAAAGCTATTCGTTTATTGAAAAAATGGATGTCAAGCTTTCTTAGCCCATGTCACGGATTTAAATAAAAATACGTCAGTTTTGAATGATATTTCTATTGTTAATAAATTTCCTGACGTATTCCCTGAAGAACTTCCTGGCCTACCCCCAGAGCGTGAAATTGAATTTTGTATCGACCTTGAAACCGTTACAAAACCCATTTCCAAAGCCCCATATCGAATGGCTCCTATTGAACTTTAGGAGTTAAAAACCCAACTACAGAAATTATTAGACATCGGTTTCATCTGGCCCCAAGACGTCTCCTTGGGGTGCTCCTGCTCTATTCGTGAAGAAGAAAGATGGAAGTATGCGACTTTGTGTTGATTATCTGGAGTTGAATTATGTCACCATCAAAATAGGTACCCGTTGCCTCGCATTGATGACTGTTTGACCCAGTTGCAAGGAGCCAAATTCTTTTCAAAGATTGATCTTCGTTCAGGATATCATTAGTTGAAGATTAAAACCGATGACATTCCAAAGATCGCTTTCGTAACTCTCGATGACGTGCATTATGAATTTCTAGTCATGCCTTTTGGATTGACTAATGCTCCTGCTGCCTTCATGGACATGATGAACCGAGTATTCAAGGAATATTTGGATCACTTTGTGGTCTTCTTTATTGATGACATCCTCATATACTCCAAAACCCGTGAAGACCATGAGCAACACTTGAGGCTGATACTTCAAAAGCTTTGTGAAAACAAACTTTATGCTAAGTTGAAGAAATGTGAGTTCTGGCTTGAGGAAGTTGCATTCCTTTGGCACGTGATATCAAATCATAGAATATCTGTTGACCTGGCAAAGATTGAAGCAATTCAAAAGCTGGGAACAACCTAAGTCGTTGATCAATCACGTAGCTTTCTCGGCTTAGCTGGTCATTATCGGAGATTCGTGGAAGGATTTTCTCGAATCGCTACTCCATCAGCTGACTTGAAAAGATACAAAATTTGGTTAGAGCAAGGAATGTGAGAAGACTTTTCAACAACTCAAGAGAAGACTCATTTCAGCACCTGTTCTAACAATACCATCTGGCTCAGAGGGATTTGTCATCTACAGTGATGCTTTAAGCAAAGGGTTAGGATGTGTTCTCATGCAACATGGGAAAGTCATAGCCTATGCCTCTCGACAACTCAAAGAATATGAGAGGAATTATCCTCCTCATGATCTAGAATTGACAGCAGTCATTTTTGCGCTTAAGATTTCGAGGATGAAATTTCATAAGAAGGGGAGGTTGTAAGACCCCAACTTTTATGAATAAAGATTAATTTCTCTCGAAATATATTTTTGAATATTATGGTGTGAATATAATATAATGTTATAGTTTTGGGTAATATTTACAAGTTTTGCAAAGTAAGCAAGTGGTTATATAATATTCAATTGGTCGGGGAATATTCGTTTTAACAGGGAATATTCGTACGACGGCACAATCATTGGTGGACCCCACAACGGAAGTATTGTCGTAGTTAGAAAATGACAGAATTATCTTTTTTTAAAAATAACGGCAGAAGTTTTACCGTTAAACTGTTGAACTACCCCGTAGTAAAAGTACAGTAATACGCGTGGTTGCATAGTAGCACACGGTATTGATTATTGATGCTTACGTGAGAAGTCACTCAGTTATATTCAATTATTGCTATAGTAATTGTTGCATCATATCTCTCATTATTGATTCGATTATTGTCACAGTATCATCTGCATAATATGATATATTATTAAATCAATAATTGAGATGATAAAGCTATTCATATTATTAAATTGCAATATTTACAATGTCTAGAAGTTCTGTCGAGAGGTTTGGTCATCTAATTGCGCGCCAATAAGGAGAAATCCTTATCGGAAAGTCCCATCTTTCCTGGGAACGACCTGGTTGTTAAATATTGTGAGTTATAATATTAATGATGAATAAATTCGTGTTGATTAAAGATGAAATTGATAGTTCCATTGTGTTGGAATTATTAGTGTTAGTGGAAATCGACATTTATTTCGATATTAATTGATGTCTGGAAGTTTTACTGACCAGTCGGGTAATTAATCGGATAAATGAGTAATTAATTGCTATTAATTCACATGATTATAACTATTTGTTCACATGTGTGAACTATTGATTTACATTCTTGTACTATTAGGGGAGTTGGTGCAAGATTGATAATACTTGCATGACTAAGTTAAAAATAGAGGTATAGATGGAGGTACTATACTGTAATTCGTATTTTCAAATGATTATAACTATTGATTCACATGATTGAACTATTGATTCACATTATTTACTATTAGGGGAGGTGGTGCAAGTTTGATAATACTTGCAGGACTAAATTTAAAATGAAGAAAAAGAGGAAGGTATTATACTGTAATATTTCGAGCCCCAAAACGTGCAATTATCGAAACTATATTTTCCTATAAATAGAAGCTCATTCTTCCTTCATTTCTCACCAATTCACTAAAGCTATAGAGCAATTATTATAGAGAGAAATATAGAGAGAAAGAAGAAGAGAAGTCTTCTACCTTCCAATGTCCAGTTTCTTATAAGGTAAGGGGTATTATTCTTTCGTATTCATGAAGAGAGTTATTTTCTTTCAATACACATAAGAGTTGTTATTCCATTCTTTATTATTATGTTGGAATAACATGTCTATGTGAAGTACCGCATACATGGTGAAATTCTTATATTACTCCATTCTTTATTATTATGTTGGAATAACCTGTCTGTGCGGTCTATCGCATGCCTGGTGAATTATGTTGTTATTCCATTCTTTATTATTCTGTTAGAACATCCTGTCTGTGCGGATTACGCATGCTGACCGGTTCCATTCTTTATTATTACATTTGGAATATCACATCATGCGGATTACGCATTTGACCGGTTCCATTCTTTATTTTTTGTTTGAGAATAACCTGTCTGTGCGGTCTATCGCATGCTTGGTGAATTCTTTTGTTATTCCATTCTTTATTATTCTGTTGGAATAACCTGTCTATGTGGATTACCGAATGCATGGTGAATGATCATTCGTATTCATTCCTTATTAAATTATGGAAATGATCTGTCTATGTGGATTACCGCATGGCAGGCAAAAATCCATTTGCAGATTCATATATTCTATTATACTCAGTTGGTTAAAGTTTTGGCTTCTATACTCCATGAAATTAGTAGAATATCCTTGATATTTGCGCTTCATCCAGTATCTTTTCATGAAAATATTCTTCTGAGCATTCTTGAATTTTACTCCACAAAGAAATATCATGTTGACAATTTGGACGTAATTGATTTCAGGATAAATTAACTTATAAATCTTTAAAATTTATTCTTGAACTTATTTTATTGAATTATTATGTCATTGTCATCATCCTCATGCTTATATTGTGATGAAAGTCATCTTTGGCTTACGTGCATAGATAGACTTGGTATGATTATGACCAGGGATCAATCGATATAATCATGACCTGTAATGTTATAAATGATGTGGTAAAAGTCCTCAGTGGCCTGTAATGCATTGATGGACAGTTTTTGGTATGATTATGACCAGGGATTATTCGGTATAGTCATGACTATTGATGATTTAATGAATATCCTTGGCCCATAGTGCAGGGATGACTCGATGATGTGGTTTATTTATTAAGCTAAGTCTCAGCGATAAAAATTGATAAAAACATTTTAAATCATAGAAGATAGTAGAAATCATGCTCTACTTGACTCTTCTAATGGATTGCTTATTCCGCTGCAGTTAAACTTGATGTCTATTGTATTTTATCAGTTTAACATTGTTGAAGACTAATGATAATTTATTATTCATTATCTTAGTCATAATATTTCTTACTGGGCTAGTTGAGCTCACCCTTTTTCTTTCATTGTTCTCTTCAGGAAATGAGAACGTAGCCGGGACTAGTCGTGGAACGGAGTGATGGTCCGAGATGGTGTATTAGTAGTCCTCACTATTCTATAAAATAGTGTGACAATAAATGTAATGAGGACTCTATTTGAGAGTGGATATTGTCTAGAAGGCAACATTCTTGTTTAAACTCTCAGCTATGTTTTGTCGTATATTACACTACTGTTGTATAATTAAGTTTGTATTTGTATTCTGTACCATGTATTTGGAGACTCAAGATGGGTGATGTATACCTATTTTGGGGGTGTCACAATTATGACCAGGGATTATTCGGTATAGTCATGACCATTGATGATTTAATGAATATCCTTGGCCCGTAGTGCAGGGATGACTCGATGATGTGGTTTATTTTTTAAGCTGAGTCTTAGCGATAAAAATTGATGAAAACATTTTTAAATCATAGAAGATAGTAGACATTATGCTCTACTTGACTCTTCTAATGGATTTCTTATTCCGCTGCAGTTAAACTTGATGTCTATTGTATTTTATCAGTTTAACATTGTTGAAGGCTAATGATAATTTATCCTGCATTATCTTAGTCATAATATTTCTTACTGGGCTAGTTGAGCTCACCCTTTTGCTTTCATTGTTCTCTTCAGGAAATGAGAACATAGCCGGGACTAGTCGGGGAATAGAGTGATGGTCCGAGATGGTGTTATAGTAGTCCTCTCTATTCTATAAAATAGTGTGATAATAAATGTAATGAGGACTCTATTTGAGAGTGGATATTGTCTAGAAGGCAATATTTCTGTTTAAACTCTCAGCTATGTTTTGTCGTATATTACACGACATTTGTATAATTAAGTTTGTATTTGTATTCTGTACCATGTATTTGGCGACTCAAGATAGGTGATGTATACCTGTTTTGGGGGCGTCACAATGTTCGTAGGGCAAATTCAGCAGTGGACTCAACGATCACAATGACAACCTCAACGACCTTAGTGCTACCTCGACGATCGTAGTTCTCCCAAAGAATACACTAGCTCAGAAGGAGCTAAAGGTAAATCAGTATTTTACACCTAAGATTAAAATCGTGGAGCCAAGCAGAACTTGACACATGCCCCCACTAAGAAAATTGAGAGGAGAGAAGTTACAAATACAGTTTGAAAATATCTTTTTGAAACTAGAAATTCAAAAAGCGTATTTCTCTCTCTACCAGCAAAAACCCTAGCTTTCAGAATCGCTCAACCATCCTTAGTGCAAAGAAATCAATGGCGGCATCAAATGTTATCACTGGTTATCGACTCTATTTCGATGAGTTCAAGACAACTGACCCCAAATTCCACAAAATTTTATCTCTAGTAAAGAAAGTTGGTCTTGAAGAAGCTCTGGGCACCAGCACATGGATCTACCCAAAGCTAATAAAGGAGTTTTACAGCAACGGAGTTCTTGAGAACGACACCATCACCACAAGAGTCAGGGGAGTACAAATCAAACTCAAGGCTGAAGACATAAATCTGGCCCTAGGTTTCAAGTAAAAGAGACTCCTATCGATAGAGGTCATCGACTTCCATGAAGGACTGAAGAGGATGCATCACAAAAAAAAAGACTTTCAAGGGGTACAAGAAGAAGGAGTTTCCCCAAAAATATGAGTTTTTGGCTGACATTGTTGTAAAGTGCATATGTTGCAAAAGCTCTGGCCACGACTCCATGAATGAAGTACAACTGAAGCTTATGACAACAATCTGTTATAGAATCCAACTCAACTTTGGAGCCCTACTCATCGATTGGATTGGGAAGTGGATTCTCAATTCAAAGAAATCAAAGAGCTCTGGTAAGATGCTCTACGGGCGGTTTATAAGCATCATCCTGTAGTCAGCACTGGGTGACAAAATTAGGGACAATGAAGGAAAATTCATCAATCCCAACAGGAGGATGACCTAGCAACTGTTTGAAAACTGGAAAAGAAATCTAGCTAAAAATGTCAGGATGATATCTGAATCCAGTGGAAGAACTGGTGATGCAAAGGAGTCTGGGATACTAGGATACATGTTCGTTGTAAAGGAAACTGAAGAAGAAGAAGAAGAAATCAACAAGGAAGAACCCATTGCTTTATTCAGAAAAAGGAAGGGTAAAAGAAAAATGAAGGCTCAAATGGCAGAAGAGCCTCAAGGCTCGACTATCATCGAGGCACCTCAAGAGAGTTCGAGCAATCGAAACTCAAGAAATTAAAAGAAAAGAACGGCGAATCGAGGAAGAAGAAGATAGAGCTACCATCTCTCAGCTGCTCAAGAAAGGAAAGTGGAGTCACAAGTCAAAGAATCCCTCTTTCTCTTCAATCGTGGAGTCTCTACCAATCGTAGAGTCCAGACTTGACACCACCTGGAAGAAGATTTGCAATGACTTCTCACTGATCAATCTTCAGAGTCAAGTCAAGAAAGTTCTGGGGTTGTAGCTCAGCCTAAATAGTCAAAGAGAAAACTGGTTAAGAAGTACATCCTTATCAATGAAAAGGTGTTAAAAGAGGAAGACAAAAGGATAGCTGTTGACAAAGGCCTACCCAAAGCTGATAAGGAAAATACGGCTCAAGTTTAGGGGGAGTTTCCAGAAGTTCTTATACTAGAAAATACCCCAGCTGAGGAGGAACCGTTCAAAATTCAAAAGGATGATCAAGTTAAGGAGGATCTTCACGAAGTACAGTTGTCAGAAAAGACTGCAACTGAGGAAGAATTGCCAAGAGATTATCATGAATCTTCCACAGTCCCTCAAGAGAATCTAGCTTCAGGAACTATAGAAATGGAAAGTATTGAAGCTATGGAGGATGAGAGAGCAGAAGAACAAAGAAGTCAAATGGAGATAATTGATGTGGTGGAAATTTCAAATGAAGACAGAGAAGAAGAAGAGGATGATGAAGTTAAGATCATTGGTGTGGGCTGTGATGGACATAGGAGAGCTAACAACAATCAATTGTTCTCCTATCTACCTATGATGCCATTTCACAGAGCCCAAATCCTCAATTCCTGGGATCACATATTCTGGACCTTCAAAACCTATCCAGCAATCTCGGTGCTAGCTCATGTATTCCCAGGCAAACTCAACTTTGCCCGAAAGCTGATCACCAACAGACCCTCTTCAGAAAATGGGTATGAGGTAAAAACTATTCCTATCTCTTTTAGGGTAAATCACTGTCCACCATCATTTTTCAATCAATTCTATGAATCACCAAGGTGGTTGGAAGTGATACTTCATCCACTCAATCAATTTCCAGTTACAAAATCCCAACATTCTTTAACTAATGAAACAAATGTGCCAAACTTTGTGTTGATCCAATCTCCTATCATCTCTCACTCTACGATTATTGAGACACATCCAATCATAGAGTCACCTGCTCAAAACGTAAAGTAACCCCCTCCTACAGTTCAATTACACACACCAGCCCCTCCAACATATATCCCTTCCTCATCAACAAATAAATATTTCAATCTTTATCTTGCTCTCTACAACATGCAAGATCAATACACAAAAGCCTCTCCTCCAAATAATCCGCAACTCCTTGAGCTTATATCTGATCTCCCTACCAAAATGGAGTTGTCAGAAGCAACTAAGAAAGTGACCAAGGACATACAAGAAGATCTTCAATTTCACTCAGAACTTGTTCATATGAGGCTGACTCATTTGATTGATGCTGCCAATGCTCTCCCAAGCAACCTAAGTTCTGAGTTGACAAAGAAGCTTAGGGAGATAATAAAAGATATGATTCAGAGTATCAATGAAAGGGATCAAATCCACTTTCTAGCTGCCAAGAAACACAGGGATGTTGTTCTTATTTTACAAAATACTCAGGAATCCCAAAATAAACTTCTGATGGAAAATCTCATGAGTTTAAAAACCCGAATGAAAGAATTCCAAGCATTCTACACGGGTCAAATGCAACAAACAGAAAATGTCTTGGCCATTCTGCAAAAGAGAGAAGCCCGCACTGACTCTCTGAACCAGGAAAATCGTCCAGACATTGTTCAATCCAAGACTCAACTCCACGAGCTCGTACAAGGCATGACTCGACTATCTGAAGATATTCGAACCTTTGATGCTGACATAAAGGGGGAGAATAAAGGGGAATGAGACAAAGGAAGAGGCAAATGAGGCAAAGGCAAAGGAAAAATTACTCAATTCTCAAGAAGTTCTCCTGTAAGTTCTCCTACAAGACAGTCTCGCCAAAAGAACAGCAGCAAATTCTCATGGCACAACCACTAAGGAGTCAAAGGCCCTCTCCCAGCTCACAAGAGGTGACCACCATAGGCCTAATAATGCCAATTAGAGATCTTGCATTCATGAATAGACACGATCATTCACAAAGGCTAAGTCAAAGTGAGATGGAAGATATAGCATGGACAGACGAAGTCAGCAGAAGAAGAAGAGCTCAAGAGTATGCAAATCCTCCAAGGAGCAAAAGGTAGAAGAAATAGAGATAAGTTGAAACTCATTTCTTATTGATGTAGTTAAACTTAATTGTAATATCTGTCTTTACAAACATCAATAAATTCATGCTTATTCTCTAGAGGTTTCAGTTGCTCACTGAAACACTAAGTCATATTTACTTTCTAGCAACTACATCTAGAAATTAATAATCATGGTACAAATCTCATTGGTTATGTCAACATCAAATAAGGAGAGATTGTTGGGAGATTGCATATTTAAAATTTGATGTTGAAAATTAATATTCATGATTATATGTAAAGTTCTTCAAAGGAACACATGTATAAGGACTTGGTGATAAATCAAACTTGTTAGGTTGATCTGGACTTTAATGTTTATCATTCTGTAAATGAATGTATAGAAGAAAAGATCAAAGTTGTTAGGTTGATCTATATCTTGAGATGTAATAGATAGGCTTCAACTGAATCATAGTCTATCGAGATGACCAAGATATTTTGAAAAACAAGGCAGAATCGTAGAGCATCGAGGATTATAGTGTGTCTGCTTTGAAGGGCCTCTCTGGAGTCATAGAGTAGTCCAAACACTTACCGAGCCAAATCAGAGGTCATAGTGTGCTCTCGGAAGCATAGAGTCTGCAAGTCAAGCAAGTGAAGATCGTAGTTTACCAGTCCTTAAGAGAAATCGTAGTGTTCTCGTTTAGCAGTATCAGATCAAGCACCAAGGTGGCAAGACACCACGATCAGAATCTTAAAGCTTCACACGTCTGTGTCAGAAGCATCGAGCCTCGTCCATTTGTTTAAAGATAAATCATAACAAATATGGAATGAGCTATAGACGTTGAAGTCCTCGAGAGTTCCAATGACACAACAACAAACCTTTTAGTATATAACAAAGAAATGTATCAAGAAGCTAAGGAAAGTACTGGTCACAGAAAACACCTTTTTCAGTGTTAGGTGAAACAAAGAATCTCATTGTGTCAAGGTCAATCTGCTAATCAGAAGTTGTGCAAAAAGTCTCCATCAAAGCTTAGAAACGTCAAATGCATTTAATGCTTCAACGGGTGTCTTCAACGGATACATTTCAAAGACATCATATATACAAAGCTTCAGAAGATGAAAGATTTAAGCAAGTACTTAACAAAAACACTAAAGAACACTCAACGCTCAACTCTATGATTTGGGAAAAAAAGCTTGCTTAGCTACTCAGTTCTTTCGAACACAAACTTAACGACAACTGAGTAGCACCATTCAAGAACTCAACTACCATTAACTGAAGTAAAAAGTTCCAAGTCAGAAGGACTTGAAGAGTTCTAAGTGAACTGAGAAGTTCCAAGTCTGCTGGATTGAAGAGTTTAATAGTGAACTAAGTAGTTTCAAGACTACTGGTCTTGAAGGAATCTGTGAGATTCAGAGGTTATAAAGATATCCTTAGTGGATTTCCTACTCGAGGAGTAAAAGAGTGGACTTGAAGCTTTGAATGCTCTGAACCACTTAAAATCCCTGTGTCTCTTATAATCTCTTCATAACTGCTATAACTATCATAACTGCTTAACTCCTATTAATTTGTTATATCTTAAAAGGAAAATAAACAAATCTCAATTCCTCTGTGATTAAATCTTTATCAAAACTAATAAGTATTTTGAAATGAAAAGAATTTAAAATATCTATTCAACTCCCCCCCCCCCCTTCTAGATAACTTTTGTGCCTTTGGGAACTAACAAATACAATAGACAACAAGTTTTAGATCAACAATTACAGTGGAAATATCATTCCATTAGAAGAGTCAAGTAGATCATGATATTTACTATCTTCTAAGATCTAAAAGTCCATATCAATATTTTATCCCTTTAACACCAATCAATAATTTTTCAAACCAACGAATTATCTATGCACTACGGGCCAAAGATATTTGTTTGTATCACCAGTGGTCATGATCAGGAGTGATCATTCGGTTATAACCAAACCGAATAGACTATTCGATTATAACCGAATATCGAATTATCCATAATTTTACTATCCGAAACACTAACCAAAATTTGTAACTAACTGAATACCAAATTACCGAATTGTACATTCGGGTATTCGGGTAATAATCGAACTTGAGAGAAGAAGCCCGCCGAGAAGAAGCCAGCGGAGGAGAAGAAGACCACCGTGGCCAAGAAAGTTTCTGCTGAGAAGAAGTCAAGGCCGTAAAGAACTCATTAGAAGGAAGTTCATGGCCAAATGAGAGACAAGAAGAAAAAGAAGAACAAGAATAGCGTTAAGACCTACAAGATTTACATCTCCAAGGTCCTGAAGCAAGTCCACCCATATATTGGAATTTCTAGCAAGGCGATGGGGATCATGAAAAACTTTATCAACGATATCTTTGAGAAATTGGCTCAAGAATCATCAAAATTGGCTAGGTATAACAAGAAGCTGACAATCACTTCAAGGGAAATTCAGTCTTACGGCTCTCTTTACTCCCCCCATCAGTCATGGCCTAACCTCATCACATCATCAAGCGACATAAAAACTTAAAACAAATTATGTAATTATACAAGTGATAAAAGTAAAAAGTTAATGAGCTATAATCAAGGGCTTCAGTGTGTGTAACAATCATATCATTGAGAAAGTAATCTCACTGAAATCCGCTAAGATAATTAAAACTATCATCATAAGCCCTAATTTTTTTCCCAAAATGGGTCAATCAAGAATTGGCAAAAATGAAAAGAAAATAGAAACTGCAAAATACCCTTTCAAATTAGAGGTATCAGATTCAAACCTAAAACCTAGAGGGAGAAAGTTAAACTAAAAAAATGGGTGTGCTCAGAAAGCCCAAAGGGGTTGTTTTCAAATTCTGGGGATTAAACCAGATCAGAAACCCTAAACCATATAAGCTTTATCACCGCATTAATTAGGCCAAACCATAAACAACACTACTATAAATGATACAAACGAATGATGGATGCTAGAAAGAAAAGGGGGCGAGCTCAAAAATCCCTAAAAGGGTTGTCTTCAAATTCTGGGGATTAAACAAGATCTGAACCCTAAACCATATAGCTTCATCACTGTATTGAGTTCGAGATCTGGGTCTGGGGCTCTGGGCTAGTGGGTTGCCGACTGAGAAATGAAGAATTGAGATGTCATATTATTATTTTTAAGTGTTATTGTGTAAGGCTTTATTTGGTTATTCGGTTATACCGAATAGCCCAAAAGTGAAACCCGTATAAACTAATCGTAAACCGTAAATAATTTAAGATATAACCAAAATGTTAAAAATAACCGAATTATCAGAAAATATTGGTTAAATTATTTTGGTACAGTAATTCTGTTATACCCATTTTTTGCTCAGTCCTAGTCATGATCATGCCAAACACCTGTCCATCTATGCACTACGGGCCAAAGAGGACTTTCACCATAAATCTTTATCTGTAACATTAAATGTCATGATTATACCAATACACAATTCTTAGTCAAAATCATATCAATCAACAATCTATCTTTGCACTACGGGCTAAAGATGACTTTCTGCACAATATAAGCATGAGGATGATGACAATGATATAAAGAATGAATCAAGTAATATTGAGGATAAATATTAGAGATTTATAATTTAATTTATTCAAAGTTCAAGAATGTCCAAATTGTCAACATGATCACCAAATATGTAGATAAATTTAAAAATGATATTTAAGATTCATATTTCAAAGATAATTTGGACAAAGAAAGAAAAAACTAATTTTTCACGTGAATAAGACTCGGCATTAATAAGTACCCGGATGAATAAGTATTCAGACATAAATAGTATCCCAGATAAATAGTACTCTGAAATGAAAAGACTAAAATTTAATAAGAAAGTTCAGACCAATATTCTAGTGTAATGATATTAGATGAAGCGCAAACTATTAAGGATATTCTACTAATTTCAGGGAATATAGAAGCAATACTTATCGAAGTAAGTGTAGATTTAGGAATATAAAATGAAATAATATCACTTACATACTATAGAGTATGGAAGAAAATAATATTTCTTACGAATATTGAACGAAAATAATATCTTTTACCTTAGTAAGAAACCAGATCTGACTAATATATCGGGAGATATTCTTGAGAAAATCTTGTACTATTAGCTACACTCAAAGTACCCTTATACTAGAAAGAAATACGCATAATATTATAGAAGAAGAATTCTCTAATTCTGGTGTGATTTTCATTTTTAACTAAGCATCCTATTTATAGGAGAATGACATGACACTATTTAAAATCTTCACGGATGAACATAAATGAATTCATGGACGAATTCGGCTGATTTTTCTAATTTTACTATGCAGCACTATGTAATAAAATATTCTAATAAAACAAAAACATTATATATAATATAATATATTCTATTTATATTCTAATAAAAAAAATAAATATAAATATATTATAAAAAAATTTTGTTTTATATAAAAAGTTTTCTATTTTATTACTATTATAATAATAATAAAACAAAACTGAGATAACTTTTTACCGGCGGTTTAAAATTTTGGTACATAGGAGTCCATGAAATAATAAGCCAAACTTACAACAAACGCTTTATGACAAACCCCTCTATTTATATCAAAAATTGAATAAATATCTCTCACAAATCACTTATATTCAATCAACCCATTTTTAATCTTTCAACACTTATTCATCATTAATATTATAACTCATAATATTCACAACCAGATCGTTCCTAAGAAAGAAGGGGTTTTCTGATAAAGATTTCTGTGAGATCCTGAATTTTATGAAATAAAAGTATTCAATTTTTCTATTTGGGTAAATAGTTAAATTGATAAAAGTTTAAAGTTAAGGGTCATATTTGAAAATTTTTCAAAATAAACAAGTTGTCATAAAATAAACGGTAGTAAAAGTACAGTAATACGCGTGGTTACATTAGCACACTGTATTGATTATTGATGCTTATGTGAGAAGTCACTCAGTTATATTCAATTATTGCTACAATAATTGTTGCATCATATCTCTCATATTATTGATTCAATTATTGTCACAGTATCATCTGCATAATATGTTATATATATTATTAAATCAATAATTGAGACGATAAAGTTATTCATATTATTATTTGTAATATTGACTATGTCTAGAAGTTCTATCAATGAGAGGTTTGGTCAACTAATTGCGCGCCTATAAGGAGAAATCCTTATCGGAAAGCCCCCTCTTTCCTGGGAACGACCTAGTTGTTAAATATTGTGAGTTATAATATTAATGATGAATGTTATTAAAAATCGAATTTGAATTCGAAGTTGAATTTGGAGACGCGGACGTGATATTTGAGTCCGAAACAATGAAATTAGTAGAAATAGACTATAAACACAAAATTTGTCGGGGTTGACTTTTTGGTCAAAAAAAGGCAACAGTTGAATTTTTTGGAAAAAAGTCAAACTTCGAAATTTTAAAAATGAAATTTTTGAGAAAAATATTTCCATTGTGTTGGGATTGTTAGTGTTAGTGGAAATTGACATTTATTTCGATAATAATTGATGTCTAGAGGTTATATTGACCGATCGGGTAATTAACCGGATAAATGAGCAATTAATTATTATTGATTCACATGATTATAACTATTTGTTCACATGTGTATACTATTGATTCACATTCATTTACTATTAGGGGAGTTGGTGTAAGATTGATAATACTTGCATGACTAAGTTAAAAATAGAGGTATAGATGGAGGTACTATACTATAATTCGTATTTTCACATGATTATAACTATTGATTCACATGATTGAACTATTGATTCACATTATTTACTATTAGGGGAGGTGGTGCAAGTTTGATAATACTTGTAGGACTAAATTAAAAATGAAATAAGAGTTGAAGGTATTGTACTGTAATATTTCGAGCCCCAAAACGTGCAATTATCAAAACTATATTTTCCTATAAATAGAAGCTCATTCTTCCTTCATTTCTCACTAATTTATTAAATCTAGAGAGCAATTATTATAGAGAGAAATTATAGAGAGAAAGAAGAAGAGAAGTCTGTTACCTCTCTACTCCAGAATCCAGTTTCTTTCTAAGGTAAGGGATATTATTATTATAGTAAGGGGTATTATTTCTTTTGTATTCATGAAGAGAGCTATTGTTATTCCATTTTTTATTATTCTGTTGGAATAACCTATATACGCGGACTACCGTAAACATGGTGAAATTCTTCTATTATTCCATTATTTATTATTATGTTGGAATATCCTGTCTGTGCGGATTACGCATGACCTGGTTCCATTATTTATTATTATGTTGGAATAACCTGTCTGTGCGGTCTATCGCATGCCTGGTGAATTCTATTGTTATTTCATTCTTTATTATTATGTTGGAATATCCTAGTCTGTGCGGATTACGCGTGACCTGGTTCCATTCTTTATTATTCTGTTGGGAATAACCTGTCTGTGCGGTCTACCGCATGTATGGTGAATTCTTCTGTTATTTCATTCTTTATTATTCTGTTGGAATAACCTGTCTATGTGGACTACCACATGCATGGTGAATGATCCTTCGTATTCATTCCTTATTAAGTTATGGAAATGATCTGTCTACGTGGATTACCGCATGGCGGGTGAAAATCCTTTTGCAGTTTCGTAATTTTTATGACCCTCAAAAATTATGGAAAAATTTGAAATAATAATTTGATGAGTTTTCTATATTGTGTCCAAAGATGACGATTTTTGGATGTATAAATTAAGAGTTATGGATTTTATGGAAAAAGACTATTTTAAAAGTAAACCTTTATAACTCCTTGTAGTTGGCTCCAAATTGGTGAAATTTTTATTGGGAGTACATGTATATAACAGGAGTATACCCTGTAAATTTTGGAATGTTTGGACAAAAGTAAAATTTATGATAAATGTCTAAATATTCGGCAGTTTTTGCTATATGAAAAATAGTAAATGAATTTTAAAAATTCCGAGAAAAATATATGTTAAATATGGGACTATATTCTATTAAATCCCAGAAATGAAATATTTTTGGGACTGATTTGGTATTTTCATGAAAATGAACTAGTTATGAGTAAATAAATTAAATATGTTATGTGAAGTAACAAAATTGAAAAATAGGATTTTATGGCTTGGAAATCCTATATAGGGTATATGCAGATTTTTGATGAGGGATTTGATCATTGGTGATGAAATCTTATGAGTATGGCATTTTTGAATGATTAAAATGCATTATTTGGTAAAGTGTAAACAATTAAAATAGATTGTTTATAAGTTTAAGAAGTTATTAAAATATTGTTATAATATTAATAATATTAGATTATGAGTTTATTAAGTGATTGAAAATATTTGGATAAATTTAAAGTCTTTAATATTTATCCTTGTTTTCATTTGATTAATGCTTATATAATTGTCATCATCCTCATGCTTATATTATGATGAAAGTCATCTTTGGCTTACGTGCAAAGATGTACTGTTAATTATTGGTTTTACAGTTGAATATCTTTGGCTTACGTGCAAAGATGGACTGTTGATTATTGGTTTTACAGTTGTATATCTTTGGCTTACGTGCAAAGATGTACTGATGATTATTGTTTTACAGTTGTATATCTTTGTCTTACGTGCAAAGATGAACTATTGATTGATGAGTATCTTTGGCTTATGTGCATAGATGAATTGTTTATTGGTATGATTATGACCAGGGATCATTCGGTATAATCATGACCATGTAATGTTATAGATGATGTGGTAAAAGTCCTCATTGGTCCATAGTGCATTGATGGAAAGTTATTGGTATGATTTTAACCAGGGATTATTCGGTATAATCATGACCATTGATGATTACATGAATATCCTTGGCCATAGTGCAGGGATGATTCGATGATGTGGATTATTTATTAAGCTGAGTCTCAGCAATAAAATATTGATTATACACTTTTAATTCATAAAAATAGTAGATATCATGCTCTACTTGACTATTCTAAAATACAGTTGTATGTCTTTGGCCTGTAGTGCAAAGATGATTTGTTAATGAATATCTTTGACTGTAGTGCAAAGATGAATTTATTAGTATGATTATGAGCAGGAATTGTGATTTGGTATAACAATGATTTTTGATGTTTCAGGTGAAGATAGGTGATGAAAATTATCTTCGTCCTGGGTGCGAAGAGGAATTTAGAATCATAATTATGATTATGAGTTATTCATATGATTGTGGATAGGAATTGTTGATTGATGTTACAGGGATAGAACATTATTGGTGGACTTTTAACATGGAGAAGATAATAGATCTGGTGGTTTATTTGACTCTTCTAATGGATTGCTCGTTCCGCTGCAACTATGGTTGAAAAGTTTTATCATCTACCATATGTTCTAAATCTCTGATTTATTACTGATGAAGGCTATTGATGATGTAAATTATCTTTAGTCATGATATTCTTTACTGAGCTAGTTGTGCTCACTCTTTTTGCTTCACAATTCCTTTCACGTAATAAGAGTGTAGCTGGGTCGAGCGGGGGTAATAGGAGAATAGAACGGTGGTCTATAGCTGTTGAGGTTCTCCTTAAATAGTATGGAAATAATTTTATTGAGAACTTTAGATAAGTGTGTCGTATTGTATACGTCATTTGATATTTAATTTTGGTGAACCGAATAGGGTGAGGTGAACCCAACTTTGGAAGGGTGTTTTACCACTATCATACAAGATGTCTAATGACATACAACCTCGTGTTATCATAAGACAGGTTTGTGCACATCCACTTGCTGAGTATGTAAAATATTGATGATGGACTTTTAAATTCATAGATTATAGTAGATTTCATTCTCTACGTAACTCTTCTATGAATTGTTATTTCTGCTGCGAATATTGATCTGAAACTTGTTGTCTATTATATTCTATCAGATTTTTCACTGTTGAGGACTAACGATAATTTGTTCTATATTATCTTGGTCATAATGTTCTTTACTGGGCTAATTGAGCTCACCCTTTTTCTTTTTGTTCCGTTTTTCTTCTCAGGAGGTGAGAATGTAGCGAGTACTAGTCGGGGTATGGAATAAAGGTTCTAGAAAGTCGTTTTAGTAGTCCTCACTATTTTGTAAAATAGTGTATCAATAATTGTAATGAGGACTTATTTGAGTGTTGATATTGTCTAGAAGACAATATTTGTTTTTAAACTTACAGTTTATGTGTTGTCGTATTTTGCACGACAATTGTATTAAAAAAGTTGTAGTTGTTTTTGTACCATGTATTTGGCGAATCAGAATGGGTGTTGTATACCTATTTTGGGGGCATCACAAGTGGTATCAGAGCTTAGGGATATGATCTCTGGCGGAGATCGGGGAATAGAACTAGGAAGGGAGAGACGAGTAAATCCTTCGCTAGTGTGTCCTACCTAAGCTTATTTGTTGGTTGGTCAGAATATAGGGATATTATGTGATATGTTAATTTCTTCGATTAGCCCTTATTTTATGGCAATATTTGAGAATGGTAACTGAGAATGTTAACAGTGGAGTAAATGAGACCGTGGAGACACCTTTACCCACCAATAAGGAAAACGTGCAACAGGCCGGCAATGTTCCTCCTGTAAACAACACCACTGATCAGACGATGAACGATGGGATGTTTAAAATCTTTTTGCAGTTCATACAAAATCAGAAGAAGGAGACTCGTGTACAAAATATAGGTGGAAATGATAGCAATGCACGGTTTGTCACAGCCAAGCAGTTCAAAGAGTTGGGACCACCAGAATTCTGGGGAAAGCCGGATCCGATTAAGGCGGAGATGTGGGTCAAATAAATTACCAAGATATTCGATGTCTTGGGATACACGGAGGAACAGAAGGTTCCATTCGCCACCTTTATGTTCCGTAATAAGGCGACATTTGTGGGGAATCGTGAAGCTTACCCATCCAAATTAGACTCAAAGCATGTCTTGGGAAACATTTCAGAATCATTCAATGACAAGTACTTTCCGTAAAGTATTCGTCATATGAAGGAGGTAGAGTTTATTAGACCGAGTAGAACAACATGACGTTGTCGCAAAGACGAGGCGTAAGTTCATGAGTTATCCAGGTTTGCACCTCATTTGGTGGAGAATGAGGAACGTATGACGCGGATGTTTCTAAGAGGTTTGAAACCCGACATATGTCAGTATCTCATTCTCATAAATTTTCTCTATATTCAGATGTTGTCAATAGGGCTCAATTATTAGAGCGAGATAACAAGTACGTTCAACCGAGGGACCACAACCAGGGTCATACCGGTGATAGCAGTCATCGGAGCAACGATAACCAGCAGGGAAAGAAAAATACGGACCAAAGCGGTAACCACTCTGGTGGTAATCATGGCCATGAGAATGGAAGAAGCGAGTCGGGAGGAGATTTTAAAAAGAGGAGATTCAACAATGACCATGTGAAGACGTCAACACCAGCATTAACTGGCTCTAAGGGAGGAGAACGACCACCGGTCGTATGCTATAAATGCGGAAAAGAGGGACATATTAGCCCAAACTGTCCACAACAATTCAAGGTATGTTATAATTATGGAAAAGAAGGACATATCGCTCGAGATTGTACGGTAGCGAAACCAAGTCCAGGGGGGATGGTGACTCAAAAGGCTGTCCCAAAAAAGACAAAGTCAACGGTTCCTGGAAGTGCGTTTGTCGTGACTGGTCAAAATACGAGGAACCCAAACGAGGTGATCATGGGTAAGCTAATCATAAATTCTTGCGAAGTTTATACCTTACTAGATACCGGTGCTACCCATTCTTTTATCTCTCCTGCTTGTGCTCAACGTTTAAACTTAACTCCGGAGAAATTAGACTTTGACCTATCTGTTGAGACTCCGTTAGGAGACACTTTTATTACATCCACTGTTTATAAATCTTGTTTAATCCAAATTGGCACCATTACATTACCTGTTGACCTTATCTCTTTAAAGATACTTGCTTTTGATGTAATTTTAGGGATTGATTGGTTAACTACTCATCATGCCAAAATTGATTGTTTTCGTAAAGTTGTTAGTTTTCATATTCCTAACCAACCCGTTTATTTAATTCAAGCAACTAAACCACTAAAATCAATCTTCGTCATATCAAGTCATAAAGCTATTCGCTTATTGAAAAACGGATGTCAAGCTTTCTTAGCCCATGTTATGGATTTGAATAAAGACACGTCAGATTTGAATAATATTCCTGTTGTTAGTAAATTTCCAGACGTATTTCCTGAAGAACTTCCCGGTTTACCCCCAGAACGTGAAGTTGAATTCTTTATTGACCTTGAACCTGGTATAAAGCCCATTTCTAAAACCCCATATCGAATGGCTCCTATTGAACTTCAGGAGTTAAAGGTCCAACTACAAGAGTTGTTGGACATCGGTTTCATTCGTCCTAGTACATCTCCTTGGGGTGCTCCTGTTTTATTTGTAAAGAAGAAAGACGGGAGTATGCGACTTTATATTGATTATCGGGAATTGAACCATGTCACCATCAAGAATAGGTACCCGCTACCTCGCATTGATGACCTGTTTGACCAGTTGCAAGGAGCACAATTCTTTTCAAAGATCGATCTTCGTTCTGGATATCATCAGCTGAAGATTAGAACTGAGGATATTCCAAAGATTACCTTTAGAACTCGGTACGGATATTATGAATTCTTAGTCATGTCTTTTGGATTGACTAATGCTCCTGCGGCTTTCATGGATATGATGAACTGAGTATTCAAGGAATATTTGGATCAGTTCGTTGTTATCTTTATTGATGACATCCTCATATATTCCAAAAGTCGTGAAGATCATGAGCACCATTTGAAGCTGGTACTCCAAAGGCTGCGTGAAAACAAGTTTTATGCCAAGTTGAAGAAATGTGAGTTCTGGCTTGAAGAAGTAGCATTCCTTGAGCACGTGGTGTCAAAACATGGAGTATCTATTGACCCGGCGAAGATTGAAGCAATACAAAGTTGGGAGCAGCCAAAGTCGATGACCGAAGTACGTAGCTTTCTGGGCTTAGCTGGTTATTATCAGAGATTCGTGGAAGGATTTTCTCAAATCGCTACTCCGTTAACTCAGCTGACTCGGAAAGATACAAAATTCGTATGGAGCGAGGAATGCGAGAAGAGTTTTCAAGAGCTTAAGAGGAGACTCATTTCGGCACCTGTTCTGACAATACCATCTAGTTCGGATGGATTTTTTATCTACAGCGATGCTTCGGGCAAAGGGTTAGGGTGTGTTCTCATGCAAAATGGAAAAGTCATAGCCTATGCCTCGCGACAACTTAAAGAATATGAAAGGAATTATCCTACTCATGATCTAGAGTGGGCAGCAGTCGTTTTTGCGCTAAATATCTGGAGGCACTATCTATATGGAGAGAAAGTGGAAATATATTCAGACCATAAAAGCCTCAAATATTTCTTCACCCAAAAGGAACTCAACATGCGGCAAAGACGTTGGCTCGAGCTGTTGAAAGATTACGACCACACCATTCAATACCATCTTGGAAAAGTGAACGTGGTAGCTGATGCGTTGAGTAGAAGATCATATGCGGGAACGAGTGCGATGTTGTCAGCACAAAGGCCCATTTTGTGTGATTTACAAAAGATGAAGATAGAATTCAAGACTCCGGGGACCCATGCAATAATTTCAAGTATACGCATAGAACCAACTTTAATTGATAAAGTTAAAGTTGCTCAAGCCACAGACCCAGAACTGATGCGTATGAAGAAGAAAGTAAAAGAAGGTGTTATTCTAGAAGCAAGGATCGATGAAGAAGGAATACTTCGAGTCCACTCCAGACTTTGTGTTCCTAACGATTCTGATTTGAAGAACAAGATCATGATGGAGGCACACAATACACCATTTGCAATCCATCCTGGAAGTACCAAAATGTATCGTGATCTTCGACATACATTTTGGTGGAACAATATGAAGTGAGAGATTGCAAAGTTTATATCGAGGTGTTTAACTTGTCAACGTGTAAAGGCAGAGCATCAAGTGCCTAAGGGTCCATTGCAACCACTTAAGATTTCGAAATGGAAGTGGGAACACATTACCATGGATTTCGTTACGGGTCTTCCCACGGTTTCTCAAGGCATAGATGTGATTTGGGTTATTGTTGATAAATTAACTAAGTCTGCTCATTTCTTGCCGATACGAGAGACTTATTCCCTTGAACGTCTTGCTCGTATGTACGTGGATGAGATTGTGAGATTGCATGTCATGTCAGTATCCATAGTTTTGGATCGTGACCCAAGATTCACTTCACGATTTTGTGTTAGCTTGCAAAAAGCTATGGGCACAGATTTACGATTCAGTTCGGCATACCATCCTCAAACGGAAGGACAATCAAAGAGGACTATTCAAATTCTTGAAGATCTATTAAGACTTTGTGTTCTAGACTTCAAAGGGAGTTGGGATAAGTATTTACCATTGGTGGAATTCTCCTACAATAACAGTTATCAAGCAAGTATAGGTGTGGCTCCATTCGAAGCATTGTATGGACGAAAGTGTCGCTCTCTAGTATGTTGGGATGAGGTGGGTGAAGCAACATTGTTGGGACCAGAGTTGGTACGTATTACTACGTAAAAGATCCAAATGATTCGGACAACGATACAAACAAAGACAGGATCGATAAAAGAGTTATGCGGATCTTCATCGAAAGGACGTGGAATTTAGTATTGGGGATCATGTATTATTGTTGTGTGTTGCCCCATGGAAGGGAGTTACAAGATTAGGGAAGAGAGGAAAGCTCAATCCACGATTTATTGGTCCATTTTGATTCTTGACCGAGTAGGAAATGTGGCCTATAGACTCGCTGCTATTACCTCCAAGTATGTCTCGTGTTCATAATGTTTTTCACATATCTATGCTTCGTAAATATGTGAAAGACACGAACCACGTTATTGAGTTAGAACCGGACGAGATAGCCGAAGACTTAACGTACGAAGAGGTACCTATCAAGATCTTGGATAGGAAGGAGCATGTCCTACGCACAAAGGTCATACCACAAGTCAAAGTATTGTGGAGGAACCATGCCACCTTTTTGAAACACCAGGTACGTACGTCAATTTCGAGGATGAAATTTCATAAGGAGGGGAGGTTGTAAGACCCCAACTTATTATAAATGAAATAAAATTTTCTCTATTTATTATTTTGAAATAGTAAGGGTTGATTTGATTAATGTGGTTAGTTATGGGTAAAATGCGTAAATATTTCAAATAAGCAAGTGGTTATAAAATATTCATTGTTGTTAGGGAATATTCGTTTGGTCGTGGGAATATTCTTACCGTTTGGGAATATTAAATTGACTGCCAGTAGCCTTGTGTGGTCCCCATAACGGAAAGTGATTGTATGAAGAAAATGATAAGTATAAGTTGTTTATAAATAACGACGTAGTTGTTACCGTTAATACTGTTCAAATACTCGGTGGTTAAAACACAAGAAGATTTAAAGATTGCACCAATTATTGATTCTTACGTACGTGAAGGCACTACTCAATAATTGTTACAGTAATTACTATTTAATATTTTATTTTATTGACTCAATAATTACTACGTTGATATTTTATATTATTGTTGTTTCGATAATAATTGTCACAATACAATATTTTCCATTATCGAAGCAATAATTCATATTATTTGAATAATATTATTAGATAGCATTATTGGCAATGTCTAGAAAGTTCGTCTAAGGAGAGGTTTGGTCACCTAATCATGCCGCCAAGAAGAGAAATCCTTATTGAAAGCCCTCCTTCCTCGAAAGCATTCGTGCCAGATTATTGTGATTCTGTAATATTTTTTGTGAATAATTAATTATTGATTTATATGATAAGGAGAATATTAATTTTATGTGGATATAGATGGAGAAAATTTTAAAGTGACAATTGTTAAAAAATTGATATTTTATCTTTTTGATAAAATAATTCATTTAAATATATTATTATATTATAATAATATAATAATGGTGATATTTTTACAATGAATGTGTGATATATGAATAAATGAGGAGGAAGAGTATTTTTGTTACTAAAAATGTTAAAACATGTTCAACATAATAAATTGGACCCCATTTCTTCGATCGAAATTTGATAATAAATGCAAAATCGCTCCTGTATGTGGATTTTGGCCAATTTCATTTGGAATTTGGAAAACCTTTCTTCTGCAGAGTTGTAGAGAATTGAATTTCCTATGGAATGGACATAAGATTTGAATTTTTCTGATAAAAGGACTATTTATCATGAATTATTGAAGTTCCAAAGTTCCAGAATAATTATTTTTTGGAAGTTTTAGTTATTTTTTTAAAGAAAAACTTTTTATTGTTTGGTGGACCCCACAAATGTTGTAAACATGCTGGTTTCAAATGTCTAGAGGTGGGCGTAGAATTTTATTATAAATAATATTATTTTATTAAATTTTCTGCTTTAGTGTTCTAAGCATTTTCCTATAAATAGGGTGCTTAGGTTAGAATTGAAAATCACACCAGAAACTAAAGTTTTCTCTCTCTTTCTCTCTCTATATTATTGAGCGTATTCTTGTGAGTATTTTGATACTTTGAGTGTTGCTATATCTGGTGCAAGTTCCTTCAACACTATATCCAAAGATTCCAGCTTAGAATCTTTTTTTTTGAAGAAGTAAGGATGTTATTTTTTTATAAATGATATTATTTCTTTCAATATCATTATACCAAAATATTGGTAAGATTTTCTTGTGAAATTATTGTCTTTTAGTGTGTCTGGGTTCTTATTCACGTATACAAAGACTATTCACGATATACGATAATTATTCACTTAATACTAAGACTATTCACGTAAAAATTAAATTTTTGTTTTTGTCCAAAATATCTATTATGTATACTAGCTTTGATTGTATCCATGTTTTGATCATTCTTGAACTTTACTTCACTATGGTTATTTATGAAGTATTTTGAACTTCGATCGTTTAAAAAGTTTAATCCTTATTGTTTGTTCTTTTGTTTCATCGGATTCGCTTTTTTAAAAATATTTTTCATCATCCTCGGTCCTAAATGATGATATTACTGAATATCTTTGGCCTGTAGTGCAAAGATGGTTGATTTTCTTATGAATATCTTTGGTTCGTAGTGCAAAGATGTACAGGTGTTGAGATGAACATGACCAACTGATGAATATCTTTGGCATGTAGTGCAAAGATTAATATTTGATTCAAGATGAATATTGATTGGTGTTACAGGGATAAAATATTGATGATGGACTTTTAAATTTATATATTATAGTAGATTTCATTCTCTACGTAACTCTTCTATGAATTGTTATTTCCACTGCGAATATTGATCTGAAACTTGTTGTCTATTATATTCTATCAGATTTATCACTGTTGAGGACTAATGATAATTTTTTTCTATATTATCTTGATCATAATGTTCTTTACTGGGCTAGTTGAGCTCACCCTTTTCCTTTTTGTTCCGTTTTTCTTCTCAGGAGGCGAGAATGTAGCGAGTACTAGTCGGGGTGTGGAATGAAGGTTCTAGAAAGTCGTTTTAGTAGTCCTCACTATTTTGTAAAATAGTGTATCAATAATTGTAATGAGGACTTATTTGAGTGTTGATATTGTCTAGAAGATAATATTTGTTTTTAAACTCACAGTTTATGTGTTGTCGTATTTTGCACGACAATTGTATTAATAAAGTTGTAGTTGTTTCTGTATCATGTATTTGGCGACTCAGAATGGGTGTTGTATACCTATTTTGGGGGCGTCACAGCAGGGATGATTCGATGATGTGGATTATTTATTGTCGAGTCTCAAAGAATAAAATATTGATTATACACTTTTAATTCATAAAAGATAGTAGATATCATGCTTTACTTGACTCTTCTAAAATACAGTTGTATGTCTTTGGCCTGTAGTGCAAAGATGAATTGTTAATGAATATCTTTGGCCGTAGTGCAAAGATGAATTTATTAGTATGATTATGAGCAAGAATTATGATTTGGTATAACCATAATTTTTGATGTTTCAGGTGAAGATAGGTGATGAAAATTATCTTCGTCCTGGGTGCGAAAAGGAATTTAGAATCACAATTATGATTATGAGTTATTCATATGATTGTGGACAGGAATTGTTGATTGATGTTACAGGGATAAACCATTATTTGTGGACTTTTAACATGGAGAAGATAATAGATCTGATGGTCTATTTGACCCTTCTAATGGATTATTCGTTCCGCTGTAACTATGGTTGAAAAGTTTTATCATCTACCATATGTTTTAAATCTCTGATTTATTACTGATGAAGGTTATTGATGATGTAAATTATCTTTAGTCATGATATTCTTTACTGGGCTAGTTTTGCTCACTCTTTTTGCTTCATAATTCCTTTCAGGTAATAAGAGTGTAGCTGGGTCTAGCGGGGGTAACAGGAGAATAAAACGGTGGTCTATAGCTATTGAGGTTCTCCTTAAATAGTATGGAAATAATTTTATTGAGAACTTTAGATAAGTGTGTCGTATTTTATACGTCATTTGATATTTAATTTTGGTGAACCGAATAGGGTGAGGTAAACCCAACTTTGGAAGGGTGTTTTGCCACTATCATACAAGATGTCTAATGACATACAACCTCGTGTTATCATAAGACAGGGTTGTGCACATCCACTTGCTGAGTATATCTACGAACACTACCTATATAATCTTGGAGTTTATTTGAAATATAATTCTCACTTGGAGACAACGGAGATAATTATATGTCAAGAGAAGACTCACCATTGGAAAGAAGGTGATAGCAATCTTCTTGTTTTTCTTTGGGGACTATTGGGTCAACCAAGGATAATTCTGTGGACATATGATATCTATCATAACCTAGACGCATGGCCTCCCATGTACGAAGGTTTCCTTGAGCACTTTCCAAAGACTTTAATTTCTAAAACAGTTATGGACTGTACCTTTATGTAAGGTACCATTGTAAGGTTGTGGTCAAGGCACCATGAGAGTTACATTCATTTGTATTAAAACTCACAGTTTAACTGTGGTCGTATTCTGCACGACAGTTCAACAGTTGTATAAATGAACTTTGTAAATGATTTTTATAATGTGATATCTGGCGACTCAGAATGGGTCGTGTGGACCTATTTTGGGGGCGTCACAAATGGTATTAGAGCTTAGTGATATGGTCGCTGGCGGAGATACGAGTCTAGAACTAGGAGGGGAGAGATGAGTTATATACTTCGCTAGTGTGTGACTTACCTAAGCTGAAATTATTTACTTGATAAGTTGACAAATTATGATATGTCAATTAACCTTTGTTTTGAAGATATATTCTAGAATGACATCTGAAATACAGGAGATGAGCAATGGAAAAATCATGATACAGAGGAAATAACCAGGAAGGTACAATCTGAAAAGTAAGTAAGGTATTCTCATCTCTTCGAACTACCAGGTACGTAAATTTCGAGGGAGAAATTTTATAAGGAGTGGAGATTGTGAGATCCTGAATTTTATGAAATAAAAATATTCAATTTTTCTATTTTGGTAAATAGTTAAATTGATAAAAGTTTAAAGTTAAGGGTCATATTTGAAATTTTTTCAAAATAAACAAGTTATCATAAAATAAACGGTAGTAAAAATACAGTAATACGCGTGGTTGCATAGTAGCACACGGTATTGATTATTGATGCTTATGTGAGAAGTCACTCAGTTATACTCAATTATTGCTACAATAATTGTTGTATCATATCTCTCATATTATTAATTCAATTATTGTCACAAAGATTATCATCGCATAATATGTTATATATTATTAAATCAATAATTGAGGCGACAAAGTTATTCATATTATTATTTGCAATATTGACAATGTTCAGAAGTTACACAAAGAGAGGTTTGGTCACCTAATTGCGCGCCAATAAGGAGAAATCCTTATCGGAAAGCCCCCTCTTTCCTGGGAACGACCTGGTTGTTAAATATTGTGAGTTATAATATTAATAATGAATGTTATGAAAAATCGAATTTGAGATCGGAGTTGAATTTGGAGACACGGACGTGATATTTGAGTCCGGAACGATGAAATTAGTAGAAATAGACTATAAACACAAAATTTGTCGGGGTTAACTTTTTGGTCAAAAAATAGTTAATAGTTGACTTTTTTGGAAAAAAGTCAAACTTCAGAATTTCAAAAATGAAATTTTTGAGAAAAATATTTCCATTGTGTTGGGATTGTTAGTGTTAGTGTAAATCGACATTTATTTCGATAATAATTGATGTCTAGAGGTTATATTGACCAATCGGGTAATTAACCGGATAAATGAGCAATTAATTGCTATTGATTCACATGATTATAACTATTTATTCAAATGTGTATACTATTGATTCACATTTATTTACTATTAGGAGAGTTGGTGCAAGATTGATAATACTTGCATGACTAAGTTAAAAATGGAGGTATAGATTGAGGTACTATACTGTAATTCATATTTTCACATGATTGAACTATTGATTCACATTATTTACTATTAGGGGAGGTGGTGCAAGTTTGATAATACTTGCAAGACTAAATTAAAAATGAAAGAAAAGTTGAAGGTATTGTACTGTAATATTTCGAGCCCCAAAACGTGCAATTATCGAAACTATATTTTTCTATAAATAGAAGGTCATTCTTCCTTCATTTCTCACCAATTCACTAAAGTTAGAGAGCAATTATTATAGAGAGAAAGAAGAAGAGAAGTCTGCTACCTCTCTACTCTAGTATCCAATTTCTTTCTAAGGTAAGGATATTATTATTATAGTAAGGGGTATTATTTCTTTCGTATTCATGAAGAGAGCTATTGTTATTCCATTCCTTATTATTCTGTTGGAATAACCTTTATACGCGGACTACCGTAAACATGGTGAAATTCTTCTGTTATTCCATTCTTTATTATTATGATGGAATATCCTGTCTGTGCGGATTACGCATGACCTGATTCCATTCTTTATTATTCTGTTGGAATAACCTGTCTGTGCGGTCTATCGCATGCCTGGTGAGTTCTATTGTTATTCCATTCTTTATAATTTGTTTGGAATATCCTATCTATGCGGATTACGCATGACCTGGTTTCATTCATTATTATTTTGTTGGAATATCCTGTCTGTGCGGATTACGCATAACCTGGTTCCATCTTTATTATTCTTTTAGAATATCCTGTCTGTGAGGATTACGCATGACCTGGTTCCATTTTTTATTATTCTGTTGGGAATAACCTGTCTGTGCGGTCTACCGCATGCATGGTGAATTCTTTTATTATTCCATTCTTTATTATTCTGTTGGAATAACCTGTCTATGTGGACTACCGCATGCATGGTGAATGATCCTTCGTGTTCATTCCTTATTAAATTGTGGAAATGATCTGTCTATGTGGATTACCGCATGGCGGGTGAAAATCCATTTGCAGTTTCGTAATTTTTCTAACCCTCAAAAATTCTGGAAAAATTTGAAATGATAATTTGATGAGTTTTCTATATTGTGTCCAAAGATGGAGATTTTTGGATGTATAGATTAAGAGTTCTTGATTTCATGGGAAAAGACTATTTTAAAAGTAAACCCTTATAACTCCTTGTGGTTAACTCCAAAGTAGGTGAAATTTTTATTGGGAGTACATGTATATAACAGGAGTATAACCTGTAAAGTTTGGAATTTTTGGACAAAAGTACAATTTATGATAAATGTCTAAATATTCGGCAGTTTTGGCCATATAAAAAAGAGTTAATGAATTTAAAAAATTTCGAGAAAAATATATGTTTAATATGGGACTATATTCTATTAAATCCCAGAAAAGAAATATTTTTGGGAGTGATTTGGTATTTTTCATGAAAATGAACTAGTTATGAGTAAATAAATTAAATATGTTATGTGAAGTAACAAAATTGAAAAATAGGATTTTATGGCTTGGGAATCCTATATAGGGTATATGCAGGTTTTTGATGAGGAATTTGATCATTGGTGATGAAATCTTATGAGTATGGCATTTTTGAATGATTAAAATACATTATTTGGTAAAGTGTAAACAATTAAAATAGATTGTTTATAAGTTTAAGAAGTGATTAAAATATTGTTATAATATTAATAATATTAGATTATGAGTTTATTAAGTGATTGATAATATTTGAATAAATTTAAAGTCTTTAATATTTATCCTTGTTTTCGTTTGATTAATGCTTATATCATTGTCATCATCTTCATGCTTATATTATGATGAAAGTCATCTTTGGCTTACGTGCAAAGATGGACTGTTAATTATTGGTTTTACAGTTGAATATCTTTGGTTTGCGTGCAAAGATGGTCTGTTTATTATTGGTTTTACAGTTGTATATCTTTGGCCTACGTGCAAAGATGGACTATTGATTATTGGTTTTACAGTTGTATATCTTTGGCTTACATGCAAAGATGAACTATTGATTGATGAGTATCTTTGGCTTACGTGCATAGATGAACTGTTTATTGGTATGATTATGACCAAAGATCATTCGGTATAATCATGACCCGTAATGTTATAGATGATGTGGTAAAAGTTCTCATTGGCCCGTAGTGCATTGATGGACAGTTATTGGTATGCTTATAACTGTGGATTATTCTAAGATAATCATGACCATTGATGATTACATGAATATCCTTGGCAGAAAAGTGTGGATGATTCGATGATGTGGATTATTTATTGTTTCGAGTCTCAAAGAATAAAATATTGATTATACACTTTTAATTCATAAAAGATAGTAGATATCTACTTGACTCTTCTAAAATACAATTGTATGTCTTTGGCCTGTAGTGCAAAGATGAATTGTTAATGAATATCTTTGGCTGTAGTGTAAAAATAAATTTATTAGTATGATTATGAGCAAGAATTGTGATTTGGTATAACCATGACTTTTGATGTTTTAGGTGAAGATAGGTGATGAAAATTGTGAGACCCCAGATTTTATGAATAAAGATTTAAATTTCTCAAAATATTTTTTTTAATATTGTGCTGTGGATTTGATATAATGTTATAGTTGTGGGTAATATTTATAAATTTTGCAAAGTAAGCAAGTGGTTATATAATATTCGTTTGGTCGGGGAATATTCGTTTTAACAGGGAATATTCGTACGACGGCAAGACAATCATTGGTGGACCCCACAATGGAAGTATTGTCGTAGTAAGAAAATGATGTAATTATCTTTTTATAAAAATAACTATGGAAGTTTTACCGTTAAACCGTTGAACTACCCGGTAGAAAAAGTACGAAGAATACGCGTGGTTGTATAGATAGTAGCAATACCAGTATTGATTATTGATGCTTAAGTGAGAAGTCACTCAGTTATATTCAATTATTGCTACAGTAATTACTGTATCATATCTCTCATATTATTGATTTAATTATTGTCACAGTATCATCTGCATAATATGTTATATTATTAAATCAATAATTGAGACGACAAAGTTATTCATGTTATTAAATTGCAATATTTATAATGTCTAGAAGTTCTGTCAAGGAGAGGTTTGGTCATCTAATTGTGCGCCAATAAGGAGAAATTCTTATCGAAAAGCCTCTTTCCTGAGAACAACCTGGTTGTTAAATATTGTGAGTTATAATATTAATGATGAATGTTATTAAAAATCGAATTTAAGTTCGGAGTTGAATTTGGAGACGCGGACGTGATATTTGTGTCCGGAATGATAAAATTAGTAGAAATAAACTATAAACACAAAATTTGTCGGGGTTGACTTTTTGGTAAAAAAAGTTAATAGTTGACTTTTTCGGAAAAAGTCAAACTTCAAAATTTCAAAAATGAAATTTTTGAGAAAAATATTTCCATTGTATTGGGATTGTTAGTGTTAGTGGAAATCGATATTTATTTCGATAATAATTGATGTCTGGAGGTTATATTGACCAATCGAGTAATTAATCGAATAAATGAGCAATTAATTGCTATTAATTCACATGATTATAACTATTTGTTCACATGTATACTATTGATTCACATTCATGTACTATTAGGCGTTCGATATGCAAGATTGATAATACTTTAAATGACTAAGTTAAAATAGATAGTATAGATGGAGGTACAACATCATGTAATCAGATTTTCACATGATTATAACTATTGATTCACATGATTGAACTATTGATTCACATTATTTACTATTAGGGGAGGTGGTGCAAGTTTGATAATGCTTGCAGGACTAAATTAAAAATGAAAGAAAAGTTGAAGGTATTGTACTATAATATTTCGAGCCCCAAAATGTGCAATTATCGAAATTACATTTTCCTATAAATAGAAGCTCATTCTTTCTTCATTTCTCACCAATTCACTAAAGCTTTAGAGAAATTATTATAGAGAGAAATTATAGAGAAAAAGAAGAAGAAAAGTCTGCTACCTCACTATTCAATATCCAGTTTCTTCCAAGGTAAGGGGTATTATTTCTTTCGTATTCATGAAGAGAGCTTTTGTTATTCCATTCTTTATTATTCTGTTGGAATATCCTGTCTGTGCGGATTACGCTAGACTTGGTTCCATTCTTTATTATTATGTTGGAATAACATGTTTGTGCGGTCTATCGCATGCATGGTGAATTATTTGTTATTCCATTCTTTATTATTCTGTTGGAATATCCTGTCTGTGCGGATTACGCTAGACCTGGTTCCATTCTTTATTATTCTATTGGAATAACCTGTCTGTGCGGTCTATCACATGCATGGTGAATTCTTCTGTTATTCCATTCTTTATTATTCTGTTGGAATATCTTGTCTGTACGGATTACGCATGACCTGGTTCCATTCTTTATTATTCTGTTGGAATAACCTATCTATATGGATTATTATATGCATGGTGAATGATCCTTCGTATTCATTTCTTATTAAATTGTGGAAATGATCTGTCTACGTAGATTACCGCATGTCGGGTGAAAATCTATTTGCAGTTTCATATATTCTATGATACTCATTTGGTTAAAGTTTTGGCTTTTATACTCCATGAAATTAGTAGAATATCCTGGATATTTGCGCTTTATCCGGTATCTTTTCATGAAAATATTCTTCTGAGCATTCTTAAATTTTACTCCACAAAGTAGTATCATGTTGACAATTTGGACGTAATTGATTTTAAGATAAATTAACTTATAAATCTTTAAAATTTATTCTTGAACTTGTTTTATTGAATTATTATGTCATTGTCATCATCCTCATGCTTATATTGTGATGAAAGTCATCTTTGGCTTACATGCATAGATGGACTTGGTATGATTATGACCAGGGATTATTCGGTATAATCATGACCTGTAATGTTATAAATGATGTGGTAAAAGTCCTCAGAGCTTTGTAGTGTATTGATGGACGCTTTTTTGTATGATTATGACGAGGATTATTCAAAGATAGTCATGACCATTGATGATTTAATGAATATCTTTGGTTCAGAAAAGTGGGATGACTCGATGATGTGGTTTATTTATTAAGTTGAGTCTCAAAGAATAAAAATTGATGAAAACATTTTAAATCATAGAAGATAGTAGATATCATGCTCTACTTGACTCTTCTAATGGATTACTTATTCACCGCAGATTAAACTTGATGTCTATTGTATTTTATCAGTTTAACATTGTTGAAGACTAATGATAATTTATTTTGTATTATCTTAGTCATAATATTTTTTACTGGGCTAGTTTACCTCACCCTTTCTTTCACTATTCTCTTCAGAAAATGAGAACGTAGCCGGGACTAGTCGGGGAAAGGAGTGACGGTCCAGATGATAGCATTAGTAGTCCTCACTATTCTGTTAAATAGTGTGACAATAAATGTAATGAGGACTCCATTGAGTGTGGATATTGTCTAGATGACAATATTCGTATTAAAACTCTTAGATTATGTTTTGTCGTATTTTACACGCATCGTTGTATAATTAAGTTGTATTTGAATTTTGTACCATGTATTTGGCGACTCAAGATGGGTGATGTATACCTATTTTGGGGGCATCACAGTTAGTATCAAAGCTTAGGATATGATCCCCGGCCGAGATGTGAGACAGAACTAGAGGGAGAGATCGGGAATTTCTTCGCTAGTATGACCTACCTAAGTTTATTTGGTATTTAATTGGTCGTTCAGAGTATAGGGATAATATGTGATATGTTAATTAACCCTTCTTTTGTGGCAGTATTGGAAAATAGTAGCTGAAAATGTTAACAATGGAGTGAATGAGATCGTGGAGACACCTCAAATCACCAACCAGAATAATGTGATGTCAGGCGAAGAAGGAATTAGAAATATCCATGTGGTGAGTGAAGAATTGATAGTTGCACCCGAGATAGTCGCAGAGGTAGCAGCTGAGAGTGAGGAAGAAGAGGAACCTGAGGAGAATTTATTAGAAGAATTTTATGATCGAAATTTAGAATTGCAAAATCGTGTTCATGAGTTAGAAGAGCAGGCTGAAGAACGGCAGGCGGTCGTGGAACAAAAGGATGCAACAATTCAAGCTTGTGTTACCCGATATGTGATGCTTGAACAGAAGCACTCTTTGGCAGAGTATAAGATGATAAAGCTGGAATCTGAGCTGAAAGAAGAAACAACTGAACGAGTGAGAATGAGTGATGCATGGGTAAAAGTCGCACGACGCGTTGATATTGTGGAAAGAGATGCACGATCTAAGAAGGCTAAAATAGATGATATGTATTTCTCTTTTTGGACAATAATTGAGAGAACCCAACATCGAGTTTTGAATTACCTTAAGATGCATGGCACAACCCCAATTTTATATGGATCGAATATTAATGATTAAGATCATGAAACAGGAGTATGATGAAGCAGTTGAGGGTGGAATATGCCCTATAGAAAATTCAATTTCAACGGTAGTGATGACACCATGTATTAAGTTGATATGGATCGAAGATTAATGATTAAGATCATAAAACAGGAGTACGATGAAGCAGTTGAGGGTGGAATATGCCCTATAGAAAATTCAATTTCAACGGTAAAAAATTAAGTTGTATTTGAATTTTGTACCATGTATTTGGCGACTCAAGATGGGTGATGTATACCTATTTTGGGGGCATCACAGTTGGTATCAAAGCTTAGGGATATGATCCCTGGCTGAGATGTGAGACAGGAACTAGGAGGGGAGAGACTGGGAATTTCTTCGCTAGTATGACCTACCTAAGTTTATTTGGTATTTAATTGGTCGTTCAGAGTATAGGGATAATATGTGATATGTTAATTAACCCTTCTTTTGTGGCAGTATTGGAAAATGGCAGCTGAAAATGTTAACAATGGAGTGAATGAGATCGTGGAGACACCTCAAATCACCAACCAGAATAATGTGATGTCAGGCGAAGAAGGAATTAGAAATATTCATGTGGTGAGTGAAGAATTGATAGTTGCACCCGAGATAGTCGCAGAGGTAGCAGCTGAGAGTGAGGAAAAAGAGGAACCTGAGGAGAATTTATTAGAAGAATTTTATGATCGAAATTTAGAATTGCAAAATCGTGTTCATGAGTTAGAAGAGCAGGCTGAAGAACGTAAGGCGGTCGTGGAACAAAGGATGCAACAATTCAAGCTTGTGTTACCCGATATGTGATGCTTGAACAGAAGTACTCTTTGGCAGAGTATAAGATGATAAAGTTGGAATCTGAGCTGAAAGAAGAAACAACTGAACGAGTGAGAATGAGTGATGCATGGGTAAAAGCCGCACGACGCGTTGATATTGTGGAAAGAGATGTACGATCTAAGAAGGCTAAAATAGATGATATGTATTTCTCTTTTTGGACAGTAATTGAGAGAACCCAACATCGAGTTTTGAATTACCCGGTACATGGCGGTCAACCCCAATTTTATATGGATCGAATATTAATGATTAAGATCATGAAACAGGAGTACGATGAAGCAGTTGAGGGTGGAATATGCCCTATAGAAAATTCAATTTCAACGGTAGTGATGACACCATGTATTAAGTTGATATGGATCGAAGATTAATGATTAAGATCATGAAACAGGAGTACGATGAAGCAGTTGAGGGTGGAATATGCCCTATAAAAAATTCAATTTCAACGGTAAAAAATTAAGTTGTATTTGAATTTTGTACCATGTATTTGGCGACTCAAGATGGGTGATGTATACCTATTTTGGGGGCATCACAGTTGGTATCAAAGCTTAGGGATATGATCCCTGGCTGAGATGTGAGACAGGAACTAGGAGGGGAGAGACTGGGAATTTCTTCGCTAGTATGACCTACCTAAGTTTATTTGGTATTTAATTGGTCGTTCAGAGTATAGGGATAATATGTGATATGTTAATTAACCCTTCTTTTGTGGTGGCGTGATTGGAAAATGGCAAATTTGAAAATGTTAACAATGGAGTGAATGAGATCGTGGAGACACCTCAAATCACCAACCAGAATAATGTGATGTCAGGCGAAGAAGGAATTAGAAATATCCATGTGGTGAGTGAAGAATTGATAGTTGCACCCGAGATAGTCGCAGAGGTAGCAGCTGAGAGTGAGGAAGAAGATGAACCTGAGGAGAATTTATTAGAAGAATTTTATGATCAAAATTTAGAATTGCAAAATCGTGTTCATGAGTTAGAAGAGCAGGCTGAAGAACGGAAGGCGGTCGTGGAACAAAAGGATGCAACAATTCAAGCTTGTGTTACCTGATATGTGATGCTTGAGCAGAAGCACTCTTTGGCAGAGTATAAGATGATAAAGCTAGAATCTGAGCTGAAAGAAGAAACAACTGAACGAGTGAGAATGAGTGATGCATGGGTAAAAGCCGCACGACGCGTTGATATTGTGGAAAGAGATATACGATCTAAGAAGGCTAAAATAGATGATATGTATTTCTCTTTTTGGACAGCAATTGAGAGAACCCAACATCGAGTTTTGAATTACCCGGTACATGGAGGTCAACCCCAATTTGATATGGATCGAAGATTAATGATTAAGATCATGAAACAGGAGTACGATGAAGTAGTTGAGGGTGGAATATGCCCTATAGAAAATTCAATTTCAACGGTAGTGATGACACCAAATGCTACCCCAGACAATTAAAGCCGGGTAGTTCAAGGGAGAGCGGTTGTCATGACTTCCCAACAAGTTAGGAACCCAAATGAAGTTATCACGGGTTAGTTAATTATAAATTCTTGCGAAGTCTATACATTATTAGATACCAGTTCTACCCATTATTTTATCTCTCTTGCTTGCACTCAACGTTTAAATTTGACCCTAGAGAAGTTAGACTTTGACTTATTGGTTGAAACTTCGTTAGTAGAAACCTTCGTTACCTCTACTGTTTATAAATCTTGTTGATTCAAATCGACACTTTCACGTTACATGTCGATCTTATCTCTTTGAAAATACTTGGCTTTGATGTGATTTTAGGAATCGATTGGTTAACTACTCATCATTGCCAAAATTGATTATTTTCGTAAGGTTGTTAGCTTTCATATTCTTAACCAACCTGTTATGCAAATTCAAGCAACCAAACCACTAAAGTTAATCACTATTATATCAAGCCATAAGTAAAGAGCCCCGAGCCTTTCGCTGGTGACTTCCAAGTCTTGGGATGCACCGAAGCTAGACTTTCCGTAGGCGACGGTGTGAATGACGATGGCAAGTTGATAGGTATTAATGTGACGTGTTATCCAAGTTTTGGATGAGGGTCACAGTTTTGAATGATATTTCTATTGTTAATAAATTTCCTGGCGTATTCTTGAAGACTTCTTAGCCTAACCTTAGAGCGTGAAATCGAATTTTGTATTGACCCCAGTACAAAACCCATTTCTAAAACCCTCAAATATTTCTTCAACTAAAATGAAAGTAACATGCGCCAAAAATGTTGGCTCAAGCTGTTGAAGATTATGATCATACCATCAAATACCATCCTGGAAAAGCGAACGTGGTAGCTGACACATTGAGTAGAAGATCATATGCGGGTACGAGTGCGATATTGTCAACGCAAAGGCCCATTTTGTATGACTTACAAAGGATGGAGATAGAGTTAAAGACTCTAGGGGCCCATATGATGATGGCAAATATACGAGTAGAATTGACTTTAATCGATAAAGTTAAAGCCGCTCAAGCTACACACCCGAATCTGATTAGTGTGAAGAAGAAGGTTCAAGAAGGCGTTATCTCAACCCTCGATTTAATTGGCCCATTTGAAATCCTCGATTGAGTAGGAACTATGGCCTATAGACTCGTTTTACCGCCAAGTATGTCGCGTATTCATAACATTTTTTATGTATCGTTGTTAGTAAAAACTTAGTCTTGGGGGACTTTGGAGACAAATTTTGGAATAATTAATGAATCTAAAAAATTATGAAATCATGGGGGTTTTATAGAGCATGTTACAAGCTTTCCATAGCCTCAAAAATGGAATAATTCCGATAACGGATGAAGAAGTTATGAAGATTTGAAGTATGTGTGTCAAAAGTTGCAAAATCTGGAAAATTGAAGTTAAGTGCCAAAGGTTGAGCGCCTAGGAACTAGGCTCGGCGCTTATAATCTGTTCTTGGGCGCCTAGGCGCTGGTCAAGTGTTAAGCTAAAATCTATCCGAACGTCCTTTAGTAAATTGGGCATAACGTTTTCATACAAACTCCGATTGAGGTGATTCAGGATGATTCGAAAAGATAACGAGTAGACCTAAAACTTTCATTCTTTATATTTTGAGATTTGAGGTTGGTATCAAGGCATAAAATGGCTATTTTAGGGACTGATGTGCATTCAGAGGCAATCGGAGGACATCGGGCATGCACATATGCAACGTGTAATGTTTTCAACGATAAAGGTATTCAAGGTATCCTCACCTCTTCGGCATACCAGGTACGTACATAAATTTCGAGGGCAAAATTTCATAAAGAGGGGAGATTGTGAGACCCCGAATTTTATTAATAAAGATTTAAATTTTTCAAAATATTTTTTTAATATTATAGTGTTGATTTGATATAATGTTATAGTTGTGGGTAATATTTACAAATTTTGCAAAAGTAAGCAAGTGATTATATAATATTCGTTATTCTGGGGAATATTACGTTTTAATGAGAGAATATTCAGATTTATTTATTAACAATCATTGGTGGACCCCATAACGGAAGTATTGTCGTAAGTAAAGAAAACCACATAATTATCTTTTATAAAAATAACGGCGGAAGTTTTACCGTTAAACTATTGAACTACCCTAAGTAGTAAAAGTACGAAGAATACACGTGGTTGTATAGTAGCTTTACGGTATTGATTATTGATGCTTACTTGAAAAGAAATTCGCTTATATTCAATTATTGCTACAGTAATTGTTGCATCATATCTCTCATATTATTGATTCAATTATTGTCACAGTATCATCTGCATAATATGTTATATTATTAAATCAATAATTGAGACGACAAAGTTATTCATGTTATTAAATTGCAATATTTACAATGTCTAGAAGTTCTATCAAGAAGAGATTTGGTCATCTAATTGCGCGCCAATAAGGAGAAATCCTAATCGGAAAGCCCCTTCTTTCCTGGGAACGACCTGGTTGTTAAATATTGTGAGTTATAATATTAATGATGAATGTTATTAAAAATCAAATTTGAGTTCGGAGTTGAATTTGGAGACGCGGACGTGATATTTGAGTCCGGAATGATGAAATTAGTAGAAATAGACTATAAACACAAAATTTGTCGTAGTTGACTTTTTGGTAAAAAAATGTCAATAGTTGACTTTTTCGAAAAAAGTCAAACTTCAAAATTTCAAAAATGAAATTTTTGAGAAAAATATTTCCATTGTGTTGGGATTATTAGTGTTAGTGGAAATCGACATTTATTTCGATAATAATTGATGTCTAGAGGTTATATTGACCAATCGGGTAATTAATCGAATATATGAGCAATTAATTGCTATTAATTCACATGATTATAACTATTTGTTCATATGTGTGTACTATTGATTCACATTCATGTACTAATAGGGGAGTTGGTGCAAGATTGATAATACTTACATGACTAAGTTAAAAATGGAGGTATAGATGGAGGTATTATACTGTAATTCATATTTTCACATGATTATAACTATTGATTCACATTATTTACTATTAGGGGAGGTGGTGCAAGTTTGATAATACTTGTAGGACTAAATTAAAAATGAAAGAAAAGTTGAAGGTATTGTACTATAATATTTCGAGTCCCAAAACGTGCAATTATCGAAACTATATTTTCCTATAAATAGAAGCTCATTCTTCCTTCATTTCACCAATTCACTAAAGCTTTAGAGCAATTATTATAGAGAGAAATTATAGAGAGAAAGAAAAAGAGAAGTCTGCTACCTCACTATTCCAATATCCAATTTCTTCTAAGGTAAGGGGTATTATTTCTTTCGTATTCATGAAGAGAGCTTCTATTATTCCATTCTTTATTATTATGTTGGAATAACCTATATATGCGAAGTACCGCATACATGGTGAAATTCTTCTGTTATTCCATTATTTATTATTATGTTGGAATAACCTGTCTATGTGAAGTACCGCATACATGGTGAAATTCTTTTGTTATTCCATTCTTTATTATTATGTTGGAATAACCTCTCTATGCGAAGTACCGCATATATGGTGAAATTCTTCTGTTATTCCATTATTTATTATTATGTTGGAATAACATGTCTATGCGAAGTACCACATACATGGTGAAATTCTTCTGTTATTCCATTCTTTATTATTCTGTTTGAATATCCTGTTTATGCGAATTACGCTAGACCTGGTTCCATTCTTTATTATTTCGTTGGAATAACTCATGCGTGTGGTCTATCGCATGCATGGTGAATTCTTTGTTATTTCATTCTTTATTATTACATTTGGAATATCCACATGCATGCGGATTACGCTAGACTCGGTTCCATTCTTTATTATTCTACCGAATAACTCTTTCTGCATGCGGTCTATCGCATGCATGGTGAATTCTTCCGTTATTCCATTCTTTATTATTTCGTTGGAATATCCCGTCTGCAAGGATTACACATGACTGGTTCCATTCTTTATTATTCTATTGGAATAACTCGCTCTATGTGGATTATCACATGCATGGTGAATGATCCTTCGTATTCATTCCTTATTAAATCATGGAAATGATCGTTTCACGTGGATTACCGCATGGCGGGTGAAAATCTATTTGCAGTTTCATATATTCTATGATACTCATTTGGTTAAAATTTTGGCTTCTATACTCCATAAAATTAGTAGAATATCCTGGATATTTACGCTTCATCTCGTATCTTTTCATGGAAATATTCTTCCGAGCATTCTTGAATTTTACTCCACAAAGCAAAGATCATGTTGACAATTTGACGTAATTGATTTCAAGATAAATTAACTTATAAATCTTTAAAATTTATTCTTGAACTTGTTTTATTGAATTATTATGTCATTATCATCATCCTCATGCTTATATTGTGATGAAAGTCATCTTTGGCTTACGTGCATGATGGACTTGGTATGATTATGACCAAATGATTATTCTAAGTATAATCATGACTGTAATGTTATAAATGATGTGGTAAAAGTCCTCAAGAATCTGTAAAGTGCATTCTTTCGACGCTTTTTGGTATGATTATGACGGTGGATTATTCGATATAGTCATGACCATTGATGATTTAATGAATATCCTTGGCCCGTAAAGTGAGGATAACTCGATGATGTGGTTTATTTATTAAGTTGAGTCTCAAATGATAAAATTGATGAAAACATTTTCAATCATAGAAGATAGTAGATATCATGCTCTACTTGACTCTTCTAATGGATTGCTTATTCACCGCAGATTAAACTTGATGTCTATTGTATTTTATCAGTTTAACATTGTTGAAGACTAATTATAATTTATTCTGCATTATTTTAGTCATAATATTTCTTACTGGGCTAGTTGAGCTCACCCTTTCTTTCACTGTTCTCTTTAGGAACTGAGAACGTAGCCGGGACTAGTCGGGGAACGGAGTGACGGTCCAGATGATAGCATTAGTAGTCCTCACTATTCTATTAAAATGTGTGACAATAAATGTAATGAGGACTCCATTGAGTGTGGATATTATCTAGATGACAATATTCTTATTAAAACTCTTAGATTATGTTTTGTCGTATTTTACACGACTCTTGTATAATTAAGTTGTATTTGAATTTTGTACCATATATTTGGCGACTCAAGATGGGTGATGTATACCTATTTTGGGGGTGTCACATAAATTGTCTTCGTCCTAGGTGCGAAGAGGAATTTAGAATCACAATTATGATTATGAGTTATTTATATGATTGTGGACATGAATTGTTGATTGATGTTACAAGGATAAAACATTATTGGTGGACTTTTAACATGGAGAAGATAATAGATCTGATGGTCTATTTGACTCTTCTAATGGATTGCTCGTTCCGCTGCAACTATGGTTGAAAAGTTTTATTATCTACCATATGTTCTAAATCTCTGATTTATTACTGATGAAGGCTATTGATGATGTAAATTATCTTTAGTCATGATATTCTTTACTGGGCTAGTTGTGCTCACCCTTTTTGCTTCATAATTCTTTTCAGGTAATAAGAGTGTAGCTGGGTCGAGCGGGGGTAACAGGAGAATAAAACGGTGGTCTATAGCTATTGAGGTTCTCCTTAAATAGTATGGAAATAATTTTATTGAGAACTTTAGATAAGTGTGTCGTATTCTATACGTCATTTGATATTTAATTTTGGTGAACCGAATAGGGTAAGGTGAACCCAACTTTGGAAAGGTGTTTTGCCACTATTATCATACAAGATGTCTAATGACATACAACCTCGTGTTATCATAAAGGCGTGGTTGTGCACATCCACTTTGCTGAGTATATCTACGAGCACTACCTATATAATCTTGGAGTTTATTTGAAATATAATTCTCACTTGGAGACAACGGAGATAATTATATGTCAAGAGAAGACTCACCATTGGAAAGAAGGTGATAGCAATCTTCTTATTTTTCTTTGGGGACTATTGGGTCAACCAAGGATAATTCTGTGGACATATGATATCTATCATAACCTAGACGCATGGCCTCCCATGTACGAAGGTTTCCTTGAGCACTTCCCAAAGACATTAATTTCTAAAACAGTTATGGACTATACTTTTATGTAAGGTACCATTGTAAGGTTGTGGTCAAGGCACCATGAGAGTTACATACATTTGTATTAAAACTCACAGTTTAACTGCGGGTCGATTCTCGCATTTACGTTCAACAGTTGTATAAATAAAGTTTGTAAATGATTTTTATAGTGTGATATCTGGCGACTCAGAATGGGTCGTGTGGACCTATTTTGGGGGCGTCACAATTTCTCCTTATTAGTGCACAATTAAATAACATAATCTCTTTTTTCCACAAAACTTTCTAGACATTTTTAATAATGCAAATAATAATATGAATAACTGTGTCGTCTCAATTATTGATTTAATAATATAAAATATTGTGCAGATGATATTGTGACAATAATTGAATCAATAATTTGAGATACTATGCAGCAACTACTGTGAAAATTATTGAATGAAACTGAGTGACTTTTACGTAAGCATCAATAATAAGAGATACTGTGCAATAACGTGTGTTACTGCCTACCATTGTGAAACAACGCGTATTACTGTACTTTTATCACCGGGTATTTTAACAGTTTAACGGTAAAAGTTTTGCTGTTATTTTATGAAAATATTATTTTTGTCGCTTTCTATATCCGACAATTATTCTGATGTGGGGTCCACGATTGCACTGTCGTACGAATATTCCTTGATAAAAAGAATATTCCCCGACCAAACGAATATTTTATGACAATTTGCTTACTTTGTAAAATTTTCACATATCACCCATAACTATACCATTATATCAAATCAACATTTTACTATTCAAAATAATATTTAGAGAAAATTAAATATTTATTCATAAAAAGTTGGGGTCTTATATTCCTTCTCTTTTTCTTCTTATTATTACCTTCTTTATCCGTAACACCCTCATTTTCTTAACAACCATATATCCATTTTTACGATACTGATACAATCTAAAACAAAAATCTTGAGAATTCACATGTTTTCTGCTAGTTTTTATTTTTACTTCAAATTCAACATTTTTCACATATTTTTTATAAAAAATTTCAACATCTTTCAACGTATCAAAAATTTGACCAACATAAGAAATGGTATCATTAATTAGACTTGTTACATCGTTATTATCATGCATTTCTTCCTTGGTACCTGAAATTGAATGAAATGATTCCTCAACGAACAAATCCATGGCAAAACAAATCAATCACTTATAAAAATTAAATTATAGATTACCATATTTGGCTGATGTTCGTCTCTTGGTATGCTTTCTAGTTGACTATGTTCTCTCAATGGTATTAGAAGGTAAGGAAAAAAAAGTGATCGGGTAGGACCAGCACTTGTTCCGCTCTGTCAAGTTAATTGAGGCTTTAACAAAAAAAGATGATCATGATAATTTAGGCTAACTAATCCTACCGTCGGCACTTTAGTTATGTGGACAGTTAAAACATATTTTTTTATGTTAACATCTCACCGTCCGCACTTTAGTTCCACGGACAGTTCTATCATCTGCAGTTTAGTTTTGTGAAAAGGTAAAACTATATTTTTACATCCCACAATTTAGTTTTGCTAATGTGGCCTAACTACGAAAAAATTAGATTTAAACCTATCAATTTTTTCATTTCTTTTGCATATTCTTTTATAAAATGATGTTTACATGCATGGCTAAATAAATGGAATCAAGCAATGGGGTGACAATACACACACACACACACACACACATATATATATATATATATATGTGTGTGTGTGTGTGTGTGTGTTCATATATATCAGTTGTTTAGTCATGGTCATGTTTCTCATCATCCCATATAAGATGAATCAGACATCACAAAAATATGCAAGAAGAAACAGAAAATTTGAAAGCCTTAAATTGAACTCTTGTAGTTTAAGATATCCAGTGTGAAGATGAGAAAAAAATTCAAAAGTTTAGATATGTAGAAGTTTAGTTATGTGGACTGGTGATATGACAAAAAAGTTATATTTAAAGCTATCAATCTTCCATTCGGTCGTTTAACCATGTGTGTTTCTCATTATCCCAGATCACATGAATCAGTAAGAACAATAATATTCAAGAAGAAATGAAAATTTTGATAGCTTCAAATTAATCGAACACTTCTAGTTCATGATCGTCACTGCCAAAATGAGATGAGATCCAAAAGTTATGTTATAAAGAACACAAATAGACAAAAGTACTTCATCGCTTTTAGGACTCATCATCCGCAGTTTAGTTCTGTGGACGATAATTTACCTTAAAACGCCACCGTTTAAAAGTTAATTGGGAATATAGTTTGCATCCACAGTTTAATTCTGCTTATGGGTAATATGAGCAAAACAACGTCGTGTTAATATCATTAACACCTGGCATACATAGCGTCCGCATTTTAATTATGCGGACGGATAAAGGGTATTTTTGACAATTTTCCCGTCCGTAGTACTAAACTGCGACCTCCTCTATATTAAACTGTGGATAGGGCTTCCTCCTTACTGTTTGATGGATGGATGGATGGATAACTGAGATCTGTTGTAAGGATAATCATCCTTACAATGTTAACTATGGATCAGTCCCCAAATTTATATTTATATATATAATATAATATATACATATATATTATATTATATTAAATATATATTTAATATACAATATATATTACATATTAGTCTATTATATAATATAATATAAATATAAATATAATACAAACTAATATATATAATATCATGGTCCCCTTCTCCAGCAAACCATAGGGAGCGAACCAAAACAAACCAACTATAGCGACGTTTTTTTCTGTCGCTATAGCATACAAAACCGATGACATATATAGCTATGGCGACGGTTCGAACCGTCGACATATCTCAAAAAACTGTCATTATAATCGGTTCTTCTTTGGTTCGTTTTTTTTTCGCTGGAAAATGGGACTGTATAATATTATATATTATGTTGTATAATCTATATATTTATATATATAAATTATAATATAATATAATACATATTAAAAATATATTATTAAAATGTTATATTATATATTATATGTTATAATATTAAAATATATATTTAGTATATAATAATATATATTATAAACATATAATAATACATATTAAATATACAATATAATATATGTCATATATATTCTATTAATATAATATAATATAATATGAAACATATATAATATATTATAGTATACTCCAGACCAAGTTAACTTGTCCTAATTTCTTTTTTGGTTTATCCAAATCTATTTGTTCTCTTTCATTTTTAATGATATTTTTGACATTATTTTTCCAATAATACCCTTATTTAACTTTTAAAAAAAATTCATTGAAAACAACATAACATACATTGAAAATTTAACATTGAAATTACAACCACACCCTTTTTCTCCTCTGTCTCTCTCTCCTCTATTTTATTGTTCCAAAAAATAGTTGGAAGATTAAATAAAATAAAAAACATGATAATAAAGTAATTAAGATAGGTAATTTGAAGATTGTTATAAAACTTTAGCAAAGTATAGAAATATACTCTTATAATTGCTGCATAAATTTAGAGAGAATAAGTAAGAGAAAAAGGAGAGAAACCTTCAGAGAAATTTCTTATTTTTTTCCCTTCAGATCTCTCCTTTATATAGGCAATGAGAGGAGTCACGGGGGAGGGGAAGAATTCATGGGAGGAAGAAGTAAAGGAGAAGGAAGAAAGGAAAGGCAGGAGGCGCACATGCAAGGTTCCCTCCTCAGGAGGGAATCATCATTATAACACTTCCCCTGATTCTCTACGATAGAAGATTATGTCTCATTAAAAACCTTGTTAAGAAAAAACTCAGTGGGAAAAACTTAACAAAGGAAAAAAGAGTACATATCTTTTACATAAATATCTTAATTCGATCGCTTCGTTAAAACTTTGTCGAAAAACCCATTGGGATAAAAACCGTGACTAAAAAAAAAAGAAACGCTTCCCCCTCAAAAGGAATTCATTACTTCTTGATGAAATGTTGTCATAAGTCTTTCAGTCGACACATTCCGATCTTTTTTCGAAGTTTTGCAAACGTTGCATTTAGTAGCGATTTAGTGAATAAGTCGGCTAGATTATCACCTGATCGAATTTGATGTACATCTATATCACCCTTCTTTTTGTAGCTCATATACCCTCCACTAAGTTGAGCAATGCATGCAGCGTTATCCTCATACAGAATTGTAGGAATGTCTTTGATTGATGGTAATCCACATGATTTTGAATATGCTGAATAATTGATCTCAACCAAACACACTCTCTGCTTGCTTTATGTATAACGAGAATCTCTAAGTGATTTGAAGATGTAGCTACCATGGTTTGCTTTATGGATTTTCAAGATATAGCCGTGTCACAATATGTAAATACATAACCTGTTTGTGATCTTCCATTGTGTGGATCTGATAAATATCATGCATCGGCATATCCAACCAATCGCAACGTTGAATCTCATGGATAAAATAAACCAAGATTTATACTTCCACGGAGGTATCTCAAAATGTGTTTGATCCAATCCCAATGTCTCTTAGTCGGAGAAGAATTGTATCTTGCTAACAAGTTGACAGCAAAAGTAATATCAGGTCGTGTACAGTTTGTAAGATACATAAGAGCACCTATTTCACTTAGGTATGGAACTTCAGGTCCAGGAACTTCAGGTCCAAGAACTTCTTCCATTGCACTTATGTATGGAACCTCAGGTCCAAGAACTTCTTCCCCACTTTCTAGAGGCCGAAATGGATCTTTATCAACTTCTAAAGATCAAACAACCATCGGGGTAAGTCAAAGGATGAGCTTTATCCATATGAAAACGATTGAGAATCTTTTCAGCATATGTGGATTGATGAACAAAAATTCCAGATGCTAAATGCTCCACTTGTATTCCCAAATAGAATTTTGTCTTTCCAAGATCTTTCATTTCAAATTCATCTTTTAAATAAATAGCAGTTCTTGTGAGTTCTTCAGGAGTACCTACAAAATTCAAATCATCCACATATATACAGCAATAATGGAAAATCCACTTTGTGATTTCTTAATAAAAATACATGGACATACATGATCATGTATATATCCATCTTTTATTAAATAATCACTAAGTCAATTATACCACATACGACCAGACTGTTTCAACCCATATAATGAGTGTTGTAACTTAATTGAATATATGTGACTGGGCCTTTATGATTCAGCCATTTTCAATTCTTCAGGGATTCTCATATAAACCTCACTATCAAGTGAGCCATATAGGTATGCTGTTACAACTTCCATCAGACGTGTTTCCAAACCTTCCATGGTTGCCATACCTATCAGAAAGCGAAAAGTGACTCCATTCATTACGTACTGGAGAGTATGTATCCTGATAATCAATACCAGATTTTTGTGAAAACCCTTAAGCTACAAGTCGGGGTTTATATCTCATAATTTTATTTTTCTCATTTCGCTTTCATACAAATACCCATTGGTTTCCAACTTGGATTACACCCAACGGTGTTTGGACTACTGGTCCAAATACTTCTCTTTTCAATAGAGATTTTATTTCCAACCGGGATTTCACCCAGCGGTGTTTGAACTACTAGTCCAAATACTTCTCTTTTCAATAGAGATTGTAGCTCAGTTTGAATATCATCTTTCCATTTTGGCCAATCTTTTCTTTTCCGACATTCTTCCATGTTTTGTGGTTCAGGATCCATGTCAGGAATCAAAGTAATATCTGATGCTATAGAGAAAGAAAATATATCGTCAATCATGACTTTGCTTTAATCCCATATTTTCTCATCATGTACATAATTTATTGAGATCTCTTGGTGTTCATCTCTTATCTCTTCACCGAGATTTTGAACCTCTTCGGGCTATTCCCACTCTTGGAATATGTTGCTACTTCGAGCGCGGATATTTCTTCCGGAATTCCGTGATTTATTTTTTTGATTTTCGTGGTACATGTGTCTTTGCACCAACTGGTCTTCCACGCTTCTGGTGTGGTTTAGATTCTTCTATTACCTTATTTGTCAATTCTTCAGGAATTGATTTTTCAATAAGTATTTCTATCTCTGCTAGAGTATTCACTGCAGGTGTATATGACTTTATCATTTCTAGCATCATTAAATGCATCTGACATTTGATTTGCAATATTTTATAAACAAATAATTCTTTGAACTTCAATTTCACATTGTTTTGTATGAGGATCAAGTGAATTTAATTCTGATGCATTCCATGATATGTCAAAGGGTTTTTTATTTAAAACTTTCCCTTCTTATAATGGTGGAAATACAGATTCATCAAAATGACAATCTACATAACGTGCAGTAAAAACATCTCCAATTAAAGGCTCAATAGAGATTCCACTAATCATTAAAAGTCATTGATGAAAATTCAGCTGCGTTATCAAGTCGAATTGACTTGATTGGATTATCCGAGAACTGAGCCCGTAACTTGATTATTTGAGCAAGAAGTTTTGAGAAGGCAAAATTTCGAGAAGAGAGAAAACAAACATGAGACCATTTAGTTGAAGTATCTATTAAAACCATGAATTATCGAAATAGGCCATACTATGGGTGAATAGGTCCACAAATGTCTCCTTGAATTCTCTCTAGGAATTTTGGGGCTTCTTTATAAACTTTTATTGGTGATGGTTGAATAATTAATTTTCCTCGAGAACACGCAGCACAAGGAAATTCACTACTAGGAAAAATCTTCTTATTTTTGAGAGGATGACCAATAGAATTTTCAATAATACGACGCATCATAGAAGTACCTGGATGACCGAGTCTTTTATGCCAAAGTATAAAGGATTTGGGATCTAGGATTTTTGAAATCATAACATTATGAGACTCAATTGCTCTAATTTTCATAGTATATAATCCAGAAGAAATTAAATGAAGTTTTTCTAGGATATTCTATTTTTCAGAAATAGTAGAAGTGATGAGAAGATATTCATTAAAGATGGTCTGACACATGTAAAAACATAAATAAGAAAAGTTACATTTCATATATAATTTTATTCATGATAAACACATACCACTTATAGAATGAAAACTAATAATATTATATACGCAGGTGTTTAATTAAAACAAAAATTAAACGATATCCCAAAAGATACTTTCGTAAGGTTCAAGAATATCAACAACATTTTTCTCATTGTTGGTCATGGTGGAACATCAACAATATCCAATCGATGGTTAACAAAGTTTGTTTCTTCTTCCATTACTTTGTTCTTTTGAGACTCCTAGAATAAATTAACCAGATGCCTCCTACAGCACGCTGTGCACGCCATCAATGCCCATTCATCCCACACCTAAAACAAACATCCGGGTTTGTTCTTTATCCGTGTTGCATTTTCTTTATTTTTACCCGACCATACACTTGCCACTTCCGGTATTCAATTGTCATGTTCGAAATTTGTTGTTATGATGGCCTCGCTTATTCTTTCGCCCCAAGGCTTTTATTATACGACCATTTATTGTCACGCTTATTCTCTTTGGAATGACGTCTTTGTTAATATCCGCAATGGGGTAGCACTCGCTGGTCGATTTGATGGTTTTTCAACAACAATTCATTATTCTTTTCTCGCAACAAGGAGGATAGATAATAAGTCACCGAATTTTGTGAACTTACTCGCCTAAATTGTTGTGGACAGGATCATGTTGGTGGGATGAAAAGTTAGAGAGCGCTTTTCTAACATTTGGGTTTCGTAAACCGGATCTCCGCACAAAGCCAAAGTAGAGGTTATTCTATAAATATTTGAACTATATTCAGAATTGATTTGTAATCTTGTAGCCTTAAATTAAGCCACTCAAATTTGGCATTGGGAGAACAACCAATTTTTGGTGGTCAAATTTTTCCTTCAACAGGTCCATAAAGACAAAGGATCTTTCGATCGTTAAATACTCAAATTTTTAATCCTTCATCAATATGGTGACGAAGAAAAATTATGGCTTTTTGCATTTTGTGCCGAAGTAGTTGTATTTCCTGATTCAATGGTCTTTTCTAACTCATTTGAACTAAGGTGCAATTCTACATCAAGTGCCCAAGCCAAATAGTTGTCTCCAGAGATTTTCAAAATAGAAAAATCTATTTTTGCCAAGTTTGCCATCTATTCTGGGTTAAAACACAATTTTATTATTTATTAAAACAATAAATAATTGCATGTAAGATATAGAAAAATAAATTAAGTCACGACCTCAAGTGGTGATAAAATGCAAATATAAATATTCTTATATTTATGTTATTAGATAATGCAAATGGATCTTCACCCTAAAGATGTAGAGTTCGCAGACATAGACAAGTTATTCCAATGTAATAATAAATAATGGAATAATGTAAGAATTTCACCATGTATACGGAGTCCACAGTAGACAAAGTTATTCCAATGTAATAATAAAGAATGGAATAAATGAAGAATTCACCATGCATGCGATAGACCGCATGACATGTTATTCCCAATAGAATAATAAAAAAATGGAACTGTGTCATGCCAGAATCCGCATGCATGTGATATTCCAACAATTTAATAAGCGGTAAAAAGATTCCCACCAAGTCTTGTAAGATCAACAAGGATAGATGATACCATTGTAAATAACAGAATTTAATGGTAAAAAGGTTCCCACTAAGTCTTGTAAGATCAACAAGGATAAATGGTACCTCTGTAAATAACATAATTTAAAAATGGACAATAAAACATAAATATAACTTGATAGTTAAAGAATATAATAGGCGGCAAAGCCAGGTCAATTGTAAGAATAATATTATACTATTGGTGGTATAGTCAAACCGGTAATATAATAATAAATTGTAAGAATTTAATTTTACCGTCTTAGTTGGTTAGAGCTTCGTGCTGATAACGTGTTATAAAACTTTAGCAAAGTATAGAAATATACTCGTATAATTGCTGCATAAATTTAGAGAAAATAAGTAAGAGAAAAAAGAGAGAAACCTTTAGAGAAATTTCTTATGTTTTTTTTCTTCAGATCATATTCTTTATATATAGGCAATGAGAGGAGTCACGGGGGAGGGGAAGAGTTCACGGGAGGAAGTAAATGAGAAGGAAGAAAGGAAAAGCAGGAGGCACACATGCAAGGTTCCCTCCTCAAGGAGGGAATCATCATTATAACAAAAATCAAATTTTTTTTCTTGTACTTTCAAATTAAGACAAGTAAGGTTGAACGGAAAGAAAATATATTTATCTATTTTTAAGGGTGAAGGCATTTTTATCTTAACAATTTTTCCCTATTCCCTCTAAGGAATGGCTATTCCAATTACAATTCCGACCAAACATAGCATACCAAATGTTGGAAAGGAATTGTTGGCCATTCCGGCCAACCTAACGCCTCATTAGTGTCGAACTAAAAAAATACAAATTCTAACTTTCATTATTCTCCAAAATCAGTGAAATTATTCCCTCAATGAGGAGAGTAACATAATACAACATTCTCATCAAGACCACAATATTACAGCCATTATTTACACACGCCGTTTTTCATGTGCCTTCTAATGGCTGAAAAGGCACATCCAACAGAAAACTATACGTATTGCAAAAGAACAAGCCCAGATGAAGACAAGAGACAAAAAGTGAAATAATTTTAAAAGTGAAATAATTGTTTCAAAATTAGCATTTATTTAGAAATAGTAAACTACCAAAAGTGGATTTTGTCATTGTAATTTAAATTTATTACATCCATGGAGGAAAAGATATAGCACAAATAATGTAAATCATCAAGACATCTGTGCACTATTACTAATGATTACAGGGGAACAATCGACAGATATATGTTGAACCAAGAGATTTATTCAATCCTTGTGCGAGTAAGTATCCATTGGAGGGAGAAATTTCGCATATCGTTCTGCCTTCACTCCTGTTTTGTGGTCGTAGTACTCAACCACAGCAGCTCCGGCTAGTGCAGCTAGTGTCAGAGCCTGGGCGTGCAACCTGAGTTTGACAAAGAAATTAAACACAATATTAATGTCGAAATCACAAAAATGCTGGGATAGGAAATATTGCTGGAGAATACTTGCAAAGCAAATGAAAGATGGTTTACATGGTCATAAGCATTTGATAATTCTGGGGAAAATTAAAGGAGGAGGTGCAAAAGAGGGAGAACATAAGGATAGAAGTATCAATAGCTCAATCAAAAATGCTTTCCCTTCAATCCTTTAAGGGTTAATTTTTTGTTGTAAAATATATACGCGCAAGACAAATCCAGGGGAATCATCTTATGGGTGACAAAGTGATTTAACGGCCATTATAACTGATGAAACAAACTTAAAATACATAAAACCGCTTCACCCCAGAAATGGAAATAACTGAACAGTCGGCATACGAAGGTGCAAAAGTTATAAATAAAAGGGAGAAGAAAAATGCAGAAGATACAAATAAAAGAGAGAAGGAACATAAAACAAAGACACGTTTTCTAGAATACTACATATACAATTCATTTCAATATTTTCCGTTCTACAGATTTATACCATGCTTGTCTTATATCTGAGATTACCAATGGAATGACAGATCAAGTTGCCACATAATGAATGAGGATCGAAGAAGAAAATTGAGAAGGGGGAGAGAGAATTTTTTTAAAAAAAAAACAAGTGTCCACGACTGTGCTTTATGGATTTGGTTTCTAAATCATAAGAACTTTCTCTATACCAGTATAACCTTCAAGAGTGAAGTTTTCAAAGTAGTTAGATGAATGAAAGAAAATAACTCTTTACATAAAGTAATATTCTGACTTTTTCTAGGAGATACAATTGGCAGCCAATTTGATAGCATATCAGCCATGACAACATGGAAAGAGCCAAAGAGGTGAGAAATAATGGAGCTGACAGGCCTTCAAGAAGTCAATAAGAGCCTAACAACTTTTGGAATGCTCACAAGGAGTGAAGGGCCCTTTTGGGGGTGAAGAGGTGTGAAGGGGTGGTGGCTGGCAGAAATATAAAACAGATGACTTAATCAATACGAAGATTTCACATTGAACCAATCAATTCACCTTAGTCACTAATTGCCTAGTCTGATACAATGTGCAACAATGCCAATAAAATATTGTATGGCCGCCGGTAATATGAGTCGCTGAATACAAAACCATGTATTAAATTTAGGCAGAGAACCTTCATTCTTGCAATCAACCTATTAATCAATATCTAAAACACAAAAATACAATCACAATGCATAAAATTTGAAAACAAATCCTTGGAGAAACTAACTGGGAATTGCTACTTGCACCATTCGATTTGTTTCCAATCCTTGGGGAAAAATGCATTCCATTCTACAGTTGGAGTGAGATCAATGGCTAAATAAAGAACACATTAAACATTTCCATTTTCCAGTATTCAAGTTATTGCTCTCAAGGTAACCACATATGTGCCCCTTTTGCTAGTATTCAAGTTACAATTAACTAATTCCAATTCCTTCAAATTCCTCTCACAGTAATGCTTAAGCTCATTCCAAACAAACAAATTGGGATATATTTCCCCCCTCAAGCCCCTCCTCATCTGGTTTACAAACATACAATCTCATCATTTACAAAATTACCCAATTTTATGGCAATCTCATTATCTCACAATTTCAATTCCACTTGCAGACCAAAGCAAAATATTTAATTAATCACAAAAAAAAATACCAATCAACCAAAAAAGAACAAACTGAAATCAACTGAACAAAAAAAGTCAAAAAGATTATACCAATAACAATCAACCAGAAAAAGAAGAAATGAATTCAACTGAACAAAAAAAGTCCAAAAAGATTATACCTAGCATGGATGATTTTGACACTAGTCTTCATAGCTGGTTGAGACCAATTGTAAGCGATTGATCCCGCAATACTAGTTAACCATAGAGACCCTTTTAACAATCAAATCAAACAAAGATCCAAATCAACACCCCCAGATTTATATATCCAAAAAAACAATATATATATATATATATATATACAAGAGGAATTGAGGAAATTTACCAACGGCGCGAAGCTTGTGCTCAACGACCCACTCCCTCATGGATTCAAGCGAGGTATTGGTGTTAGATTCCGCCATGTTTCTTCTTATTTCTTGTTGATGAGGAATTTAGAGAGCTAAAAAAATATGGGTTCCGGAGAAAAATAGAGAGATTAAATTGGGTATAAAAAATGACAGATGAATGTTAAAATGGATCGAGGGTTTTATATATGTGAGATTTATGAGGTTGAAAAGGGAGAAAAAAAAAACACAGAAGAGAAATACAACTTTGTAACCTGGGAAAACTGTGGGCGGGATTCGTGTGGCTGCCGTAGATATACGCGTAATGGCAAAACGCAATGTGTTAGACCTTTTATTTTTTAGTTGCTTGTGTCACCCAACATTTATTATAAATTTATTCGTCTCAAAATATTGAGTCCCATGTTGTCCCCTTTTTTTCTCTAGATTTTGAAGTTTATTATGGGTCATTTTTATACAGTCACAATTATTATATACTATTTAAAAGTATATTTTTTTTCTTTTTTTACCTCCAATATAATATCAGTTTTGTTGCTTGAAAGAAGAGTCACATTTCTATATAAAGAACATAGTATTGTTGATGATATAATTATAATTTTATTATTATGTTATCACTATTTATTTAACACTTAATAACTTTAAAAATAAATATATGTAAAAATATATTCTTGAATTTATAAATTTCATAAAATAAGATTATTTTTTGTATGTGTCAAATTCAATTAAGTTCGAATTAAACTTATTCTTTTTTAAAAAAATTTATGAATGAATTAACTTAGTTTTAAATTTTAAAGTTTTACTTGAAAAACTACAAAAATGGGACTCCTTTGTTGAACACAACGAGTAAGAGAGAGAAATGGAGGAGAAAGCAAGAGCTCCGGGAAGGATTATACTCGCCGGCGAACACGTTGTCGTCATGGATCTACCGCCATTGTTGCCTCCACTGGTATTTATATTTGTGTCTCTGCTCGCTTTCCAGGTCCTTCTTTTACGCATTTTAGTACTTACTCACATCTATATATGTTTCTGGGTTTCAATTAAACAGTGCTTGCTGAAAATAGTGATATGAAAATTACCTATTTGAGATTTTGAATGAATGTTGTTAATTGATTTTCTGATGATTATTCTAGCTTACTTGTTGATTTTACTCGAGCTATGATTTGAATATAATCTATATTGTTTTGATGAAAATTATTCCATAATGAAGGAATTTTTGAAATACTGAGTATTTTAGGGTTGGGGACAAATTATTGGGAAAAAAAGTTCTAATATTGTTTGACTTTTGATTATGTATTTTATGATTAGTGAAGTTGATCCTTTGGAATGCTTAATTTAGAAGATGTAGCTTTTGTCAGTTTATGATTATACAAAAAACTGGGAGCAAGAATTCGTTTGCCTTAATTCGTTTGACTTATGGGATGATAAGGGAGTTTATTATTATAAGGAGCATGAGGTGGGATTATTAGAAAGGAAATAAAAGACACTAAGTGATGGATTAGCAGGAGCTGGCAATAGGAGGTGTAAATAGCCTATCATACTCAGCAGGCTATTGCAAGTGTTAGCCAAGGAAATGCAGTGCGGATTTATAATTAAGCCCTCTATTCCAATTTCAATCCTTTCTTACTGATGCTGAAATTATAGTCTTCAGCTAGACTTTTAGAGAATTTTGAGCAAGGAAGAAAACAGAGTAGAAAGATATATTAGTTCATGATATCTAACTTTAGCCCCAAGATAAGATACTTATAGGCTTACTAGTACAAGATTTTAGATAATTCATCTCAATCCTACATCCTTTATTAATAGCTAGTTATTTATCTGATAAGGATGAATTTGGGAACCAGGAACAGAGGAAGAGAAAGAGAAAAATAGACAGGAAGTGAGGAGAAGATTGCAGCAGGAGAAAAGAGAATTTACTCAGTTATATTCCTTCCAAAAAAGACAGACATGGCTTTATATAGCAGCCACAACAACGGAAACAAATTAAACAACTGAAATCAAATAAAATCTAGCTAGAAAATAGGAACTACTTTATTTGAATAATGTAACCACAAATCCCACACAATCTGCACATTACTTGACCCACTCTTCATGTAATCCCATGATCCTAGGCCTAGCACGTATCATTCTTTCCCCCTTTTGAGTGATCCTTGTCCTCAAGGATGAAATCTGGATAAGACTTGGAAAATCGCCATTCATTTTCCCAAGTGGCATCCTCTTTTGGTGCTCCCTTCCACTTTACTAAGATTTCTGGCTTGGGTCGATACGTCCCCTTAGTAATGACTCGTCGATCTAGTATAGTCTCGGGTTGTGGAAGGATGGTAGAATCATCAGAGACGGAAGGCAGTTGGCTAGAAACCGGAGTTAAAGTCCCAATATGCTTACGTAACAGGCTGACATGAAAAACATTATGAATTTGAGAATCTGGTGGAAGGTTTAATTTGTATGCAACTTCGCCCACCTTCTCCACGACTTTGTATGGCCCAAAAAATCGAGGTGCAAGCTTTATGGACCTTCGGAATGCAATTGAAGTTTGTCGATATGGCTGTAGTTTTAGGAAAACATAATCCCCAACTTCAAATGACACTGCCCTGCGATGTTGATCAGCTTGAATTTTCATTCGATTCTGGGAAAGTGATAAATTATGTTGCAGCTCCCTTAGTATGGTATCGCGGTCTTGAAGGTACTCATCAATAGCTTGGACACGAGCTGTTCCTGGAACATAAGTTAATAGGCTTGGTGGTGGAATTCCATATACTGCTTCAAATGGGGTCATCTTTGTGGAAGAGTGAATGGATGTATTATAATTATACTCAGCCCAAGCAAGCCATTCTACCCATTTCCTTGGCTGATCACCTGCAAAGCATCGCAAATATTGCCCAAGAGTTCGATTTACTACCTCGGTTTGCCCGTCCGACTGTGGATGGTAGCTTGAACTCATGCAAAGCTGGGTTCCTTGTAGATGAAAAAGTGTTTTCCAAAATGAGCTGATAAATACCTTGTCACGATCACTGACAATGGAGCTGGGCATGCCATGGAGTCGAACCACGCTGGCAATGAAAGCCTCGACCACATCTCGAGGTCAGTAAAGGGATGTTTAAGGGCCACAAATGGGCATATTTGGATACCTTTGTCAACCACTACCATGATCACGGTGCACCTATCCGATGGTGGCAATCCTCCACAAAATCCATTGAAACATCACCAAATCGCTTGAATTGACAAAAGGTCAAGTAATCTCACGGCCATACAACTCGACTTTATGTACTGGCATGTGTCACAATCATTTCAAAAAGTCCTTCACCGCCGCTCATATTTGTCCAAAAGGAAACTACGTCGATGCGAGCCGAGTTTTATGGAAGCCAAAATGGCCACCCGTTGGTGATGAGTGACTATCGCCAAGTATTTGTGGAACTAAGGTTGAAGAAATTTGAGATAAATCTTTCCATCCTTGAACCATACCCCATCTCTTTGAATCAACTTGAAACTAATCGAGACTTATTTCCTTCCATTAATCTTTTATAAAAAGATCTTCTTTGACTTCTTTTTGCAATGTACACCACCAATCTGCATTGGGCATGGATATAGCCAGAAATTGGAATTCAACTACATGAGATAGAGAATCGGCACCTTGATTTTCCGATCCCTTCTTATATTCAATCTCATAGTCATAGCCAAGAATTTTTGGAAGCCATCGGGTCTGAGCTGGAGTAGTGATGCGTTGCTCCAATAAAAACTTCAAGCTCTTTTGGTCTGTGCGAACAGTGAATGTTCTACCAAGTAGATAGGGACGCCATTTTTTAATTGCTTTAACAATTGCTATCATCTCTTTCTCATAGGTGGACAAAGTTATGGCCGAACCTTTTAATGCTTCGCTGAAATATGCTATCAGCCTGCCATTTTGCATCAAGATTGCTCCAATTCCGATGCCACTCGCATCGCACTCCACCACGAACCTTTGTGTAAAATCGTGCAGACAGAGGATCGGAAACAAGTTAAAGCGCTTTTAAGTTGGTTGAAGGTCGTTTCAAATTGTTCACCCATCGAATCCCGCTTTGGATAGAGCTGGTTCAAAGGAGCAACAATGCTTCCAAAATTCATGGACGAACTTTCGATAATGCTTTTGCCAAACCAAGGAACCCATGAACCCTTTCGATCGTTGTCAAGCGTTGGCCATTCAAGAACTGACTTTATTTTAGTTGGATCAACGGCTACCCTTTGCTCCGAAATTATATGCCCCAAGTAATCAACTTGTGTGACTCCAAATTTACATTTTGACTCCTTGGCATATAAGCTGTTGGATGACAGTATGTTTAAAACAACCTGCAAATGTTTCAAGTGTTCCTTCCAAGATTGAGAATATATCAGAATATCATCAAAGAAAACCAAAATAAATTTTCGGAGATAAGGACGAAAAAGATCATTCATGAGACTTTGGAATGTTGCTGGCGCGTTTGTAAGGCCAAATGGCATCACAATAAACTCGTAATGCCCTTCATGTGTTCTGAAAGCGGTCTTTGGAATGTCTTCGTCATATACCCGGATTTGGTGATCCTGCCCTTAAATCCAATTTGGAAAAATATTTGGCTCCATGTAGCTCATCCAGGAGCTCATCAATAACAGGAATAGGATACTTATCCTTCACCGTGATGTTGTTTAAGGCCCGGTAGTCTACACAAAACCTCCAACTCCCATCTGTCTTTTTCACTAGAAGAACTGGGGAAGAGAAAGGGCTTGTGCTAGGCCGAATTAATCCAGAATCGAGCAGCTCTCTAACCAATTTTTCTATTTCATTTTTTTGGTAATAAGGGTAACGGTAGGGTCGCACACTCACTGGCTCTGCTTTGGGTAATAAGGGTATGTGGTGATCATGTGAACGTTTTGGAGGTAAGGATTTTGGGGGTTCAAATATATGGGAAAATTTGGTTAAGAGGTGGTTAATTTCTGGTGGGTGTGTTTGTGGCCTATGGTTAGTAACAGAGGGAACAATTTGAAGAAAAAACCCTGTACCTTGTAGATGGCAGAGATGGCAACATTCTTTCTCGGATAGAGGACCCACAATCTTTTTCTTCAACCCATAAAAAGTGTGAGAATTTCCTCCAACTTTGAAGGTCATAGTCAACTTTTTGTAATCTGTCTCAATTGGACCAAGAGTTTCAAGCCATTGAACACCCAAAACTAGAGGACACGATGCCATTGGGAGAACATAGTAATCTGCTGTTATGGCATGCACTTGGATGGTGATGGTGAGTGCCTGACATTGCCCAGAACAAACTATCTTTTCTCCGTTGGCCACCATAACCTGAAATTTCTTATCTCGGGCTACCGGTAAACTAAACTTCGAGACTATGGCTTCATCAATGAAATTATGGGTACTACCCCCATCGATGAGTATGGTTATCAACTTGTTCTTTATTTTTCCGTCCACACGCAAGGTTTGAGGATGATTGGTACTGTAATTGCATGGAAAGAAATCTCGTGCACCGACTCGGTTCTTCTTCTTTCTTCTTGGTTGTTATCATCGATGAATGAGGGTGAGATATCTTCCATCACGAACAATCGAGGTCTTTCACAACGATGGCTTTGAGTGAATTTCTCATCGCAATAATAGCACAAACCCTTATCCCGCTCGCTCTTGGCTTGATTGGTAATTCTCTCCGAAGTTTGAGTTGGAATTATTGCAGCTTGGTGGAGGGCCTAAAACACACCAAGTTTGGTTCTCGATTCACTTTGGGAATGGCAAAGAACTTGATTGAAACGGAGTGGCTGGTTTGATTTCTTTTGCAATTGAGTCTTTTCCTCTATGAGTCGGGCCACGCCTATGGCATCAGCCAAGGTCTTTGGTTGTTTAACCTTGACCTCAATATGAATGTCATTACGAAGTCCCGCAATGAAACACCCAATGAGAAAGTTTTCTGGTAACCCATCTACGCGGTGCGAGAACTTCTCAAAGGCTTCTTCGTAAACAACTACTGTTGAGGTTTGCTTAAGGCGGCTCAAAGATTCAGATGGATCTTCATAGTCAGTTGGCCCAAAACGGAGGAGGAGAGCTTTGGTAAATTCCCCCCATGTCAGTGGTCCTCGAAACTTTGTTAACCAACGGTGCCATTGAAGAGCTATGCCTTCCAAATGGAAAGAAGCGAGTTGTACCTGTTGTTCCGGGGCTATGCTTTTGAAATCAAAGTACTGTTCAGCCTGATACACCCACCCAATTGGGTCTACACCATCGAATTTCGGAAAGAATAATTTGAGGGTGTTGTGATTTTGTTGGTTGTTGGATGTGGATTGGTTGGTGCGGGAAGAGGACTCATCTCGTCCAAATGGCTTAAGGTCGTTTTGATTAGTACGGGAGGTTCGGAGTGCTTGGAGCTCAGTTAACACCACTTGTAAGGTAGCATTAACTTGATCAAAGGTTGACTCGTGTTTGGCTAGGATGTCGTTTACTTCGTTGCGGAACTTAGCATTGGTTTTGCCACGGGTATCCATAATTGGAACCTGCTTTGATACCACTGATAAGGATGAATTTGGCAACCAGGAACAGAGGAAGAGAAAGAGAAAAATAGACAGGAAGTGAGGAGAAGATTGCAGCAGGAGAAAAGAGAATTTACTCAGTTATATTCCTTCCAAAAAAGACAGACATAGCTTTATATAGCAGCCACAGCAACGGAAACAAATTAAACAACTGAAATCAAATAAAATCTAGCTAGAAAATAGGAACTACTTTATTTGAATAATGTAACCACAAATCCCACACAATCTGCACATTACTTGACCCACTCTTCATGTAATCCCATGATCCTAGGCCTAGCACGTATCATTATCACCCTTGGATTGAATGTTGACTCACCTAATAAACTACCGAGTGTTTCTTTTTCTGCCCCTGCTGTAACCTTGCAGCCATGTGGGTTCCTTAATTTGTCTCCTTGACCTTCTTAGCTCATTTAGTGTGAATAAGTCCTCCAGCTCATCCTCTTCTAGCTCCATTTGATCACCTACCTCCTTTTTCTTTAATACCTCATGATTAGCTGTGATGATTCCCTCATTTTCTGTAGTTTGTTCCCGTTGTTTTCCACTTCTTTTCCCTCATGTGTTGCTGTTGCTTCTTCATTGATATGAATTAGCTGCTGGTTACCAACTGGGTTGGGACTCATGTTTGTATCACTTACCCAGCTGCAACCGTCCCTCTTCCTGCCCAATTCCAACTGTCCCTCCTATACCAATTCTCAACTCATTCGTTCAGTTTAGATAAGACAAATTGGAGCTTCAAGGATTCGTTGGAGCAGTTGAGATTAAACTAAAGGATAATGAAAATTTTTAAACAAGCAGGCATCAGATACTATAACATGTCCTCAATGTTTGACCAAAGTTGGTTCATGTATGACTAGTTGGTAATTACCAGTGCATGTGTAATTGGTGGTGCAAAAAAAGTGTTAACCCTGGATGTTATAGAGATTGATATATTTGTTTAGTTATGTAAAAATCAAAAGAATTGAAATTTGGAATATGAATAAACTAACTAGTTTGGTAAATAATTGGTTATATATGAATCGATTGTGTAAATGTTGATATGGACTGGAATTAGAAACAAGGGGTATATGTTTGGTTGTGTGGTGATATAAGGAGACTAAAATGGGATAATAGCTCAAACAAATGGCTGTGAAATAAGTGTTTCAAATCAGCGCACATATAGTGTTTGATAAAAGTCCTATATGGACTGTTTTGGTTAAAAACCAAGTAAGAGACAAAACCAAGGTTTAGGCTGGATATATGTATATTATATAATGATAATTAAAGAGTTTGGGCGAATTAAATTAAAGAGGAAGCAATTTTAAGCCAAAACGAAAAATTTAAAAGTTAGTGTGTCGGGCTACTTTTGTCTAACTGTTTCGGCTTGTTAGACTAGCTGGAAAATTTTAAGCTTCTGGGGTCTAGTAGTGTGCAATCCCAGTTAGCCATAGCCTCCGGAATGGACTCGTTCCGAGTTCGGACGATCGAGTTATGATGTGTCAAAGTCGGTGCATCTAATTTGTCAAAAATCTGGAAAACCGATTCAGACCAGTCTCTTGCACGAATTTTCTGGAATTTTGTGTTAGGAATTTGAAAATGGTCAAAGCATAAGATTTTTATCCCCGGAAGTTAGCTTCGCGTGGGCGCAAGAATTGCTCAAAAATGTTTTGAAACGAAAAAGTTATGACTGTTTTAGCGAGAGAGGGTAAAGCTGGAAATGAATTGGAAACTGTTATGAACGTCCACTTTTGACGCGATTTTTTCAATTTGCCTTAATGAAACCAAATTGGGTGACTCGTATTTTTTAAAAATAGTCTTACATACCATGTATAACATATTCGAAAATGAGCGCGATCCGACATGCGAGCCAAAAATGGAAAAATTGCAAAATAGCCGTGTCGTAATGGGGGTGGCGCCCTACAACAAAGACATAAAGACAAAGAAAGAACAAGACAACGATAGCATGATTGGTTTGGGGCTATTTTGGCCTCTTGTTTAACGCGTCTAAATTACCCAAAATGTTCGGTTAGCATTTTCTAAAAATAGGTGGACATACCACCTATAACATATCCAAATTGGGATGGGATCGGATTAGCGAAATAGGAATTAGAAAATTGTGAAACGGGCATTGAGTGCTTGGGATTGCCCAGTGAAGGTCAAGCCCCACTGAACCACGCTTAGGCAGTTGATCGTGCTCAAATTTGTGGTCTTTGTTTAGATTTCGCAATGTTTTGCTTCAATGGTTTTGATGATTTAGCTTTTGGGAATGGAATAGAAATAAAATAATACAAATGTGTGAAATGATTTAATATTTATAATTTATATATATAAATTATAAATACATTTAATACATAAGCTAAACTACTAAAACGCTTTAGTTTACATATAAAAGTATGAGCATTCATGAGATATGAATGGTTATAAACCAAGCATGTAACGTAATGATATGCTAAAGCCATGTCGAAGCCTTTTAAAATGTAAATTCGTTCAATATACAAGAGAAGCAATAAAAGTATTATGTAAACGTAAGTTTACATATGCAGAGCTTATTTGTGTAATGAAGTATAAAGAGAGTTATATATTAAAATGGAATGTGTTAATATTGAATGTAAAATTTGAAAACAAAAGGGTTTTCGAAATACAAAAATAAATAAATTATGAGAACGGAATCAATAATTTATTAAAAGACATATGTATAAAACTAATATACATATGAAATGAGAATTCAATTTATTCGCGAGAGTGAACATTAAGTTATGGATACACTATGTAAATTAATGATACGAGACGTTCGTGTACGTAATTATAAATGAGTTAGTATATGGACTAACGCAAGGATATAAAATGCGAAGCTAAGTTATTAATAAAGTAAAGCATTCACATATGTGGCGATAGCATGGTTTAGCACATGAACTATCAAAAAGGCATGAAAATTACGTAAGTTAAGGAAATGATGAGATAAGCTATGTCTATGCTATAAAAGCTATTTATAAAGCATATAGTACCAAGTTTACAAATAGAGACATGAAATATTTCTATAAATGGACATAAATGGTTTATGTTTTGAAATGTAAAGTATTTATATACTAAAGCCATGAGATAACCTTTTTGGGCATAAAAAGGGTTATAATGAACGAAAGTTTCTAAAGAAACATGAAATAGTTTTAAGATGAGAACAAATGATTATAGTTACTGTAAATAAATTTGTTTACATTGAGTATGTGAATTTAGTATGTGGAACTAATATGTGCATGTATGTATCCTCAATTTATGTAGGATCATCACAAAGCCAATAAGTTATAACATTAAACAACACTCGGGCAAGTCTTCCAGTTTCTTTGTGATACTATAAATTGGTTATTGTATGAGATCTTTAAGAATATGTTGAATTACATGTTACATGCTATAAACTGTGAAAGTCAATATATGACTAAGCTGATTGAGTTATGGAACTCAATATATGTGTGATATATGATATGAACATATATTGTTTAAAGTGATGATGCATGAATGGTATAAAGGATTATGAGATATATGTTGAGTATGAAACTATGTGTTATATGAAGCATGAAAACTGTTAAATTTGCTGGGCTGTCGAGCTCAGTCTTGCAAAAATATAAATATAATATATTTTTGTAGGTATGATATGCAACACGATTTCTTGCTATCCGGATGATAAAGAATAGAGGCGTGCGTGCAGGAAAGTTGTTTCCTTTTAGTAGGAATTATATTATATCGAAATGGCGATTTTTGATTTGTAAATAAGAATTGTGTAAATATTGAGTTATTCGATAAATGAAAAATGTTTGTGTTAAGATTGATATACAGTTTGGCAATTACTTTAAAAAGTAATGTTTTATAGGAATGATACTGTATAAGACAGGATATGAGTTAAAAAATGAGTTATATATACTCAAATCACTTTGATAAAAGGAATCATTAAATAAATATGATTCTGAAATATGTAATCGTAAAGGTTACGATTTAGGGAATGAAAGAAAGAAAGATAAAAAAAAAATTAATTATCCGTAATTTTATCAGTTATAATGTTGATAACCAGAACAAGATAGTCGTTAACGTACAAGATCGGGAAGGAAAATAGTCCCGATTTTGGGGCATCACAGAATGTTAGGTGATAAATTAGATGGAACATTTCATATGTTTGGGAATTACAAATACGCCTAGTGATATAGGTTATTTTCTTATGATTGGGGATTATAAATAAGGCCTTGTGGTATTAGTGGTGGATTCTATTTAAGGTGAAAAAGTAGTGGAAGTCTTGTGGTGAACAGAAAGACTTCTAGTCTTTTTTTATACTTCAAAATGAAAAGTGGGCTTGGTAGATTATGGAAGGCCTCATTTGTTTATGGCAACCCCAAATATAGATGTAGAAAGGTGCAATGACAAAACTTAGCCAACTCAATTCATCTAAATTCTATGTTGTGGTTAATTTGTGATTGAATGCTATTGTAGGGTATAGGGAGAAACAATGGAGCTTGTTTTAAAAGACCACGTCATTAGAAATTTCCAGGATTTTCTCAATAGGAGTCAAATTTATATCTTCAAGCTCAAGTTGCACCAATCCAGAACTGCATGGCCCCATTCAAGTTGATTTTACATAAGAATTCTTGAGTAGGCCAGTTAATCTTGAAGGTATATTATATATGTTTGTTATAAATTGACAATATCTGAAAGTTTGCTTACTTTGCAGTTTGCACCTTGAATTTTCAGATTGAGAGATTTTTTCCGGATTGGATTTACCTTGTGAACTATTCTGTCTCGCTATACACCTCTATTCAATGGTGCATTAGTTACTATTTGAACTTCTGATTTAGTTTGTCTTTTGTGCAAGATATAAACTTGATATCTCTTGGATCAGGCTTGGGTTCATTTGTCGCATTATGTGCCTCTGGTCTCTGAGCTTATCGGATTGAATTGTCTGATTCTATAAATCTGGACTATAGCTGCTAAGGTTGGTTAATGTTTGGAGAAAGCCAGATTAGTGCTTAGTGACTTGATTTGTAAGTGTTATTCTAAGCCTTATTTTAACTTATAAGTGGCGTTATTTTTAAAGTAGTGTTGTACCTTTTTGGACCTATGTACAAAAGATTTGATTTAGCGAAAAGTTTATTTTTTTAGAAAAAATATATTGAACTGATATTTTGAAAAGTAAGGTTTTCAAATCCTTCGCTCAAATAGGAATCGAGTTCCTTTGATACTGCCAGATATTAACCTTAGATTGGTCTAACCCCGAGGCGCTTTATTATTTTTATGAAAGCTCATTGTTGTTTTATTTGAAATAGATTTTGGTGATAATGCATGACTGAAAGCATCAAAAAGGGTCCACTACAAGAAAAAAGCTTATTTGCGACCGCTTATTAGTGATCACTCTCGGTCGCTAATATCCATCTGCGACCGATTGAGGTCGCTGATGATCGTCGCATAAAATCTGGTTGCTGGTTTGCACATCAGCGACTACTATTAGCGATCGCCTTATCCACGACTGATATTAGTGATGGGGGTCGCCGCTGGTCGAGTCGGCATGATTCGTGGTCAAAAAAAGGTGGCGTAGCGTGTCGGTAATCGTGACCGTGGCCGCTAACTCCCTGATCTAATTAGCAGTCACTAATAGGTATCAGCGACCACATGGGGTCGCTGATGTTTAAAATTAAAAAAAAACTGTTGTCTTCTAGATTTCCCAAAAAAATTGTACATGTTTTGTACCTGCTTTATATCCTAACACACAACAGACAGTATATATAAACTTCCAACCACAACAATATAAACATCCATCCATATACCGACACATAAACCAACACAGGATAAACTATATAAACATTAAAAAACCAATATGAACTGAAGAAATATATACAAATCTAATCTTTAAGTAACATACAGTCATCCAAAGAATGAATATAAAAGTACAAGGCTCATAAAAATCTAGAAAACAAACCTAGGTCGGTCGTTATGCATCATCGTCCAAATTAGTTTCTCGTTGACCCTGTAATTAACAAAAGAATAAAACAAGTTACATATATAGTATATATGTTGATACTTGTATTACGAAAATATACAACAAATTAAACACAACAATATATGTATATATATATATATATATGTGTGACTAATTTGATTGTAATAATTAAATACTAAGATTACCTCGTCGCCATCCTCATGTTGTGATGCTGCTGCTGCTGCCGCCACTGCCGCCACTGCAGCAGCTAACTCATCAGGACTCAGAGCCGCCAGATGCCCACTTAGTATACGAAGAAGATCACGATCTCAACAGATCGCTCTTACACAGTCAGCAGGAGTATAATGAGCTGGATGGGTCGATGACTGTGTAGACTAGGTAGTAGAGTTGTCTGTGCCATTGATGGTTGGTCGTTGTCGTTGTCCTTAGCCTTTGACGTAATTCTTCTTCACAACTGACGCTCTATCCCACAATTCTTTATCAATCACCGGACGTGGGGTGCCTTCAGGATAACGCTCGTTCAATAAACTTTTATAAGTATCCTGTCAGCAGGTTAACAATTAAATAGTTAAAAATAAATATTAAATTCTAAATAATAACGTAAACTTGATAAACAACATCAAATTTGTCAAAGCTTATTACCGCTATCTGGATAGCATCAGGTAGACCATCACAAGTGGCCACGTACACATCTAGCCAATAGATAGACTGACCTTGAGATTGAGACTCCTACACAAAACATACTCCCATATTACTAAGTAAACATGTGATATTATACAAACCATGATTGTAAACATATTAAAATAATTATATCAAATTCACAAGTTTACTCTTTATATGTACCTTGGCAGTAATATGTTGTAACTGTGATATACTGTCGCCCTTGTAAGTGCCTTTCGCCTTTTCGCCTTTAGGTACACCCGATGCTCTGTTAGTGGCGGCAGTCTTGCGTCTCTTGAACCAGCTCTCTGCTCTCCATTGGGCACACATCTCACTTGGGGCTATGCTCGTACATGTACTCCTCTCCCTGGCCTGATGGTTGATCGATGCATTGTGTAGGGCTTTTTGTTGTTCCCTATTCAAGTTTTTTTGGTGTGATTTTAACACTTCGCCATAATTGATTATCAGATCCTTTGAAGCCTCCGCGTCGTCCCATCTATACCTTTTATGCAAATAAAACAACAATAATAATATTAAAACGATGTTATTAACATATAATCCAACACTACTAAATAATATTAGTTTATTAATTATATTCTCTCGCCTAATTAAAAAAAAATACCGAAATTCAAATTTCAAATCGCATCCTTGTGGCTATATAGGTGTGCTACCACGTAATCATAATTGTCGGCCAGTTCTGTAAGCATAACTGTGAAATGCACTTGACTATCTTGTTATTTGAAAAATCACTACAATATACAACAATTTACATTAAAGATGAGTAGATTTATTATTTTATATAAAGCAATTTACATTAGTATATATGCAATAATGGAAATCTAAAATGCTTATATATAAATGATGCAGACGTACGTGTTGTCCGGAGGGGGACGGATCTGTATGAGAATTCGATCATCCGGATTAGCATGGGCCTTTGACACATGATTAGGACCCCTACCCAAGCAGCACTTTTTTTGCACTGCTTCAGAAGCCATCTATAAATACAAATCTCAAGATTTTATTATGAGTTATATTTGATTACATGCATATATTAATATAAAATTACAATAATGACAGAAAATTGCATTAAATAGTTAAGTACATAAACATGACAATGATATAAAGAACATGTAATACTAAACATACATTTTATTTTTTTTAATCAAAGTCTGAGTCAGAATCATCTTGTATACGTATTGCAGATTCATAACCATCATCTGCTTTAGATTCAGTGTCAGTCAATAACTCTTCCTCCTCTGTATCAATGTCATCTGGCACAAGTATTGAGTCAAGATCCAATTCATTAGGTTCATCTCCACCCTCTAACTGGATTACTTCATTGTCATCCTCCACATTTATTCTAGAAGGTCTATGAAGCATCTTCTCTTGGTAGATCTCCCCGTCTACTACTTCTACACGACTGCACATGGGAGTATGAATTACAACTTACCAATCTGCAGGCGGTCTATCCCTTTTCCTAACAGGATTAGGAGTGTAGTATACTTGTACTGTTTGAGTTGGTAACATAAACGGTTCGTTGGCGTACGCATACTTATAGAGGTCAATATCAACTATTCCATGTCTGTGAACCCGTATCCCTTTTTCTGAATCAAACCAACGACACTTGAACAAGTTAATCTGACCGCCATAAGTGCCCTTATGCGACAACTCAATGATTTCATCCAATTCCCCATAAAAGGCACGACCAAACTCATTGTAACAATCTTCTTGGACACACACTATAGTGTTAATTGTTCTTTTACCGCGACCATATGCCTTTGTATGACATTCACAACCATTTATTTTTTAACCATTGCGGCTGACTTGGTCCCTATCTGGTCCCATAGCTAGGACTTGTACATTATCCGGAATCGTTCCCTCAGAAAAGCCTACAAAAACTACATCCTATTAAATGAAGTCATAGTTAATATAGAGTATATATATGTCGTGCTTAAGTAACTTAACTTACTTTGTCCTTTAGTCAAAGTGCAAATTTTTTATCACGACTGATTTGAATATCTTTATCAGTTTTGCCGGGATGCTTCGCTTTTAACTCGTCATCTTATGATCTATACAATTTTATAAACATTAACATATTGGAATGTATATTATATGTCATTGAAAGTTATGGGATAAATATTAATTTTATATGTCTACCTCACAAATTTGTCAATCTCCTTGCAATTGAGAAGAATGTAAGTATGTGCAACATGTAATTCTTACTCAGAGAGGAATACACGCTTTCCTTTTCCATAAGCGCGACCCGATAGACCAAATACATAAAGTCGACCATTTAGTTCAACATTGCCCCCATCATCATGTCTCGAGACTCGATTGGCCTTTGTCAATACTTCGTCAGGGAAATAGTTAGAGACAAACGTAGATATCTCATCGAAACTGTATGCCTCACATATCGATCCCTCAACATAAGCTCTATTATTCACCTTCCTCTTAAGGTTTCCCATCACCCTCTCGAAAGGGTACATCCATCTATATTGAACTGGACCCCCAACACGAGCTTCATAAGAAAAATGGATTTGCAAATGATCCATGGAGTCAAAAAAAAACCAAGTGGGAATATTTTTTCAAGCTTACACGTTATCTCTATGATGTTCTTCTCAAGTACGAACATGTCCTTCTCATTTAATATTTTTCAACATAAGTCTCTGAAGAAATGACTAAGATCCGTTAAAGTATCCCATATTGGTTTATCAAGCAGATCCCGAAATGCTATATGAACGAGTCTCTCCATGAACACATGACAGTCATGACTCTTCATCCCTTGCAATTTTCCACCCTTAACACACCTTGCAATGTTTGACACATATCCATCTAGTAGTTTCTCAGACTTAGCCCATTTGCACACATCTTCAACTTGCTTTTTGGACAATGTGTACCTTGCATGTAGTTTGACCATTTTACCATTAGAAGATTCATATAGTTCTAATCCAGGACGCTTATAAATATCTTTCATGTTCAACCGTGCCTTATCATTATTTTTTGTCTTCTCCGTAATATTCATCACGATGTTAAACACATTGTCGAACACATTCTTCTCAATATGCATCACATCTAGATTGTGACGAATCAAATTTGTAGACCAATAAGGCAGTTCCTAAAAGATGTTTCTCCGAACCCAATTATGAGATTCACCAAACCTATTGATTATGTTTGTGGCATCAATCTTACCAAATGGGATATCCGACAATCTCATCACACGATCTCGCATCTCCGTTCCCGATAATCGCAGTGTAGACATATCATTGTCTACTTTCCCTTTCTTGAAGTGTTCTCTATTTCTTCGAAACAGGTGATCTACCGGCAAGAACCGACGATGACAGTCAAACCAACAAGACTTTCGACCTTTTGATAGATTGAAAGACTTTGTATGCTCTATACAATACGAACAAGCCAACTTCCCGTGTGTACTTCATCCAGCTAACATACCATAAGCTGGGAAGTCACTTATAGTCCACATAACCGTTGCCCTAAGGTTGAAATGTGTTTTCGTTGAAACATCCCAACTCTGTACTCCATTCTCCCACAATACCTTCAACTCGTCTATAAGAGGTCTTAAGTAAACATCTAAGTTCTTTTTAGGACTCTTAGGACTAGGAACCACGAGTGAAAGAAACAAGTATTGTAAGACCCCAACTTTTATGAATAAAGATTTAATTTTCTCTAAATAATATTTTGAATAGTAAAGTGATGATTTGATATAATGCTATAATTATGAGTGATATGTGTAAATTTTACAAAGTAAGCAAGTGGTCATAAAATATTCGTTTGGTCGGGGAATATTCGTACGACGGCGAAATCATTGGTGGACCACATAACGGAATAACTATCGGATATAGAAAGCGATAGAAATAACCTTTTATAAAAAATAACGGCAAAACTTTAACCGTTAAATTGTTGAAATAACCGGTGATAAAAGTATAGTAATACGCGTTGTTGCACAGTAGCACACGGTATTGCACAGTATCTCTGATTATTGATGCTTACATAAAAAGTCACTCAGCCTCATTCAATAATTGTCACGGTAGTTACTGCATAGTATCTCATATTATTGATTCAATTATTGTCAGTATCATCTGCATAATATTTTATATTATTAAATCAATAATTGAGACAACACAATTATTCATATTATTATTTGCATTATTGATAATGTTTAGAAAGTTCTGTTGAGGAAAGGGGTTAGGTTATTTAATTGCGCGCCAATAAGGAGAAATCCTTATCGAAAAACCCCATCTTTCTTGGGAACGATCTGGTTGTCAATATTGTGAGTTATAATATTAAACGATGAATAATTGTTGAACGATTAAAAATGTGTTGATTGAAGATAAATGATTTGTGATAAATATTTATTCAATTTTTGATATAAATGGAGGGATTTGTCATGAGACGTTTGTTGTAAGTTTGGTTTATTATTCCATAGAGAGATGTGTTAATTTTTTGGGCCGTTGGTTGAAGTTATAATAGTAAATCAATATGGACCGCTGGTTGAAATTATAATAGTAAATCAATATGGACCGTCGGTTGAAGTTTTAATAGTAAATCAATATGGATCGTCCGTTTTATAGTAAATCAATCTAGACCGTTCATGAATTAGTAACTATTTAGTCCACTCTCCTATAAATAGAAGCTCATTCCTTCATTATTTCTTATGAATTCACTAAATCTATAGAGAGAAACTATAGAGAGAAAGAAGAAGAGTATTCTACTACTTCACTATTGCAGTATCCAATCTCCTACTAAGGTAAGGGGTATTATTTCTTTCGTATTTGTAAAGGATGTTATTTTCTTCATATTTATAAAGATTGTCATTCTATTCCTTATTAATCTACGGGAGTAACCTGTCTACGCGGATTACCGCATGCATGGTGAATACTCTTTCGTATTCATTCTTTATTATCTGCGGGAGTAACCTTTCTATGTGGATTACCGCATGTATGGTGAATGACCCTTCGTATTCATCCATTCTTTATTACTCTGCGATAGTAACATGTCTGCGCGGATTACCGCATGCATGGTGAATGACCCTTCGTATTCATTCTTTATTATCTGCGGGAGTAACATGTCTACGCGGATTACCGCATGCATAGTGAATAACTCTTCGTATTCATTCTTTATTAATCTGCGGGAGTAATCTGTCTACGCGGATTACCGCATGCATGGTGTATAACCCTTCGTATTCATTCTTTATTAAATTGTGGAAATTATCTGTCTACGCGGATTACCGCATGACGGGTGAAAATGCAGTTGTAGTTTCGTATATTCTTTTATACTCGTATGAGATGTCATTTCTTTTATACTCATCAAGGGATATCGTCTTCTTTCATATTTCTCCATTTATGGTATAAATTTATTGTTTGTTTCCATAACCTTATTATTAAATGGTGAAAACCCTTGAAATTAGTGGAATATTTTTAATAGTTTGTGTTTCATCTAGTATCTTTTCACTATTGGTCTGAACTTTCTTATTAAATGGTGGGATACTATTTATGTCGGGTTACTATTCATTTGAAATACTATTCATTCAGGGTACTATTCATGGGGTACTATTCACGACAAAAATTGATTTCTTTTCTGTCCAAATTATTTTTGATACTTGAATATCATTCTTGAAGTTTACTCCACAATTGGTGATCATGTTGACAATTTGGATATTCTTGAACTCTGAATAAATTGAATTATAAATCTCTAATATTTATCATTGATCTCGCTTGATTAATTTCTTTTATCATTGTCATCATCATCATGCTTATGTTGTGGTAAAAGTCATCTTTGGCCCGTAGTGCATAGATGAACTGTTGATTGGTATGATTATGATCAGGAATTGTGTATTGTTATATTAATGACCTTTGATGTTACAGATAAAGGTTTGTGGTAAAAGTCATTTTTGACCCGTAGTGCATAGATGGACAGGTGTTTGGCATGATCATGACCACTGGTGATACAAACGACTATCTTTGGCCTATAATGCATAGATAATTCATTGATTGGAAATAATTATTGATTGGTGTTACAGGAAGAAAATATTGATGATGAACTTTTAAATCATAGAAGATAGAAGACATCGTGCTCTACTTGACTCTTCTAATGGATTGTTATTTCCGCTGCAGTTGTTGATCTAAAACTTATTGTCTATTCTATCAAATTTTTTCCTATTGAGGACTAATGATAATTTATTTTATATTATCTTAGTCATAATATTCTTTACTGGGCTAGTTGAGCTCACCCTTTTCCTTTTGGTTCCATTGTTCTTCTTAGGAGGCGAGAATGTAGCTGGGACTAGTCGGGGAGTGGAGTAATGGTCGAAGATGGTTCTTATAGTAGTCCTCACTATTGTGTAAAATAGTGTGAAAATAATTATAATGAGGACTTTATTTGAGTTTGGATATTGTCTACGAGATAATATTTGTATTAAAACTCACAGCTTATGTGTTGTCCTATTTTGCATGACAGTTGTATAAATGAAGTTGTATTTGATTTCTGTACCATGTATTTTGCTACTCGGAATGAGTTGTGTGAATTTATTTTGGGGGCGTTACAAGTATGGTTGTTTCATACACATCCAAGAAGGCAAGTTGTACGGAGTGACAATCACAGGCCAACCTGAGTACGGAACAGATGAGTGGCCAAACGGGTTAAAACCATCGGTGGACAATCCATGCCTCACATTTCTAGGTTCCAATGCAAACCCAGGATGTGCTAATTTGAAATCTTTCCAAGCCTGTTCATTTGCGGGATGATTTAGTTCTGCATCTTTAGTTGGAGATTTCGCATGCCAACTCATATGTTCAGCTGTTCTTGAAGACATGTACAATCGTTTTAGCCGATGTGTAATTGGAAAATACCTTAAAATATTTAACGGTATATTTGATTTTTTTTGTAGTCATGCCCTCTTTATTAGGCCTAAATCGATCATGACTGTAAAACGTGCACCGTGTCATCTGTTCATTTTCCTTATAAAATAATATGCAATCGTTGGGACATGCATCGATCTTTTGGTATCCAAGACCCAAATTCTTCACCATTTTCTTACAATAGTAATAGTTATCCGATAATTTTTCACCGTCAGGCAACATACTCTTAATGGCCTTTAAGAACGACTCAAAACACTCATGGCTCATGTTGTGATCAGCCTTGATGTTAAGTAATGTCGCCACTGCAGAAAATGTAGTGTGTTTGGTACAACCATGCCACAATGGCTCGCTACCCTCGTCTAACAACTTAAAGAAGACTTTGGCATCAGAATTCATAGGTTTCTCTATGCCTTGTTCCTAATCAAAATCCGACCCTGCAATATCATTAACCATTTCATTCATACGATGGGTACTGCTGACCGGATTATGTACTTCTGTGATGCCACCATCTCTTCTCTACCCATGTGTCCACCAACATTCTTCGTAATTTTTTATGAATCCAAAAACAAGTAAATGATAGTTTACCATGTCTCTGTCCATATAATTTACATTCTTACACTTAAAATAAGGGCATCTTATCTTGTTCTGACCATTCACACATTCCGGATGACTATACCTATACTCTAAAAACACTTGACAACCAACTCTAAATTCAGCTGTAGCACCTATCTGGCACTTGACTTTCGTCGTGTCATCCAACGATGGTCTTTATAGAGGTCCATGATACCACGGTACCTACTACATACATCATGAGCTTATGATTAACATTTAAGCATACTTGAGTATATTTGTAAGCATACGACTTACATTTAAGCATACTATGCATACTTGTAAGCATATGACTTGATAGTTTAGGGTCAGTTTAAATGTAAGTCAGTTTAAGCATATGACGTATATTTAAGCATACTATGCATACTTGTAAGCATATGACTTAACTTGAGCATACGTGTAAGCATATGACTTACATTTAAGCATACTATGCATACTTGTAAGTATATGACATACTTTTAAGCATATGACTTGATAGTTTTAGTTCTCTTTTGAAAACTGCACAGATCATCTTGAACTAAATAACAAAATCTATTTTGAATATATGCAGGGTCTCTACCACCAGGCCATATGAAAGCTGAACTATGATTTTGTGTGTATTGTTCTAAATGATCAAGTAGCTCTGATATATTTAATAAAGCTACATAGGATTTCTTTTGCAGTAGTTTTGAAACTAATGAATGAAGTATTGAAGTGTGCTTACACTATGTTCTAGCTCAAAGATCTTTTTGTTATTAGTCATATTGCCCAACTGGTGTAGTGCTTTAAGTGTCTTTTGGCGCATTTATGAAGGTTCTTATATTGAGATTAAGCGGCAACCTCTTTTATATACAACGAAAAAAGATGAAATTTAATCATTGAGTTGAAGTTTCTCCATGAATAAGAGGATATGTCAATTATAGCTGTAAATTTCTAGTACCACTTTGAGCAGATATGTAGTAGGATTGGAAGGGTATCGGTCGGTATTTGGACAAGAAGTATCACACTTGAACTAAGAAGGTGAAACCTGTGTGTCAAGCCTATATTAACTGATAAAGTGAGATAATAATCCTTTCAATTGATTATATATATTTTTATTCGTATTTGTTTATAGTTTGTCTTTGCTGCACTTGTTTGATTACATGAAGAACGCTTTCAGTGTTACGTATGTCTTTAGATGAAGCTTTTAGAAGCCTTTTGGCAAATGTCGTTCAACTTTTAAAATAATTTATATTTTGTATTTTATTATTATTATTATTATGTCTTTCTATTTAGTTCTTTGAAATTTTGTGAGAATTAATTGGGTGCTAGCTAGTAATTTATGAACCAATCTTTATTAGGCCTAAGAGGGGGAGAAAAAGTACAATTCTGGGTGTGGACTCGAAACTTACTGACTCTCTATGGAACGTTAATGGAATATTAACTAATTCCCGTTCAATATTATGTTGTCTGCCTAACTACTTTTTCCTCGTTACTCAAATACTGTTGTAAATAACAAAACCAAATTCAAGCAAAGAAATTTTAATAAAACACCTTAAAAAATTGGGCGGCTACTTTGCAAAGTGTGTGATCAAATTACTAAACCAAATCTCTTTTCATGGAATGCAGTCCTCTCAGCCTACTGAAATGAAAGATGATTGCAATCGCAAGCAAAAAAGAGATGGGGTCTCTTGGAATTTAGTTATTTCACGGTATGTTTTTTTGTTTATGTAATTTGTGACGCCCCCAAAATAGGTCCACACGACCCATTCTGAGTCGCCAGATATCATACTATAAAAATCAAGTACAAACTTCATTTATACAACTGTTGAACTGTCGTGCAGAATACGACCACAATTAAACCGTGAGTTTTAATACAAATATATGCAACTTTCATGGTGCCTTGACCACAACCTTACAATGGTACCTTACATAAAAGTACAGTCCATAATTGTTTTAGAAATTAAAATATTTGGAAAGTGCTCAAGGAAACCTTCGTACATGGGAGGCCATGCGTCTAGGTTATGATAGATATCATATATCCACAGAATTATCCTTGGTTGACCCAATAGTCCCTAAAGAAAAACAAGAAGATTGCTATCATCTTCTTTCCAATGGTGAGTCTTCTCTTGACATATAATTATCTTCGTTGTCTCCAAGTGAGAATTATATTTCAAATAAACTCCTAGATTATATAGGTAGTGCTCGTAGATATACTCAGCAAGTGGATGTGCACAATAACACGAGGTTGTATGTCATTAGACATCTTGTATGATAGTGGCAAAACACCATTCCAAAGTTGGGTTCACCTCACCCTATTCGATTCACCAAAATTAAATATCGAATAACGTATACAATACGACACACTTATCTAAAGTTCTCAATAAAATTATTTCCATACTATTTAAGAAGAACCTCAACAGCTATAGACCACCGTTCCATTCTCCTGTTACCCCCGCTCGACCCAGCTACACTCTTATTACTTGAAAGGAATTGTGAAGCAAAAAGGGTGAGCACAACTAGCCCAGTAAAGAATATCATGACTAAGGATAATTTACATCATCAATAGCCTTCATCAGTAATAAATCAGAGATTTAGAACATATGGTAGATGATAAAACTTATCAACCATAGTTCAATGTAACGAAAGCAATCCATTAGAAGAGTCAAATGGACCATCGATCTATTATCTTCTATGTTAAAAGTCCACTAATAATGTTTTATCCTCGTAACATCAATCAACAATTCCTCGCCCACAATCATATGAATAACTCATAATCATAATTGTGATTCTAAATTCTCTTCGCACCTGTGACGAAGATAATTTTCATCACCAAACATCAAAAATCATGGTTATACCAAATCACAATTCCCGCTTCATAATCATACTAATAAATTCATCTTTGCACTACTACCAAAGATATTCATTAACAATTCATCTTTTGCAATACAAAGCCAAAGACATACAATCGTATTATAGAAGAGTCAAGAGAGCATGATATCTACTATCTTCTATGAATTAAAAGTGTATTATCAATATGTTATCCACGAGACTCAAATTTTAATAAATAATCCACATCATTGAATCATCCCTGCACTACAACCAAGGATATTCACTAGTATTACGACCACAAATTATCTATGCACTACGGGCCAAGGATATTCGTGTTTTCAACGATGGTCATGATTATACCGAATAATCCTTAGTTATAATCATACCAACAACTGTCCATCAATGCACGTAAGCCAAAGATATACAATTATAAAATCAATAATCAACAGTCCATCTTTGCACGTAAGCCAAAGATGACTTTCATCACAATATAAGCAATCACTTACTAAACTCATAATCTAATATTATTAATATTATAACAATATTTTAATCACTTCTTAAACTTATAAACAATTTATTTTAATTGTTTACACTTTACCAAATAATGCATTTAATCATTCAAAAATGTCATACTCATAAGATTTCATCACCAATGATCAAATTCCTCATCAAAAATCTGCATATACCTTATATAGGATTCCCAAGCCATAAAATCCTATTTTCCAATTTTGTTACTTCACATAACATATTTAATTTATTTACTCATAACTAGTTCATTTTCATGAAAAATACCAAATCAGTCCCAAAAATATTTCTTTTCTGGGATTTAGCAGAATATAGTCCCATATTGAACATATATTTTTCTCGGAATTTTTCAAATTCATTTACTATTTTTTATATGACCAAAACTGCCGAATATTTAGACATTTATCATGAATTATACTTTTGTCCAAAAATTCCAAAATTTACAGGGTATACTCCTGTTATATATATGTACTCCCAATAAAAATTTCACCAATTTTGGAGTTAATTTGGAGTTAACCACAAGGAGTTATAAGGGTTTACTTTTAAAATAATCGTTTCCCATAAAATTCATAACTCCTAATCTATACATTCAAAAATCGTCATTTTGGACACAATCTAGAAAACTCATCAAATTATCACTTTAAATTTTTCCGAATTTTTGAGGGGCGAAAAAATTACTTAAACCGCAAATGGATTTTCGCCATGCAGTAATCCACGTGAATGCATTATTTCCACAATTTAATAAGAAATGAATACGAATGATCATTCACCATGCATGTGGTAATCCACATGTATACATGTTATTCCAAATGTAATAATAAAGAATGGAATAATGAAGAATTCACCATGCATGCGATAATCGCACTTGCAGAAAAGTTATTCCCAATGTAATAATAAAGAATGGAACCAGTCATACGTAATCAAGATGCATAAGATATTCCAAATGTAATAATAAAGAATGAAATAATAATGTAATTCATCAGGAATGTGATAGATCGCACAAATGCGGAGTTATTCCAACAGAATAATAAAGAATGGAATAATGAAGAATTTCATCATGTATGCGTTACTTAGCATGTATGTGTTATTCCAACATAATAATAAAGAATAGAATAACAACTCTTATTTAGTATTGAAAGAAAATAACTCTCTTTCATGAATACGAAAGAATAATACCCTTACCTTAGAAGAAATTGGATATTGGAATAGTGAGGTAGCACTACTTCTTCTTCTTTCTCTCTAAAATTTCTCTATAATAATTGCTCTAAAGCTTTAGTGAATTGGTGAGAAATGAAGGAAGAATGAGCTTCTATTTATAGAAAAATATAGTTTCGATAATTGCACGTTTTGGGGCTCAAAATATTACAGTACAATACCTTCAACTTTTCTTTCATTTTTAATTTAGTCCTGCAAGTATTATCAAACTTGCATCACCTCCCCTAATAGTAAATAATGTGCATCAATAGTTATAATCATGTGAAAATACGAATTACAGTATAGTACCTGTGTATCTATACCTCCATTTTTAACTTAGTCATGCAAGTATTATCAATCTTGCACCAACTCCCCTAATAGTACAAGAATGTGAATCAATAGTACACACATGTGAACAAATAGTTATAATCATGTGAATTAATAGCAATTAATTGCTCATTTACCCGATTAATTATCTGGTTGGTCAATATAACTTCCAGACATCAATTACTATCGAAATAAATGTCGATTTCCACTAACACTAATAATCCCAACACAATGGAAATATTTTTCTCAACAATTTTATTTTTGAAATTTTGACGACTTTTTTTTTCGAAAAAGTCAACTGTTGACTTTTTTTGACCAAAAAATTAACCCCGACAAATTTTGTGTTTATAGTCTATTTTTACTAATTTCATCGTTCCTGACTCAAATATCACGTCCGCGTCTCCAAATTCAACTCCGAACTCAAATTCGATTTTTAATAACATTCATCATTAATATTATAACTCACAATATTTAACAAGTAGGTCGTTCCCAAGAAAGAGGGGGGTTTCCGATAAGGATTTCTCCTTATTGGCGCGCAATTAGATGACCAAACCTCTCCTTGACAGAACTCTAGATATTGTCAATATTGCAAATAATAATATGAATAACTTTGTCGTCTTAATTATTGATTTAATAATATAACATATTATGCAGATGATACTGTGACAATAATTGAATCAATAATATGAGAGATATGATGCAAAGAATTATCGTGAAAGCAATAATTGAGTATAACGGAGTGACTTCTCACGTAAGCATCAATAATCAATACCGAAAGTGTTACTATGCAACCACGCCAGACATCGTATTTTTTACTACCGAGTAGTTCAATAGTTTTATTCAGAACACTTTTCGCCGTTATTTTTATAAAAAATTATGTCATTTTCTTACTACAACAATGCTTCCATCAGGAGTCCACCAATGATTGTGCCGCCCTACGGATATGAAACAAAAAGAATATTTTATAACAACTTGCATACTTTAAAAAAAATTCACATATCACCCTTAACTTTAACCTTTTATCAATTTAACCATTTACTAAATAGAATAATTATAAGAAAATTGAATACTTTCATTTCATAAAATTCGGGGTCTCACATAATTCTTTGAGTTGGTTGTGATACTTCCTGAACAAACAAGTTATTTGGTAATGCGTAGCCCCATATGACCAAAATGACATACTTGTAATGTACTTCATTTAGTAGTCCAAAACTAACCCAAATGAGATAGTTTTGCTCTACTGATTTTACCATTAGGAAGAGTTCTAGTTAATATGTAGCCCCAAACACATGAACCAAATCAAAAATTGTAATCGAAATTACAGTTACTAAAATTTAGAAAACCACGCTTAACAACCAATTTTTGAGGTTTGGCATTTGTTTATTTTTTAAAACCGATAGCTAATAACACACATTAAGCTTAAATATTCTTCATGCGTCAAAACGAAAATATGACGGTTAATTAAGGAGATTAATTGAGCAATTATTTTTCAAAACATCTCTAAAGTATGTTAGCAAAAGTTCATTCTCAGAGGACGTGTATACATATACATATGCATATACATGTATGTATCACTAGAGATGTATTCTTGTCATTCTTTCATGTTTATATCTCCAACTGTAGTTAAATTTGATGTCATCAATGGTAGTGAATAAGAGGGGTTTCTCAATTTACTCCAATTTCATTTCATAATATGTAATTACATTACCCATAAAGGTGAAAAGCTCTTTTGTTTTACATTGATGGAAAACCTAGAAGGACTCTAAGCTAATTTATTTGGTTATGCAATTTAACAATAACTAATTCTCCAAGCCTCCTCCTATTGATGAACTAGGAAGTAGACTCCTCTTGTATTGCAACATCTAGTATGAAATTACTTCTAGTTTTTTAAAATTACATAACCACTAACTACACATGCCCACACCTAATCAAACAATGAAGAACAATATCCAAGTGCTAACAAATTAAACTTGCACTTGCAAATGTGTAATTTCAGTTGTGGAAAAAAAAAGGATTCTAAAAAGAATATAAAAACAAGGACAAAAGTAATTATTACCTAATGCAAGATACCTGTGAAGGCGGTGGTGGCGTTGGCGGCGACAGTGGTGGTGGTGACGGCGTTCCCCTCTTCTCTTCTCTTCTCTTCTCCCCTTTCTCCCTCTTTTTTTCCTTGTGTTGTGTCGAGAGTGATGACCTGATACTGGTTAATTGAAATAGATCCGCGTTCGCCATCAGCGATCGCATGCGGTCGCTGATTTTTAATGATGTGGACTTATTAGCGACCACCAACCGATTGCTGATTATGACTGGTCGCAGACCACCTACGCGCCAACATTCCACGCCAATTTTTGGGCGGTAAATTTATAACAGCGACTGCTTAGCGACCGCATGCGGTTGTTGATATGATCTAGTGACTGAATTCAGTCACAGTCGTTGATATCAGTCGCAATATAAATATATTAGCGATCGGACACCGTGACGCCCCCAAAATAGGTATACATCACCCATTCTCGAGTCGCCAAATACATGGTATGTAAACAACTACAACTTTTATTATTACAATTGTCGCAGTAAAATACGACAACACACATGTTGTGAGTTTAAATACAAATATTGTCTTCTAGACAATATCCACACTCAAATAAGTCCTCATTACATTTATTGATACACTATTTTACAAAAAATAGTGAGGATCGCTAAAACAACTGCTCTAGGACCATCACTCTTTACCCCGATCGGTTCCTCGCTACATTCTCACCTCCCCGAGAAGAAAAATGGAACAAAAAGGAAAGGGTGAGCTCAACTAGCCCAGTAAAGAATATTATGACTAAGATAAAGAACAACAATTTATCGTTAGCCTTCAACAAATCAAATAAAATATAATGGACAACCAATTTTAGATCAATATTTGCAGCGGAAATAACAATTCATTAGAAGAGTTAAGTAGAGAATCAAATCTACTATCATCTATGAATTTAAAAGTCCATCATCAATATTTTATCCATGTAACATCAATCAATATACATCTTGCATCAATTATTCATCTTTGCACTACGGGCCAAAGATATTCATTTATATCACCAGTTGGTCATGTTCATCTCAACACCTGTTCATCTTTGCACTACGGGCCAAAGATATTCATCAAGTAATCATTCATCTTTGCACTACAGGCCAAAGATATTCATCAAGTATCACCATTAAACACTGAAGATGATGAAAAATATTTTAGAGAACGAATCCAAGGAGATAAAAGAACAAAGATTAGGAATCAGACTTTTAGATGAACCAAGTTCAAAAACGCCCATAATAAAAAACCATAGTGAAAGATAAAACATGGATTCAATTTCAAGAATAAGGGTCACAATGAGATAACTTGAAAGGAAAAAAAAATTTTTTTGTGAACAGACCGTGAATTCAATGAACAAAGATTCCGTGAATAAGAATTGTGATAAAGAACTGTGAACAAAGAATCGTGAAAAGAATCGTGAACAAAAGAACAATAATCGTGAACAAAGATCCATCATGAAAAGTTCCAAATTTGATTAAAAGTTCGCACTAATATTCCTATGAAATGATATTAGATGAAGCAAAATTTCTAATCATTTCGTAAATTATACAATACTTACCATAGTAAGTTCAAATTTAAGAATACGAGATGAAATAATATCGCTTATATAATATGGAGTATGAAAGAAAATAATATTTCACTTAGTATTGCAATAAAATAATATCCTTTACCTTAGTAGAAGTCGGATTTGATCGAATATCGATATTATTCGAGAAAATCTTGCGAAAAAAACTACGCCAAAGTATTCTTATACTCAAGAAAATACTCACAATACTTTTAGAAAAGAATTTCGAATTGAAAGTGGTGTGTTGAGGAAGGAGGGTTACCTCTCATTTATAAGAAAAAATGGAGGAGAAAAAAGCATCACGAGCCTAACATATTTCTACCTAACTCGCCTCACGCTTAATTCATTATTTTTTCAATAAGTGGGGGCCTACTCTTTGAAAAAAATTAGTCACAGGAAATCAAATGTACCAACCCACTTTCCACCAATCAATGGCCTAACAACTTGTTTTTCACAAATTGAGAGAGGCCCCACAAAATTAGGCAATAATACTTTGAAAGCATATTCTCACCAACCATCCCCAACAAAACAATGATAATAAACAAAGTATTCCAATACATTTTGATTACTTCTTCTTTTAATCACATGCTTATATATATATATATATATATATATATATATATATATATATATATATATATATATTATTATAACTATAATAATATATTTGAATGAATATTTTATCTGGAGAAATAAATAATTCCACGTAAAATATGTCAAACTTTCACCTCAACAATTATTTCATGCTAAAATTCCTTCATTTATATCTACATAAAATAAATATATCCTTCAATTATATCCACATAAAATAAATATTTTCTTATCATATAAATCAATAATTAATTATTCACAAATAATATTACGTAATCACAATAATGACAACCAAAAGCCGCTCCTGTGAAAGAGGGGGCTTCCGATAAGGATTTCTCCTTATCGCGCAAGCAATTAGGTGATCAAACCTCTCCTCGATGTAACTTTCTAGACATTGCCAATAATGCTATCTAATAATATTATTCAAATAATATGAATTATCGATCCGATAATGGGAAATACTGCAAAACGGTAATTATTAAAACAACAATAATATAAAATATCAACGCAACAATTATTGAATCAATAAAATAAAATATTAAATAAAGAATTATCGAATAATTATCGAGTAAAGGCTTCTTCACGTAAGAATCAATAATTCAACAATATGCTGCAATACCGTGCTATCGCGCAACCACGCCAGACATCGATTTTAACCACCGTGTAATCCAACAAGTTGTTAATTCAGAACGATTACGTCGTTATTTATAAAAACTCAAATTTGTCATTTTCTTCATCCGACCGCTATTCTCGTTATGGGGCCCATAAATGATCGCTACTGGTCGCATTTAATATTCCCACAAAAAGAATATTCCACACCAAACGTAATATTCCCAACAACAATGATTATTTTATAACCACTTGCTTATTTTGTAAAATTTGCACATTTCACCCATAACCAAAGTATTATATCAATTAACACCTTTTTATTTCAAAATAATGAATATAGGAAATTCAATTTTATTTATAAAAAGTGGGGTCTTACAACCTCCCTCCTTATGAAATTTCGTCCTCGAAATCGACGTGACGCACTGATGTTTCAAAAAGGTGAGGGTACTCGCTTTCATTTCCGATTCCAACTCCCTGTGTCATTTCTTCAATAGCATGGTTCCTCCACAAAACCTTAACTTGTGGTATAACCTTTGTTCGTAGGATATGCTCTTTTCCTATCCAAAATCTTGACAGTACCTTCTCGTGACGTTAAATCTTCGACTATCTCATCCGGGTTCTAACGCAATAATGTGGTTCGGGTCTTTCACATATTTACGAAGCATAGATATATATGAAAAAATTATGAACACGAGACATGCTTGGAGGTAATGCGAGTCTATAGCTACATTTTCTATTCTGGCCAAGAATCTCAAATGGACCAACAAATCGTGGATCGAGCTTTTCTCTCTTTCCAAATCTTGTAACTCCTTCCATGGAGCAATACGTAATAAAGACATGATCTCCAATATTAAATTCCACGCCCTTTCGATGAAGATCGCATAACTCTTTTGTCGATCTTGTGAGGTTTGAATACGCTATCGAATCATTTGGATCTTTTCTCGTAGTCATGCATAGTAATTCGTCCCAACAACGTTGTTTTCTCCCACCTCGCCCCAAAGATATCGAGAATCGACACTTTCGTCCATACAACGCCTCAAATGGAGCCACGCCTATACTTGCTTGATAACTCGTTGTTGTAGGAGAATTCCACCAATGGCAAGTACTTATCCCAACTTCCTTTGAAATCTAGGACATGTAGTCTTAATAGATCTTCAAGGGTTTGAATAGTCCTTTTCGATTGTTCGTCTCGCTTCGAGGATGGTATGCCGAATCAATCAGTAAATCCTGCGCCCATAGCTTTCTCGCAAGCTAACCCAAAATCGTGAAGTGAATCTTGGGTCACGATCCAAACTATGGATATCGGCATGCCATGCAATCTCACAATCTCATTTACATATATACGAAAGCAAGACGCTCAAGGGAAAAGTCTCACGATAGGCAAGAAATGAAAGACTTGGTTAATCTATCAACAATAACCCAAATCGCATCTACGCTTTGAGAAACTTTGGGAAGACCCAGAACTAAATCCATAGTAATGTGTTCCCACTTCCATTCCGGAATCTCAAGTGGTTGCAATGGACCCTTTGCACACTTGATGCTCCGCCTTTACACGCTGACAAGTTAAACACCTCGAGATAAACTCCGCGATCTCTCTCTTCATATTGCTCCACCAAAATGTATGTCAAGATCATGATACATTTTGGTACTCCTGTGATGGATTGCAAATGGTGTGTTGTGTGCTCCATCATGATTCTATGCTTCAAGTCGAATCGTTAGAACGCAAAGTCCGGAGTCGACTCAAGTATTCCTTCTTCATCGATTCTTGCTTCCTAATAACACCTTCTTGCACTTTCTTCTTCATAATGATCATCTCGGGTCCGTAGTTCGAAAGTGCCTTTAACTTTATCGATTAAAGTCTGGTTCTACTCAGATGTTTGATATCATCACGCGGGTACTTGGAGCCTTTAACTCTATCTCCATCCTTTGTAAGTCATACAAAATGGGCCTTGTGTTAACAACATTGCACTGCGACTCGCAGATATGATCTTCTACTCAATGCGCCACCTACAACGCTTGCTTTTTTCCAGATGATATTGAATGCTATGGTCGTAATCTTTCAACAAACTCGAGCCAACGCCATTGCCGCATGTCGAGTTCCTTTTGGGTGAAGAAATATTCGAGGCTTTTATGATCCGTGATAAATCTCCACTTTCTCCCCATATGTGTAGTGTTCCAGCATTTTCAACGCGCAAAACGATCGATCGCTAACTCCGCATCATGAGTAGGATAATTCCTCTCATATTCTTTGAGTTGTCGCGAGGCATAGGCTATGACTTTCCCATGTTGCATGAGAACACATCCTAACCCTTTGCTCAAGCATCGTCAGAGATAATAAATCCATCCGAACCAGATGGTATTCACGTAACAAAATAAATGAGTCTCCTCTTGAGCTCTTGGAAACTCTTCTCGCATTCCTCGCTCCATATGAATTTTGTATCTTCCGAGTCACCGAAGTTAATCTGAGTAGCGATTCGAGAAAATCCTTCCATGAATCTCCGATAATAACCAAATTTAAGCCCAAAAGCTACGACTTTCTATCACCGACTTCTATTGTTCCTAACTTCAGATTGCTTCAATCTTATTTGGGTCAACAGATACTCCATGTTTTGACACCACGTGCCCAAGGAATGCTACTTCCTTAAGCCGTAACTCGCATTTCTTCATTTTGGCATATAGCTTGTTGTCACGAAGTCTTTCAAGTACCAAACTTTAAATGGTGCTCATGATCTTCACTACTTTTGGAATAGATGAGGATGTCATCAATAAAGACAACAACGAATCGATCCAAATATTCCTCGAATACACGGCTCATCATATCCATGAAAAAAGCAGGAGCATTAGTCAATCCAAAAGACATGACTAAGAATTCATAATGCCCGCATCGAAGTTTCAAGGGTAGTCTTTGAATATCCTCGCTTTTAATCTTCAAATTTGATGATATCCGTAATCTAAGATCGATCTTTGAAAAGAATTCAGCTCCTCAGAATCGGGTCAAACAGTCATCAATGCGAGGTAGGGGATACCTATTCTCGATGGTGACATGGTTTAATTCCCCAGTAGTCAATACAAAGTCGCATACTCCCCGCCTTTTCTTCTTTATAAATAAAACAGAGCACCCCAAGGAGATGTACTAGACTAATGAAACCGATGTCTAACAATTCTTGTAGTTGGACTTTTAACTCCTCAAGTTCAATAGAGCCATTCGATATGGGGTTTTAGAAATGGGCTTTGTACTTGCTCAAGATCAATAAAGAATTCAACTTCACGCTCCGGGGTAGACCAGAAGTTCTTTCAGAAATACGCCAGAAATTCATTAACAATGTGAATATTATTCAAATCGACGTGTTTTTGTTCAAGTCCATAATATGGGCTAAGAAAGCTTGACATCCATTTTTCAATAAACTAATAGCTTTATGGCTTGATATGATAAATGATCGATTTTAGTGGTTTAGTTGCTTGAATTTGTATAACAAAGTTGGTTAGAATATGAAAACTAATAACCTTACTTAAAAACAATCAATTTTGGTACGATGATGAGTGGTTAACCAATCAATCCCTAAAATCACATCAAATGCAAGTATCTTTTAAAGAGATAAGATCAACAGTAATGTGATTGTGCCAACTTGGATCAAGCAAGATTTATAAACCGTAGATGTAACAAAGGTTTCACCCAATGGAGTTTCAACAGATAAGTTAAAGTCCAATTTCTCCAGAGTCAAGTTTAAACGTTGAGCACAAGTAGAGAGATAAAAGAATGGGTAGAACCCCAGATTCTAGTAAGGTATAAACTTCGCAAGAATTCAAGATTAGCTTACCCGTGATCACCTCATTCGTTTTTCTCATATTTTGGCTAGTCACGACAAACGCCTTCCTTGAACCACCGATTTTGTTTTGTCCAGAGTCGCTTTTGGTGCCGCCATCCCAGTTGGACTTGATTTCGCTACGGGACAAAAATCGGGCTATATGGACCATCTTTTTCCACAATCAAACACACCTTGAAGGTCAGGAACAGTTTGGACTTATGTGTCCCTCCTCTCCGTGATCTCAGTAGATCTAACCGGGCATACGCGTTCTCCTCCCTAGAATTTGTTGTTTGTGTTGTGTGGCCTTTGATGTCTTCCCATCATTGTTGAATCTCCTCTTTTGAAATTTCCACTGACTCACCTCTCCTATTATTATGGCCACGATGACCACCCGAGTGGTTACCGCTTTTGTCCGTATTTTTCCTCCTCTCCGTTATCATCGCCTCGATGATCATTGCCACCCCAGATGACCTGGTTGTGGTCCCTCGTTGAACATACTCATTATCTCGCCTAATAATTGAGTCATGTTGACAACATCCTAATACAAAGAAAATTTTGTGAGAGATAAGGTATCGATTTAATCTCGAAGTTTTAGACCTCTCAAAACATCGCGCCATTCGCTCCTCATTCTCTACCAAATGAGGTGCAAACTCGATAACTCCGCGAACTTTGCCTCAGATCGACACCGCCATGTTGTTTTGTTCCAAAATCTAATAAACTCTACCTCCTTCATATGATTTAATACTTTCGTGAAAGTACTTGTCATTGAACAGCTTTCAAATTTTCCCAAGACATGTCGAAAAGGGTGGTCGGGTACGCTTCACACGATTCCCACCAAGAATCGCCTCACCACCACGAAACATAAAGGTGGCGAATGGAACCTTCGTTTTTCCGCGCATCCCAAGACATCGAATATCTTGGTAATTTGCTTAACCCACGTTTTCGCTTTAATCGGATCGGCTTTCCCGTAAATCTGGTGGTCCCAACTCCTCGAATCGTTTGGTCATGATGCATCACAAGCTGTTGCTATCATTTCCACCCAGTATTTTGTACACGAGTCTCCTCGTTCGATTTTGCATGAACTCGCAAAAAGCTTCTAAACATTCCATCATTCATCGCTTTGTTCCATAGTGTTGTTTACAGGAGGAATATTGCCTTCCTGCTGCACGCTCTCTTCGTCAGTGATCAAAGGTTGTTCCACGCCTCATACACTCCATTGTTAACGCTTCTCACCGCCATTCTTAAAAATCGCCATAAAACAAGGGTTAATTAAACAAATTAATATATCACATAATATCCCTATATTACGACCGCATCAACAAATAAGCTTAGTAGGACACACTAATAAGGATTTACTTTGCTCTCCCTCCTAGTTCTATTCCCCGATCTCCGCCAGAGACCATATCCCTAAGCTCGATACTAAACTGTGACGCCCCCAAAATAGGTATACATCACCCATTTCGAGTCGCCAAATACATGGTATGTAAACAACTACAACTTTTATTATTACAATTGTCGTAAAATACTTACAACACACATATTGTGAGTTTAAATACAAATATTGTCTTCTGCACAATATCCACACTCAAATAAGTCCTCATTACATTTATTGATACACTATTTTACAAAAATAGTGAGGATCGCTAAAACAACTGCTCAGACCATCACTTTACCCCGACCGGTTCTCGCTACATTCTCACCTCCTGAGAAGAAAAATGGAACAAAAAGGAAAAGGGTGAGCTCAACTAGCCCAGTAAAGAATATTATGACTAAGATAAAGAACAATAATTTATCGTTAGCCTTCAACAAATCAGATAAAATATAATGGACAACCAGTTTTAGATCAATATTCGCAACGAAAATAACAATTCATTAGAAGAGTTAAGTAGAGAATGAAATCTACTATCATCTATGAATTTAAAAGTCCATCATCAATATTTTATCCCTGTAACATCAATCAATATACATTGCATCAATATTCATCTTTGCACTACGCCAAAGATATTCATTCAGTATCACCAAATCATGTTCATCATTCATCTTTGCACTACGGCCAAAGTGTAATCATTCAGATATTCAAAGATATTCAAGTATCACCATTAAAGACCGAGGATGATGAAAAATATTTTAGAGAACGAATCCAAGTGAGATAGAAGAACAAAGATTAGAATTCATACTTTTTTTAGATGAACCAAGTTCATAAAAAACGCTCCATAATAAAACCATAATGAAGATAAAAATATGGATTCAATTTCAAGAATAAGGGTCACAACAGATAACTTCAAGGAAAAAAAAAAAAAAAAATATTTTTTTTTTGAACAAAGACCGTGAACAAGATCTATGAATAAAATATCTCGTGAACAAAGAATCGTGAATAAGAACTATGAACAAAGACTCGTGAAAGAAGATGAAATGAACAAAGAATCGTGAACAAGTCATGAAAAGTTCCAAATTTGATTAAAAGTTCGCATCAATATTCCTATGAAATGATATTAGATGAAGCGAAATTTCTAATCATTTCGTGAATTATAAGCAATACTTACCATAGTAAGTTCAAATTTAAGAATACGAGATGAAATAATATCGCTTATATAATATGGAGTATGAAAGAAAATAATATTTCTCACTTAGTATTGCAATAAAATAATATCCTTTACCTTAGTAGTAAGTTGATTTGATCGGATATTATTCGAGAAAATCTTGCGTAAAAACTACGCCAAAGTATTCTTATACTCAAGAAAATACTCACAATACTTTTAGAATAAGAATTTCGAATTGAAAGTGGTGTGTTGAGGAAGGAGGGTTACCTCTATTTATAAAGCAAACTTCGAGAGAAAAAAACAGATCACGAGCCAAATTTTCATGCCTAACTCGCTTAAATTCATTATTTTTCCAATAGTGAGGCCTACTCTTTGAAATTAGTTTGTAGGAAATCAAATGTACCAACCCACTTTCCACCAATCAATGGCCTAACAACTTGTTTTTCACAATGAAGGCCCCCACAAAATTAGGCAATAAATACTTTGCAAGCATATTCTCACCAACCATCCCCACAAACAATGATAAAAAAAAGTATTCCAATACATTTTGATTACTTCAAATCATGCATATATATATATATATATATATATATATATATATATATATATATATATATATAATTTGTATATATAATAATATTATTATAACTATAATAATATATTTGAATGAATATTTTTTATTGAGAAATAAATGTAATTCCACAAAAAAAATATGTCAAACTTTCAACAATTATTTCATACTAAAATTCCTTCATTTATATCTCAAATAAAATAAATATATCCTTCAATTATATCCACATAAAATAAATATTTTCTTATCATATAAATCAATAATTAATTATTCACAAATAATATTATCGTAATCACAATAATGACAACCAAGCTGCTCCTGTGAAAGAGGGGCCTTCCGATAAGGATTTTCCTTATTGGCGCCATAATTTAATTAGGTGACCAAACCTCTCCTCGATGTAACTTTCTAGACATCATCAATAATGCTATCTAATAATATTATTCAAATAATATGAATTATTGATCCGATAATGGAAATATTGTGTAAGGATAATTATTGAAACAACAATAATATAAAATATCAACGCAACCAATTATTGAATCAATAAAATAAAATATTGAACAATAATTATCGTGAATAATTATCGAGTAAAGGTCTTCACGTAAGAATCAATAATTCAACAATATGTGCGTAATACAGGTGTTAATAGATTATTATATTTTAACCACCGGATAATCCGTTAATTGTAAACCACGCCAGACAAAACTCAAATTTATTTTAACCACCAAGTATTCCAACAAAGCAGTTATCCTCGACAAAAAGAATATTCGATTAATTAACCGAATATTTATAAAAACTCAAATTTATCGCATTTGCTTTCATAAAATTTGCACATTTATAACCAAAGTATTATATCAATTAACACCTTTTTATTTCAAAATAATGAATATAAGAAATTCAATTTTATTTATAAAAAGTTGAGTCTTATATTTTCACCAACAACAAGAATAAGTTTTCACTGCAAACAAAATCCTAATATTCTATGTTTTTTTTATAGTAATGTGACTCTTCTTTATTTTATGAACCATTGATGATATTATTTTGAGGTAAAATTTGCTTTTAACATTTCACCCATAATGAAAGTATTATATCAAGATTTTTGGTGACGATTAACACTACGATTGAGCAAAAAAAGAGTAAAACAAAATTATCAAATCAAATCATAAGAAATTATTTTAATTATTTTTTATTTATAAAAAAGTTGAAAATTACATAATTCGGGTAATGATAGCTTGAAAATTTTATTGTTAAAAATTTGAAATGAAAATTTTTATTAGATAAGGATGGATTCTAATTTAGGTTATATACCGAAATAACCGATATTTAGTGCTTTCGGTAATTTAATTATTGTATAATTTAATTTTTTGTCTGGATATTAAAAATATGATAATTTTGGTATTCGATTATAACCGAATAAGCAATTTCGATTAAGTTATAACGGAATACTCACTTCTAATTAATACAATACTTTTATGTTCTAAAGGGTGGACTGGTTGCACAAATTAATAGGTTGTTTTGCCTGGCTTAATTAGGGCCTGTCAGCCTTGGACCTTTAACTAAGTTGGGCCAAGTCTAGGCTTGAGTTGAAAAAGGTCGAGCCAAGGCGAATAAAAAGTGTTCAAATAGCGGTTTGAGGAAGCCTACTAACTTGGCCAATGCCGGTCTAGGCTATACTTCTAAATTACTAATAGTTTAAAAACATGTCTGCAAATACATAAAGTATAAACAATGAATAAACAATATACATAATAATGTGTTGATTAAGCCTTGATCAGGCTTGCAGGATAGGCCGGTCCAGGCCTTATTCAAGTCAATCCAAACAAGGCTAAGTATAAAACCTTCAGCTCATACTTTGATCGGACCAAGTTTTATATTGAGGAAAACTTAATATAAAACTTTTTCTCAAGTCTGTCTCTTATATAATAAAAAAATTGACCAAAAATGTAGCCGAATTTATTGTATATTTTCTTTACACCTCATAAAAAGTCACGAAAAAAACATACAATTAAGTTTTCTATCTATTTTTCCCTTTTTCGTTGGATTTAATATACCCACAAACAAAGTTCAGTTCTCAATTTTGTGCAAGTTTATTTTCATCTTTATATCAAAGTCTTGTATTTCGACTGCACATATTTTTTTAAATACTTTTTCAAGTTTTTTCAGTGCAGATGGATGGTTATAAATTTGTAACAAAGAAATTCTTATATTGAAATTTGATTGGAAAAAGAGAAAATTGATTTTAAGAAAGAGAAGGAATGTTCTAGGTTTATACATAAAAAGATATCCATAAAAATTAGTTGGAAATACTGTAAAATTTCTTGTGAATATTTTTAACCATTGCATTTATTTTAGATGGTGCAAAATTAGTTAATTGAGGATAGTGTGTAGGTATGTACACACACACACACACACATATATGGGGTTCCATCCACAACAACCGGTTGCTGTGGAACAGCCCTTTTTTTGGCCTGTTGAATTTTTATTTTTATTTTTATTTTGCTCCAGCCGAAATTTCAACAGGCCAAAAAAGGGGTTGCTCCACAGCAAAAAAAACCGATTCTTTGTGGATGGAACCCCTATATATATATATATATATATATATATATATATATATATATATATATATATATGATAGAGTCCGATTTGATGATCAATGTGATTATATGATTTGATGATGAATTTGATTAAATGATTATGTGACTATGTGATTATGCAAATTTGATTACGTGGCTATGTGATGAACGTGATGGTGTAATGATGAATATGATTATGTGACGAATGTAAGTTGATGATAAATATGGGTTGTTTAATTAATAATGGATACTCGATTGAGATTGTGATCTGAATCAATGATTAACAATGCCTTAAAATGTATTTGTAACCAATAAGTTTTGTAAAGTCTTTATTTGAGAAACATATTGTACAAGGACTTAAAATAGAAAATATCAATGTTGTTAGGTTGATCTTATCGTAGAGTTACTTCTACATACTTGTAGCAATTGTTAGCAGAGTAATTTAAGTGTTCATAGAACATTATGATTAATGTATATTTATACAAGTAAGTTTTGTAAAGTCCTAAATGATAATATGATGTACAAGGACTTAAAATTAGTATGATCAAACTTATTAAGATTGATCTGTTAAGAAAATGTATAGATAATAGGACAAGTCAATCGTACAAGATGATAGTAGAGTAACTTTGCTTATTCGTAGAATCATTATTGATCGCAGAGTTGACTCATCTTTCGTAGAGCAACAAATTATTGAATCGCAGATCACTTGCTTCAGTCATAAAATGCAGAAGAATCGTGGAGTTATTAAACGATCAGGACTGAACGAAGTATTCTTAAGTTTGCTTGTAAAGCTCAAGACAAGAACTATTGAGTAAAGAATAACTCACAGAATTATTCTGCCTATTCGAACTGTGAAACCTGTGTTGCAAAATAATCTATAAGCTCGTAAAGCCATCAAAGTAAAGAAGAGTTTGTGAAGGCATAGAGTTAAAAGTAAAAATAATTGTAAAGCTCTCTCTTGTAAGTCTTGAAGATAAGTTCAAAATCGAGCAAACTAAGATTGATCGTAGGACACACTCTAATGATGTGGAGTATAATCGTACTTCTAAAGAATCTGAATAATAACTATACAAAGACGACTAACACGTAAACGTACTCTGCTAATTCATAAAGTTAAGTCAGTTCGCAGAGTAACCTAGATATCATAAACAAGCATCTGGTATTGACCAAAGAGATCGTAGATTCAACATCGTAAAGCTGCTGAAGAATTTGAAGACTGAAAGAGAAGTCTACTAAATTTGCCCAAGAACCGTAGAGTACTTATTTATAGAGCAGATAGTAGAGCAAAACGTAGAGCTCAACTCTACGATTTTGTTAATACTCAGATCATATTTGTTCGAAAAGTTCAAACTCTTCGAGCTCGATTCGAGATCGGACTCGACTCGGTAGTTAAACGAGCCTCAATCAAATCTTATTTTATAGTCGATAAATTTTATGAACCAAATCCGAGTAATTCAATACTCGATTCGATTCGATTCATTTACACTCTTTTAATTTTATGTGAGAAGAGCCCAAAGTAGTAAGTCATTGCTGAGTTAATCCATGCCCAGATAAATCTGATGGGCTAAAAATACAAAGTTTTTTTAGTTAAAAGAAAAGGATGTAGCTGATATAAAAGTTGAGGCATCGTACGCGTCGACTCTGGAGATTTTTTTTTACTTTCATTATTATTATTATTATTATTATTATTATTGCTCTTTTTTAATATTTCAATTTTAGAGTCGTGTTAGTATAATTACAAATGAGAATTTAGTAATTAATAACAATCTTTTAATTATAATATTAATAAACTTCGACAAAACTAATAAATTAATCACTGTAGTTGACACGTTTTACTGATTACATCATTGTACTTTTAATTATTTAAATTATTCCATTAAATTAATTAAAATTTTAAATTGGGCTACTTCGTTAAAAAAATTAAATAGCTATTAATTTTTTTTATCTACGTGACTCTAAAAAACATATAAAAATAAAAAATATTTAGTGGCCAACTCTCTCTCTCTCTTCACAGATCTCACATTCTCTCTCCTCAACTAAGTTTTTTATCTACGTGGCTGAAAAGGAAATACAAAAATCAAAAATATTGGAAATTAATATTTTCATAAGGGAAATTTATATTTCTACAAGGTTCTCTCACATGAATAGTAAACAGGTTCCACATGCTCGACGGCGACATCTTCATCGGAGTTCGAAATTGTTGACTCCGACTTCGTCGTCAGCCTTACCGCTCTGCTATGCGCCCTAATATATGTCCTCGACTTAGTCGCCATAGCTCGCTGTGCTTGGATTCGCTATGAACAAGGTACTGAAGAAAAAGATTCATAGCTTCTACCAAAATCGCATCCGGTTAAAGAGAAACTGATCTTCATAGACTTCTCTGTTGGAAAAATATATAAATTAACAAGACGAATAATACAGTAAATTGGAACAACTTAGCTGGAAAATCGAGGCGTAGCGTAGCTACTGTCCTAAAAAGTGACTTCGCCCCCACTGATAATAATCACAGTACAAATGGGTTACCGGCGGTCACTCTCCAGGATTCAATGACGAAGTCACCAATCGTGTGTACTCACAGAAGGAGGCTTTGGACTTGTTTATGTGGATTGCCCAATTAACAGAGTATATATTTGTGTAAGAAAGAACAAAACAGACTGTATATTATGCGAAGAACAAAGGCGATTTCTCTAAAGGAGAAGAAGAAGAAGACGATTACCATATGTGCATTCAGCTAAGAAGAAAATAATAGTGGCGTTTCTAAGAACGTTAGACACCAATTAACGGATATAAGTACTGTTTACGTTGGAATTAGAACGGAGGTTACAAAAAACATGACGGCTAGGATATTAACTCTAAACGGGAGTTACATAAATAAATACCGATTAAATTGGGAGTTACATAAATAAATAGCCGATGTGGGACCATAATTTTTAAGCATAACCAACCATCCCCCACATGATTCAAAATTATCAAAGAAAGAAAAATTAAAAAGAAAACGAGAAGGGCAATGGATTTTAGATACATAACGTCAATACCTTGTGGGTTTGAATCGACACTTAGTGGAACAAGCTCATGATTGTAGATTATAGGTGAACTATATTCTTGAACCTATTATCTATGATACAATCAATTTGACTTGCACACATATCTAAAAATCCTGAATCCACACAAGTCCGCGGTTGGGCGCGTTCTAGGCCATGCGCCATATTCCATATTTTCATAACGGCTCTAGAGAGTTTGCCAAAGATTCTCATAGGAAGCGGCCTACACTTCCACCTTTATATAGGTGAACCCATCAAGTGTATACTGACATACACCACCCTTTAGGGCTATGAGTTTCATTAAGAATCTAAACAATTCATCCTTTCACAATTTGTCAGTAAGCACCACATGCACACAAGAAAGGATATAAATAATTGTAGTGCTATAATTAAGTAATTACGTGACTTGTTGTTACCCATTGAACCCAATTCATGGGATCTCCAATCACATGGGTTGGGTTTCCATCGCATATTACTTACTCAAGATGTTGGCAATAGTCTCATCCCTCTGGATGCTTCTTGGACATTCTTTTTAATCAATCCCTTTATAAGCGGATCCGCTAGGTTCTTTTCAGACCTCACAAATTCCATGGAAACAACACATTTCACTAATCAGTCCTCATTCAATATTACGTCTCAAGCGAATACGTCTCTTTTTTCCATTATACACATGGTTCATTACTCGTTCGATAGCTTGAGAATCACAATGCAGAGATATAGAAGAAATTGTTATGTCTTCCTATAAAATCCTCAGCCACTCTACTTCTGTACCTGTCAATTCTAACGTAATAAACTCAGATTTCATAGTAGATTTAGCAGTATAGTTTGTTTAGCAGATCTCCAAGAGACAACTCATCCACTTAAAGTAAACACATCCAATAGTGGAGCTTGTTTCATCATTAGCCAATTAGCATCACAATATCCTTAAAAAAACATTAGGATGATCAGGTAAATTAACTGTTCCTTTTAAATACCTCATTAAACGTGACAATGCATTCCAATGATCTTGTGAAGAATTATGTGTATATATGCTAAGTCTACTAATGATATATTCAATATCAGGTTGAGTACAATTCATTAAGTACATTACACTATCAATGATTTTGGCATCTTCAGTTTGTGCAATACCAATCCACTTTATTTTTTTTAAATGCACACACTAGAGTCACTAGGTGTTCCTAATGGCTTTTCATTAAAGAAATTAAATTTCTTAAGAATTCCACATAATGAGTCCAAGATAAAAATAAACCATGTGCATTTTTATTAATTCTCATGCCAAGAATCAAGTTTATTTTTCATGTCAAATTTAGAGAATAAAAATGTTTAATAGTTTTCACAACTTTCTCATCAGTACCAAATATTAGCAAATCATCCACATATAAATAAATAATCACATCACAATTTTCATGCTTTGTATCTCATGCATATATCACATTTCTCATGCTTCACATCTCATGTATAATTTGCATTTTATACATTCTTCATCTTTCTCATATTGTATATTTATACATGCTTGACATCTGATGCATGCTCCATAATGCTCATACTTCGCATTTCTCAAATTATATAGTTCATATAGAACAATTAACTTAAATCATCAACAGACTATTAACAATTATTATTACATTGTTGTACGGAGTGCACATTAAAACAATTCACAAGAATTTCACGTAATGCTGAACATTAGCACATAACAACTAGTACTGAAAAAACTTGCTTTAAAATTAACAATAGATCAGTCAGCTTTTAACTTCCTTTTAAACACCCAATAGATTTACATCTTTTAGGCAAAATAACTAGCTCTCATGTATGATTACTCATAATGGATTCTAGTTCACTATTAATGACATCTTTTCAAAAGATTGCAGCAAATAATTTCATTGCTTCTTCATAAGTTTTGGGGTCATCTTCAGTTATCAAAAGCCTATATGCAACACTGTTTGAAACATATCCAGTAAAAAATACAAACCATAGTTTTATGTCCAATTTTATTTTTATTTAAATTCTGGTATAGCTAGTTTAGCTAGACACCCCCACATTTTAAGATATTCCAAGTTAGGTGCATGCTCCTTCCATAATTGACATGGTAAAATCATTTTATGTTGAACTCTATTAAAAATTGATTATTCAGAAAAGCAAACTTCTTCCCACATATTAGAAGGTAAGTTAAAGCTAATTAGCATGACATTCACCATATCTTTAAGTGTTCTATTTTTTTTTTTTAATTAATTTTTAACCTCAGTTTTATTTAATAAACATTTCTTCCGCTTCAAAAGACTTCCGAAATTCCTCAATATGGTTTGCATGATTGCTATCTAGTTGAAGGTGAACTAGCTGATGTATAAGTTCAGTAATAGCTGACCAAACTCCACTTAATGACTAATAACCCCGGCTGGATGTATAGACCTTTTCACAACTCTAAAGTATAGGTTAATGAGGAAAATGTAAAAAACTGAAATCCGAAGAGACAAATTGAGAATCTCCAGATGGTTTCAGTCCAAGTCAGGTCTCACCTTGATTAAGTGATCTTCTAAAACAAGATCAATAAATCCATTTTACCCACAAACTACCTTATAACAACGAATTTGATTACAGAGTATTAAAATCATTACAGCTCGATCTACAGAAAAAAAAAAAAAAACACCAAAATCTAGGGTGCACATAACAGATCAAGAATCATAATCGGAATTAAAAACAAGTTGATAATACGCAATAATAAATTAACCCCATAATTTGTAATCACAATATTACAATTATAATCACATAAAATCTAAGCGCATGATTATCAAACTGAAACCTTTACCAAATTGAATGGAATTAAAAGAAAATTTCGACGGAACTTACTGTAATTGCATTCACTCCCAAACCTCATTTTTAATTGCAAGTATTTATGCATGTTGTTCTTAGCACTAGTGATATATTTGACATGCTACATTAAGTAAAATTTAAAATGAATCTAACAGATATTGTCCATGTCTCTATGATAACAAGGCTATGCTAAATTGTCTTTTGAAGACCAGGACAGCATCTTTTTGATTTTACCAAATATCCGAAATGCAACAACTTGAAAAAGGAACCATACAAGTGTCTGGAATATCAAAAGCAGCAGCATCTTGGTTAATTTAATTTTTTTTTTTTTTTTTTAAGCTTTATTAACTAGCAGGCTTCATATATTAACTTCTTACAAGATAATATTAGCAGAAAGCCTTTCCTGCAATTTTCAATTCATCAACCACTAAAAGGAGATTCTTCACTTTACCAAAATAACATTCAAGCCAGCCAATCAGCCATTAACATGTTATTATCCATGTTATGTTCATCTATATATAAGAAACAACATTAGCAGCTAACATTCTAAATTCATAGTTTCTAATTAAAACAACATGTATTCTTGTTAATAGCTGAGATCACTTTTTAGATTGTTAGAAAAATATATAAATTAACAAGACGTAATACAGTAAATTGGAATAACTTAGCTGGAAAACCGAGGCGTACAGCGTAGTATTCATCGTCCTAAAAAGTGATTTCACTTCTAATCGATAATAATCACAAGACAAATAAGTGTTGTAATGGTCACTCTTCAGGATCTCTAAAGGTGAAGAAGAAGACGATTACCATATGTGCATTTAGCTAAGAAGAAAATAATAGTGGTGTTTCTAAGAACGTTAGACACCAATTAACGAATATAAGTACTGTTTACGTTGGAATTAGAACGGGGTTACAGAAAACATAATGGCTACGATATTAACTCTATACGGGAGTTACATAAATAAATACCGATTAAATTGGGAGTTACATAAATAAATAGCCGATGTGGGACCATAATTTTTAAGCATAACCAACATTCTCTACAGGACGTCGTAGATCGCATGCGATAGTGTTCCAGAATATTTTAATGCTCATGTACAGGTGTTGTAACGACAATTTGAGCATTTTACCTTGTGAGTTTTGGGGTTTACAAATCCAAGTGGGAATTTACAAGGAAAAAAAGTCATATGTTTCCTTTCAATTTTATGATTTTTTTGCAAGCGAATGATGAATTCAATTTTAATTTGTTACGAGATTTCATGTTTGACTAAGTGGGATAAGTACAATAAATTTTTTGTAGATGATTGATGATTGATGATTGGAAAATGATAATAAAAAAAATGACTGCAATTGTTAACACTACTTGATTTTTCTTTGTATGACTTGAATTGGGTCTAATCTGGTTCGTCGGAGCTTAGGAGAGCAGAACAATGGCCCGAAGAGAAGATTAAATAAATCAAATTTATTTATTTATTCTTTGTTTTTCCTTTTCATTTCCACGTAGATAAAAGCTGAATCCACATAGGATAAAAGTTGAAATAATTTAACAGCCTGAGCTAGAGATAACAAAATGATCTAATTATAAAATTTTAATTGGGTAATTTTAAAAAATTAAAAATTTGATAGTGTAACCAATTATAGTAATTAATTTATTAGTTTTGTAAATAAACTTCACATGGCCGAGAATAAAAGCCTCCCAATGAAGGAAAATATAAATTTTCACTTAAAAGAAAAAAAAGTCTCGCAATAAAAAAAATATACTAACTCACGCAGATATTGATCCCATTAATCATATACTAGTATATATACTATTATGTATGTAGATGGAACTATGCTATTGTAGTGAGTCCTTCTTTCTCAAATAAATGGGTAAGCTGGATTTTTTATATAAAAAAATCTAGGATTAATTTTGACTTATTACTTATAACTTGGCCAAATTAATTTGTAAGTAGTATTTTATTGTTCACGTGTTCGTTTGTGACTTGTTTTTTAACTTATAAACTGACTTATAAATCTTTTTTTTTTTTGAGAAGTAATATTTTTTTCTTATTTTAAAATGACTTATAAGTCATTTTAAAATAAGTAAGTTTTATTAAATATAAAGACTGTTTTGTCCTCATTTTAGTCATCTTTAGAACTTATTTAACTTATAAGTCATTTTAGCCAAACACCTTCACAATTTATTTTAACTTATAAGAAAAAATAATATTAAATACTTTTATTTATAAATTACAACTTAAAATAACTTACAAGTCATTTTAAATTTTGACTTATAAATTATTTTAAAATAAGTCATTATCAAACAGACCATAAGTCATATGAGACAATTTTAAATTTATAAAGATATCTCATTTTAACTTTTAAAAGTCAAATTAAATCTTATAAATGAGAATGGAAAAGGAGTATAAAAAGTGCTAGTAACTAATTAACTATATAATTTTCTCATTAATTTTAAATTTTAAAATCTTGCAGTATTAATAAATGTATCGAACAATGTTGAAATTTATTATATTATATTGTATTAAAGTATTATGATCCGAGTATCCAACTGATTATTACAAAATATTATTATAAAAATTAAATAATATGCTAATTTATGATTGATCGTGATTGGTTAATGTTCTATTGGATGAATTTACCCATCACAATCAGTCGCATTTTATATCCCTTTTGTAAGTATCTTTAGCAATCAAAGCATTACTCATTGAACATATGTTATTTTATGCAAGTACAAATTTAAATTGTTGATTTGTCAAAATTATTAGTTTTTTTAAATAATTTCATATCTTAAACTGTACTCTTATTCTAAAAAGGTTAATCTTTTATATATATGAAAATAAATTTATATTTTGACTAATTTTATTTTAAATATAAATTGTAAACCGTCGAAAACAATAACATGTAGATCACTTCTTTACACCTTTGCGTCAACATAATTATTATTTATATAAATTTATCATCATATATATCAACACTTTATAAATAAATAATATTATTTAATATAATGTATTTATAAATAAATAAATTAAATAATATAAACTATATAAATAAATTAGTAAATTACATTATGCTTCAATATGAAGTTATGAAATAAAATATACGACGTTTAAGAATAAATAAAGGAAAATAGTCCTCTATATTAGAGTGCTAGTGAAAATAGTCCTCTATATTAAAGTGCTAGTGAAGTTATGAAATAAAATATACGACGTTTAAGAATAAATAAAGGAAAATAGTCCTCTATATTAGAGTGTTAGTGAAATCTTTATTCAAATTAAATACTCTATGTAGAAGTATATAAGAGCATTAACAACAATTAATTTCTATCTTTATTTGACTCACTATTTTAATCTCTATATAAAATTTTACTCCTTAGTATGAGGGAATCAAAAGACCGTTCTCTATATATACAAAATGACATTTTACACCCTTATTTAAGTGGACAACTCATCAATCATACACATATTAACATTTTTTTACTACTTCATTTTCAAATTATAAACTTAATATTGACTTTTTAAAAAAATTAATTTCAAACGTATTCAAATTTAAAATTGATATAAATTTATTTAATTTATGTCAATATAATTATAAATATTATAAAAGTACTATTAATTATAAAATTATTATTTTCAAATTTTAAATGAATCATATTAAATTTAAATTTAAAATATCACAAATTAACTTTTAAAAGTTAATATTGATCTTATATACATTTGCAACTACAATCCATTCAATACTCACTCCATAAATTACTTAAAATTTAAAAAAAAAAAATATTTTACAGTGAAATATAATTGATAAATTATACTCTCTTTTATAAATTATAAGATTATTATTAATTTGATGTTTCGACTGTTGAAACTTTTAAATTTTAATTTTTAAATTTCAAATTTCATTATTTAAGGAATCAATATAAGGTACATTGTGAAAAAATTGAATATCTATTTTGCAGAATGACCCAATAACATTGCACAATAGAGATAAAAATAAGGAAATTATTGTGAATACTCTAATAACATGGAGCAAAGGAAGGAGTATTAATTCCGACAACAATAAAGCTTAGTTGGAACAAATTAAATGTTAGTATATATACACGTGCAACTTCATGCCAAACACAAATCCAAAGTTAAAAGACATCTAAACACACATATAAAGATAAAATAATACTCCCTCCGTTCTTTAATATAAATCATTTTAGAGAAATATTTTTGTTCCTTAATATAAGTCGTTTAAGAATTTCAAATAAACATTAATTGTTTAGTTTCCAATATTACCCCAAGTATTAAATGTAACTTTGGTTCTCTCACTAATTTCTGTCCAATAAATAACAATATCTTATTCCAATACAAGGGCAATGTGACGCCCCCAAAATAGGTATACACAACTCATTCTGAGTCGCAAAATACATGGTACAAAATTCAAATACAAACTTAATTATACAATTGTCGTGTAACATAAGCTGAGAGTTTTAACATGAATATTTTCTTCTAGACAATATCCAAACTAAAATGGAGTGCTCATTATAATTATTATCACACTATTTCACAGAATAGTGAGGACTACTAAAGCAATCATCTGGACTGTCACTCCATGCCCTGACTAGTCCCAACTATATTCTCATTTCCTGAAGAGAACAATGAAAGTAAAGGGTGAGCTCAACTAGACCAGTAAAAAATATTATGACTAAGATAATGCAGAATAAATTATCGTTAGCTTTAAATAGTGTTAAGCTGATAGAATAAAATAGACAACAAGTTTAACTGGGAACGAACAATTCATTAGAAGAGTCAAGTAGAGCATGATATCTACTATCTTCTATGATTTAAAAGTTTATCATCAATTTTATCGATGAGACTCAGCTTAATAAATAATCCACATCACTGAATGATCCATGCACTACGGGCGAAGGATATTCATTTTTATCATATCCACGAATCATCCATGCACTACGGGCCAAGGATATTCGTATTATCACCAATGGTCATGATTATACCGAATAATCTCTGATTATAATCATACCAATCAACAGTCCATCTATGCATTACGGGTCAAAGATAACTTTCATCACAATATAAGCATGAGGATGATGACAATGATATAAGAATTTAATCAAACGAAATCAAGGATAAATATTAAAGATTTTTAATTTATCCAGAGTTTAAAATATTATTTCATACTATAGAGTATGGAAGAAAATATTATTTCATACGAATATTGAACAAAATAATATTCATTACCTTAAAAGGAGAGTATTTCTGACTGGTAGGACGGAGATATTTTTAAAGAAAACTTGAACTGTTTTTTACACTTAAAACTTCCTTAAACTCTAAAGAAATACGCTTAATATTATAAAAGAAGAATTTTCTGATTCTGGTGTGATTTTCATTTCTAAACTGAGCATCTTATTTATAGAAGAATGGAATGATACTATTTAGAAAATAAAATCACGGATCAATAGTAACAATCACGGGCGAACAAATTCGTTTGATTTTCACTATTCATTATTGTGCAATAAAATATTCTAATAAAACAAAAATTTTAAATAAAATATAATATATTCTATTTTTAATCTAATAAAACAAAACTTATATATATATATATATATATATATATATATATCACCCACCCCCTCACACACATGCACACACATCCATCCACATCACACATATTTTATATATATATATATATATATATTTATATATAATACGTATATATATATATATACTTTATATCTTTCTACCGATTATTTTAAAAAATGAGTAAGTGGGGATCCATTAATAAGCAAAATTTATAACAAATACTTCATAAAAATTCCTTCTATTTATCTCAATTCATTTGGCTTCACAAAACATATTTTTAAAAACATTTATTGATCATTAATATCATAACTTGCAATATTAACAACCAGATTATTTCCAGGAGAGAGGGGGCTTTCTGATAAGGATTTCTCCTTATTGGCGCGCAATTAGGTGACCAAATCCCTTTCCTCGATAGAACTTTCTAGACATTGTCAATAATGTAAATAATAATATAAATAACTTTGTCATCTCAATTATTGATTTAATAATATAAAATATTGTGACAATAATTGAATCAATAACGTGAGAGACTATGCAGCAATTACTGTGACAATAATTAAAATAAACTGAGTGACTTTTCACGCAAACATCAATAATCAAAGATATGCAATAATACCGTTGCCACAATGCATACACGCCAGACGTATCTTTGTACTTTATCACCTAGGTTATTTTAACAAAGATTAATCGGTAAAACTTTCGTAGTTATTTTTATAAAAAATATTTACATCATTTTCTAACTTCGATGAAGAATTACATTTGTGGGGTCCACCAATGATTGTGTCGTCGTACAAATATATCCCAACTAAACGAATATTTTATGATAACTTACTTTATAAAATTTATAAATATTACCCACAATTATAACATTATAACAAATCCACACCTTATTATTCAAAAAGATATTTAGAGAAAAGAAATCTTTATTCATAAAAGTTGTGAACTTACAGGCAATATAGACAATTGATATTATAATTAATGATATACAATCATTACCTTAATATTTGTGCACAATCATTATCTCTCTCATTTTTTTATTCTCTCTCCTCTTTCTATAATACTAATAAAATATTTCTCTCTCTTTCATCTGTAACACTCTCTCATCTTTTTATTCTCTCCCCTCTTTCTATAATACTTTCTCTCTCCTCTTGTATGTTTCTTTTGATGTGGACTACTACTTGAACATACACTATATTTTAGATTGAGAAAAATATAAATAACAAAATTAAATGCAGTTGAATCTCATATGAGAAGCAAATAGATACGTAATTAATAACCCCAATTCTTTTATTATTTTATCTTTATGTGTGTTTAGATGTCTTTTAACTTTGGGTTTGTCTTTTAACTTTGAATTTTTTGGTACTGATTTCGGTACGACATTTTTATGGTTAGGTATTACCGAACCAGATCGGTATATACCGATTTTTTAATTTTTTATTATAATTAATAATAATAAAAAAATAATAATTATAATAATAAAAATAATAATACTATTAACAATAATAATAATAAAAAAATAATAATAATAAAAATAATAATTATATTAATTTTTCGATAAAAATCGATATCGAATCTGCAGATCATCCAACTGGTATCAGTATTGGTATCAAAATTTAATGGAATTTCGATTTCAGAATAGTCTCCATCGATTCGGATCAGACCGATATTTATTCAGGTTGCCCACCCTCACGTCCATACCCCCCACCTTGCTTAGGAATCCTAAATAGCATCAAAACATATTTTTAGATTTGCATATTAATATTCATATTATTAAGTCTTGAAATATAATATGCATTTTATTAAGTCTTGAAAAATAATATGCATATTATTAAGTCTTGAAAAATAATATTCATATCAAGAAAAAAAAAATACTTTAATACAATATAATATAATAAATTTCAACATTACTTGATACATTTACTAATACTACAAGATTTTAAAATTTAAATTTAATGAGATCCATGTAAATTTTGAAAACAATAAATTATATAGTTAATTACTTACTAGCACTATTTATACTCCTTTCCATTCTCATTTATAAAATTTAGTTCGACTTTTAAAGGTTGATATGAGATATCTTTATAAATTTCAAAATGTCTCATTTTGACTTATGCTCTATTCGACAATAAATTATTTTAAAATGATTTATAAGTTGAAATTTAAAATGACTTGTAAGTTATTTTAAGTTGTGATTTATAAACAAAAGTGTTTGATATCATTTTTTCTTATAAGTTAAAATAAATAGTGAAGGTGTTTGGCTATAATGACTTATAAGTTAAAATAAGTTGTAAAGACAACTAAAATTAGGGCAAAATAGTCTATACATTTAGTCAGACTTACTTATTTTTAAATGACTTATAAATCAATTTAAAATAAACAAAAAGTTGTTACTTCTCAAAAATGACTTATAAGTTAGTTTATAAGTAAAAAAAAAAACAAGTCACAAACGAGCACGTGAACAATAAAATACTACTCACTTTTTCCCTTAATATAAGTCATTTTAGAGTTGTGCACAAATATTAAGGAAATGATTGTATAGCATTAAATATTATATCAATTGTCTATATTTTCCTTGTATTGAAAAATAAGAGTGTTATTTATTGGATAAAAAATAATGAGTCTATTTTAAAATTAAAAATATTTACAAATGAAATAACCAATTATGAATAGTTAGTTATGCCATTCACTAGGTATGTATTTTTTTTTCTCAATTTTACAAATTGATTATTTAATTTCAAACATATTAATCAATTTTAACTACACTCCCTCATTCATATTTTTTTTTTATAAAAGTTAGAGGGTGTTTCATAATACTTAATAACTATTAGTTGGGATAAGAATTATTTGGCTAATAGTATAGTGTGAATACTAAGATTTATATATATATATATATATATATATATATCAGGAAGGATCAAGAATACTATCTTTATTTATCAATGCTCCTTAAATAGCACATTTTATTAAAACTACGTTGTTTTGGAGATTCTTAAAAGAAAGTGGTCTCACTTGCTTTCCTTTTATTTACAAAAATGTCATTTGCAACACCACTTGCTTTTTAAAAGAATCTTCAAAACGACGTGATTTTAATAAAAATAATGTTATTTAAGGAGCAATGCTAGTTAAGGAGAGTGTTCTTGATCATATATATATATATATATATATATATATATATATATATATATATATATGTAAGGGTAATGATCCATGTATTTATTATGAATCATTATAGGTCACAAATCATCTACACTATTGAAAACAATAAAGAAATATTTGGGTTAGAAACTGAAAATTTATGTCCGCTACTAATAGTAGCGGACGGTAAAAAAGCACATATCATCTGCTACTAATAATAACGGACGCTAATCAAAATAAGGGTGACTTTACCAATAAATATTTATTTGCAAGGATTATAATCTTGAGATTACAATCTATGAGTTTATAATCCCAAGACTATTAATCATAGGATTAAATAGTCTTAGTCACGTGTTTATTTATCATGAGATTATTCATGGGATAACTTAAAATATTCTCATGTTATGTTTGTTTTTTCTCGGATTAATTAAAGGATTGGATTAAAAAATATCGTTTGGACTATTATACCCTTACCAATAATAACATATTTTAAACTTATTTAATCATAAAAAAATAATGAACAATTAATTAGAAACTTTTAAATAAGTGGTTATATTATTCAATGATCACCGAAAAAAACCTACCCCCCACCCCACCCCACCCCACCCCACCCCACCCCACAAAAATAATATTTGCTGATTATGTAAAACCCCCATGCCAATCCCATACGCCTTACCACCCCACCCCACCCCACCTTACCCCTGCCCCCACACCACCCACCCCCTTACCCCTACATCCCCACCCCTACCCTCACCCCTATTCCACTCCAAAAAGTAATATTTACTGATTATGTATACAATCTCCAACCCTACCCCCCCACCCCAAACCCCAAACCCAAACTCAAACCCCAAAAATAATATTTACTAATTATGTACACAACCCCACCCCTTACTCCCACCCTACCCCTACCCCTACCCCACCCCTACCACTCACCTTACCCCTACACCCACCCCATACCCCAGACACCCTACCCCCACCCCCCCACCCCACGCCCCTACCCTTACCCCCACCCCTATGCCCTACCCCTACCCTTAACCCACCCCTATACCCACCTCACACCCCTACCCCCAAAATAATATTTACTAATTATGTATACACCTCCACCCCCCAAAAAAAAAAATAAATAAATATTATTTACTAATTATGTATACATTCCCATTCGCCCATCCTCCACGCCTCGAGCCCCCCCCCCCCTGCTCACCCCCCACCCAAAAAAAATAATAATAATATTCGATCATTATGTATACACCCCCTAAAAAAAAAAAAATTATTTAGTGATTATATATATACCTACCCCTACCCCCTCGCTACCCCCAAAATTTTATTTTAATAATATTTAGTGTTTGTACCAATAAGTTTTAAGTTGACAATAATAATAAAAGAAATTAAAGGATATGATGGTCATTTTAGAAAGGTTAATTTTGTCTAACAATTTTTAATCCCAAATAGTAGGGATTATAATACCAGGTAGAACATGATATTAAATAATCCATCATCTTAAGCTATTTTATAATCCCAAGACAGATATTCGCAAGCTCAAATTTAAAAACAAACAAAACACTTGGGATTAATAGTAATATCCCAAGTGTAATCCTTGCAAACAAACATAGTATTAGAGTTTATTAGTAGAAGACGCTAATCAGAATAAATGTTTAGCTTTACCAATAAATATTTAGAGCTTATTAAATAGGGTTTAGGGTTTATTAAATATACTTTAGGGTTTATTAATTATGATTTAGAGTTTATTAATCAGATCTTGGTTAATAAATCTTAAACCCTTGTTAATAAATCCTAAACATTGATTGGTAAAGTTAAACCGTTATTCTGCTTAACGTCCGTTGCTATTACTCACGGATAATATGAGTTTTTTTACGGTCCGCTACTAATAGTAACGGACGTCGATTTTCAATTTATAATCATTGCTGGTCCTTCTTTTTTTAATAGTTTAGATGGTATATGATGTGTTAAAATTATGTACTGCAAGTGCACAGTGTTGAATTGAAGAATTGACAAGTACAGGTTGAACCCACACAGACTAGATTAATTTTAACGTATCCTTAATATTTATTTTAGGTGAATTAGAAATAAAGATTGAAAATTGATTAACTAGAATATGAAAACTAATAATGAGAAAACAATTTAGGAATCCAAATCCATTAAATAATAAACATAACATATAATTCAATCTATTCTATTTTTATAACTCAACTATAATTTTGATCTCCCTTTCCTTTAATTTAGTAATTTTACAATTAACGTGGGCAAGCATAGACTATGAAAATTTAAGTATTAACTATAACTTATCAAAACTTATTTGAGCAAGCATGAATTATGAAAAACTCATATCTTAACAATAATCTATCAAAACCTCTTAATTTAAAATTACATAAGAACTATAAAACGAAGGTATTTCAATAACGAAACATGAAGGCGAAATCAATTAAACATAAAAGCATAAATAATAGAAGAGATGAAAAATATTATCATGAATAATTATTTAATTTCATCTTCATCCTAGATTAAGGAAATTAGTGTTGATCGATTTCACAATCAATGAATACATGCAAGTATACACGGTCAACAAGTAATAAAGTGAAAGTAGAGTATCGTTTCCACGAGGAATTATTTAATAGAAATCACCAAGTACTAATTCTTAACCAAAATAATTTTATTTAAACAACCATAAAATGTGATTTTTATAATTAAGAAAATTAAATTAAACAATTAAAAGTGTTTATTCTAAATAAAACAAGTAAACAAAACTAAGATTTTAACGAATTCAGATAAATAAAGATTAAAACTCCAATATCCCCAATTATGAACTATAAATCAATTATCCAATTATCCCAACTATTATGCCTCTTGAATTGTTAATGGTGTGAATTCTCAAATGCCAAAAGCCCTCTCTCTCGAGTGATCAATTGCCTTCTATTTAACCCATTAATTTTGCTATATCTCTATGCAAAACAATTGAATTAAACTCGTTATAAACCCAATTCCTTATGTGTTACATGCGGCAAATAGATATTCTCATTCTATTCACAAACCTAATTATTCTTCGTGCAAATAACTAAGTCACATGATATCATGCCCGATTCTAACCCTAGAATTCCTTTCTCAATTTCTTCTAGAGTAACAAGGTAATTCTTGATCGAGATAATTAATCAATAAGCATAAGGCAAGATAAACAATTCACTTTGACACAAATAATTGGAATATAATGAATAACTAATTCATAGCCATAAAAAGTTCAATTGAGATCTTAATAAAAGAGTTAGTTCATAATTAATGAATTAAAACCAAGAATCCACAATTGAATAGACATTAAAAGATAAAAGTAAGAGAAGAGAAGAGAATATAATCTATTGTCAGTAGCCTTGAGACTCCTCTTTCGCTCCTGCTTTGAATCTTCAATGGTCTCCAAGTTGCTTCAATCTCCAAAACTAATAAGAACTAGGGTTATGTTCTAATCTAAAGGAGTGTTTAATCTAGTCTACTCTATGTAATCTCTAAGCTAAGCTATGTAATCTCCCTTTATTTTATGCCTTACATCATGTATTTATAGGTTACAAGTCCAATTTTGAGTTTAGGAACAAACCCAATCCAATTTGGAGTCAAAAAGGTATCAAAATTCGCCCAAAACGCGTCCAGGCCATCACCAAGCCCTTCCCCAGCGGTCAAATATTTGGGCTTGACTTCAGAGACTACGCCTTATAGCGCCCGTAATACATTGCAAAATGAACTAAAAATAGCGCCCCGACGCTGTTACAAGTTCTGACATTTCCTGCTCCGACGTCCTTTGGGAAAATGGCCATAACTTCTTCGTCCGAACTCCAATTTAGATGATTCAAGATGATCCGAAAAGATGAAAAGTATATCTACAACTTTTATTCTTTGAGTTTTTCAAAATAATGTCCGGAGCTATAGTCAAATTGGCTCTGAAGTGACTGCTGTGTAAATGGCAAGCCGAAAACGCGAATCTAGCCACCCCGAACGTCGATCCATGTAACTTTTGTCCCAAATCCTACAAAACAATATAAAACATGCTTGAATAGACACAAACACATAAAAACATCTTAAAAGACTTGAGAACAACAATAAATTAAGCCCGAATGTATCCAATTCATGTGTATAAAACTCACTCATCAATTAGCTATACATGAAAAATAATTAAACTAACTAAAATAAAGAAAAGAAGAAGATTACAAATAAATAAGAAAACTCCCTTTAATTAACGATCATCCAACGAATGTACAATGAAGAAGTAATTTAATCTACTCTTACTCCTAACCTAAATGAATACAATACCTAATACTCCTTCTCTCTAAAACAACAGACCTATTTATAGGAAAAATAAATTTGGGCCATAATTTAGATTCATTGAACTTGGACACTTTTGTTCCTTTTTTTCGTTTTCTTTCCTTCTTGACTTCAATCTCTATACGGTAATCCTCCAAGAGTTATTTTCCATTTTTAAAAGTTGGATAAAAATCCTTTATTTGCTCCCCAAGAAAAATAAATGTTATTTCCTACAAAACAAAATAAAATGTATAATTTAAATAAAATAAACATATAAAATAATAAATATGAGAATATTAAAATGTATTTATTATGTGTCTATCAGTATATACTGTGACGCCCCCAAAACAGGTATACATCACCCATCTTGGGTCGCCACTTACATGGTACAGAATACAAAAATAACTTAATAATACAGCTGTCGTGTAAAATACGACAAAACATAAACTGAGAGTTTTAATAAGAATATTGTCATCTAGACAATATCCACACTTAATGGAGTCCTCATTACATTTGTTGTCACACTATTTAACAGAATAGTGAGGACTACTAATGCTATCATCTGGACCGTTACTCCATTCCCCGACTAGTCCCGACTATGTTCTCATTTTCTGAAGAGAACAGTGAAAGAAAGGGTGAGCTCAACTAGCCCAGTAAAAAATATTATGACTAAGATAATGCAGAATAAATTATTGTTAGCTTTCAACAGTGTTAAACTGATACAATATAACAAACATCAAGTTTAACTACAGCGGAACAAGCAATCCATTAAAAGAGTCAAAGTAGAGAATAAAATCTACTATCTTTTATGATTTAAAAGGTTTTTCATCACTTTTATCATTTGGGACTCGATTTTAATAAATAATCCACATCATCCTCGCACTACGACCAAGGATATTCATTAGTATCACAACCAAAAAATTATCCATGCGCTTACGGGCCAAGGATATTCGTGTATTCATCAATGGTCATGATCATGCCAACAATCGTCCCTCAATGCACTACGGGCCAATGAGGACTTTTACCACATCATTTATAACATTACGGTATGATTATCTTGATTAATTCTGGTCATAATCATACCAAGTTCATCTATGCACCACGTGCCACGAGATGACTTTCAACATAATATAAACATGAGGATGATGACAATGATATAAGAATTCAATAAAACAAGTTCAAGAATTAATATATCCGAGGAACTAATAACGTCCAAATTATCAACATGATACTTCTTTGTAGAGTAAAATTCAAGAATGCTCGGAAGAATATTTCCATGAAAAGGTCTTTGGATGAAGCGCAAATATCAAGGATATTCCACTAATTTCATGGAGTATAGAAGTCAAAGCTTTAACCAATTTGAGTATAAGAGAATATATGAAAGCGCAATGGATTTAAATCGCCATGCAGTAATCCGATTAAACGAGATCATTTCTACAATTTAATAAGGAATGAATACAAAGGATCATTCACCATCCATGTGATAATCCACATAGAGGCGAGTTATTCCAATGAATAATAAAGAATGGAATAATGAAGAAATTACCATGCATGCGATAGACCGCATGCAGAAAAGTTATTCCAAATGAATAATAAATAACGGAACCCGGTCATGCGTAAACGCATTGCATATGAGGATATTCCAACGAGAATAATAAAGAATGAAATAACAAAAGACTTCACGGACATGCGATAGATCAAGATGCATGCATTATTCCAATGAGAATAATAAATAATGGAACTAAATTTCATGCGTAATACGCATATGTACAGAATATTCCAAAGCGAATAATAAAGAATGGAATAATGAAGAATTTCACCATGTATGCGGTGCTTGATATATACTGAGTTATTCAATATAATAATAAAGAATGGAATAATGGAAGAATTTCACCATGTATGCGGTGCTTAGCATAGGCAAAGTTATTCCAACATAATAATAAAGAATGGAATAACATAAGTTCTCTTCATGAATACTGAAAGAAATAATACCCCTTACTTAGTACAACAAATAATATCCCTTACCTTAGAAGAAAGCCGGATATAGGAGTAGTAAAATAACATAATACTTTTCTTCTTTCTCTCTATAGTTTCTCTCTCTAGAGTTTCGGTGAATTAGTAAGAAATAATGAAGGAATGAGCTTTATTTATAGGAGAATGGAATGGTGAATAGTAATTAATTCATGAAGCAGTCTAGATTGATTTACTTTTGAGCAGACTATCCATATTGATTTACTATAAATTATAAATAAAATATTCTAATAAAACAAAATCTTTTAAATAAAATAAAATATATTCTATTTATAATTTAATAAAACGAATAACTTTATAAAAGTATTACATTTTTATATAAAAAAATTTTACTATGCAAAATACTACTATAAGCACTATGCAAACACTATGCATAATAAAATATAATATATTCTAATTATTGTCTAATAAAATAAATAACTTTATAAAAGTATTATGTTTTATATAAAAGATTTTATTATGCAAAATATTATGCATAATAAAATATAATATATTCTAATTATTGTCTAATAAAACATATAACTTTATAAAAGTATTCTATTTTATATAAAAAGATTTTACTATGCAAAACACTATGCATAATAGAATATAATATATTCTATTTATAGTCTAATAAAACAAATAACTTTATAAAAGTATTATGTTTTATATAAAAGCTTTTTCCATTTTATTACATTAATAATACTAATAAAACAAAATTTATATATATAATAAATATATATATATAAACTTCCGTGACTTCATAAAAAGACACCTCAATATATTTAACAATATTTATCATCATTATTATAATTCACAATATTAATCGACTGTGTCGTTCCCGGAAAAGAGGGCTTTTCAATAAGGATTTCTCCTATCAAGGCGCAATTAGGTGACCAAACCTCTCTTTGGCGAGAACTTCTAGACATCGTTAATATTGCAAATAATAATATTAATAACTCTGTCATCTCAATTATTGATTTAATAATATATAAAATAGCGACAATAATTGAATCAAATAACGTGAGATACTATGCAACAATTACTGTAGCAATAATTGAATAAAACTGAGTGACTTCTTATGTAAGAATCAATAATCAATACCGTGTGTTACTATGCAACCACGCGTGTTACTGTACTTTTACTACCGAGTAGTTCAACAGTATTAACGGTAAAACTTCCGCCGTTATTTTTATAAAAATATTTTTGTCGTTTTCTCAATCCGACAATAATTCCGTTGTGGGGTCCACCAATAATTGCGCCGTTGTATGAATATTCCCTGTTAAAATGAATATTCCCCGACCAATCAAATATTATATAACAACTTGCATACTTTTCAAAATTTCTAAATATTACGCACAACTATAACATTATCTCAAATCCACACCATAATATTTAAAAAATATTTCAAGAAAATTAAATCTTTATTCGTAAATTTAGGATTTTACAATCTCCCCTCCTTATGAAATTTTGCCCTCGAAATTTATGTACGTACCTGGTATGTCGAACAGATGAGGACACTTCGTCAGATTCTAACTCTTGAGGTGTAACCTTTAAGCGTAGAATATATTCCAAGATTTTAACAGGTACATCTTCATACGTTAAATTATCCGCTATCTCGTCCGGTTCTAAATCAATAATGTGGTTCGGGTCGTCCACATATTTACGTAACATCGGTACGTGATAAACGTTATGAACACACAACATATTTGGCGGTAAAACGAGTCTATAGGCCACAGTTCCTACTCGATTGAGGATTTCAAATGGGCCAATTAAAATCGAGGGTTGAGATTTCCTCTCTTTATCAATTCTTACTTCTAGAATAACGCCCTCATGAACCTTCTTCTTCACATTCATCAGCTCTGAGTATGTAGCTTGAGCGGCTTTAACTTTATCGATTAAAGTCGATTCTACTCGTATATTCGTTATCTTCACGTGAGTCCCTAGAGTCTTTAACTCTATCTTCATAATTTGTAAGTTATACGAAATGGGTCTTTGTGTTAACAACGTCACACTCGTAACCGCATACGATCTTCTACTCAACGCGTCAACTACCACGTTCGCTTTTCCACGATAGTATTGAATGGTACGATCGTAATCTTCAACAGCTCGAGCCAACGTCTTTGGCGCATGTTACGTTCATTTTAGTTGAAGAAATATTTAAGGGTTTTAGAAATGGGGTTTTGTACTGGGGTCAGTACAAATTCGATTTCACGCTCTGGGGTAGGCCAAGAAGTCTTCAGGAATACGTCAGGAAATTTATTAACAATATAAATATCATTTAAAACTGTGACTCTCATCCAAGACTTGGATAGCACATGTAATGAAGGTTTCTCCTAACGGAGTTTCAACAGATAAGTCAAAGTCTAACTTTTTTGGAGTCAAATTTAAACGTTGAACACAAGCAAGAGAGATAGAATGGGTAGAACCGGTATCTAATAAGGTATATACTTCGCAAAAATTAATAATTAACTAACCCGTGCTAACTTCGTTCGGGTTACTCGCTTTTTGAGAAGTCATGAAAAACGCTCTTCCTGAAACCACCGACTTTATTTTGTCCGTATCCGTCTTTGGTGCCACCGTCCCAACTGGACTTGACTTCACTATACGACAAAATTGAACTAAATGACCTTTTCTTCTTGAAGTTTCCACTGCTATTATCTTGGCCATGATTACCACCGAAGTGGTTGTTGGGTAATATCTAATTACGCACAACATGCAAGTATACGTGGTCAACAAGTAATAGAGTGATAAGTAGAGTATCGTTCCCACAGAGACTAACTAGCAATAACCTTAACTTACAATTACCAATTCCCTATTAACCCTAATTTTATTAAACAAATCAACTCAATGATTATAACTAATGATTCTAAATTAAATAACAATTAAATTATCACAAAACAATCACAAATATCAAAATATAGAATTCCAACAATTAATGGATAATTAGACTTATGATTTCACCCTAAGCTTCACTCTGATTTTAACACCTTTATTCCAATTCAATGCACTATCCCAGTTTATTAATCAAGAACACGAAAGTAGTATTAACCACCTCTTGATGCACTAATACCGCATTAAGATCAATCCACAATTAAGATAAAAATCCGTTAAACACCTTAATCAACTAACCCACTATATCTCTATGTGAATTACAATTGAAGAAAGTTTAAGAATAAGTTCTCTATCCGATTACATGCGATGTCAAGCATATCTCTACCTTAACATTCATCAAGATTAAGCTATTCACAAAATCATGAGCACATGCTATATTAATTAGGTCTAGATTTGAATATCCTCTCTCGATTCCATCCAATTCCACAAAGAACTATTGATCAGGCAATTCATAGATTCAAGCTCAAATCAATATAGATAAACTGGCGATAGATTATTAAATTAGAACTTAAAGTTTACAAAATCATCGATTCACTTAAAGATCCATCATAAGACTAAAAAGTAAATTAGTTCATGTTAAACGAAATAAACACTGAATAAATCATAGAAATCATTCTCCTGATTACAAATAATAGCCTAAGATGAAGAATATTGAAAAACACCCTTCACGTAGCCTACAACCGCAATCGTCTTGAAATTCCCCTCGAAATACTCCTCCACGCTTGCTCTCAAAAACTCAGATTAGATATTCGTAATATGCCCCGTTGTTATGTTCAAGTTGTTGTTGATAGAGTAATAGATATCTAGCATACAAGCTCCAGCCAAAAATCCCTTCAAGACTTCCATTGTCATGCAATTACTAGAAACCATGCCCAAGAAGAAGTCTAATCAAAGGAGGACAACTTCAGGATCGACACCTCCCGCCTCGGCGGGGGTTCATGTACTAATAACGCCCGCCCCGACGGGCTCCCTTTCTGTCTAGCTCGAATGAAGACCCCCGCCCTACGAGTGTAAAAAGCAAATGATGTCATGCCGCCCGTGGTTATGCTCGCTAAACAATTATGAAGACCCCAGCCGTGGGGTGTGTAGTGTAAAATGGCCCACCCCGGCGGGCTTGTCTTCTGCTAGATAACTTGACTGATTTTCATGTTGTACTCCAATTTCGCTCTAATTGACCTCAAATCATCCCAATTAATTCCACATATCTGTAAAATTCCTCAACAACCATCCTACACAAGAAATAACATAAAACAAGTAAAAAGGAACATGACCACAAGAATTTAGCAACAAATAAGCATGAAATGGATATTGAATCGCGTATATAAAATTCACTTATCAAAATTCCCCAAACTTAAACAGTGCTAGTCCTCGAGCACAAAACAACTATATGCAATGCAATGAGATGAAATGAACACGACCTAACTTATATGCTTTCAAATCCAACAATATCGCAGAATCAAGATTATCTTAACAGCCTCAGCGAAAATAAGCAACTATACAAAATCAATTACCAAAAACCAATCTACAATTCTATTTTAATCCTCAAATCTCAAGCCATCATCACTGGTATAGTGTGTGTGTGTGCAACATCCATGATAACCGATACTGATTCAAATTTCAATACATAACCAATCTCTTAGAAGGATTCATGCAGCGCAAACTAAAAAATTTCAAAAATAGACAACTTCAACTAAAACTAAACAATCACTAACTCGGGGGTTCAAGCGTGGTACTTATACTTTATTCATATATATATTTTTTTATTTTTTTATATACGGGGGCTTTTTGCTCTTATTTCCCGTTATATATATATATATATTTTTTTTTATATACACATAGCTATGCAATGTCTTATTCCCTTAGGCTTTTCAATGCTACCTTAACGAGCTTTCGACCAACGACTCCTAGACCATTAAGACCTTAGGGCGCTAGGTGTAAAGACAATCCCCTCGGGCTTACTTACTCAAGTAACAAAGGCCACAAAACTAGACAAGCACGCCACGGTGTTTATTCATATTTTTTTTAGATAAATAAAGCTTATATACCCCACATAACATCCCCCAAACTTAGGTTTTTGCCTAACTTTAGCCTTTACTATCCATTATTGTCATTTTATCATTCACTCTAGCATTATCCTTTAGAGAACACTTAGGTACCAATTTGAACTGACCAATCACCACAGATGTTTGTTAATCATGCTTATCCTTTTATACCAGCTTCAAACAAGCTCAAGATTCGATTCATAGCAGAAATTGTATCATAGTTCTAATATTCAATACTGTATTTGTTAACTTATTGTCAATCACATCATTGGTCCTCAAACAATATGAAATACAACATTAATGGACTTACGCAACACAATATTTATTAACTAAATATATATATATTTTTAATAAGGATAACAAAACGCATTACAAGATTATCTACTATGCAATGACAAACATTAACCTAAGCTACTATGAATACACCTAAGCTATCATGCAATACTAAAATTAGAATGCAATAAAGAAATTTAAATGACAACAATTCAAAATGCAACCTAAATGAGCTAAATGCATGTAAATGTGTATTTAAATCCCCCAAACTTAAGGAATACAATGTCCTCATTGGATGAATAGTCAAAATAAGTACGTGAGGACTTCCCTGCTATCGCTTAAGTCTGAGGAGGTGGTTGTTGTTCTTCTTCGTCCGAATCTCTTGGTGGAAACCTTGGCATTGACATGGGTTGTTGATATGGGTTGTTGTCCCTCTTCAACCATGAAGTGGCATTTTCCCCAATTTAGTACTAGATTCGTGTCCTTACATCTTCGCAACACCATGACCAGATTCTTTAAGCAAATATCGAAGCTGTCCCCATAGACCGAAAAGTCATACATGAAGACCTCAACATTTTTCTCCACCATATCTGAAAAAATGGCCATCATACATCGTTGGAACGTTGCAGGTGCATTCCATAGCCCAAATGACATCCTCCTGGATGCAAATGTGCCGTAAGGGCACGTGAATGTGGTCTTCTCTTGATCCTCCGGCGCGATGACTATCTTGTTGTAGCTCGAGTACCCATCCAACAAATAGTAATATTGGTGTCTCGCTAATCTATCTAACATTTGATCAATAAAGGGCAGCGGGGAATGGTCTTTTCGGGTTGCCTTGTTCAATTTTCTGTAATCCATGCAAACCCTCCAACCTGTCAGTGTTCTAGTTGGTATTAACTCGTTATCCTCATTCTGCACCACCGTCATTCCTCCCTTTTTCGGTACAAACTGAACTGGACTAACCCATTTACTATCGGAAATCAGGTAGATGATACCGACATTAAACCACTTCAAAATTTCCTTCTTCACAACTTCCTTCATAATTGGGTTAAGTCGTCGCTGTAGCTCCACTGTTTGTTTTGCATCATCTTCCATTAAGATCTTGTGCATGAAAAATGAAGGGCTGATTCCCTTTATGTCCGCGATTGTCCACCCAATAGCTGATTTGTGTTCCCGAAGCATCCTCAGCAACTTTTCTTCCTGCAAATCGTTAAGTGCAACAGAAATAATAACAGGTAAAGAATTTGAATTTCCTAAATACGCATACCTGAGGTATTTAGGGAGTGGCTTAAGTTCCAGCTTTGGTGGCTCTTCCAATGATGGTTTCAATTTTTCGGAGGCTACTTCCTCCGTGTTCAATGGTTCAAACGGTGTTCTGAATCTGGAAACTCATGGCAATGAGTCTAGCATTTGTAGGTAATCCACTAATTTTGGATCATCGGCCTCTTCATCCCCCAATAACGTTGTTTTTAACGGATCGTTTACCAAACTCTTGTTCATATCATCACTGATGATTTGTTCAATTAAATCCATTCGAAAACATTCTTCCTCATCCGTAGGGAATTTCATGGCCTTAAACACATTGAATTTTTCTTCTTGATCTTGGACCCTCATAGTGAGTTCTCCTTTTTGTACATTTATGAGTGTCCTACCCGTGGCCAAAAATGGTCTCCCTAGGATAATTAGGATGTTCTTGTCCTCCTCAAAGTCCAGAATGATAAAGTCCGCGGGGAATATAAACTTATCCACTTTCACTAAGATATCCTCTATTATGCCTCTCGGATATGTGACTGACCTATCCGCCAACTGTAATGTAATGTTCGTAGGCCTTGGCACGAGAAAACCTAATTCTAAGTATACTGACAATGGCATAAGGTTTACACTCGCCCCCAAATCACATAAACACTTGCTGAAATGCATATTCCCGATCGTGCATGGAATAGTGAAGCTCCCCGGGTCCTTGAGTTTTGGTGGCAATTTCTGCTATAATACCGCACTACACTCCTCGGTTAGTGCAACTGTCCCAAAATCTTCCCATTTCTTCTTCTTTGACAGAATCCCTTTCATAAATTTTGCGTAGCTCGGCATTTGTTCTAGGGCCTCTGCAAATGGTATGGTGATTTGAAGTTTCTTGAAAACTTCCAAAAATTTTGCAAATTGCTTGTCTAATTTTTGTTTTTGAACTCTTTACTGGAATGGTGGGGGAGGATAGACAACTGGTTCACTAACTGGTTTGTTCTTTTTCATTTGTTTTTCGTCCCCCTGTTTTACCTCATCCTATGTATTTTCTTTCTCTATTTCAATCTCTTTTGTAGCCAAAATTTCTGTCTCTTGACCATCAAGCTGTTTTCCACTTCTCAACATAATAGCTTGACACTGCTCATGATTACCTTTAGGATTTCTCTTGGTGTCACTTGGTAATGTCCCTTGTGGTCTATTATTCAATGCCAACACAATTTTTCCTATCTGATTCTCTAGATTCTTGATCGCCATCTCTTGTGATTTCATATCCATCTCTTGTGATTTCATAGCCATTGCTTGATTTTTCATAGCCACCTCATTGCTAATTTTGTATTTTGTCACCAACTCCTCTAAATCTAATTTTCTTTCTTGATGTTGAGCTGGTTGTTGATGGTTCTGAAATCCTGGTGGATATGATGATCTTGGAGCTTGTTGCTGCTGGTTATTGCTCCATGAAAAATTTGAATGATTCCTATTTCCTTGATTGTATGTGTTCTGCGAAATTCTGTTATAATTGCCCAAGCTGCCGCATGAGATCTTTGGATTTATAGCGCATTGATCCGTTGGATGCTCTCCCGCGCACAACTCACATATTATTGCTACTTGCTGTACTTGTTGTGCTTGTGCCCCTGTTATAGCATCCAACTTCTTCGAAAGTGCCGCAATCTGTGCTTGTATAGGCATCACACCATCCACTTTCTAAACCCAATTTGCCTTTACTGTGTCATTCTCATTTGTGGGCCTTTGGTAGTTGTTAGCGCCATGGTTTCAATCAAATCATATGCTTCCTCGTAACTCTTGGCCATGAATGCTCACTTCGAATCTTTGTCGCATCAATACTAGTTACGAGATTCCCATGTGATACATTGTAAAATGTGTTCATTTGCGACCACTTGGGTAATCCATGATGTGGGCATTTTACGAGCAATTCTTTATATCTCTCCCATGCCTCATATAGCGACTCCCCATGTTGTTGCTCAAACATCGTTATCTCGTTCCTCATCTTTGCAGTTTTCACCGGTGGGAAGAATTTGGCTAGGAATTTTTGCGCTAAATCCTCCCATGTAGTGATCGATCCAGGTGGTAGAGAATGCAACCAACTCTTCGCCTTGTTCCGTAGAGTGAATGGGAACAAGCGAAGTCTTACCGTATCATCCGACACCCCATTGTACCTAAAGGTGTCGCAAATCTCCAGAAAACTGACTAGATGCTCGTTCAGATCGTCATTTGCCAATCCCCCAAACTGAACTGAATTCTGAATCATTTGTATCATCCTAGGCTTGATTTCAAATTTGTTAGTAGCTATTGCAGGCCTGGTGATGCTTGACTGCAGTTCAGTCACCTTGGGTGTGGCGAAGTCCCTTAACGCTTTATGATCTTCAACTGCCATTACCTCTTCCTTTTCAGATGTTTTGAATTCTTGCCTCGTTTCTTTGATCCACTTACTCAACCTCTGAAACCTTTTCTCAATGTCGTCCTCAAAAGGCAGCAAGTCTGGATTTTTGGACCGAGTTTGCATAAACTGCTTCCAACACCTGAAATAAGAAGCACAAAATAAAAATAAAAATATCTAAGTAAAACTGGATTAATTAAACTGATATTGTAAAACTATTAAGATTTATACTAAATAGTCCCCGACAACGGTGCCAAAAACTTGTCGGGTAAAATCTAATTAAGCACAACACGCAAGTATACGTGGTCAACAAGTAATAGAGTGATAAGTAGAGTATCGTTCCCACAGAGACTAACTAGCAATAACCTTAACTTATAATTACCAATTCCCTATTAACCCTAATTTTATTAAACAAATCAACTCAATGATTATAACTAATGATTCTAAATTAAATAATAATTAAACTATTACAAAACAATCACAAATATCAAAATCTAGAATTCCAACAATTAATGGATAATTAGACTTATGATTTCACCCTAAGCTTCACTCTAATTTTAACACCTTTATTCCAATTCAATGCACTATCCCAGTTTATTAATCAAGAACACGAAAGTAATATTAACCACCTCTCGATGCACTAATACCGCATTAACGTCAATCCACAATTAAGATAAAAATCTGTTAAACACCTTAATCAACTAACCCACTATATCTCTATGTGAATTACAATTGAAGAAAGTTTAAGAATAAGTTCTCTATCCGATTACATGCGATGTCAAGCATATCTCTACCTTAACATTCATCAAGATTAAGCTATTCACAAAATTATGAACACATGCTATATTAATTAGGTCTAGATTTGAATATCCTCTCTCGATTCCATCTAATTCCACAAAGAACTGTTGATCAGGCAATTCATAGATTCAAGCTCAAATCAATATAGATAAACTGGCGATAGATTATTAAATTGGAACTTAAAGTTTACAAAATCATAGATTCACTTAAAGATCCATCATAAGCCTAAAAAGTAAATTCGTTCATGTCAAACGAAATAAACACTGAATAAATCACAAAAATCATTCTCCTGATTACAAATAATAGCCTAAGATGAAGAATATTGAAAAACACCCTTCACGTAGCCTACAACCGCAATCGTCTTGAAAATCCCCTAGAAATACTCCTCCAGGCTTGCTCTCAAAAACTCAGATTAGATCTTCGTAATATGCCTCGTTGTTATGTTCAAGTTGTTGTTGATAGAGTAATAGATATCTAGCATACAAGCTCCAGCCGAAAATCCCTTCAATTAGACTTCCATTGTCATGCAATTACTAGAAACCATGCCCAAGAAGAAGTTTAATCAAAGCAGGACAACTTCAGGATCGACACCCCTCGCCCGTGAACTCCCCTTACATCTAGCTCGAATGAAGACCCCAGCCTCGGTGAAGGTGTAAAAACAAATGATGCAGCCCGTAAGCTATATGCTTCGCTAAACAATTATGAAGACTCCAGCTTACGTGGTGTGTAGTGTAAAATGGCCCGCCCCGCCGGGCTTGTCTTCTGCTAGATAACTTGACTAATTTTCATGCTGTACTCTAATTTCGCTCTAATTGACCTCAAATCATCCCAATTAATTCCACATATCTGTAAAATGCCTCAACAACCATCCTACACAAGAAATAACATAAAACAAGTAAAAAGGAACATGACCACAAGAATTTAACAACAAATAAGAATGAAATGGATATTGAATCGCGTATATAAAATCCACTTATCAGTGGTTACCATTCTTGGCATGATAGTTTCCCCCACGATGGTCATCATTGTTCCGATGGCCGTTGCCACCGGTACGATTATTATTGTGTTGTTGATCGTTACCTTTTGGTTGTGCTAACTTATTATCGCGCCCCAATAACTGAGCCCTATTCACAACATCTGAATATAAACAAAGTTTATGAGAAATGAGGTATTGACGTATATCGGGTTTCAAACCTCTTAGAAACATTCGCGTCATTCGCTCCTCATTATCGACCAAATGCGATGCAAACCAGGATAACTCCGCAAATTTAGCCTCGTATTGCGACACGGTCATATTGTTTTGCTCCAACTTGATAAACTCCACCTCCTTCATGTGACGAATACTTTCGGGAAAGTACTTGTCATTGAGCGACTCTTGGAACTTCTCCCAAGACATCTTGAGAAGGCCGTCGGTGGGTACATTTCTGATTCCCACCGATGAATCTGCCTCTTTACGCAACATAAAGGTGGCAAAGGGAACCTTTTGCTCCTCGGAGCATCCCAAGACATCAAATATCTTGGTGATCTACTTTAACCACGTCTCCACCTTAAGTGGTTCTGGCTTTCCCAAAAACTCCGGTGGTCCAAGCTCCTTGAACTGCTTAACGGTGATCGACCGTGGGTTGCCATTATTTCCACCTATATTTTGAACAGGAGTCTCTCTTACATGATGTTGCATGAATTGCATAAAGCATCTGAACATCCCATTGTTCACCATTTCATCGGTGTTATTGTTTTCATGAGGATTATTGATTTCCTGTTGCACATTACCCTGGGCATTGATCGTTGGTGACTCAACGGTTTCATTTGCTTCATTGCTGATCTCAACATTTTCAGATGCCATTTTCAAACACTGTCACAAAACAAGGGTTAATTGACATATCACATATTATCCCTATACTCTGACCGACCAATTAAATAACAAGTAAACTTAGGTAGGTCATACTAGCGAAGGAATTCCCCGTCTCTCCCCTCCTAGTTCTTATCCCACATCTCAGCCAGGGATCATATCCCTAAGCTTTGATACCAACTGTGACGCCCCCAAAACAGGTATACATCACCCATCTTGGGTCGCCGCTTACATGGTACAGAATACAAAAACAACTTAATAATACAGTTGTCGTGTAAAATACGACAATACATAAACTGAGAGTTTTAATAAGAATATTGTCATCTAGACAATATCCACACTCAATGGAGTCCTCATTATATTTGTTGTCACACTATTTAACAGAATAGTGAGGACTACTAATGCTATCATCTGGACCGTTACTCCGTTCCCCGACTAGTCCTAGCTACGTTCTCATTTCCTGAAGAGAACAATGAAAGAAAGGGTGAGCTCAACTAGCCCAATAAGAAATATTATGACTAAGATAATTCATAGTAAATTATCGTTAGCTTTCAACAGTGTTAAACTGATACAATATAACAAACATCAAGTTTAACTACAGCGGAACAAGCAATCCATTAAAAGAGTCAAGTAGAGAATAAAATCTACTATCTTTTATGATTTAAAAGTTTTTGCATCACTTGTATCATTTGAGACTCAAATTTTAAGAAATAATCCACATCATCCCCCCCTTTACTGCCAAGGATATTCATTAGTATCACAACCACAAATTATCCATGCACTACGGGCCAAGGATATTCGTGTATTCATCAATGGTCATGATCATGCCAACAACTGTCCCTCAATGCACTACGGGCCAATGAGGACTTTTACCACATCATTTGTAACATAACAGTAATGATTATACCGATTAATCCCTGGTCATAATCATACTAAGTCCATCTATGCACTACAGGCCACAGATGACTTTCAACATAATATAAATATGAGGATGATGACAATGATATAAGAATTCAATATAACAAGTTCAAGAATTAATTTATCTAGGAACTAATAACGTCCAAATTGTCAACATGATACTTCTTTGTAGAGTAAAATTCAAGAATGCTCAGAAGAATATTTCCATGAAAAGGTACTGGATGAAGCGCAAATATCAAGGATATTCCACTAATTTCATGGAGTATAGAAGTCAAAGCTTTAACCAACTGAGTATAAGAGAATATATGAAACTGCAATGGATTTTCGTCCGCTATGCGGTAATCCACTTAGATAGATCATTTCCACAATTTAATAAGGAATGAATACAAAGGATCATTCACCATGCATGTGATAATCCACATAGACAGGTTATTCCAACAGAATAATAAAGAATGGAATAACTGAAGAAATCACCATGCATGCGATAGACCGCACAGACAGGTTATTCCAACAGAATAATAAATAACGGAATCAGGTTATGCGTAAATGCACAGATAGGATATTCCAACAGAATAATAATGACTGAAATAACAAAAGACTTCACCAGGAATGCGATAGACCGCACAAACATGTTATTCCAACAGAATAATAAATAATGGAACCAGGTCATGCGTAATATGCACAAACAGGATATTCCAACAGCATAATAAAGAATGGAATAACAAAAGAATTTCACCATGTATGCGGTACTTCGCATATACAGGTTATTCCAATATAATAATAAAGAATGGAATAACAGAAGAATTTCACCATGTATGTGGTACTTCGCATAGATAGGTTATTCCAACATAATAATAAAGAATGGATTAACAGAAGTTCTCTTCATGAATACGAAAGAAATAATACCCCTTACGAGTACAACAAATAATATCCTTTACCTTAGAACAAACTGGATATAGGAGTAGTGAAATAGCAGAATACTTTTCTTCTTTCTCTCTATAGTTTCTCTCTCTAGAGTTTCAGTGAATTAATAAGAAATAATGAAGGAATGAGCTTCTATTTATAGGAGAATGGACTGAATAGTAACTAATTCATGAACGGTCCAGATTGATTTACTTTTGAACGGACGATCCATATTGATTTACTATGCAGTATAAATAAAATATTCTAATAAAACAAAATCTTTTAAATAAAATATAATATATTCTATTTATAATCTAATAAAACGAATAACTTTATAAAAGTATTACATTTTATATAAAAAGATTTTACTATGCAAAATACTATGCATGCACTTATGCAAACACTATGCATAATAAAATATAATATATTCTAATTATTATCTAATAAAACAAATAACTTTATAAAAGTATTCTATTTTATATAAAAAGATTTTACTATGCAAAATATTATGCATAATAAAATATAATATATTCTAATTATTGTCTAATAAAACAAATAACTTTATAAAAGTATTCGATTTATATAAAAAAGATTTTACTATGCAAAATACTATGCATAATAGAATATAATATATTCTATTTATAGTCTCATAAAACAAATAACTTTATAAAAATATATTGTTTTATATAAATAGCTTTTATATTTTATTATATTAATAATACTAATAAAACAAAATTTATATATATAATAAATATATATATAAACTTCCGTGACTTCATAAAAAGACACCTCAATATATTTAACAACATTTATCATCATTATTATAATTCACAATATTAATCGACCAGGTCGTTTCCAGGAAAGAGGGGGATTTCTAACAAGGATTTCTCCCTATTGGCGCGCAATTAGGTGACCAAACTTTTCCTTGGCAGAACTTCTAGACATCGTTAATATTACAAATAATAATATTAATAACTCTGTCATCTCAATTATTGATTTAATAATATATAAAATATCGACAATAATTGAATCAAATAACGTGAGATACTATGCAACAATTACTGTAGAATAATTGAATAAAACTGAGTGACTTCTTACGTAAGAATCAATAATCAATACCGTGTGCTACTATGCAACCACGCGTATTACTGTACTTTTACTACCGAGTAGTTCAACAAAGATTAATCGGTAAAACTTCCTACCGTTATTTTCATAAAAATATTTTTGTCGTTTGCTCAATCCAAACAATAATTCCGTTAATAGGGTCCACCAATGATTATGCTTGTTGTTATCGAATATTCTCTGTTAAAACGAATATTCCCCGACCAATCGAATATTATATAACAACTTGCATACTTTTCAAAATTTCTAAATAGTACCCACAACTATATCATTATCTCAAATCCACACCATAATATTTAAAAAATATTTCAAGAAAATTAAATCTTTATTCGTAAAATTTGAGATTTTACATATACCATATATGGATCCATAGAAAACAGGGGTGGATCCACTTGAGTGCAGTGGGGGCAATTGACCTCACTAACTTTTCAAGGGGGCAATTTGTCATCCTTCCTGAAAAATGAATGTTCTAATCTATCAATTCTCAAGTCGGACCACAGTCCTTTACTCATGAATACTGTTAGACAAGTGAATTTTATCCCCAGACCAACTCGCTTTAAAGCATAGTGGTTGCTAGCCTCAGAAGCTATGGAAATTATGAAGATTAATTAGGTATGAGTATAGTGGACTCGCACTTCTACAGGGTTATGCGAATAAATCAAATGATGGTAAAAGACTACGCGCTCTCCCCCTACCCCCCACCCCGCCCTGCCCCGCCCCGCGCTTTCCCCCTCTATATAATTTACCTAATAAATTAATGAATGTATTAAATGTGTACCCACTCAACTATTTTTTTTAGTTATTTAGCCAAAATGTTATCCCATCAAAGAAAATTTATTTAAAACATATTTTAAATTTTATTTTTCACAAATTTAGTAATTGTTTGTGAATTTTTACAATTGTTTAAAATGAGGCTATCATGATATTTTTACAATAACGTCGACCCATCAAAAAAAATAATAATTCAAAGATGAATGGATGGATAATTGTTTAGTAACTTACATTATTGAACATGATATTTTTGTAGCTATTGAAAATGAGGTTATTATGCAACAATTTCAAGTTATGGAGTATTGAAAAATGTTATCATAAACAATATATGAGCATTATTTAATTTTGTGATTTATTGTATTATATATTTATTTTCATTGAAATTTTTTCTTCAAATTTGACCCACTGAACCAATGGGCTGGATATGCTCTTGATAGTAAATATATGCTATGAATCATTCCCCTATATATAATTAATAGAGCAAAGTGGCCTCTCAACTCTAAAATTTAAAAATCTATTATCTATTATATATACTAAATCATAGTACATGACACAATAAATTGACATATGTCCTTCTACACATTCAACACTTGTCCATCCAATTTAATGCTCCTAATTTCTCATGACAAAAATACCCTTAACAAACCCGAGCGTCTAAAATAACAACTAAGGTTGTAAAAACCCTAAATACAATCCCTTAATTCTCCTAAATCTGTAATCATACATTCAACTGTAGAAAATAAATTCATTCCCCTTTATACACCGATTCTCTAAGATACTATATGGTAACACCCCTTTCATATACCATTTCTGTAAGATATTATTGTGTTTTCCTATTCTTTATCCTTTTGTTCTGTGAACATGCGCCTTAAATCTGGTAAATAATGTTTGGTTTCTCTTTGTACAGATGTGAAGAAGCTCATTTCTATTCTTTCTGATAGTCAAGGAGAATGTTTGATGATTGGTAGTTACAAAATGGACACCCCTGATTCAGTTTGTCCTCCAAGAGTTCGTTCAATGCTGGCTTCACATGCCTGTAGATCATCATGAATTGGAACCTAGGAAGAAACAAACCACGACGAGCAAAAAGTATCGATTTGTGTGGAAATTCATCAACAAAAAGACAAAACAAAATAAGAAGTAGAGTAACAAAAAGTGCGATTTGTGGGGCAAGTTTTTTACTTCTAAGTTAATTGAATTAATTAGTTGAAGAGCTGTTGTTCGGATTGATTACCGATTTTCAAGTAAGTTTTCCTTTTGAAATTCATCCATTTTGATCTAATTATGGTTTCTTTGTTGTTATTCGGATCATTCTTTGTTGTAGAGATCTTTGTATTTTGTGTTTTGTTTTTGGCTGCGATCTTTTGCTTATTTCATGTTTTAGTCCGGCGAATTAATCAGTTAGTTATGAAAATATGGTAATATGGAATATGTTCAGCTAGACTTGAGATAAAGTAGATGCATTTGTTATCTCTTAATTCACTACTATAAATCTAAAGTTTTAATTATCCTTTATAATTTAAATAAACCCATTTTTGATATTATCTTTAGTAATTTTGATATTATCCTTAATTTATTGATTATAATCCCTAAGTCACTACTATAAATCTAAACAATTTTTAGATTTATTTCAACTATTTTGATATTATCCTTTGTAATTAAATTATGATATTATCCTTTGTAATTTAATTATGATATTATCCTTAGTAATTTAATTATGATATTATCCTTTGTAATTTATTTGTTATCTCTTAATTTATTGATTATAATCCCTAAATCACTACTATAAATCTAAATGATTTTAAATTTATATAAACTATTTTGATATTATCCTTTGTAATTTAATTATAATATTATCATTTGTAATATAATTATGATATTATCCTTTGTAATATAATTATGATATTATCCTTTGTAATTTATTTGTTATCTCTTAATTTATTGATATTATCCTATGTAATTTATTTGTTATCTCTTAATCCCCTAAATCACTACTTTATGATATTATGACTATAAATACCAACTCAATACACAACAGTTCATGCTACAAACAATCAACTCCTTATTATTTTACCTATCCCAATATTTAGATGACGACTAGGTATGATTTTGTTGATGACATCAGCCCTGTCAAAGAGACATGGAAGATTAAAGAAAGGATAACTCGACTCTGGAATATGCCAAGCTTCAACAAAGCAGACTACATAAACAACATTGAGATGGTATTGTTAGATTAAAAGGTATATATATATATATATATATATATATATATATATATATATATATATATATATATATATATATATACACATACACACACACACACAAACACATACATACGCAACTCCAAATTACAACATCTTACCATATGCATATTATACTTTTAAAGGACACCAAAATACAAACGAGTATCAAAAGGTCTATATTTACAAAATTTCAAACAACAGTCAAGGAACAACAAGTCTTTATAATCACCAATTTCGTTGTCAGTCAGACGGTGGTTCTTTCAGAGCTACTCAACATCCATACAAAATTAATTTTCTGTATTTCACCTCATTGCGAGAGTTAGATGAAGCTCCCATTCATACATATGGATTTCAATTCACTCCATACGACCAAATACTATCATATGCGGTTGATGATTCATACTTAGTTGGTATGTTTAACAATAATTAACCCTATAGGTTTTTACATCCTTAGTTTTTTTAATTACTTATAACATTTTGTTGCATATAATTAGATGTTATTAGACAACTAACTGCGATCAGGAGTGTTGAAATCAGTACAAGCATTGGTAAACAGAGCAAGAGAGTTAATATTGAATTAATTGATAACAGGTAAATTTTTATACTGTACGAACACTTCTTTTATTAATAACTACAATCATTTAAATTAATCTTACATTTTATTTTTCTAACAGTCATAATGTATTGAGCTGCACCTTGTGGGATGACTTTGAAAACCAAATTTGTTCCTTTACTGAAATAGATAATCAAAAAAATATTATAATTGTTTTACAGTTTACAAAAATTAAATTCTGGAAAGGTACTAATACATGTTTGTATGAAAAATATCTTTCCAAATATATGTTTATTAACTATGCAATATTTGCCATTACTTAGGTACACCAGCTTTGTCCAACTCAATGTTCGGTTCGAGACTTCTTATAAATGCAGATATCCCTGAGGTTGTTAATTTTAAAAATAGGTATATTGTGTTCTAATTTGAACCCCTTATTAAAATCTGTTACTACTCTAAATTAATTTTCCCTTTAACTACAATCACTGTTGTCGCTTGCTTTGAAATTTTAAAATTTGATATCTTCTGTTTTGTCAATTATTACATTAAGTGTAAACAACCTTTGTTATTATTAAATACATATTACACATTTAACTTGAACCAATATTATATTTCATAATGAGTTTGTACATTTGCTTTATAATATATCTCCTTCATTTTGTTATCTTTTTAGCCTTTATTGACAAATTTTAAAACAATAATTTTCTGCATTGATAGTAAATTATATCAATTGGTCGTTCATTGTTTAATAATGATTTTTTTTCAAAAATATAGTGGATCCTATGCTTAAATAAACATAAACTGAAAAAAAGAAATACCATACTCTGTATTTGATACACCCATGATATAGTAGGGCTTTACTCCAATCAATATCCATGATATCAATTACCTTTACATAAATTATCACTTAATACCATCCATATGGGTAGTTATTATGACACCTCCAAATCCAGGTACTTCATTCCCACAGGATTTGGTGCTCACTTATCAAAACTATTACATCTAACTACCCATAATCAAAGGATAAAGACATAATTTAAATAACTTAGACAATAATCTTTCCCATTAAAGGGTTACATCGTCATCTCAAAAACAATCCCAGGCAACCTAACCTTAAAATTATTACATAAGTTTGCGGAATACATCATATAATTAAACAAGTCTTATAACATGAAATATTTAAATTAACTTCATTAATTCTTCAGCTCTTAGGCATCTTGCCCTTCCCTTTGCTGGTAGATGGCTCATCGACTCTCTCAACCTTATCTGCAGTGTTAATTGCAAGAGTGAGCAAACAATTGCTCACTGATATAGAAAGTAATAATGATAACAATATAAGAGTGAACAACGAATGCTGAACAATAATGAACTTGTTAAGAGAATTAAGAATAGAACACAAGTTCGAAATCAATGTCTGAGGGTCTTAAGACCACGAACTATGTCTCTGGTATATAGGTATTATTACCTAAAACTTAACAGTCATTAGACTGTACAGACCCTTTTTAGCGTACTTAGGGGGATCAACCTTTTGTACCATGTATTGTGCACAATCATCTAAACGTTACACGTACAAAAATCCCCTAAATTAGGGTTGTTCGTCTCAGTTTGAATTTAGAATTTCCGCACTAAAGAAAGTTTAGTTTGGAACTAGCTTATCAGTGTTTCTAGAATTTTAGAACACTATTCAATTTCCATCAATAAAGGTTTAACACAAGAATGTATAACTGTACAAGGCTATCAAAGTCAAAGATCGGATATCAATAATATATAAAATTGAATAAACATGATTTACATGCAAAGTGCTATATTCAAAAGAGTTTAGAACAATTTTCTATGATTCAATGTATTAGAACAACATATGCTTCGAATGATAATAAGGAAAGTAAAGCTCGCTCGATGTAACGAATTAGGTTACAAGAGCTTGCACAAATATACTCAAGATAAACTAGACATGTTCAACCTTACAAGAATTTTAGAAACTTGTACAATAACGATTTAAGAATGGGAACATGCATTCAATATGAAGTTTAAAAGCTTGCTCAATGAAAAGAGTTAAGGTTTAGGAACTTGCCTTGATTGTAAGCTATACAAACGTAAAATAATCTCCAATTACCCTACACATATCATTGAAATCACAACAACAATTAATTGTATGAATAATAGCTTTATGGGTTTAACCCATCATTTAAGTCATAACCCTAACCTAGCACCTAACCATTTAGGTTAACATACTTAACGAATCTGACATCACATTCCAAGCCAACATAACTTACTCGTTCATTCTAACTTTTGAAAACATCACTTTTAGTTTCAGTGTATAACTCAATTAACAATCACATGAAACTCTTTTACACTTTGTATTATAACACCTTACAATCTGTTATTGTAATCCACTTAATGTTTTAGTATTCTTTACATGCATGTTAAACTAACCCAAGTCTCACATGCATGACTACAATTAAGCGGAGACTTCATTATGTCATTGGATCTTCTTACTCTGACGTAGCATGAAGTATTACTAACTGGGCTATCGCTATACTTAAATGCTACGTGCGTTCAAGACGACAATGCACAAGACCAGGCAAAAGTGTCTCATGATGCAACAGACTCGAGTTTTTGTGAGACCAGAACTAATACTCATATAGGGCCAAAAAATCCCAATTTCACAGAAAATCTCCTAACTTCAACATCTAACACTTTGACATACTATAGTTATACATGCTAAACACCATTCTATATACAAAACATTATATATACACCATTTTGAGGAATCAAAACCATAGTTTTTCCAAATTTTCTTCATTTTTACACTTTTAACGAATTTGATCGCTACGAACTCGTTTCGTAATCAATTGACATGATTTAAACTTCGTTGTTTTCTTTTCTTAACATATTATCACAATCCAACTTCAATTCGCAGATTCCAACATATATAAATCATCAAATTTGATACTTTCTAAGCTACTTTATATGAACATAAACACTGATATTTCATTTTTTTCCTCAAACCCAATTTCACGTGTATGACAATCAACAATTACGTATATATATTGATAATAACAGATTCTACAAAAACAATACATATGAATTCATTTTCAACAACAATCCCACATACTTCCAACAACAATATCAAAACTTAATAGTTAAAATTAAAGTATGTTATACCTTGATTAGAAAGAACAATAAGCAACCCTTCTCTTTCTCTTGACAATCTCAGAATAACTCCTTTCTTTTCCAATTTCTTTGTGATTCTCTCTTCCAAGCTCTCTCTCAACACTCAGTGTTATCTAGCTAAGCCTTAGAAAAGAGATAGAATGCGTATAATAAACCCACGTACTCTTCCGTTAACAAAATAACAAAAGACGTCAGTTGAATAATGCCAAAGGCCATAAGGCCTTGTTTGGCTAACCAAAAACTCCCTCAAATTAAATTATTATTATATTATATAGTTACTACTTGTCACACTTTTAATTTAGTTAATTTATATAACTTTAGTTTAGCTAATTTAAATAACTTATAATAGTAATAAAATCATTATACCTTATAATTAATAAATAATTATATATCTAATTTAATTAATAAATTAGACACATCACTTTATTTAATTTATTTATTTCAATTAAATTAAACAATTTATTTAGCTTAATTAATTTTTTTTAAATATTAGGCAATTGATTTAATTTAATTATTTTCTTAAATTAAATCCTTCAGATAAAATTATCATTATTCAATTCAATTAACATTAATTAATTTAGTTACTAAATTAATTCACCACAATTCATCAATTATTTATTTTCCTCAATACATAAATTATTTAAAATATTTATTTAATTCAATAAATATTTAAATTAAATTATAAATTTCTCGATCGTTACATCTTTCCCTCCTTAAAAGGATTCTGTCCCCAGAATCATAACTCGAAAAATTTATTCGTTACATTCTTCCTCCTTAACAAGATTACATCCCCCGTAATCGCTTATACAAAATCAAGCAAACAACCGAGGATAATTCTTCATCATAACACTTTCAAGTTCCCACATAGCTTCCTCAGTATTGTGGTTCCTCCAGATTACCTTAATAGAAGGTATCACTTTATTCCTCAGTACTTGCTCTTTTCTGTTAACAATTTGAACAGGGACTTCTTCATAGGACAATTCTTTCTCAAATTGTAAGGACTCATATTCTATAACATGCTTATAATCAGGATTATATGGCCTTAATACTGATACATGAAAAATATTATGAAATATGCTCCAACTCCGGAGGTAAATCTACCTCGTAAGCCATTTCACCAACTCGGCGAAACACTTCAAAAGGTCCTATAAATCTAGGGCTCAATTTTCCTTTCTTGCCAAATTAAATTTTCCCCTTCCAGGGAGACACTTTCTGGAAAACATAACTAACGACATCGAATTCCCAATTTTGTCGATGCTGATTGGCATATTTCTTCTGTCTATCTTGTGCAGCTGTTAATCTTGCTCGAATCACCTTGATGTTCTCGACAGTTTGTTGTACCAATTCTGGACCCAATAGCTGACGTTCACCTACCTCATCCCAAAGATAACTGAGTTACGACTTCCTGCCAGATATAACGCAACCCGTAAGGCGGCATGCCAATACTCACGTGATAACTATTATTATAGGCAAATTCCACCCATGGTAGATGGTCATCCTAATTCCCTTTGAAATCCATGATACATGCTCTGAGAATATCTTCTAGTGTTTGGATGGTTCTCTCACTTTGTCCGTCGGTCTGAGGATGGTACGATGTGCTTGTAAGACCCCAACTTTTATGAATAAAGAATAATTTTCTCGAAATATATTTTTGAATATTATGGTGTGGATTTGATATAATATTATAGTTGTGGGTAATATTTACTAATTTTGCAAAGTAAACAAGTGGTTATATAATATTTGATTGGTCGGAGAATATTCGTTTTAACAGGGAATATTCGTACGACGACACAATCATTAGTGGACCTCACAACGGAAGTATTGTCGTAGTTAAAAAATGACATAATTATCTTTTTAAAAATAACGGCAGAAGTTTTACCGTTAAACTATTGAACTACCCGGTAGTAAAAGTACAGTAACACGTGTGGTTGCATAGTAGCACACAGTACTGATTATTGATGCTTACGTGAGAAGTCACTCAGTTATACTCAAGTATTGCTACAGTAATTGCTGCATCATATCTCTCATATTATTGATTCGATTATTGTCACAATATCATCTGCATAATATGATATATTATTAATCAATAATTGAGACGACAAAGTTATTCATATTATTAAATTGCAATATTTACAATGTCTAGAAGTTCTGTTAAGGAGAGGTTTGGTCATCTAATTGCGCGCCAATAAGGAGAAATCCTTATCGAAAAGCCCCTCTTTCTCAGGAGCGACACGGGTTGTTAAATATTGTGAGTTATAATATTAATGATGAATAAGTTCGTGTTGATTAAAGAAGAAATTGATAGTTCCATTGTGTTGGAATTATTAGTGTTAGTGAAAATCGATATTTATTTCGATATTAATTGATGTCTGGAAGTTATACTGACCAGTCGGGTAATTAACCGGATAAATGAGCAATTAATTGCTATTAATTCACATGATTATAACTATTTGTTCACATGTGTGTACTATTGATTCACATTCTTGTACTATTAGGGGAGTTGGTGCAAGATTGATAATACTTGCATGACTAAGTTAAAAATAGAGGCATAGATGGAGGTACTATACTATAATTCATATTTTCACATGATTATAACTATTGATTCATATGATTGAACTATTTATTCACATTATTTACTATTAGGGGAGGTGGTGCAAGTTTGATAATACTTACAGGACTAAATTAAAAATGAAAAAAAGTTGAAGGTATTGTACTATAATATTTTGAGCCCCAAAACGTGCAATTATCGAAACTATATTTTCCTATAAATATAAGCTCATTCTTCCTTCATTTCTCACCAATTCACCAAAGCTTTAGAGCAATTATTATAGAGAGAAATTATAGAGAGAAAGAAGAAGAGAAGTCTGCTACCTCACTATTCCAATATCCAGTTTCTTCTAAGGTAAGGGGTATTATTTATTTTTCGTATTCATGAAGAGAGCTTCATTATTCCATTCTTTATTATTATGTTGGAATAAACTGTCTCATGAGAAGTACCACATACATGGTGAAATTCTTACGTTATTCCATTCTTTATTATTATTCGTTGGAATATCACATGCAAGGATTCATCGCATGTATGGTGAATTCTTTGTTATTCCATTCTTTATTATTCGTTGGAATATCCATGCATGCGGATTACGCTAGACACTCGGTTCCATTCTTTATTATTTTGTTAGAATAACTTTTATGCATGCGATTCTATCGCATGCATGGTGAATTCTTACGTTATTCCATTCTTTATTATTCTGTTAGAATATCCTGTCTGTGCGGATTACATATGATCTGGTTCCATTCTTTATTATTCTGTTAGAATAACCTGTCTATATGGATTATCACATGCATGGTGAATGATCCTTCGTATTCATTCCTTATTAAATTGTGGAAATGATCATCTCACGTGGATTACCGCATGACGGGTGAAAATCCATTTCAGCTTTTATATATTCTATGATACTCATTTGGTTAAAGTTTTGGCTTCTATACTCCATGAAATTAGTAGAATATCCACGGATATTTGCGCTTCATCCAGTATCTTTTCATGAAAATATTCTTACGAACATTCTTGAATTTTACTCCACAAAGCAAAGATTCATGTTGACAATTTGGGCGTAATTGATTTCAAGATAAATTAACTTATAAATCTTTAAAATTTATTCTTGAACTTGTTTTATTGAATTATTATGTCATTGTCATCATCCTCATGCTTATATTGTGATGAAAGTCATCTTTGGCTTACGTGCATAGATGGACTTGGTATGATTATGACCAGGGATTATTCAAGTATAATCATGACTGTAATGTTATAAATGATGTGGTAAAAGTCCTCAGTAACCTGTAGTGCATTGATGGACAATTTTTGGTATGATTATGACCAGGGATTATTCGGTATAGTCATGACCATTGATGATTTAATGAATATCTTTGGCCTGTAGTGTAGGGATGACTCGATGATGTGGTTTATTTATTAAGTTGAGTCTCAGCGATAAAAATTGATGAAAACATTTTAAATCATAGAAGATAGTAGATATCATGCTCTACTTGACTCTTCTAATGGATTGTTTATTCCGTTGCAGTTAAACTTGATGTCTATTGTATTTTATCAGTTTAACATTGTTGAAGACTAATGATAATTTATTCTGCATTATCTTAGTCATAATATTTCTTACTGGGCTAGTTGAGCTCACCCTTTCTTTCACTGTTCTCTTCAGGAAATGAGAACGTAGCCGGGACTAGTCGAGGAACGGAGTGACGGTCCAGATGATAACATTAGTAGTCCTCACTATTCTGTTAAATAGTGTGACAATAAATGTAATGAGGACTCCATTGAGTGTGGATATTGTCTAGATGACAATATTCTTATTAAAACTCTTAGATTATGTTTTGTCGTATTTTACACACATCGTTGTATAATTAAGTTGTATTTGAATTTTGTACCATGTATTTGGCGACTCAAGATGGGTGATGTATACCTATTTTGGGGGCGTCACAGTGCTCATTCTCAGCTGTGTTCCCAAACACTCTTGTAATCGTTTCCAGAAATTAGATGTGAAACGTGGATCTTTGTCTGATACAATTGACACTGGTACACCGTGTCTTGACACAATCTCTTTCACGTATAGTTTCGCTAACCAATCTAGGGTAAATCGAATCTTGATTGGCAAAAAGTGTACCGACTTCGTCAGTCGATCAACAATCACCCAAATGGCATCATAACCTTGTTGGGTTGTTGGAAGACCTACCACAAAATCCATTGTGATATGCTCCCATTTCCATTCTAGTATCTCCAATGATTGTAACAATCCGCTTGGCCTTTGATGTTCATCTTTGACTTTCTGACACGTTAAACATTTTGCCACGCATTCAGCCACATCCCTCTTCATATTCGGCCACCAAAAATGATGTCTTAGATCTTGGTACATCTTTGTACTCCCAAGGTGAATCAAATATCTTGAATGAGCTTCACTCAGAATTTCCTCTTTAATTTCTAGTACTGACGGAACCCAAATCCTCCCTTCGAATCGAAGTAACCCTTCCGAATCGATTTTGAATTTGTTTTCCTCACCTTCAGATATCTTCTGTTTTATCTCTTCGCAGTCTTCATCCTGAAGTTGTGCATTTCTCACCTTATCCACCAACGTTGAACTATTTCCCATCTGGAATAACTTTTCATCGAATTCTGTAGGATATTTAATTTCCAACTCCATCTTAGCCATTTTCGACACTAGTTTCTCTTGAGAAGTTAACATCATTAACTGCTCCCGTCCCTTCCTACTTAAAGCATCAGCAACAACATTCGCCTTTCCGGGATGATAGAAAATCTCGCAGTCATAATCTTTGATCAGCTCCAACCATCTTCTTTGTCGCATGTTCAGGTCTTTTTGTGTAAAGATATACTTCAGACTTTTATGGTCGGTATATATCTCACACCTCTCTCCATAAAGATAATGTCTCCAAATTTTCATGGCAAACACCACTGCGGCCAACTCTAAGTCATGAGTCGGATACCCTTTCTCGTAATCTTTCAACTGTCGTGATGCATATATAATAACTTTGCCGTTCTGCATAAGCACACAGCCTAGTCCTTTATGCGATGTGTCATTATACACCACAAAATTCCCTGTATCATCAGGCAATAACAACACAGGTGCTGAACTCAACCTCTTTTTCAATTCTCGAAAACTTTCCTCACACTTCTCTGTCCAAACAAACTTAACCGCTTTCCTAGTTAAATTTGTCAATGGAGTCGCGATCTTGGAAAAGTCTTGAATAAAACGCCGATAGTAACCCGCCAATCCTAAGAAACTTCTTACTTTTGACGGTGTCTTTGGCTGATCCCAGTTTATTACAGCTTCAACCTTTGATGGATCTACCGAAATTCCGTCCTTGTCAATAACGTGTTCGAGAAACTGTACACGTTCCAACCAAAATTCACATTTTGAGAACTTAGCGTACGACTTCTCTTTTCTCAACGTCTCCAACGTCAATCTTAAATGTTCCATATGCTCCTCCTTGGTTTTGGAATACACCAGTATATCATCAATAAACACCACCATAAACTTGTCCAAAAATGGTTTAAACACCCTATTCATCAAGTCCATGAACGCTGCAGGTGCGTTGGTTAAACCAAAAGACATAACCAGAAACTTGTAATGACCATACTAAGTTCTGAACGCTGTTTTTGGTATGTCCTCTGGCCTCACCTTCAACTTATGATAACCACTTCTCAAATCTATCTTAGAGAAATATCTCGCTCCCTTCAACTGATCGAACAGGTCATCGAGTCTAGGTAATGGATACTTATTTTTAATCGTGACTTTATTCAATTCTCGATAATCAATGTAGAGCCGCATCGAACCATCTTTCTTCTTCACAAACAAGACCGGTGCTCCCCATGGCGAAACACTCGGCTGAATATACTTCTTATCAAGTAATTCTTGCAATTACACCATCAAATCCTTCATCTCTACCGGGGCAATTCTATATGGTGCCTTAGATATCGGAGCCGTTCCTGGTAGTAGGTCAATCACGAACTCGATTTGTCGATCCGACGGAAGACCCGACAAATCTTCTGGAAATACATCTACATAATCTCTTATAATCGGTATCTCTTCTAGCCTTGTACCCTTCTTCTGCGTATCGACGATGTAGGCTAAGTATCCTACACATCCTTGTCTCAACAACTTCTTGGCTTGCATCACCGTCAGACAACTTGCTTGTCTAGGTGACTTGCTGCCACAAAACACAACCTTTGACGGAGTCATAAGGTTAACACACTTCCTTTGGCAATCAATTACTACTCCGTAATTGAATAACCAATCCATTCCCAGTATAACATCAAACTCACCAAGTCTAATTGGTATCAAATCTACCATCATCTCGTGACCCTTTATAACCACTCTACAATTCCTATATACAAATCTATACACAAATCACTTCTCTATTCGCAATCTCTATACTTAAGGGAAATTCTAATTCTTCATGAGGCAAATCTAAGTTCTGAGCAAATTCATCGGATATAAATGAACAAGTAGCACCCGAATCAAATAGTACATAAGCATTAATAACATTAATCGGAATGATACCTGACACCACATCCTTAGATCAGCATAAAGATCCTCCGCACGGCCATATTGAAAGTCCTCGCAGTAGGTGGAGTCCACTTGTTGTCTTTGTGATGCCCCCAAAATAGGTCCACATGACCCATTCTGAGTTGCCAGATATCATACTATAAAAATCAAGTACAAACTTCATTTATATTAACTGTTGAAAGCGTAAATGCGAATACGACCACAATTAAACCGTGAGTTTTAATACAAATATATGCAACTCTCATGGTGCCTTGACCACAACCTTACAATGGTAACTTACATAAAAGTACAGTCCATAATTGTTTTAGAAATTAAAATATTTGGAAAGTGCTCAAGGAAACCTTCGTACATGGGAGGCCATGCGTCTAGGTTATGATAGATATCATATATCCACAGAATTATCCTTGGTTGACCCAATAGTCCCTAAAGAAAAACAAGAAGATTGCTATCATCTTTTTTCCAATGGTGAGTCTTCTCTTGACATATAATTATCTTCGTTGTCTCCAAGTGAGAATTATATTTCAAATAAACTCCTAGATTATATAGGTAGTGCTCGTAGATATACTCAGCAAGTGGATGTGCACAACCCTGTCTTATGATAACACGAGGTTGTATGTCATTAGACATCTTGTATGATAGTGGCAAAACACCCTTCCAAAGTTGGGTTCCCCTCACCCTATTCGGTTCACCAACATTAAATATCAAATGACGTATACAATACGACACACTTATCTAAAGTTCTTAATAAAATTATTTCCATACTATTTAAGTGTTAGAGTTTATACCCTAGAGGCCAATTATTTGATATAATTGTTTAACGTTTTGATATTATATTTGATTGAATAAATATATGATTTTATTATGGTTTTATTTACTGCGTAATATAATTGTTAACATAATAAAATTCCTTAGAATAATGATACAAATTATATAGTTTCAAGTATGTGACTTGAACATGAGATTATATATTGCCATTAGTATCAGTGTTCTTAAATGTCCCTAGTCGAGTATCATTGTTGATGGGACAATAATGATGCATTGAGACTAGTATGTGGATTGACTGATGACCAAATCTCATTGGTCATAAATATATGAGATATAAAGTCAATGCATAGGTACATGTTAGAGAACGATGTACTGGACAGACCCACCATGAGAATTCTATATGGAGCATTATGCGAAGTGTCATTAGCAATTCTCATAGTGACAATGATGTAATGGTCCTCCGACCTGAAATCACTATATTACTACACGAGAATTTATGTACTTTGATATCATCAAATGTCACCTTTAATAGGGTGGACTATAAAGGTGATTATTGGGTTCATCATTAATCGTGTGAGAAATATGAGTGATCTAGATGGAATTTAACCATTCTATATATTATGGGTGATATCCATAGGCCTCTTGATTGAGTAGGACTATGAAATGCATGGCCATGCTCAAATAGTGATTTGTTTTATATAGTCTACTCATTGATCAAGAAAACTCAGATTAAATTATGAAGAGTATGACACATTCCATGACTCGAGTTTAATCTAGGATATTAAGGTTAAAAGGATTAAATTACATTGAAACATTGGTCACGAAAAGGTTGCATCGAATCATCGATCTTATTATTACTTGGGTAGCAGTGATGCATTACTAGATGTCGCTCACTGTTTATAATTTTATAATATAATTTTAAAATTATTGCCAACGTAATAATAACCTATAGGGTCACACACATAGAACGTTATTTAAAGGGAATTAATTTAAATTTTAAGGATTTAAATATATTAATATGATTAATAGTATTTAAATCATTTAATTTAAATTAAAAGGATAATTTGTATATATGTATATTAATTAAGTAAGACTTAATTAAGGTATATATATATATATATATATATATATATATATATATATATATATATATATAAATTCGGATTTTATAAAATTAGGTTTTGATTTGATTAATTCCTTTTAACTACTATATATATGATATATAGCAGCTACTTAGAAAAAGATATCATAATTGAAAAATCCTAGCCGCTCTTAGAGAGAGACTAGAGAGAAAACAGTTTCAGAAAATCCATTCCTTTTGGTGGCTAGTACCACAAGTCCTTCTTATTGCAGAATCGTTTGACGGTTCGTGTGGCGTTCGTGTGGATACCGTAGAGAGCGCTTAATCTGGTTTGTATTGCGTTGGATATTCGAGGCGTGATGGCGGTTTGATTCTCATTTTTTGTTTATATCTGGTATAATCTCTAAACCTCGAATTAATTGATTTTTCGCATGGATCCTGTTTTGGGGTTTCAAAATTGCTTTAAAATTTTAATTTCATTGCATGGTTTCGCGTAGAAGCCCAACATTAAGGAGAACCTAAATGACTATAGACCACTTGATTCTATTCTCCTGTTACCCCTTTCAATCCAACTACACTCTTATTACACGAAAGGAATTGTGAAGAAAAAAGGGTGAGCACAACTAGCCCGATAAAGAATATCATGACTAAAGATAATTTACATCATCAATAGCCTTCATCAAGAATAAATCGTAGATTTAGAACATATGGTAGATGATAAAACTTTTCAACCATAGTTGCAGTGAACTAGCAATCCATTAGAAGAGTCAAATAGACCATCAGATCTATTATCTTCTCCATGTTAAAAGTCCACCAATAATGTTTTATCCCTGTAACATCAATCAACAATTCATGTCCACAATCATATGAATAACTCATAATCATAATTGTGATTCTAAATTCCTCTTCGCACCCAGGACGAAGATAATTTTCATCACCTATCTTCACCTGAAACATCAAAAATCATGGTTATACCAAATCATAATTTCTTCTCATAATCATACTAATAATTCATCTTTGCACTACGGCCAAAGATATTCATTAATAATTCATCTTTGCACTACATGCCAAAGACATACAACTGTATTATAGAAGAGTCAAGTAGAGCATGATATCTACTATCTTCTACGAATTAAAAGTGTATTATCAATATGTTATCACTGAGACTCAAATTTTAATAAATAATCCACATCATTGAATCATCCCCCTTTTCGCCCAAGGATATTCACTAGTATTATGACCACGAATTATCTATGCACTACGGGCCAAGGATATTCGTGTTTTCAACAATGGTCATGATTATACCGAATAATCCCTGGTTATAATCATACCAACAATTGTCCATCAATGCACGTAAACCAAAGATATACAATTATAAAATCAATAATCAACAGTCCATCTTTGCACGTAAGCCAAAGATATACAACTATAAAACCAATAATCAACAGTCCATCTTTGCACGTAAGCCAAAGATATACAATTATAAAATCAATAATCAACAGTCCATCTTTGCACGTAAGCCTAAGATGACTTTCATCACAATATAAGCATGAGGATGATGACAATGATAAAAGCTTTAATCAAACGAAAATAAAGATAAATATTAAATACTTTAAATTTATCCAAATATTATCAATCACTTAATAAACTCATAATCTAATATTATTAATATTATAACAATATTTTAATCACTTCTTAAACTTAAAAACAATTTATTTTAATTATTTACACTTTACCAAATAATACATTCAATCATTCAAAAATGCTATACTCATAAGATTTCATCACCAATGATCAAATCTATCATCAAAAATCTGCATATACCTTATATAGGATTCCCAAGCCATAAAATCCTATTTTTCAATTTTGTTACTTCACATAACATATTTAATTCATTTACTCATAACTAGTTCATTTTCATGAAAAATACCAAATCAGTCCCAAAAATATTTCTTTTCTGGAATTTAGCAGAATATAGTCCCATATTGAACATATATTTTTCTCGGAATTTTTAAAATTCATTTACTATTTTTCATATGGCCAAAACTGCCGAATATTTAGACATTTATCATAAATTGTACTTTTGTCCAAAAATTCTGAAATTTACAGGGTATACTCCGGTTATATACATGTACTCCCAATAAAAATTTTACGAATTTTGGAGTTAACCACAAGAAGTTATAAGGATTTACTTTTAAAATAGTCTTTTCCCATAAAATTCATAACTCCTAATCTATACATCCAAAAATCGCCATTTTTGGACACAATCTAGAAAACTCAACAAACCATCATTTCAAATTTTTCCAGAATTTTTGAGGATCAGAAAAATTCCGAAACTACAAATGGATTTTCACCCGCCATGCGGTAATCCACGTAGACAGATTATTTCCACAATTTAAAAAGGAACGAATACAAATGATCATTCACCATGCATGCGGTAATCCACATAGACATGTTATTTTAACAGAATAATAAAGAATGGAATAACAGAAGAATTCACCATGCATGCGATAGACCGCACAGACAGGTTATTCCCAACAAAATAATAAAGAATGGAACCAGTCATGTGTAATCCGCATGCATGTGATATTCCAACATAATAATAAAGAATGGAATAACAACGAAATTCACGGGCATGGGATAGACCATATGCATAAAAGTTATTCTAACAAAATAATAAAGAAACGGAACCGTGTCATGCGTGAATCCGCATACAGCATGAGGATATTCCAAATGTAATAATAAAGAATGGAATAATAGAAGAATTTCACCATATATAAGATTCTCAGACAGAGGCAGTTATTCCAACATAATAATAAGGAATGGAATAACAATAGTTCTCTTCATGAATACGAAAGAAATAATACCCATTACTATAATAATAATATCCCTTACCTTAGAAGAAACTTGATACTGGAATAGTGAGGTAGCAGAATTCTCTTCTTCTTTTTCTCTATAATTTCTCTCTATAATAATTGCTCTATATCTTTAATGAATTGGTGAAAAATGAAGGAAGAATGAACTTCTATTTATAGGAAAATATAGTTTCGATAATTGCACGTTTTGGGACTCAAAATATTATAGTATAATACCTTCCTCTTTTTCTTCATTTTTAGTTTAGTCCTGCAAGTATTATCAAACTTGCAACACCTCCCCTAATAGTAAATAATGTGAATCAATAGTTCAATCATGTGAATCAATAGTTATAATCATGTGAAAATACGAATTACAGTATAGTATCTCCATCTATACCTCAATTTTTAACTTAGTCATGCAAGTATTATCAATCTTGCACCAACTCCCCTAATAGTACAAGAATGTGAATCAATAGTACACATATGTGAACAAATAGTTATAATCATGTGAATTAATAGCAATTAATTGCTCATTTACCCGATTAATTACCCGGTTGGTCAATATAACTTTCAGACATCAATTACTATCGAAATAAATGTCGATTTCCAGTAACACTAATAATCCCAACACAATGTAAATATTTTTCTCAACAATTTCATTTTTGAAATTTTGAAGTTTGACTTTTTTCGAAAAAGTCAAATGTTGACTTTTTTGACTAAAAAGTCAACCCCTACAAATTTTGTGTTTATAGTCTATTTTTACTAATTTCATCGTTCCAGACTCAAATATCACATCCCCGTCTCCAAATTCAACTCCGAACTCAAATTCGATTTTTAATAACATTCATCATTAATATTATAACTCACAATATTTAACAACCAGGTCGTTCTCAGGAAAGAGGGGGTTTTCCGATAAGGATTTCTCCCTATTGGCGCGTAATTAGATTATCTAACCTCTCCTTGACAGAACTTCTAGACATTGTAAATATTGCAATTTAATAATATAAATAACTTTGTCGTCTCAATTATTGATTTAATAAAATAACATATTATGCACATGATCATCGTGACAATAATTGAATCAATAATATAAGAGAGATATGATGCAAAGAATTGTTTGTAGTAATAATTGAGTATAATTGAGTGACTTCTTACGTAAGCATCAATAACCAATACCGTGTGCTACTATGCAACCATGCGTACATTGTACTTTTTTTACTAGGGTAGTTCAACAGATTTTAATGGTAACACTTCCGCGTAGTTATTTTCATAAAAATATTTTTTCGCTTTTCTAAATACGATAATTCTTCCGTTGTGGGTCCACCAATGATTGTGTCGTCGTACGAATATTCCCCGACAAAAAGAATATTTCCCGACCAATCGAATATTTTTAACAACTTGCATACTTTGCAAAATTTTCAAATACTACCCACAACTATAACATAATATCAAATTTATTTCATAATATTCAAAAATGATATTCATAGAAAAATTATCTTTATTCATAAAAGTTGGGGTCTTACAACCTCCCCTTCTTATGAAATTTTGCCCTCGAAATTAGGATACGTACCTTGTATGTCGAAGAGGTAAGGATACCTTGATATCATTTTAGATTCTAACTCCCAGGTCATTTCCTCAACATCGTGGTTCCTCCACAAAACTTTGACTTGAGGTATAACCTTGGAGCGTAGAATATGCTCCTTCTTATCCAAGATTTTAACAGGAACCTCTTTATACGTTAAATCTTCCGCTATTTCGTCCGGTTCTAACTCAATAATGTGGTTCGGGACTTTCACATATTTACGTAACATGGATACGTGAAAAACATTATGAACACGAGACATACTTGGCGGTAAAGCGAGTCTATAGGCCACATTCCCTACTCGATCGAGGATTGAAAATGGGTCAATGAATCGAGGATTGAGCTTTCCTCTCTTTCCAAATCTCGTAACTCCTTTCCATGGAGCAACACGTAACAACACATGATCTCCAATATCGAATTCTACGTCCTTTCGATGAAGATCAGCATAACTCTTTTGTCGATCTTGTGAGGTCTTTAAACGTTGTCGGATTGTTTGAATCTTTTCCGTAGTCATACGTACCAATTCCGGTCCCAACAACGTTGCTTCACCCACCTCATCCCAAAGATCTTGGAGAGCGACACTTTCTTCCATACAACGCCTCGAATGGAGCCATGCCAATACTTGCTTGATAACTGTTGTTGTAGGAAAACTCCACCAATGGTAAGAACTTGTCCCAACTTCCCTTAAAGTCAAGGACATAGAGTCTTAATAAATCTTCAAGAGTTTGAATAGTCCGACTGAGGATGATATGCCGAACTAAATCGTAAATCCGTGCCCATAGCTTTTTGCAAACTAACCCAAAATCTTGAAGTGAATCTTGCGTCTCGATCAGAAACTATGAATACTGGCATACCATGCAATCTTACAATCTCGTTTATGTACATACTAGCAAGACGTTCAAGTGTATAAGTTTCTCGTATTGGTAAGAAATGAGCAGACTTGGTCCATCTATCAACAATGACCCAAATCGCATCTATGCCTTGAGAAACCTTGGGAAGACCAGTAATGAAATCCATGGTAATGTGTTCCCACTTCCATTCTGGAATTTCAAGTGGTTGCAATGGACTTTTTGGCACTTGATGCTTTGCCTTGACTCGTTGACAAGTTAGACACCTTGAGATAAACAGCGCTATCTCCAATTACCCTACACATATCATTGAAATCACAACAATAATTAATTGTATGAATATTAGCTTTATGGGTTTAACCCATCATTTAAGTCATAACTCTAACCTAGCACCTAACCATTTAGGTTAACATACTTAACGAATCTGACATCACATTACAAGCAAACATAACTTACACGTTCATTCTAAATTTTGAAAACATCACTTTTAGTTTCAGTGTATAACTCAATTAACAATCTCCTGAAACTATTTTACACTTTGTATTATAACACCTTACAATCTGTTATTGTAATCCACTTAATATTTTAGTATCCTTTACATGCATGTTAAACTAACCCAAGTCCGTCACAAGCATAACCCGCAATTAAGCGGACTTCATTATCTATATATCGATGGATTACACTAGGCTATCGGCGTGTCATGACGCCAGACAGCATGCTCGCTTAAATGTCTTTGTGCGCTTGACGACAACAAGCAAGACCAGCGGTAGGCCATCGCCATGATGCACGGATTTTCGATTTTACAGACGCGAACTAATACTCTGTTATAGGCCAAAAAAATCCCAATTTCACAGAAAATCTCCCAACTTCAATATCTAACACTTTGACATACTATAGTTATACATGCTAAACACCATTCTATATACAAAACATTACATATACACCATTTTGAGGAATCAAAACCATGGTTTTTCCAAATTTTCTTCATTTTTACACTTTTAACGAATTTGATCGCCACGAACTCGTTTCTTAATCAATTGACATGATTTAAACTTCGTTGTTTTCGTTTCTTAACATATTATCACAATCCAACTTCAATTTGCAGATTTCAACACATATAAATCATCAAATTTGGTACTTTTTAAGCTACTTTATATGAACATGAACACTGATATTTCATTTTCTTCCTCAAACCCAATTTCACGTGTATGACAATCAACAATTACGTATATATATTGATAATAATAGATTCTACAAAAACAATACATATGAATTCATTTTCAACAACAATCCCACATACTTCCAACAACAATATCAAAACTTAATAGTTAAAATTAAAGTAGGTTATACCTTGATTAGAAAGAACAATAAGCAACCCTTCTCTTTCTCTTGACAATCTCAGAATAACTCCTTTCTTTTCCAATTTCTTTGTGATTCTCTCTTCCAAGCTCTCTCTCAACACTCAGTGTTATCTAGCTAAGCCTTAGAAAAGAGATAGAATGCGTATAATAAACCCACGTACTCTTCCGTTAACAAAATAACAAAAGACGTCAGTTGAATAATGCCAAAGGCCATAAGGCCTTGTTTGGCTAACCAAAAACTCCCTCAAATTAAATTATTATTATATTATATAATTACTTACTTGTCACACTTTTAATTTAGTTAATTTATATAACTTTAGTTTAGCTAATTTAAATAACTTATAATAGTAATAAAATCATTATACCTTATAATTAATAAATAATTATATATCTAATTTAATTAATAAATTAGACACATCACTTTATTTAATTTATTTATTTCAATTAAATTAAACAATTTATTTAGCTTAATTATTTTTTTTAAATATTAGGCAATTGATTTAATTTAATTATTTTCTTAAATTAAATCCTTGAGATAAAATTATCATTATTCAATTCAATTAACATTAATTAATTTAGTTACAAAATTAATTCACCGTAATTCATCAATTATTTATTTTTCTCAATACATAAATTATTTAAAATATTTATTTAATTCAATAAATATTTAAATTAAAATATAAATTTCTCGATCGTTACATCCTTCCCTCCTTCCCTCCTTAAAAGGATTCTGTCCCCAGAATCACAACTTAAAAAATTTATTCGTTACATTCTTCCCTCCTTAATAAGATTCTGTCCCCAGAATCGCTATACAAAATCAAGCAAACAACTGAGGATAATTCTTCATTATAACACTTTCAAGTTCCCACGTAGCTTCCTCAGCATTGTGGTTCCTCCAGATTACCTTAACAGAATGTATCACTTTATTCCTCAGTATTTGCTCTTTTCTGTTAACAATTTGAACATGGACTTCTTCATAGGACAAATCTTTCTCAAATTGTAAGGACTCATATTCTATAACATGCTTATAATTAGGCCTATATGGCCTTAATACTGATACATGAAAAATATTATGAATATGCTCCAACTCCGGAGGTAAAGCTACCTCCTACGCCACTTCACCAACTCGGCGAAGCACTTCAAAAAGTCCTATAAATTTAGGGCTCAATTTTCCTTTCTTGCCAAATTAAATTTTCCCCTTCCAGGGAGACACTTTCAGGAAAACATAACTAACGACATCGAATTCCCGATTTTGTTGATGTTGATCGGCATATTTCTTCTGTCTATCTTGTGTAACTGTTAATCTTGCTCGAATCACCTTGATGTTCTCGACAGTTTTTTGTACTAATTCTGGACCCAATAGCTGACGTTCACCTATCTCATCCTAAAGATAGTGAAGTTTCTTGACTTCTGCCATGATAACGCTTCGTAAAAGCAACATGCCAATACTCGCGTGATAACTATTATTATAGGCAAATTCCACCAATGGTAGATGGTCATCCTAATTCCCTTTGAAATCCATGATACATGCTCTGAGCATATCTTCTAGTGTTTGGATGGTTCTTTCACTTTGCCCGTCGGTCTGAGGATGGTACGCTGTGCTTGTTAGACCCCAACTTTTATGAATAAGGAATAATTTTCTCGAAATATATTTTTGAATATTATGGTGTGGATTTGATATAATGTTATAGTTGTGGGTAATATTTACAAAAGACGTCAGTTGAATAATGCCAAAGGCCTAGTTTGGCTAACCAAAAACTCCCTCAAATTAAATTATTATTATATTATTATATTATATAGTTACTACTTGTCACACTTTTAATTTAGTTAATTTATATAGCTTTAGTTTAGCTAATTTAAATAACTTATAATAGTAATAAAATCATTATACCTTATAATTAATAAATAATTATATATCTAATTTAATTAATAAATTAGACACATCACTTTATTTATTTAATTTATTTATTTTTATTAAATTAAACAATTTATTTAGCTTAAATTTTTTCTTAAATATTAGGCAATTGATTTATTTAATTATTTCCTTAAATTAAATCCTTCAGATAAAATTATCATTATTCAATTCAATTAATATTAATTAATTTAGTTACTAAATTAATTCACCACAATTCATCAATTATTTATTTTCCTCAATACATAAATTATTTAAAATATTTATTTAATTCAATAAATATTTAAATTAAATTACAAATTTTTCGATCGTTACATCCTTCCCTCCTTAAAAGGATTCTGTCCCCAGAATCACAACTCGAAAAATTTATTCGTTACAGTTATAGGTGAAGTTGTACATGTTTATATTATAATACATGTTTTTAAAGAATATACTTCTTTTAAAATTTAATAATTTTTTCCAATTATCTATTTAAATTTTAACTTGGAATTCTTAAATTTTATATTTATCTTTCTTAATGAGCAGATTTGGAATTGAGTGATGAACAATTGAAGAGTTATACTCTTGCCAAAATTGAAAAGCTACTGCAAAGCAATGGGAAAACTTTGCGAGATTACCCTACACTGCTTTTTCCAAGTTCGATAATTATTGAAGAGGGGCAAAATAGATTTATTCAAGATCAGCTTTGTTATGATAGGATAAACTTGGCAAGAGATCATAAAACTCTTCTTTTCAGTTTAAATAATGAGCAAAGAAACATTTATGGAACCATCATGAATGCGGTCTTAAGGGATGAAGGAGGTGTTTTCTTTGTTTATGGATATGGGGGAACTGGGAAGACTTTTATATGGAAAACTTTGTCTTCTGCACTACGATCAACTGGAGAAATGATACTAACCGTTGCATTAAGTGGAATAGCTTCTCTTCTTATCCCTGAAGGTAGAACAACTCATTCTAGATCTTGTATGCCATTAATTGTTATTGAGGATTCAACTTGCAACATTAAACAGGGAAGTCAATTGGCTGAGTTGCTTAGAAAAACTCAACTTTTTATATGGGATGAAGCTCCAATGGTACATAAACATTGTTCTGAAGCTTTGGATAAAACATTAAGAGATGTCCTAAAATTTAGTAAGTCAAATAGTATAGATCAACCATTTGGTGGAAAAGTAATTGTATTTGGTGGAGATTTTAGACAGATATTACCTGTTATTCCCAAGGCCAGTAGACAAGACGTTGTTTTAGCAACTCTGAATTCTTCATATTTGTGGAGTTTTTACAAGGTTTTTGTCAGGAATAAGCATATGAATGATATTCCTATTTACATATGATTTGATTATGATATATATGAATGAATATGCAAGTATGGTTGTATTAAGAAAAGCTGTAAAGTCCTTTGATAGATTATAGAAATATATGTATAAGGACTTAGAATGAATTGATCAAATATTTTAGGTTGATCCTACATAAGCAAAACAACTTTGTAAAGTCCTTAAAAAGAAATGATGTACAAGGACTATAAATATAGAAAGATCAAGCATGTTAGGTTGATCTTATGATGTAATAGATAAGCTTTGTCGATCATCGAAACTCGCATCGCAAAATAAATAGTGCGTCAGTGAGTCAAGGAAAACTCGAGAGCTATTAAGGCAGAATCATAGTCTGCAAGATAGTAGATCTCGGAGTTCGTAGACTGCCAGGAGAGATGATGAAGGATCGTAGTGTGTCGAGTAGCACTTCCTGAGTAGTAGTCTCTCGAGGAAGTCATGTTTAGAATCGAGAGAGAAACACGCCACGAGCCGACCGAGAGCATCGCCAAGCTAAGTCAAGAATAATAGACTACACTCGAGTCGTGAGAGTCTCGATCATATCGAGAGGCGTAGATCGTGAGTCGAGCAAGATCGATTGAAGACAACAAGCACAACGACAGAAATCGTAGAGTGTCAAGATCTGATCTCGAAGTCGTAGTGTCTGCACAGCCGAATCTGAATCGTAAAGTGTAGAACTGAGACTTCAACAGATATGCTCACAACGTCAAGGCAGAATCGTAGAGCTAATATGATTCTCAACAAATGAGCACTCCCAGAATATCCAAAGGAATGAAGCCTCTGGTTTATACTACAAAGATACATCCCACCTAAAGGAAACCAGAGAGCACTCAACGAATGGCATGCAAGCTAACAGAAGATCTAAGCATCAACCCAATCAGCATCCAGATTGAGTTGTGAAGCCATTCGAGATGAAGTCTTCCACAAGATGATCATAAGAAGACTTTAGTAGCTGACTAAGGAAAGTCAGCAGGTGCAGTAGCTGTTAAGTGGTAAGCTGACAACGATCTTGGAAGTAACCAGGATCATAGTGTTTGCCAAACAAAGAAAGAACTAATGGAGTGCACACAGAGATACTGGTCAGCTTCTGAAGAACAAGGCTAAAGTGATTAAGCATTGGGTCAGTCCATTGATGATAAGTGAATGGGAGATCACAAGGAGAAAGTGAGCTGGACACGCCACAAATCTGAAGTGTCTTGCTATTCAGAAGGGGCCAGAGCAAGGAGTCAAGCCATCAGTATCTGAGAGTAGTCGAAGCAAACAAGAAGTTTTGAAGCACTACACAATAGAAGGAAGAGTTGTTCTACATTAAAGGTCCAATGAACATTCTTCAAAGATCGTGGTGTTGTCTCTACATGTCAAATGAGCAAGTCAACAAAACACTACGATCAGGTCCAAGAAAGCAAGTATCAGAATCTTAGAGTTCGATCATCCGAAGATTGAAGCATTGGCAACGGTTCAATCTGAAGGTTGGTATTCGGACAAGAGCTTATTGAGAGGATCGATGCAAAAGGACAACCTCTGATCGAGAAATCAGAAGGGGGAAATAATGTCGTCGACCTGCCGAGACATCAAAGTAACATCTCTAACGGGGTAGGTGAAACAGTAGACTGCAGTGTCAGAAAGTCATGTCATGTCACATCTGCAGTCTGCACCAAAAAACTCGAGATCTGCGAAGCAATTCAAAGAGCTCTCAATGGCTACTTTCCAACAGGAAGATTGGGAAGGAGTATAAATTAGCTAGAGCTTCAAAGATCAAAAGTTGTTGGAGTTGCTGAGTTTGGAGAAATGGTGGACTGATCTAACCAACGTAAAATAGTGAGTAACCAATGAAGGTCTGAAGGCTCACTCTACGATCCACCAAGAACACTTAGAGACGGACAAAGAAAGAAGTAGAAGTGAGAGTTCTACAATATAGAAGTGAGAGTTCTACTACAAGAAGACTGTTCTGAACTGCCGAGAGAAAGAAGAGCATCATGTCATCTTGATGTCTATCATGGAAAGACTTTAAGTACCAGAGAGAAGAGCCTATAATCATCATGAGAAGGCATCAAATATCAAGAAAGAAGATCACCAACGCCATCATGGTGTCAAGCATGAGAAAGTTTTTAAGTACCTAGCAGAAGAGCTTACAGTCATCTTAGAAACCCATCATGTGCAGCCATCAAGTATCTAGAAGAATGATCTTCAAGGCGGTTCATCAAGGATCATCAAGTGGTTGAGTAATCAAGAAGTCGAGCATCATGCAACACTCAATCGCATTTCAAGGATGATCATGCCAAGTCGCTAAGTCTGAGAAGATGTTCGAGAGCTTAAAGACATCTTAGCGACTCAACACCAACTCCAACAAAAAAACAACTCAACAACAAGAAGCTGTGGGTCGAGGGGTCCTTGTCAGGAGGGGACTAAATGAAGTTCCAAGCCTCATCGGGCTTGAAGAGTTCTAGGGAACTAGAGAAGTTCCAAGGTCACTTGGCCTGAAGAGCTCTTAGTGAACTGAAGTTCCAAGGCTGCTGGCCTTAAAGGAATCTTAGTGATTTAGGGTGTTACCCTTCCTTAGTGGAAATCCTGCTAGTTGAAAGCAGAAGAGTGGATTAGGAGCTTGAGTCTCTGAACCACTTAAAACCCCTTATGTCTTTTACTTTATGTCATTTACATTATGTACATTAACTGCTATATATGTTCTAACTGCTTATTACTGAACTAACTCTACGAATAATGTATGTATAATTATGAATATATCACTAAAAGGGGATCTTTTACTTATTCTGCTGTGCTTGAAAAGATTCTTATGTCTGTCATATGCTAAATTATTAGCAATACAAAATAAACCAGTAAAGCATTTGGAAATTAAAAGGATCTATTCAACCCCCCCTTCTAGATCTATTGTGCCTACTGGGAACTAACAGTTTTGACTTTAAGGAAGAACATGAGACTTCAATCTCAAAATTCAAATTCTGATATAGAGGAGTTGAGAGAATTTTCTGATTGGATATTAAAGTTTGGAGATGGCATAATTGGCAGAGCTAATGATGATGAAGCAAATGTAGAAATCCCTGATGATATTCTTATAAAAGATCCGATCAATCCACTTGTAAGACCGCAACTTATTATTAATGAAATTGAATTTCCTCTATTTATTATTTTGAAATAGTAAGGGTTGATTTGATTAATGTGGTTAGTTATGGGTAAAAGGCGCAAATATTTTAAATAAGGAAGTGGTTATAAAATATTCATTGTTGTCAGGGAATATTCATTTGGTCATGGAATATTCTTCTTGTCGAGAGAATATTAAATGACTACGGTGCGATTTTTATGTGGGCCCCATAACGAAAAAGCGATTGGATGAAGAAAATGACAAGTATAAGTTGTTTATAAATAACGATGTAGTTGTTTACAATTAATCTTTGTTGGAATACCGAATTGGATAAAACATATGATTAGCTGCAGTATTGCACCAATTATTGATTCTTACGTAAGAAGGCATTACTCAATAATTGTTATGTAATTATCGCTCAATATTTTATTTTATTGATTCAATAATTGTTGCGTTGATATTTTATATTATTGTTGTTTCAATAATTGTCATTACACAGTATTTTCCATTATCAGATCAATAATTTATATTATTTGAATAATATTATTAGATAGTATTATTGATAATGTCTAGAAAGTTCTGTCTAAGGAGAGGTTTGGTCACCTAATTGCTTGGCACAAGAAGGAGAAATCCTTATCGGAAAGCCCCTCTTTCCAGGAACTACGGTTATCGATGATTGTGATTTTATAATATTATTTATGAATAATTAATTATTGATTATTTATGATAAGAAAATATTCATTTTATGTGGATATAGATGGAGAAAATTTTTAATGTGACAATTTTTGAAAATTGATATTTTATCTTTTTCGATAAAATAATTCATTTAAATATATTATTATATTTTAATAATATAATAATGATGATATTTTTTTTACAATGAATGTGGGATATATGAATAAATGAGGAGGAAGAGTATTTTTGTTACTAAAAATATTTAAAACATATTTTTCATGTTTGTGGACCCCATTTCTTGATTGAAATTTGATTATAGCCTATAAAATCGTCCGTATGTGGATTTTGGTCAATTTCTGTTTGGAATTTGGAAAAAATTAAACTTACAAAATTGTAGAGAATTGAATTTCCTATGGAATGGACATAAGATTTGAATTTTTCTGATAAAAGGGCTATTTATTATGAGTTATTGAAGCTCCGAAGTTCCGGAATAATTGATTTTTAGAAGTTTTAATTGTGTTATTTAAGAAAAACGTTTTTGTTATGATTAGTGGGTTGTTAAACATGTTGAAATCTGAATTCAAAGGTTGGCGTAGAAAAATTATAATAAATATTATTATTTTATTAAATTTTCTGTTTTGGTGTTCTAAACATTTTCCTATAAATAAGATGCTTATGTTAGAATTGAAAATCATACCAGAAACAAGTTTTCTCTCTCTTTCTCTTTCTATATTATCGAGCGTATTCTTGTGAGTATTTCGAGACTTTGAGTATTGCTATACGGTACAAGTTCCCTTCAGCACTATATCTAGTATTCAAGTCAGAAGTACTGTCTTTTCGAGGTAAGGGATCTTATTTTTTTTAAAAGTGATATTATTTCTTCTAATATCATTATGCCAAAATATTGGTAAGATTTTTTTTGTGAAATTCTTGTCTTTTAGTGTCGGGGTTACTATTCACGTATATGACACTATTCACGTATACGACACTATTCACCAATACGGCACTATTCACAGAAAGATTAAATTTTCATTTTTTATCCAAAATATCTATTATGGATACTAGCTTTGATTGTATCCATGTTTTGATCATTCTTGAATTTTACTTCACTATGGTTATTTCTGAAGTATTTTTGAACTTAGATTGTTTAAAGTACGAATCCTTAATATTTGTTCTTTTGTTTCATTGGATTCATTTTCTTTAAAATATTTTTCATCATCCTCAGTCCTAAATGATGAGATTACTGAATATCTTTTGCCTGTAGTGCAAAGATGGTTGTTTTACTTATGAATATCTTTGGCCCGTAGTGTAAAGATGTACAGGTGTTGAGATGAACATGACCAACTGATGAATAACTTTGGCCTATAGTGCAAAGATGAATATTTGATTTAAGATGTATATTGATTTATGTTACAGAGATAAAATATTGATGATAGATTTTTTTTAAAATCATAGAAGATAGTAGATTTCATTCTCTACGTAACTCTTCTAATGAATTGTTATTTCTGCTGCGAATATTGATTTAAAACTTGTTTTCTATTGTATTTTATCAGATTTTCCCTGTTGAAAACTAACGATAATTTGTTTTATATTATCTTAGTCATAATATTCTTTACTGGGCTAGTTGAGCTCACCCTTTTCCTTTTTGTTTCATTTTTCTTCTCAGGAGGCGAGAATGTAGCGAGTACTAGTCGGGGAGTGGAATGATGGTTCTAGAAGTTGTTTTAGTAGTCCTCACTATTTTGTAAAATAGTGTATCAATAATTATAATGAGGATTTATTTGAGTGTGGATATTGTCTAGAAGACAATATTTGTATTTAAACTCACAGTTTAAGTGTTGTCGTATTTTGCACGACAATTGTATTAATAAAGTTGTAGTTGTTTCTGTACCATGTGTTTGGCGACTCAGAATGGGTGATGTATACCTATTTTGGGGGCATCACACCACTTGCAGCAATTGTTGATAGCATATATCCTAATTTATTGGAAAAATTTAATGATGGCTTTTATTTCCAAGACCAAGCCATCCTTGCTCCTACACTTGATGGTGTAAATAAGGTGAATGAATATGTGATGTCTTTATGGCCAGGTGATGAAGTAACATATCTAAGCTCGGACAGCGTATGTAAGGTTGATGAAAACTCAAATGGCTGTGAAGGCATTTACACCCCAGAATTTTTGAATAGCAATACATCTTCTGGAATGCCCAACCACAAGCTAACGTTAAAGATTGTGGTTTCTGTAATGTTGCTCTGAAATATAGATCAGTGTTTTGGTTTATGCAATGGCACGAGATTAATAGTAACTCAATTGGGAAAACATGTGATAAAAGCAAAAGTAATTTCAGTCGGCAATTTTGGGCACATGTTTTTCATACCTCGATTGGTCTTAACACCTTCAGACATTAGATTACCTTTTAAATTCCAAAGAAGACAATTTCCTTTAGTTGTTTGCTTTTCCATGACAATTAATAAGAGTTAGGGGCAATCTCTCTCACATGTTAAACTGTATCTGTCACGCCCAATTTTTAGCCATGGCCAATTGTATGTAGCAGTATCACGAGTTACAAGCAAGATTGGATTGAAAATATTAATTTGTGACAAGGATGGAAAAACATACAATACTACAAAGAATGTAGTTTTCAAGGAAGTTTTTCACAATTTAATGTAGAAAGGTTTGACATCTTCTAGCTAGTATCTTTTTGTTGCTCATTATTAGTGTAAACCCTTATTATTTTATTATTACATCTCCTAAAATTATTTGAATAAAATGATCGTTATTAGTGTAAAATTTCTGCCTTTTTCGTCTATTTCAATTAGAAATTTTAACTATTCAACTTGACACGTGCATTCATTCTATCTAATTTTAGGTTTTTTCTGATGGAAGAATCTTTTTTACTTGAAAATCGAATGACACTGAGAGCTATGTATGTATACTTATTTTTACTGTACTGTGAATAACTAATTTTCTTCATATATGTGGTTAAGGATGTTCACTACTCTCACTGTCTCTCTCTCTTTCTTTCATCCCATTTTTGCAGATCAGAATTTGGTGTCCTTTTGATATACTATTACTTATGTGATCATACAAATCTTTTTGACAAATCGAAAAAGGAATGGTTAGACAACCATAATATCACTTTGATACTTTTTTTTCTCGATTTGCTTACTTGGATGCTTAGACGTTAAATGTAACATGGCTTAGAATTAACTTGGATAACTATGTATTTTTATGTCTAAAGCTCAAGTAATGGGGTTATTATGTGTTAATGACATGCTAGCTATGAAGTAATGAACTCTTGACCATGTACATAATTTTTTTAGCAATCACATGTTGTATATATGCCTCAATGTTAACCTTCACATAACTTGGGTCTGTTTTGATTTATAATGCTAAATCCATGCTTATTACTATGTCAATGATAGGGAATTAGAGATTCTGACCATGCTAGGCCATAATAAACTTATATTAGATCAAGAATGCTTGCTGGAAATGGTTCCAAAGTATAGCTAAGCCACGAGTTATCAATAATAAGGTTTCATGTGTTATTTGTTATGTGTAATGTGAGTTCCAAAAGTCAAAATCATACAAAACCATTAAAGTGGGAGGGAGCTCAGCCATATAGGACTAACTCTCCACCCCCCCAACATAGTTAACCATTGCAAAACATTAAGTCTCAAACTTTTGTGACATAGAGAGAGATGAATAGAGATCCGACTAGGATAAGGATGGGCGAGAAAGTGCAGTAAGTTAGACAACATTTCCCTATTGCCACTATAGATTTAGCATCCTCAAACTTTATTCAAACGAATAAGAAGGTAACTACAACTCATCTTTTTATATATTAACTGTCCATTTATTTTTTAATTTGTTTGATCATATATGGTTGGGTCTGTTGTTGTTGTGCTGTGTTTGGGGACCATGAAGGGTCCGGAAGTCATAACGTTGGGATATATGAAGGAGTACTTAAGCTTTGTATATATAAATAAAACAATGTAGTGTGCTTATATAGACTGCACTTACAGTGTTTGATATAATGCTTGAGAGACAGTTGTTTGGTGCTATATGTTATGTTAACTATGTAGTCAAGTCCAGGACCATGTCTATGTGTTATAATAGTAATCAAATGCTTACTTGGATGCTTAGATGTTAAATGTAACATAGCTTAGGATTAACTTAGATAGCTATGTAGTTTCATGTCTAAAGCTCAAGTAATGGGGTTGTTATGTATTAATGACATGCTAGCTATAAAGTAATGAACTCTTGACCATGTACATAAGTTGTTTAGCAATCACATATTGCATATATGCCTTAATGTTAACCTTAACATAGCTTGGGGCTGTTTTGAGTAATAATGTTAAATCCATGCTTACAACTATGTCATTTGGGGCAATACTACAAGAGATTCATTAAGAGATTCCTTCTTACTTTAAAACGCTATTTTAAGAATCTGGTTCGTTTCATATATGTTGGTTGTTGTGGAATCTTTTTCCTTTCCATCATAAATTTGTTTTGGCTTTTATCTGTGGATTCTTTTGAAGATAAAGTCACAAGTTCTAGAGATTTAAATTTACTACAGAACTGTAAAAGAATGTCTCTCTCAGTCCCAAATGATAGCTCACTTCCAAAATCAATGTACCAAATAATATTTAATTTGTGATATTGGACATTGATTGTGTCCCAAACAATTTTTATGGTTAAATTTTTCTTTATATATAAAAAATTAGGCTATCTTTTCGGGATGGATAAACTAAGTATACTGATTACATAAACTTGCTTATAATAACCTGCTCATGATCCAGGTAAAAGTTGTTTGGATTGTCCACATCATCAGTGATGTCTGACTATCTTTCTTCATGTACAGGTGTTATTTCTAATGTACCATTAGTTTGTTGCATCAGAAATTTATAATGTTATTCAAATTTTTATTGATGCATATGTGTGGATGACTGTATTTGGGAACTTTTCATATTATTAAATTCGCAAAGATTTCATCCTTGCAAGGTTTGCTCAAGTAAATGGTTTCTTTTTAGACCTTTAGATTTTATTCCAAGTTCTTTCCTTTTATGATTAGGAAAAAAATAAGGTGGTGCCAAATTTGTTTCTGTGGAAACCACATGATCCCTTGATAGTAAGAAAAACTTCCAATTTAAATGATTTGAGGTGTGTTATGTGATGTGTCGGGGGACCAATTTTATGAATTGATCCGGTAGGAACCTTTCAATTATTTTCCCAGCATTTGGACATTAAGTTGCAAGTAGTCGTTATGATTTTACCTATGTATGGAAAATATCTATAAGAAATGTTTGTTACACTTTTTCCTTGCAAGATCACATTGCCAAACTTCATTTTTCAAGTTATTATAGGTGCTTGCAATTAATTTTACAGTATTGACTTATTTGATTGGTGTGACAGGTGCATATATGTAACAAGCTTGCTAACCGATATGTATGGGTTAGACTTGCTGACCCCAGTTGTAAGACCCCAACTTTTATGAATAAAGATTAATTTCTCTCGAATTATATTTTTGGATATTATGGTGTGGATATTATTTAATGTTATAGTTGTGGGTAATATTTACAAATTTTGCAAAGTACGCAAGTTGTTATATAATATTCGTTTGGCCGGGAAATGTTCTTTTTGTCGGGGAATATTCGTGCAATGGCATAATCATTGGTGGACCCCACAACAAAAGTACGGTCGTAGTTAGAAAACGACAAAAATATTTTATGAAAATAACGGCGGAGGTTTTACCGTTAATATTGTTGAACTACCCGGTAGTAAAAGTAAATGTACGATGAATGGCGTGGTTGCATAGTAGACACCGGTATTGATTATTGATGCTTACGTGAGAAGTCACTCGATTATACTCAATTATTTTTACGATTATTCTTTGATCATATCTCTCATATTATTGATTCAGATTATTGTCATGATTATCATCTGCATAATATTTTATATATTATTAAATCAATAATTGAGACGACAAAGTTATTCATATTATTAAATTGCAATATTTACAATGTCTAGAAGTTCTTCCAGGAGAGGTTTGGTCACCTAATTGTGCGCCCAATAGGGAGAAATCCTTATTGGAAATCCCCCCTCTTTCCTGGGAACGACCTGGTTGTTAAATATTGTGAATTATAATATTAATGATGAATAAGTTCGTGTTGATTAAAGATGAATTTGATAGTTCCATTGTGTTGGGATTATTTGTGTTAGTAGAAATCGACATTTATTTCGATAATAGTTAATGTCTGGAGATTATATTATTCAATCGGGTATTCAGGGCACTTTTCATGTCGGAGTACTATTCACGAGTTACTATTCATGAGTTACTATTCACACGTTACTATTGAGTCACATTCACTTACTATTAGGAGAGTTGGTGCAAGATTGATGATACCTGCATGACTAAGTTAAAGATGGAGGAATAGATGGAGGTACTATATTGTAATATTATAATTAATTTTTCACATGTTTAGAACTATTGAGTCAAATGATTTACTATTGAGTCACATGATTTTACTATTGATTCACATGATTTACTATTAGGGGAGTTGGTGCAAGTTTGATAATACTTGGAAACTGAATTAAAAATGAAAGAAAAGTTGGAGGTATTGTACTGTAATATTTTGAGCCCCAAAACATGCAATTATCAAAACTATATTTTCCTATAAATAGAAGCTCATTCTTCTTTCATTTCTCACCAATTCATTAAAGCTTTAGAACCATTATTATAGAGAGAAAATATAGAGAGAAAGAAGAAGAGAAGTCTGCTACATTTCTATTCCAGTATCCAGCTTCATTCTAAGGTAAGGGATATTATTTGTTGTACTCGTAAGGGGTATTATTCTTTCGTATTCATGAAGGGAATTACTTTCTTTCAATACGCGTAAGAGTTGTTATTCCATTCTTCATTATTATGTTGGAATAACCTGTTTATGCGAAGTACCGCATACATGGTGAAATTCTTCTGTTATTCCATTCTTTATTATTATGTTTGAATAACCTATTTATGCGAAGTACCGCATACATGGTGAAATTCTTCTATTATTCCATTCTTTATTATTCTGTTGGAATATCCTATCGGTGCGAATTTTGCCTGACCTGGTTCCATTATTTATTATTTTGCATTTATTATTACGTTTGCCGGAATATCACATGCATGCGTTTTACGCCGGACTGGTTCCATTATTTATTATTCTCGCATTTATTATTACGTTTAATATATCGTCTGCATGCGTTTTACTGTGGGACCTTGTTCCATTATTTATTATTTCGTATTTATTATTACGCCGAATATCACATACGTGCCTTTTACTTGGGACCTGGTTCCATTATTTATTATTCTATTGGGAATAACCTGTCTGTGCGGTCTCTATCACATGCATGGTGAATCCTTCTATTATTCCATTCTTTATTATTCTGTTGGAATAACCTACCTATGTGGATTACCACATGCATGGTGAATGATCCTTTGTATTCATTCCTTATTAAATTGTGGAAATGATCTCAGATGTCGTGGATTCTTTGCATGGCGGGTGAAAATCCATTTGTAGTTTCATATATTCTTTATTATACTCAGTTGGTTAAAGTTTTGACTTCTATACTCCATGAAATTAGTGGAATATCCTTGATATTTGTGCTTCATCCAGTATCTTTTCATGGAAATATTCTTCTGAGCATTCTTAAATTTTACTCTACAAAGAAGTATCATGTTGACAATTTGGACGTTATTAGTTCTTGGATAAATTAATTCTTGAACTTGTTTTATTGAATTATTATGTCATTGTCATCATCCTCATGCTTATATTGTAATGAAAGTCATCTTTGGCTTACGTGCATAGATGGACTTAGTATGATTATGACCAGGGATCATTCGGTATAATCATGACCTGTAAAGTTATAAATGATATGGTAAAAGTCCTCAGTAGCTTGTAATGCATTGATGGATAGTTTTTGGTATGATTATGACCAGGGATTATTCGGTATAGTTATGACAGTTGATGATTTCATGAATATCCTTGGCTCGTAGTACAGGGATGATTAGAAAATGTGGTTTATTTATTAAGCTGAGTCTCAGCGATAAAAGTTGATGAAAACATTTTTAAATTATAGAAGATAGTAGGTTTTATTCACTACTTGACTCTTCTAATGGATTGCTTATTCCGCTGCAGTTAAACTTGATGTCTATTGTATTTTATCAGTTTAACATTGTTGAAGACTATTGATAATTTATTACGCATTATCTTAGTCATAATATTTCTTCTTTGGGCTAGTTGAGTTCACCCTTTCTTTCACTCTCTTCTTCGTGAAATGAGAATATATATTTGGGGACGAGTCTGGGAAAGGAGTGACGGTCAGAAGATATAGCATTAGTAGTCCTCACTATTCTATTAAATAGTGTGACAATAAATGTAATGAGGACTCCTTTGAGTGTGGATATTGTCTAGATGACAATATTCCTAATAAAACTCTCAGTTTATGTATTGTCGTATATTACACGACGATTGTATAATTAAGTTTGTATTTATATTTTATACCATGTATTTGGTGACTCAAGATGGGTGATGTATACCTATTTTGGGGGCGTCACAGTTGGTATCAAAGCTTAGGGATATGATCCCTAGCTGAGATGTGAGATAAGAACTAGGAGGGGAGAGACGGGAAATTCCTTCGCTAGTATGACCTACCTAAGTTTATTTTGTATTTAATTGGTCGGTCAAAATATAGGGATAATATGTGATATGTTAATTAACCCTTATTTTGTTGCAGTATTTGCAAATGGCATCCAAAAATGTTGAGATAAGCAATGAAGCACGTGAGACCGTTGAGTCACCAACGATAAATGCCTAGGGTAATGTGCAATAGGAAGACAATAATCCTCATGAAAACAATAACACCGATGAAATGGTGAATGATGGGATGGTCAAAGGCTTTATGCAATTCATGCAACAACAGGCGAAGGCGGCTCCTGTCCAAAATACAGGTGAAAACACTGACAACTCTCGGACGATCACTGCTAAGCAGTTCAAGGAGCTGGGACCACCGGAGTTTTTTGGAGAGCCAAAACCACTTAAGGCGGAGACGTGGATAAAGCAAATTAACAAGATATTTGATGTCTTGGGATGCTCCGAGGAGCAAAAGGTTCCCTTTTCCACCTTCATGTTGCGTGCAGAGGCAGATTCATTGGTGGGAATTGTAAAAGCGACTCAACTCCGCTGATTGAAGATGTCTTGGGAGAAGTTCCAAGAGCTGTTCAACGATAAGTACTTTCCTGAAAGTATTCATCACGTGAAGGAGGTAGAGTTCATCAAGCTTGAACAAAATAATATGACCGTGGCGCAGTACGAAGCTAAGTTTGCCGAGTTATCTCGATTTGTGTCCCACTTGGTTGATAATGAGGAGAGAATGACGCGGATGTTTCTAAGAGGTTTGAAACCCGAGATACGTCAATACCTTATCTCTCATAAACTGTGTTTGTATTCAGATGTTGTAAATAGGGCTCAGTTATTGGAGCGTGATAATGAGTCAACCCAACAAAGAGAGAGCAGCCGACAAGTCGATAATACCAATGGTAGCAGTCATTGAAGCGGTGACAACAAACGTGGAGGGAATCAGTATGCCATAAATGATAACCACTTCGGTGGTAATCATGGCCAAGACAATAGGAGTGGAAAGTTCAAGAAGAGAAGGTTCAGAAAAGATGGAAAGATGTCAGCACCAGCATCCGTTGTTAAGGAAGGAGAACGACCGTCGGTCGTATGTTACAAATGTGGAGGGGAAGGACACATAAGTCCGAACTGCACGATGTAGTCCAAAGCATGTTATAATTTTGGAAAAGAAGGCCACTTAGTCCGATTTTGTCATGCACCAAAGTCAAGTCCAGCTGGAATGGAGGCATCAAAGGGTGTCCCAGATAAGACAAAATCGGTAGTTCAAGGGAGAGCGTTTGTTGTAACCACCCAAAAAGCGAGGAATCCGAACGAGGTGATCACGGGTAAGCTAATCATAAACTCTAGCGAAGTTTATACTTTATTTGATACCGGTTCTACCCATTACTTTATTTCTCCTACTTGCGCTCAACGTTTAAATTTGACTCCGAAGAAATTAGACTTTGACTTATCTGTTGAAACTCCATTTGGAGAAACCTTCATTACATCCACGGTTTATAAGTCTTGTTTGATTCAAATCGGTAACCGCACGTTACCTATCGATCTTATTTCTTTGAAAATACTTGCATTCGATGTGATTCTAGGGATTGATTGGTTAACTACTCATCATGCAAAAATTGATTGTTTTCGTAAGGTTGTTAGCTTTCATATTCCTAACCAACCTATTATACGAATTCAAGCAACCAAACCATTAAAATCCATCACTGTCATCTCAAGCCATAAAGCTATTCGTTTATTGAAAAATGGATGTCAAGCTTTCTTAGCCCATATCACGGATTTAAATAAAAATACGTCAGATTTGAATGATATTTCTATTGTTAATAAATTTCCCGACGTATTCCCTGAAGAACTTCCTGGCATACCCCCAGAGCGTGAAATTGAATTTTGTATCGATCTTGAAACCGGTACAAAACCCATTTCCAAAGTCCCATATCGAATGGCTCCTATTAAACTTTAGGAGTTAAAGACCCAACTACAGGAATTGTTAGACATAGGTTTCATTCGTCCTAGTACGTCTCCTTGGGGTGCTCCTGTTCTATTCGTGAAGAAGAAAGATGGAAGTATGCGACTTTGTATTGATTATCGGGAGTTGAATCATGTCACCATCAAAAAAAATAGGTGCAGATTACCTCGTATTGATGATCTGTTTGACCTGATTTGCAATGCGCCAAATTCTTTTCAAAGATCGATCTTCGTTCTGGATATCATCAGTTGAAGATTAAAACTGATGACATTCCAAAGACTGCTTTCAGAACTCGGTACGGGAATTATGAATTCCTAGTCATATCTTTTAGATTGACTAATGCTCCTGCTGCCTTCATGGACATGATGAACCGAGTATTCAAGGAATATTTGGATCACTTTGTGGTCGTCTTTATTGATGACATCCTCATATACTCCAAAACCCGTGAAGACCATGAGCAACACTTGAGGCTTATACTTCAAAAGCTTGGTGAAAACAAGCTATATGCCAATTTGAAGAAATGCGAGTTCTGGCTTGAGGAAGTTGCATTCCTTGGGCACGTAATATCAAATCATGGAATATCTGTTAACCCGGCAAAGATTGAAGCAATTCAAAGCTGGGAGCAACCTAAGTTAGTGACCGAAGTACGTAGCTTTCTCGGCTTAGCTGGTTATTATCATAGATTCTAGAAGGGTTTTCTCGAATTGCTACCCCATTAACGCAGCTAACTCAAAAAGAAACAAAATTTGGTTGGAACGAGGAATGTGAAAAGAGTTTTCAAGAACTCAATAGTAGACTCATTTCAGCACCTGTTCTGACAATACCATCTGGCACGGAGGGATTTGTCATCTACAGTGATGCTTCAGGAAAAGGGTTAGGATGTGTTCTTATGCAACATGGGAAAGTCATAACCTATGCCTTATGACAACTCAAAGAATATGAGAGGAATTATACTACTCAGGATCTAGAGTTAGCCGCTGTCATTTTTGCGCTTAAGATTTGGAGGCATTACCTGTATGGAGAGAAGGTGGAAATCTATACGGATCATAAAAGCCTCAAATATTTCTTCACTCAGAAAGAACTCAACATGCGGCAACGACGTTGTCTTGAGCTGTTGAAAGATTATGATCATACCATTCAATACCATCTTGGAAAAGCGAACGTAGTAGCTGACGCATTGAGTAGAAGATCATATGCGGGTACGAGTGCGATATTGTCAACGCAAAGGCCCATTTTGTATGACTTACAAAGGATGGAGCTCAAGCTACAGACCTGGAGCTGATGCGTATGAAGAAGAAAGTGGAAGAAGGTGCTATTCTGGAAGCAAGAATCGATGAAGAAGGAATACTTTGAGTCAACTCCAGACTTTGTGTTCCTAACGATTCTGACTTGAAGTATAAAATCATGATGGAGGCGCACAACACACCGTTTGAAATCCATCCTGGGAGTACCAAAATGTATCGTGATCTTCGTCATACATTTTGGTGGAGCAATATAAAGAGAGAGATAGCGCTATTTATCTCAAGGTGTCTAACTTGTCAACGAGTCAAGGCGGAGCATCAAGTGCCAAAAGGTCCATTGCAACCACTTGAGATTCTAGAATGGAAGTGGGAGCACATTACCATGGATTTTCATTCATTGGTCTTCCCAAGGTTTCTCAAGGCATAGATGCGATTTGGGTCATTGTTGATAGATTGACCAAGTCTGCTCATTTCTTACTGATACGAGAAACTTTTACACTTGAACGTCTTGCTAGTATGTATATAAATGAGATTGTAAGATTGCATGGTATGCCAGTATCCATTGTTTCTGATCATGACCCAAGATTCACTTCAAGATTTTGGGTTAGTTTGCAAAAAGCTATGGGCACGAATTTATGATTTAGTTCGGCATATCATCCTCAAATGGACGGGCAGTCGGAAAGGACTATTCAAACTCTTGAAGATTTATTAAGACTCTGTGTCCTTGACTTCAAGGGAAGTTGGGACAAGTTCTTACCATTGGTAGAGTTTTCCTACAACAATAGTTACCAAGCAAGTATTGGCATGGCTCTATTTGAGGCGTTGTATGGAAGAAAGTGTCGTTCTCCAGTATGTTGGGATGAGGTGGGTGAAGCAACGTTGTTGGGACCAGAGTTAGTACGTATGACTACGGAAAAGATTCAAACAATCCGACAACGTATAAAAACCTCACAAGATCAACAAAAGAGTTATGTTGATCTTCATCGAAAAGACGTCGAATTCAATATTGGAGATCATGTGTTGTTACGTGTTGCTCCATGGAAAGGAGTTATAAGATTTAGAAAGAGAGGAAAGCTCAATCCTCGATTCATTAGCCCATTTATAATCCTCGAGTGAGTAGGAACTGTGGCATATAGACTCGCCTTACCGCCAAGTATATCTCGTGTTCATAACGTTTTCCACATATCTATGTTACGTAAATATGTGAAAGACCCGAACCACATTGTTGAATTAGAACTAGACGAGATAGAGGAAGATTTAACGTATGAAGAGTTACCTGTTAAAATCTTGGATAAGAAGGATCATATTCTACGCTCCAAGGTTATACCTCAAGTCAAAGTTTGTGGAGAAACCACGATGTGGAAGAAATGACCTGGGAGTTAGAATTTGAGATGAAGTCAAGATATCCTGACCTCTTTGATATATCAGGTACGTACCCTAATTTCGAGGATGAAATTTCATAAGAAGGGGAGGTAGTATGACCCCAACTTTTATGAATAAAGATTAATTTCTCTCGAATTATATTTCTGGATATTATGGTGTGGATATTATTTAATGTTATAGTTGTGGGTAATATTTATAAATTTTGCAAAGTACGCAAGTTGTTATATAATATTCGTTTGACCGGGAAATATTCTTTTTGTCGGGGAATATTCGTACGACGGCATAATCATTGGTGGACCCCACAACGAAAGTACGGTCGTAGTTAGAAAACGACAAAAATATTTTATGAAAATAACGGCGGAGGTTTTCTGAATTAATCTTGTTGAACTACCCAGAGTAAAAGTAAAAAATACGATGTCTGGCGTGGTTGCATAGTAGCACACGGTATTGATTATTGATGCTTACGTGAGAAGTCACTCAGTTATACTCAATTATTTTTACAGTTATTGATGCATCATATCTCTCATATTATTGATTCAGTTATTGTCACAGTATCATCTGCATAATATTTTATATATTATTAAATCAATAATTGAGACGACAAAGTTATTCATATTATTAAATTGCAATATTTACAATGTCTAGAAGTTCTGTCAAGGAGAGGTTAGGTCACCTAATTACGCGCCAATAGGGAGAAATCCTTATTGGAAAGCCCCCTCTTTCCTGGAAACGACCTGGTTGTTAAATATTGTGAATTATAACATTAATGATGAATAAGTTCGTGTTGATTAAAGATGAATTTAATAGTTCCATTGTGTTGGGATTATTTGTGTTAGTAGAAATCGACATTTATTTCGATAATAATTAACGTCTAGAGATTATATTGTTCAATCGGGTATTCAGGGCACTTTTCGTGTCGAAGTACTATTCACGAGTTACTATTCATGAGTTACTATTCATAAGTTACTATTCACAAGTTACTATTGAGTCACATTCACTTACTATTAGGGGATTTGGTGCAAGATTGATGATATTTGCATGACTAAATTAAAGATGGAGGTATAGATGGATGTACTATATTGTAATTAATTTTTCACATATTTAGAACTATTGTGTCACATGATTTTACTATTGATTCACATGATTTACTATTAGGGGAGTTGGTGCAAGTTTGATAATACTTGGATGACTGAATTAAAAATGAAAGAAAAGTTGGAGGTATTGTACTGTAATATTTCGAGCCCCATAACGTGCAATTATCGAAACTATATTTTCCTATAAATAGAAGCTCATTCTTCCTTCATTTCTCATCAATTCATTAAAGCTTTAGAGCCATTATTATAGAGATAAATTATAGAGAGAAAGAAGAAGAGAAGTCTGCTACATTTCTATTCCAGTATCCAGCTTCATTCTAAGGTAAGGGATATTATTTGTTGTACTCGTAAGGGGTATTATTCTTTCGTATTCATGAAGAGAATTACTTTCTTTTAATACTCGTAAGAGTTGTTATTCCATTCTTCATTATTATGTTGGAATAACTTTGTTTATCTGCAACCGCATACATAGTGAAATTCTTACGTTATTCCATTCTTTATTATTATGTTGGAATAACTTTGTTTATCGAAATACCGCATACATGGTGAAATTCTTCTATTACTCCATTCTTTATTATTCATTGGAATATCCCTGTTGGTGCAATTTTGCTCGATTCGGTTCTATTATTAATTATTTCACATTTATTATTACGCCGAATATCCACATGCGTGTGTTTTACTGTGGGACTGGTTCCATTATTTATTATTCGCATTTATTATTCATTTGAATATCCTATTCATGCGTTTTCTGTGGGACACGGTTCCATTATTTATTATTTCGCATTTATTATTACGTCGAATATCACATCATGCGTTTATGCGGACTGGTTCCATTATTTATTATTACATTAGCAATAACACGTATGCATGCGATCTCTATCGTATGCATGATGAATCCTTCTATTATTCCATTCTTTATTATTATGTTGGAATAACCTGTCTATGTGGATTACCACATGCATGGTGAATGATCCTTTGAATTCATTCCTTATTAAATTGTGGAAATGATATGTATATGTGGATTACCGCATGGCGGGTGAAAATCCATTTGCAGTTTCATATATTCTTTATTATACTCAGTTGGTTAAAGTTTTGACTTCTATACTCCATGAAATTAGTGGAATATCCTTGATATTTGCTCTTCATCCAGTATCTTTTCATGGAAATATTCTTCTGAGCATTCTTAAATTTTACACTACAAAGAAGTATCATGTTGACAATTTGGACGTTATTAGTTCTTGGATAAATTAATTTTTGAACTTGTTTTATTGAATTATTATGTCATTGTCATCATCCTCATGCTTATATTGTAATGAAAGTCATCTTTGGCTTACGTGCCTAGATGGACTTAGTATGATTATGACCAGTGATCATTCGGTATAATCATGACCTATAATGTTATAAATGATATGGTAAAAGTCCTCAGTAGCCTGTAATGCATTGATGGACAGTTTTTGGTATGATTATGACCAGGGATTATTCGGTATAGTCATGACCATTGATGATTTAATGAATATCTTTGGCTCGTAGTACAAGGATGATTAGAAGATGTGGTTTATTTATTAAGCTGAGTCTCAGCGATAAAAGTTGATGAAAACATTTTTAAATCATAGAAGATAGTAAGTTTTATTCTCTACTTGACTCTTCTAATGGATTGCTTATTCATTGCATGAAGTAAAACTTGATGTCTATTGTATTTAATCAGTTTAACATTGTTGAAGACTATTGATAATTTATTCGCATTATCTTAGTCATAATATTTCATTGGGCTAGTTGAGCTCACCCTTTCTTTCACTTTGTTCTCTTGTGAAATGAGAATATAAATTTGGGACGAGTCGGGGAAAGGAGTGATTTCGGTCGAGAAGATAACATTAGTAGTCCTCACTATTCTATTAAATAGTGTGACAATAAATGTAATGAGGACTCCTTTGAGTGTGGATATTGTCTAGATGACAATATTCCTATTAAAACTCTCGATTTATGTATTGTAAGTATATTACACGGCGGTTGTATAATTAAGTTTGTATTTGTATTTTGTACCATGTATTTAGCGACTCAAGATGGGTGATGTATACCTATTTTGGGGGTGTCACACCAGTGATGTACCACGTTGTGATATATGTGAAAATGCACCTAATATACAGGCCTCTCTTCTTTTTTTTGTCATATATCTTTCCTTTTCAAAAAAAATAATTTTAGATAGAGCAACACTTAGAAATTTAATTCTTCTCTTAAAAACTTGTATACGACTTTCTTTTATTATGAGATCGATGGAAGTTCTCTTTGCCTGCAATGCGATATGATTGCTCATGTTGGGGGTAAAAGAAAACATGAAAGATATCTCATGTTAAGGCAGAGAGTTGAGGTTTGTGGTTTTGTAGCAAGGACATTGTTGTAACTGCTTGCATCTGTTATGCCAAAGTCCTCCAGAAATTTACCTTCTCTTTGGTATTTTTATAGTTTCCTGGGGATAAAATTGGTGATTTTGATGAGCTAGGATTGCAATATGTTGAACCAGCTGAAGCAAGGAGGGAATCTAATTATCCATTTAAGTTCGTGACGCGAGAAAACCATCAAAGTCACAGGATAGAAAACCAGCAAAATCACAAGGTAGAAAACCAGCAAAACCACAGGGCATCTCCTGTTCCAATGAGCATAGACTATCTTTTCGGGATGGATGAACTGAGTATACTGATTATATAAACTTGTTTATAATAACCTGTTCATGATCCAGGTAAAAGTTGTTTAGATTGTCCACATCATCAGTGATGTCTGAATATCTTTCTTCATGTACAAGTGTTATTTCTAATGTACCATTATTTTGCTGCATCGAAAATTTATAATGCTATTCGAATTTTTATTGCTGCATGTGTGGATGACTGTATTTGGGAACTTTTCATATTATTAAATCCGCAAAGATTTCATCCTTGCAATATTTGCTTAGGTACATGGTTTCTTTTTTCCCATCTCTTTCTGATAAATGGATAATAATCATGATCCTCCACTTACCATAACATCAATTATTGGGCAAAAGTGTGTAAAATTACCCATTACTGACTAACGATTCAATCTTTTCCTCAAGGAAATGAATCACAAAAACAACAATCAAAACCCAACAGAGAATTATATCATTTCACTAATGAAGACTAAATTGCAAATCTAACCATTTTATTTGTCATGTTTTTCCTAAACTGTTTAAACTTTGTTTTAGTATAACTACTAGATACAAACCCGCGCGTTGCGGCGGAGATGGTGCTCTTCATTTGTAAAAAAGGTTAATGCTTTCACTCAAATTATGTCTTGAGAGTTTGGTACTCTGATTTAATGTGACATTTTAGTCCGCATAGATATTTTTGGTGCTATGAGATAATATTGGTAGATGGATAAGTTAGAAAATTAGTTGTTAGAAGTATTTCTTGCGAAAAGGATGGTTTTGTGAAGATGTGAAGTATTTTAACGGAGGCATTATTATTACCCAAAGGAACCCAACCCTGCAGGAACATGTGATCTTCTAGATTAGATTGCCTAATTTTGTGTTTGTTTTTTTTAAAACCATTTTAGGTATTTCTTAAAAATTACCAAAAATACCAACATAACTATTCTTTTTATTCATGTTTGTTTAATAACTAGAATGGTTTCTCTCTGTCTCTCTTTTGTCCTTTTTGGGTGGTGGGGGATGGGGGATGGGGGAATGAATAACATTTCTAAGTAGGGATTATTTGGGAAAACAAAACATGAATCTCATTAGGAATTTTACTTTCAACCATACTCGGTCTTAGTGTTGAGTTAATATCTCCAGATTTTAGAGAGTTAGTGTCCAACGACTATTCAACATAGGTTGACTTTTAATCCCTGTTGCTTCAGATACATGTAGGAATTGTACTGGCTTAGGTTCACATAACCTTTAAAGTAAATAATAAATAAAATAAAAACAAGATGTTTGCTATGAATTTGGACATTAGTTGGAAAGAGTTAAATGAGGAAGAAGATAATGCCATTTGTGTTATCATTAAGGTATTTTTATTTTAGAAAGATAATGTATTAGCTATACTACATATGCCCCATGCACACTCTTTTCACACTCATTAAGGTATTTTATTCTTGAACTTGTTTTATTGAATTATTATGTCATTGTCATCATCCTCATGCTTATATTGTGATGAAAGTCATCTTTGGCTTACGTGCATAGATGGACTTGGTATGATTATGACCAGGGATTATTCGGTATAATCATGGCCTGTAATGTTATAAATGATGTAATAAAATTCCTCAGTAGCCTGTAGTACATTGATGGAAAGTTTTTGGTATGATTATGACCAGGGATTATTCGGTATAGTCATGACCATTGATGATTTAATGAATATCCTTGGCCCGTAGTGCAGGGATGACTCGATGATGTGGTTTATTTATTAAGCTGAGTCTCAGCAATAAAAATTGATGAAAACATTTTAAATCATAGAAGATAGTAGATATCATGCTCTACTTGACTCTTCTAATGGATTTCTTATTCCGCTGCAGTTAAACTTGATGTCTATTGTATTTTATCAGTTTAATATTGTTGAAGGCTAATGATAATTTATCCTGCATTATCTTAGTCATAATATATCTTACTGGGCTAGTTGAGCTCACCCTTTTGCTTTCATTGTTCTCTTCAAGAAATGAGAACGTAGCTGGGACTAGTCGGGGAACGGAGTGATGGTCCGAGATGGTGTTATAGTAGTCCTCACTATTCTATAGTGTGACAATAAATGTAATGAGGACTCTATTTAAGAGTGGATATTGTCTAGAAGGCAATATTCCTGTTTAAACTCTCAGCTATGTTTTGTCGTATATTACACGACGTTTGTATAATTAAGTTTGTATTTGTATTTTGTACCATGTATTTGGCGACTCAAGATGAGTGATGTATACCTATGTTGGGGGCGTCACATCCACGATCACAACTTGGTATCTGGACAGTGGATGCTCAAGGCACATGACCGGGAACAAAGCTCTCTTGTCTAACTTCATAGAGAAGGAGGGTCCAACAGTCATCTTTGGAGACAACGGCTATGGCAAGACAATAGGATATGGCTCAGCTAGGAATGGTGCAGTATCCTTCAGTAAAGTAGCTTATGTTGAATGACTAAAACACAATCTTCTGAGTATAAGCTAACTCTGCGGTAAAGGTCATCAAGTTACTTTCCTCAATAATCAATGTCAAGTCAAAGATATGAAGACCTCCTCCATAAAGCTGACCGGAACAAAAGAAGGGAATGTCTACACTGTTAATCTTGGTCAACTGAGTTCTGACGAGACAATATGCTTTCTGGATAAAGCTTCTGAAGAAATGAGCTGGCTATGGCATAGAAGATTGTCTCATCTCAACTTCAAAAGCATGTCAAAACTGGCTTCCAAGGATCTAGTAGCAGGCTTACCCAAGCTCAAATTTGTCAAAGAAAGGCCATGTAATGCCTGTCAGCTTGGAAAATAGACTAGAAGCTCATTCAAGAGAAAAACTGTCAACTCAATTGATAAGCCTCTGCAGTTACTTCACATGGATCTATTTGGTCGTAGTAGATGACTATACCAGATTTACATGGGTGTTCTTTCTAAACTCAAAAAATGAAACAAGCTCCCAACTCATCAAGATGTTCAAGCTGGTGATGAGCGAGAAAGAGGAGAAAATCAAGACTATAAGGAGTGATCATGGTAGAAAATTCGACTTCTCTGAGATGGACCAGTTCTGCACAGACAATGGCATCAGTCACAACTTCTCAGCTCCATGAACTCCACAGCAAAATGGAGCAGCTGAAAGAAAGAACAGAATGTTGATTGAGGCTGGAAGAACTCTACTAGTTGTGGCAAATCACTTTGAATACTTCAGGCGAAGCCGCCAACATCAACACCTTGCATGCTACACTCAGAACAGATCTCTCATACACTCTACGTTAAAGATAACTCCCTACGAGCTGTGGAGAGGAAGAAAGCCAAGTTTCAGCTACTTTCATGTATTCGGTTGTGCATGTTATATTCTCAACAATGGGAAATAGTATCTGACTAAGTTTTAACCTAAGTTAGATGAAGGAATCTTTCTTGGATATGCCACATACAGTAAGGCTTATAGAGTGTTCAACAAGAAGATGCGAAGTGTAGAAGTCTCGATGCACATCATCTTCGATGAAACAGACTTGGACAAACTGTATCTCAAGACACTACGAATGACAACTCAGACACTACGAACAAGGCAGTTGAGCCCAACACCACAATCGTAGTCCCAAAAAATGAAATCGTCGAGCCTGAAGAGGAGATCGTAGGAAGAACTACGCCAGACAACGAACCTCCACATCAAGAAGTAGAGGTGGATCTTGAAGAATTCAAATAAGAGGGGATCGGGTCAGATGTTCCAACAGGAAACAAATGGGCAAGAGATCACACTCAAGACTTGATCATCGGAGATCCAAATGCTAGAGTCAAGATAAGATCTGGCACCCAAAATGAGTGCTTCTATCTAAGATTTCTGTCACAAATGGAACCCAAGAAAATAGAAGATGCTATGGAAGAATCAAGTTGGATCGAAGCCATGCAAGAGGAACTAAATCAGTTTGAGAGAAGCAGAGTATGGAGATTAGTTCTAAGACCAAGAAATCACCCAGTCATTGGCACCAAGTGGGTATTCAGAAATAAGATGGATGAAGATGGGGTGATAACAAGGAACAAGGCAAGACTAGTAGTCAAAGGTTACTCTCAAGAAAAAGGCATCGACTACGACGAGACCTTCGCACATGTTGCCAGATTAGAAGCCATCAGGATATTCCTTGCCTTCATTGCATACATGAAATTCAAAGTCTTTCAAATGAATGTCAAAAGTACATTTCTGAATGGAGAAATTCAAGAAGAATTATATGTGGAGCAACCTCCAGGTTTCATCAATCTAACTCTCTCTAAATATGTCTATAGATTAGACAAAGCCTTATATGGACTTGAACAAGCACCTAGAGCATGATATGGAACATTAACTAACTTTCTTACTGCAAATAGTTTCACTAGAGGTAGAGTAGACACCACATTATTCCTTAGAAAGCACAAAAACAAAATCTTATTAGTTTAAATATATTTTAATGACATTATCTTTGGTTCTACTGACGAAAAATAGTGCAAGAGATTTGCCAAGCTTATGCAGAGCAAGTTTGAAATGAGTATGATGGGTGAGCTGAATTTCTTCTTTGGATTACAAGTAAAGCAGACTGATGAAGTTATCTTTATAAACCAAGCCAATTACATTAAAGACTTACTTAAAAAGTATGGCATGGAATCAGCCTCTCCCATGAAAACACCAATTGCTCCAGCAACCAAGCTTGACAAAGATGAGAAAGGTAAAAGTATTGACATAACTCAATACAAAGATATGATAGGCTCTCTTCTATATCTAACTGCCAGTAGACCAGACATAATGTTTACAACATGTATATGTGCTAGATTTCAAGCTAATCCAAAGGAATCACACTTAACTGCTATAAAAAGAATTTTTAGGTATCTCAAAGGCACACCTCACTTGGGACTTTGGTATCCCAAGGAGTCCTCCTTTAAACTGACAGGATATACAGATGCTAATTTTGCAAGCTGCAAGATCGATAGAAAAAGTACCAGTGGCACTTGTCAGTTGCTAGGAAACAGACTTGTGTCCTGGTTTAGCAAAAACCAAAATTCAGTATCAACCTCAACAGTAGAAGCTAAATACATTGCTGCTGGAAGTTGCTGTTCTCAAATCCTATGGATGAATAATCAGCTAGCAGACTATAGGTTTGATTTCAAATCTATACCTGTTCATTATGATAACACAAGTACCATAGCAATAACACATAATCCTGTCATGCACTATAGGACTAAGCATATAGAAATAAGATATCATTTTATTAGGTACCATGTTCAAAATGGAACTATATCTTTACAATACATCCCTACTGAAAATCAACTTGTTGATGTCTTTACAAAGCCTCTAGATGAATCCAGATTTAATAAATTAATAAGTGAGTTAGGCATGCTAAATCTGCAATCATAAAACTCTATGCTCTAGTGTGTGCTAACCCTACAGAAAGGCTATGTTTAAAATTATAGGGGTGACTAAAGAGGAACCACGATCGTAGAGCTGCCTTGACATGACAAAGAAGCATCATGTGGTGACAACATTCCTAACAAATTCAAGCAACCCCTCTGATAAGTTCCTCAGGGACAAACCTGATCCTTAGTTCAATTTAAGAGGTTGGCCCTTCCTGGGCTACCTTAACCGAGAAGGAATGCTAGGTCAAAGTTCATCACAAGGACCAGGACAAAAAAAATTGATCATAGAGCAGATTCAGTAGTGAACTCAACATCATAGTGCAACCTCGACGATCGTAGTCCTCCCAAAGGATACACTAGCTCAGGGGGAGCTAAGGGCAGATCAGTATTTTCAACATCATTTAAAATCGTGGAGCCCGACAGAACTTGACACGTGCCCCACTATGCAGATCAAGTGGAGGGAAGTTACAAGTACAGATTGAAAAGGTCTTTTTGAAAAATCGCCTCAGAAGTTCAAAAACCTCATTCTTCTCTCTCATCAAAATCCCTAGTCTTCAAAACACTCAACCATCCTTAGCTCAAGAAAATCAATGGATGCTTCCAATGTTATCTCTGGTTACCAACTCTGCTTCGATGAATTCAAGACGGCTGACCCTCAATTTCACAAGATTCTATCTCTTCTGAAGAAAGATGGTCTAGAAGAAGCTTTGAGCACCAGCACATAGATTTACCTGAAGCTGGTGAAATAGTTTTATAGCAATAGAGTCTTTGAGAACGACATCATCACCACAAGGGTCAAGGGAGTACAAATTAAACTCAAGGCTGAAGATATAAACCTAGCCCTAGGTTTCAAATCAAAGGGACTTGCATCTATGGAGGTCATCGACTTTCATGAAGGTCTGAAGAAGATGCGTCACACAAAGTTTCAGAACATCAAGGGATACAAGAAGAAAGATTTTCCCCAAAAGTATGAGTTTCTGGCTGACATTGTTGGGAAGTACATATGCTGTAAAAGCTCTGGCCACGACTCTGTGAATGAAGTTCAACTGAAGCTCATGACAGCAATCTACTTCAAGATTCAACTCAACTATGGAGCCCTACTTATTGATTGGATTGGGAAGTGGATACTCAGTTCAAAGAAATCAAAGAGCTCTAGAAAGATTCTCTATGGGTGGTTCATAAGCATTATTCTGTAATCGGCTCTGGGTGACAAAATTGGGGACAATGAAGGAGAATCTATCAATCTCAACAGAAAAATGACCCAGTAGCTGTTTAAAACTGGAAGAGAAATCCTGCAGAAAACGTCAGAATGATGTCTGAATCCAGTGGAAGGACTGGTGAAGCAAAGGAATCTGGATTACCAGGAAACATGTTAGTTGTGAAGGAAACTGATAAAGAAGAAGAAATTAACAAAGAGGAACCCATCTCTTTGATCAGAAAAATCAAGGGTAAGAGAAAAAGGCAGGCACAAACTAAAGAAGAGCCTCAAGGCTCAACTACTGATGCATTCCAAGAGAGTTCAGGCACTGAAACTCAAAAGGAAATAAAGAGGAAAAAGCAGCAGTCTGAGGAAGAAGAAGACAAAGCCACCATCTCTCAGCTGCTTAAGAAGGGAAAAAGCAGTTTTAAAACAAAGAAGTCTTCGCTCTTTTCAATCGTAGAGTCACTACCAATCGTCGAGTCCAAACTTGACATCACTCCAAAAGAGGATGATCTAACAGTATCAATCGTCAAAGCTGCATATGAAGAAAACACCAAGGCTAAAACTTAACCCAGAAAGGCAAGGAGAAAGCTTGCCAAGACATATGTACTTGAAAATGTAAAGGCCTTGAAGGAAGAAGAAAAGAAAACAACTGCAGAAAAGGAACTTCCTAAAGTTGCTACACTAGAGAATGCTCTAGTTGAGGGGGAGCTGCCTGAAGCTCAAATAGATGATTAGATTGAAGGGGAGCCTTATGAAGTCCATGTGTTAGAAAAGGCCACAGCTGAGGAGAAGCTGCAAAGAGATTATCATGAACCTCCCTCAGTTCCTCAAGAGATCTTAGCTTCTGAAATTGTAGAAATGGAGAGGATTGAAGCTATAGAGGTGGAGAGGGTAGAAGAACAGAGAAAAGAAGTGGAAATGGTCAAAGTGGTGGAAATTTTAAATGAAGAAGATGAAAACCGGGAAGAAGAAGAGGATGACGAAGTTGAGATTATTTCAGTAGGCTGTGATGGATATAAGAGAGCTAACTACAATCAGTTATTCTCCTATTTGCCAATGATGCCCTTTCACAGAGCCCAAATTCTCAACTCCTAGGATCACATGTTCTGGAACTTCAAAGCTTATCCAGTAATCTCAGTGCTAGCTCATGGATTCCCAAGGAACCTCACATTTGCTCAAAAATTAATCACTAACTGTCCATCTTTAGAAAATGGGCGTGAGGTACAATCTATTCCCATCTCTTTCAAGGTTAATCACTGTCTTCCATCAACTTTCAACCAATTCTACGAATTTCCAAGATGGTTGGAAGTGATACTTCATCCACTAAACCAATTTCCAGTTACAGAATCCCAATATTCTGTAACTAAGGAACCAAATTTGTCTAATTTTACATTAATCCAATCTCCTACCATCTCTCACTCTACGAATATTGACCTTACTCCAATCGTAGAGTCACCTACTCAGCAAGCACCAATGTCACCTCATCCTGAAACTCAACATCACACACTTGCACCTCCTTCAGATATTCCATCATCATCAACCAATAACTATTTTGATCTTGATCTTGTTCTCTACAACCTGCAAAATGAAAATACAAGCGCTTCTCCTCCAAACACTCAGCAACTCCTTGAGCTTATCTTAGATCTTCCCACCAAATCTGAGCTATCTAATGCTTCACAGAAAATGACCAAAGATATTCAAGAAAATCTTAAAATTCACTTTGAGCTTGTTAATATGAGGCTAAACCATTTGATCGATGCTGCCAACACCCTCCCTAGTAATCTGAGTACTGAGCTTACAAAGAAGCTTAAGGAGATCATCAAGGAAATGATCCACAGTATCAATAAAAGGGATAAAATTTATTTTCAGGCTACCAAGAAGCACAAGGAAGCAATTCTCCTCTTGCAGCAGACTCAAGAATCTCAAAATAAACTTATGATGGAAAGTCTCTCAAGTCTACGAACCTAATGAAAGAATTCCAAGCATTCTCAATGGGTCAAATGCAACAAACAGAAATTATATTGGCTATTCTACAAAAGAACACATCTCGAACTGATTCTCTGGTTCAAGAAAATCATGAAGATATTGCTCAATCCAGGAATCAGCTCCATGAGCTTGTCCAGGACATGACTCGACTGTTTGATGACATTTGAACCCTTGATGCTGACATAAAGGGGGAGAATAAAGGGGAAGGAGAGAAAGAAAAAGGCAGAGGCAGAGGAAACCTCATTGCTTAATCTTCAAGGAGCCCTCCCTAAAGACAGCCTCGTCATCAGCCTCCATGACCTGAATAGCAGCAAATTATCATGGCGCAATCGCAAAGGAGTCAAGGGCTATCTCCCATCTCACAGGGGGTAACCACTACTGGACTACATATGGCGATTGGAGACCCTGCCTTTATGAATAGACATGATCATGGAAAAAGGCTGAGTCAAAGCGAGCTGGAAGACATAGCATGGAGAGATGAAGCCAGCAGGAGAAGGAGAGCTGCAGAGCATGCAAATCCTCTAAGGAGCAAAAGGCAGAAGAAATAGAAATAAGTGGGAATTTATTTCTTATTGATTTAACTAAGCATTACTGCAATATCTATCCTAACAAACATCAATAAATTCATGCTTATTCTCTAGAGATTTAAGCTGCTCACTGAAACACTAGGTCATATTTACTTTCTAGCAACTGCATCTAGAAATTGATGATTATGATACAAATCTCCTTGGTTATGTTAAAATCAAATAGGGGGAGATTGTTGGGAAATTGCATATTTAAATTTGATGTTATAAGTAAATATTCATGCTTATTTAAAGTCCTTCAAGGAATACATGTACAAGGACTTAGTGATAGATCAAACTTGTTGGGTTGATCTGTGCTTTAATATTTATCATTTTGTAAATGAATGTATAGAAGAATAGATCAAAGATGTTATGTGACGCCCCCAAGATAGGTATACACAACCCATTATGAGTCACCAAATACATGATACAGAAAACAACTACAACATCATTATTATAATTATCGTGCAAAATACGACAACACATATACTGTGAGTTTAAATACAAATATTATTTTCTAGACAATATCCACACTCAAATAAGTCCTCATTACAATTATTGGTACACTATTTTATAAAATAGTAAGGACTGCTAAAACAATTGTCTTGAACCATCACTCCATACCCCGACTAGTTCCCGCTATATTCTCGCCTCCTGAGAAGAAAAATGGAACAAAAAGAAAAAGGGTGAGCTCAATTAGCCCAGTAAAGAATATTATTGTAAGACCCCAACTTTTATGAATAAAGATGAATTTTCTATAATTATCATTTTTTGAATATTATGGAATGAATTTGATATAATGTTATAGTTGTGGGTAATAGTTATAAATTTTGCAAAGTACGCAAGTTGTTATATAATATTCGATTGGTGGGGAATATTCGCGTTTTAACAGGAATATTCATACGATGGCACAATCATTTAGTGGACCCCACAATGTAATTATTATCGGATTGAGAAAACGACAAAAAATATTTTATGAAAATAATTGGCGGAAGTTTTATCGTTAAGCTGTTGAAACACGGTGTTAAAAGAAATACGAGGAATACGCTGTGGTTCTTAAGTAGTAGTACGGTATTGATTATTGATGCTTACAAAAGAAGTCACTCAGTTTTGTTTAATTATTGCTTCAGTAATTGTTGCATAGTATCTCACGTTAATTGATTCAATTATTGTCGATATTTTATATATTATTAAATCAATAATTGAGACGACAAAGTTATTAATATAATTATTTGCAATATTAACGATGTCTAGAAGTTCTGCCAAGGAGAGGTTTGGTCACCTAATTTTGCGCCAATAGGGAGAAATCCTTATTGGAAAGCCCCCACTTTCCTGGGAACTACCTGGTCGATTAATAGTGTGAATTATAATAATGATAATGAAGTTTTGTTTTATTAGTATTATTAATGTAATAAAACAGAAAAGTTTTTTATATAAAACAGAATACTTTTATAAAGTTATTCATTTTATTAGACTATAAATAGAATATATTATATTCTATTATGCATAGTGTTTTGCATAGTAAAATCTTTTTATATAAAACAGAATACTTTTATAAAATTATTCGTTTTATTAGACTATAAGTAGAATATATTATATTTTATTATGCATAGTATTTGTATAGTACCTGCATAGTATTTTGCATAGTAAAATCTTTTTATGAAAAACCTTTTAAATCATAAAAGATAGTAGATTTTATTCTCTACTTGACTCTTTTAATGGATTGCTTGTTCCGCTGCAGCTAAACTTGATGTTTATTATATTGTATTAGTTTAACATTGTTGAAGGCTAACGATAATTTATTTTATATTATCTTAGTCATAATATTTCTTGCTGGGCTAGTTGAGCTCACCCTTTTACTTTCATTGTTCTCTTCAGAAAATGAGAACGTAGCAGAGACTAGTCGAGGAACCGAGTGACGGTCCAGATAATAGCATTAGTAGTCCTCACTATTCTGTTAAATAGTGTGATAATAAATGTAATGAGGACTCAATTGAGTATGGATATTGTCTAGATGACAATATTTGTATTAAAACTCACAGCATATGTTTTGTCGTATTTTACACGACTGTTGTATAATTAAGTTGTATTTGAATTTTGTACCATATATTTGGCGACTCAAGATAGGTGATGTATACCTATTTTGGGGGCCATGATTAATATCAAAGCTTAGGATATGATCCTTGGCTAAGATGTGAGACAAGAACTAGGAGGGGAGAGACGGGGAATTCCTTCACTAGTATGACCTACCTAAGTTTATTTAGTATTTAATTGGTTGGTCAAAGTATAGGGATAATATGTGATATGTTAATTAACCCTTGTTTTGTGGCAGTATTTGAAAATGACATCCGAGAATGTTGAGAACATCAATGGAGCACAGGAGACCGTTGAGTCTCCACCGATCAATAATCAGGATAATGTGCATCGGAAGGCGACAATCCTCAGGCAAACAACAACACTGACCAGATGATGAATGATGGAATGTTCAGAGGCTTTATGCAATTCATGCAACATCAGGCAAGAGCGGCTCCTGTACAAAATTCAGGTGGAAACACTGGCAACTCTCGGACGGTCACCGCTAAGCAGTTCAAGGAATTGGGACCACCGGAGTTTTTTGAAGAGCCAAAACCACTTAAGGCGGAGACGTGGATAAAGCAGATCTGCAAGATATTTGATATCCTGGGATGCTCCGAGGAGCAAAAGGTTCCCTTTTCCACCTTCATGTTGCGTGCAGAGGAAGATTACTGGTGGGAATCTGTAAAACGTACTCAACCTGTCGCACTAAAGATGACTTGGGAGAAGTTCCAAGAATTGTTCAACGACAAGTACTTTCCCGAAAGTATTCGTCACATGAAAGAGGTAGAGTTCATCAAGCTGGAGCAAAACAACATGACCGTGTCGTAGTACGAAGCCAAGTTTGTCGAGTTGTCCCGGTTTGCATCCCATTTGGTTGATAATGAGGAGAAAATGACGCGAATATTTCTAAGAGGTTTGAAACCCGAGATACGTCAATATCTTATCTCTCATAAACTGTCTTTGTATTCAGATGTTGTTAATTGGGCTCAGTTATTAGAACGCGATAATGATTTAACCCAACCAAAAGAGTGCAGCTGGCAAAATGATAATACTAATGATAGCAGCCATCGAAGCGGTGACAATAAGCGTGGAGGGAATCAACATGCCAGAAATGGTAACCACTTCGGTGGTAATCATGGCCAAAACAATAAGAATGGACATTTCAAGAAGAGGAGATTCAACAATGGTGGAAAGCGTCAAAGACCAAAGACCGTTGTTAAGGAAGGAGAATGACCACCTATCATATGCTTCAAATACGGAGGGGAGGGACACATCAGTCCAAATTGCGCGATGCCATCCAAAGCATGTTATAATTGTGGAAGAGAAGGTCACCTAGCCCGATTTTGTCGTTCACCGAAGACAAGTTTAGTTAGGATGGAGGCACCAAAGGACGTCCCAGAAAAGTCAAAGCCAGTAGTGCAAGGGAGAGCGTTTGTCGTGACCTCCCAGAAAGCAAGGAACCCGAACGAGATCATCACAGGTAAGCTTATCATAAACTCTAGCGAAGTTTATACCTTATTTGATACCGTTTCTACCCATTCTTTTATTTCTCCTACTTGCGCTCAACGTTTAAATTTAACTCTAGAGAAATTAGACTTTGACTTATCTGTTGAAACTCCATTGGGGGAAACCTTCATTACATCCACTGTTTATAAGTCTTGTTTGGTTCAAATCGGTACCCTCACATTACCTGTCAATCTTATTACATTGAAAATACTTGCATTTGACGTAATTCTAGGGATTGATTGGTTAACTACTCATCATGCAAAAATTGATTATTTTTGTAAGGTTGTTAGCTTTCATATTCCTAACCAACCTATTATGCGAATTCAAGCAACCAAATCATTAAAATCAATCACTGTCATCTCAAGCCATAAAGCTATTCGTTTATTGAAAAATGGATGTCAAGCTTTCTTAGCTCATGTCACGGATCTAAACAAAAAAATACGCCGATTTTGAATGATATTTTATTGTTAATGAATTACCGACGTATTCGAAGAACTTCTGGCCTACCCCGAGAGCGTGAAATTGAATTTTGTATCGACCTTGAACTGGTACAAAACCCATTTCCAAAGCCCCATATCGAATGGCTCTATTGAACTTCGTGAGTTAAAGACCCAACTGCAGAGAATTGTTAGACATCGGTTTCATTCTGCCTTAAGACGTCTCCTTGGGGTGCTCCTGTTCTATTCATGAAAAAGAAAGACGGGAGTATGCGACTTTGTATTGATTATCAGGAGTTAAATTATGTCACCATCAAAAATAGGTACCCATTACCATGTATTAATGACCTGTTTGACCAGTTGTAAGGCGCCAAATTCTTTTCAAAGATTGATCTTCGTTCCGGATATCACCAATTGAAGATTAGAACCGATGACATTCCAAAGATGGCTTTCAGAACTCGGTACGGGCATTATGAATTCCTAGTCATGTCTTTTGGATTGACTAATGCTCTTGCTACCTTCATGGATATGATGAACCGAGTATTCGAGGAATATTTGGATCACTTTGTGGTCGTCTTTATTGATGACATCCTTATTTATTCCAAAAGCCGTGAAGATCATGAGCAACACTTGAGGCTGATACTTCAAAAGCTTCATGAATATAAGCTTTAGGCCAAGTTAAAGAAATATAAGTTCTGGCTTGAGAAAGTAGCATTCCTTGGGCACGTGGTATCAAGTCATGGAATATCTGTTGACCCAACAAAGATTGAAGCTATTCAAAGCTGGGAGCAACCTAAATCGATGGATCGAAGTACGTAGCTTTTCTAAGCCGGTTGGTTATTATCGGAGATTCGTAGAAGGGTTTTTTCGAATCGCTACTCCCTTAACTCAGCTGACTCGGAAAGATACAAAATTCGATTGGAACGAGGAATGTGAGAAGAGTTTTCAAGAACTCAAGAGGAGACTCATTTCAGCACCTGTTCTGACAATACCATCTGGCTCGGAGGGATTTGTCATCTACAGTGATGCTTCAGGCAAAGGGTTAGGATGTGTTCTCATGCAACATGGGAAAGTCATAGCCTATGCCTCTCGACAACTCAAAGAATATGAGAGAAATTATCCTACTCATGATCTAGAGTTGGCAGCTGTTGTTTTTGCACTAAAGATTTTGAGGCATTACTTGTATGGGGAGAAAATGGAGATCTTTACGGATCATAAAAGCCTCAAATATTTCTTCACTTAAAAGGAACTCAACACGCGACAAATGACGTTGTTTGAGGCTGTTGAAAGATTATGATCATACCATCAAATACCATCCTCGAAAAGCAAATGTGGTAGCTGACGTATTAAGTAGAAGATCATATGCAGGTACGAGTGAGATATTGTCAACGCAGAGGCCCATTTTATATGACTTGCAAAGGATGGAGATAGAGATAAAGACTCTAGGGACCCACGTGATGATGGCGAATATACTAGTAGAACTGACTTTAATCGATAAAGTTAAAGATGCTCAAGCTACAGACCTAGAGCTGATGCATATGAGGAAGAAAGTACAAGAAGGTGCTATGCCAGAAGCAAGAATTGATGAAGAAGGAATACTTCGAGTCAACTCCAGACTTTGTGTTCCTAACGATCCTGAGTTAAAGTATAAAATCATGATGGAGGGGCACAACACACCGTTTGTAATCCATCCTGGGAGTACCAAAATGTATCATGATCTTCGACTTACATTTTGGTGGGGCAATATGAAGAGAGAGATAGCGTTGTTTAACTTATCAACGAGTCAAGGCAAGCATCAAGTACCAAAAGGTCCATTGCAACCACTTGAAATTCCAGAATGGAAGTCGGAGCACATTTCCATGGATTTCATTACTGGTCTTCCCAAGGTTTCTCAAGGCATAGATGCAATTTGGGTCATTGTTGATAGATTGACCAAGTCTGCTCATTTTTTACCAATACGAGAAACTTATACTCTTGAAAGTCTTGCTCGTATGTACATAAACGAGATTGTAAGACTGCATGGTATACCAGTATCCATAGTTTCTGATCGAAACCCAAGATTCACTTCACGATTTTGGGTTAGTTTATAAAAAGCTATGGACATGGATTTACGATTTAGTTCGGCATATCATCCTCAGATGGACGGACAATCAGAGAGGACTATTCAAACTCTTGAAGATTTATTAAGACTCTGTGTCCTTGACTTCAAGGGAAGTTGGGATAAGTTCTTACCATTGGTGGAATTTTCTTACAACAACAGTTATCAAACAAGTATTGGCATGGCTCCATTCGAGGCGTTGTATGGAAGAAAGTGTCGTTCTCCAGTATGCTGGGATGAGGTGGGTGAAGCAACGTTGTTGGGACCAGAGTTGGTACGTATGACTACGAAAAAGATTCAAACGATCCGACAACATATAAAAACCTCACAAGACCAACAAAAGAGTTAGGTTGATCTTCATCGAAAGGATGTGGAATTCGAAATTGGAGATCATGTGTTGTTATGTGTTGCTCTATGGAAAGGAGTTACAAGATTTGGAAAGAGAGGAAAGCTCAATCCTCGATTCATTGGTCCATTTTTAATCCTCGATAGAGTAGGGATCAGAGCCTATAGACTCGTTTCTTCAGTCAAGTATGTCTCGTGTTCATAACGTTTTTCATATATCCATGTTACATAAATATGTGAAAGACCCGAACCACATTATTGAGTTAGAACCGGACGAAATAGCGGAAGATTTAACGTATGAAGAGGTTCCTGTTCAAATCTTGGATAAGAAGGAACATATTCTACGCTCCAAGGTTATACCTCAAGTCAAAGTTTTATGGAGGAACCACGATGTTGAGGAAATGACCTGGGAGTTAGAATCTGAAATGAAATCAAGGTATCCTTACCTCTTCGATATACCAGCTGTACGTACCCTAATTTCGAGGGCGAAATTTCATAAGAAGGGGATTGTTTGAACCTCAACTTTTATGAATAAAGATGAATTTTCTATAATTATCATTTTTGAATATTATGGAATGAATTTGATATAATGTTATAGTTGTGGGTAATAGTTATAAATTTTGCAAAAGTACGTAAGTTGTTATATAATATTCGATTGGTCGGGGAATATTCATTTTAACAGGAAATATTCGTACAACGGCACAATCATTGGTGGACCCCATAACGGAATTATTGTGGAATTGAGAAAACGACAAAAATATTTTATAAAAATAATGGCGGGAGTTTTATCGTTAACTGTTGAAACACCTGGTGTTAAAAGTACAGGAATACGCGTGGTTGCATAGTAATACACGGTATTGATTATTGATGCTTACAAAAGAAGTCACTCAGTTTTGTTTAATTATTGCTTCAGTAATTGTTGCATAGTATCTCACGTTAATTGATTCAATTATTGTCGATATTTTATATATTATTAAATCAATAATTGAGACGACGAAGTTATTAATATAATTATTTGCAATATTAACGATGTCTAAAAGTTACGCGAGGAGAGGTTTGGTCACCTAATCGCATTTAATAGGGAGAAATCCTTATTCGAAAGCCCCTCTTTCGGGAAGCGACTGGTTGATTAATAGTGTGAATTATAATAATGATGATGAAGTTTTGTTTTATTAGTATTATTAATGTAATAAAGCGTAAAAGCTTTTTATATAAAATAGAATACTTTTATAAAGTTATTCATTTTATTAGACTATAAATAGAATATATTATATTCTATTATACATAGTGTTTTGATATAGTAAAATCTTTTTATATAAAAATGAATACTTTTATAAAGTTATTCGTTTTATTAGACTATAAATAAAATATACTATATTTTATTATGCATAGTGTTTGCATAGTGCCTCTGCGTAGTGTTTTGTATAGTAAAATATTTTTATATAAAATGTAATACTTTTATAAAGTTATTCATTTTATTAGATTATAAATAGAATATATTATATTTTATTTAAAAGATTTTGTTTTATTAGAATATTTTATAGTAAACCAATACTGACCGATTCGCTTAAAAGTAAATCAACTGGACCGATTCAGAATTAGTTACTATTCAGGTCCATTCTCCTATAAATAGAAGCTCATTCCTTTATTATTTCTTATTTAATTCAATTGAAACTCTAGAGAGAGAAACTATAGAGAGAAAGAAGAAAAGTATTCTGCTACTTCACTACTCCTATATCCAGTTGTTCTAAGGTAAGGGGTATTATTTCTTTCGTATTCATGAAGAGAACTTCTGTTATTCCATTTTTTTTATTCTATTGGAATAACATGTATACGTGGTCTACCCTATACTTGGTGAAATTCTTCTATTATTCCATTCTTTATCATTATGTTGGAATAACCTGTCTATGCGAAGTACTGCATACATGGTGAAATTCTTCTGTTATTCCATTCTTTATTATTCTATTGGAACATCTTGTCTGTGCATTTACGCATGACCTGGTTCCGTTATTTATTATTCTGTTGGAACATCCTATTGGTGCGAATTTTGTCTGACCTGGTTCCATTATTTATTATTCATTTGGAATATCATGTCTCATGCATTTTCGCATGACACGGTTCCGTTATTTATTATTACATTGGAATAACTCGTATGCGTGCGATTACATCGCATGCACGGTGATTTTTTTGTTGTTCCATTCTTTATTATACTCAGTTGGTTAAAGTTTTGACTTCTATATTCCATGAAATTAGTGGAATATCCTTGATATTTGCGCTTCATCTAGTATCTTTTCATGGAAATATTCTTCTGAGCATTCTTAAATTTTACTACACAAAGAAGTATCATGTTGACAATTTGGACGTTATTAGTTCTGGATAAATTAATTCTTGAACTTTTTTATTGAATTCTTATATCATTGTCATCATTCTCATGTTTATATTATGTTGAAAGTCATACGTGGCTCAGTAGTGCATAGATGGACTTGGTATGATTATGACCAAGGATTAATCGGTATAATCATGACCGTAATGTTACAAATGATGTGGTAAAAGTCCTCATTGGCCCGTAGTGCATTGATGGGATGATTGTTGGCATGATCATGACCATTGATGAATACATGAATATCCTTGCCCAGTAGTGCATGGATAATTTGTGGTTGTGATACTAATGAGTATCCTTGGCCGTAGTGCAAGGATGATGTAGATTATTTATTAAGTTGAGTCCCAATGATAAAAGTGATGAAAAATCTTTTAAATCATAAAAGATAGTAGATTTTATTCTCTACTTGACTCTTTTAATGGATTGCTTGTTCACCGTGATTAAACTTGATGTTTGTTATATTGTATCAGTTTAACACTATTGAAGGCTAACAATAATTTATTCTGTATTATCTTAGTCATAATATTTCTTACTGGGCTAGTTGAGCTCACCCTTTTACTTTCATTGTTCTCTTCAGGAAATGAGAACGTAGCAGGGACTAGTCGGGGAACGGAGTGATGGTCCAGATAATACCATTAGTAGTCCTCACTATTTTGTTAAATAGTGTGATAATAAATATAATGAGGACTCAATTGAGTGTGGATATTGTCTAGATGACAATATTTGTATTAAAACTCACAGCATATGTTTTGTCGTATTTTACACGACTGTTGTATAATTAAGTTGTATTTGAATTTTGTACCATGTATTTGGCGACTCGAGATAGGTGATGTATACCTATTTTAGGGGCGTCACAATTATGACTAAGATAATGTAGAACAAATTATCGTTAACCTTCAATAAATCAGATAAAATATAATAGACAACCAGTTTTAGATCAATATTCGCAGCAGAAATAATAATTCATTAGAAGAGTTAAGTAGAGAATGAAATCTATTATCATCTTTGAATTTTAAAAGTCCATAATCAATATTTTATCCCTGTAACATCAATCAATATACATCTCAAATGAAATATTTATCTTTGCACTACGGGCCAAAGATATTCATTTGTATCACCAGTTGGTCATGTTTATCTCAACACCTGTTCATCTTTGCACTACGAGCCAAAGATATTCATCAGGTAATCATTCATCTTTGCACTACAGGCCAAAGATATTCAGTTATATCACCATTTAGGACTGAGGATGATGAAAAATATCTTAAAGAAAACGAATCCAGTGAGATAAAAGGACAAAGATTAGGGATTCGTACTTTAGTTTATCCAAGTTCAAAAATACTCCATAATAATCAATTGTGTAGTAAAATTCAAGAATGAAGATCAAAACATGGATAAAATCAAAGATAGTAACCATAATAGACAACTTGGACAAAGAAAAGAAAATTTCATTTTTCTGTGAATAATGTCGTATATGTGAATAGTGTCGTATACGTGAATAGTACCGTATACGTGAATAGTAACCCCAACATGAAAAGATAGAAATTCCACAAGAAAAATCATACTTCGTGAATAGTATTTGTGAATAGTACCGTATTCATGAATAGTGTCGTATACGTGAATAGTAACCTCGACATGAAAAGGTAAAAATTTCATAATAAAATTTATACCAATATTTTGGTATAATGATATTGAAAGAAATAACATCATTTACGAAGAAAATAACATCCCTTATGTGACGCCCCCAAAATAGGTCCACACGACCCATTCTGAGTCGCCAGATATCGCACTATAAAAATCAAATATAAGCTTCATTTATACAACTGTTGAACTGTCGTGCAGAGTACGACAACAGATAAGCTGTGAGTTTTAAAACATATATATATAACTCTCGTGGTGCCTTGACCACAAGACCTTACAATGGTACCTTACATAAAGGTACAGTCAATAATTGTTTTAGAAATTAAAATCTTTGGAAAATACTCAAGGAAACCTTCGTACATGGGAGGCCATGCGTCTAGGTTATGATAGATATCATATGTCCACGGAATTATCCTTGGTTGACCCAAAAGTCCTCAAAGAAAAACAAGAAGATTACTATCATCTTCTTTCCAATGGTGAGTCTTCTCTTGACATATAGTTATCTCCGTTGTCTCCAAGTGAAAATTATATTTCAAATAAACTCCAAGATCATATAGGTAGTGCTCGTAGATATACTCAGCAAGTGGATGTGCACAACCTTGTCTTATGATAACACGAGGTTGTATGTCATTAGACATCTTGTATGATAGTGGCAAAACAACCTTCCAAAGTTGGGTTCACCTCACCCTATTTGGTTCACCAAAATTAAATATCAAATGACGTATACAATACGACACACTTATCTAAAGTTCTCAACAAAATTATTTCCATACTATTTAGGGAGAACCTCAATGACTATAGACCACCGTTTTATTCCCCCCATTATCCCGCCGACACCAAGCAACACTCTTATTACCGAAATGAATTGTGAAGCAAAAAGGGTGAGCACAACTAGCCCAAATAAAGAATATCATGACTAAAGATAATTTACATCATCAATAGCCTTCATCAAGAATAAATCGGTGATTTAGAACATATGGTAGATGATAAAACTTTTCAACCATAGTTGCAAAATGAACGAAGCAATCCATTAGAAGAGTCAAATAGACCATCCGGGTCTATTATCTTCTATGTTAAAAGTCCACTAATAATGTTTTATCCATGTAACATCAATAAACAATTCCTGTCCACAATCATATGAATAACTCGTAATCATAATTGTGATTCTAAATTCCTCTTTGCACCTAGGACGAAGATAATTTTCATCACTTATCTTCACCTGAAACATCAAAAATCATGGTTATACCAAATCACAATTCCTGCTCATAAACATACTAATAATTTCATCTTTGCACTACGGCCAAAGATATTCATTAACAATTCATCTTTGCACCATGTGCCAAAGACATACAATCAGTATTTTAGAAGAGCCAAAGTAGAGCATGATATCTACTATCTTCTACGAATTTAAAAGTTTATTATCAATATTTTATCGATGAGACTCAGCTTAATAAATAATCCATATCATCGAATCACCCCTGCACTACGGCCAAGGATATTCATTAATATCACATCCATGAATTATCCATGCACCACGGGCCAAGGATATTCATTATTATCACATCCATGAATTAATATTTCATTGCTGAGACTCAGCTCAAAAATTAATCCACATCATCGAATCATCCCTGCACTACAGGCCAAGGATATTCGTTAATATCACGACCACGAATTATCTATGCACTACAGGCCAAAGATAATCGTGTTTTCATCAACGGTCATGATCATACCATAAAACAATTCATCTTCGCACCCTTGGCCGAAGAGAATCCATGGCCATAATCATACCAAAAATTGTCCATCAATGCACTACGGGCCAACGAGGACTTTTGCCACATCATTTGTAACATTACGATCATGATTATACCGAATAATCCATGGTCATAATCATACCAAGTCCACCTATGCACTACAAGCCACAGATGACTTTCATTATAATATAAGCATGAGGATAATGACAATGATATAAAGAATCAATTGAATGAGATAAAGGATAAATATTAAACATTTATAATATAATTTATCCAGCGTTCAATAGTAACCAAATGTTATCAATCACTAAATAATCTCATAATCTAATATCATTAATATTATAATAATATTTTAATTATTTCTTAAACTTATAAATAATTTATTTTAATTGTTTATACTTTATCAAATAATGCATTTTAATCATTCAAAAATGCCATACTCATAAGATTTCATCACCAATGATCAAATCCCTCATAAAAAATCTGCATATACCCTATATAGGATTCCCAAGCCATAAAATCCTATTTTCCAATTTTGTTACTTCACATAACATATTTAATTCATTTACTCATAACTAGTTCATTTTCATCAAAAATACCAAATCGGTAAAAAAAATATTTCTTTTCTTGAATTTAGCAGAATATAGTCCCATATTGAACATATATTTTTCTCGAAATTTTTAAAATTCATTTACTATTTTTCATATGGCCAAAACTGCCGAATATTTAGACATTTATCATAAATTGTACTTTTGTCCAAAAATTCTGAAATTTACAGAGTATACTCCTGTTATATACATGTACTCCCAATAAAAATTTTATCAATTTTGGAGTTAACCGCAAGGAGTTATAAGGGTTTACTTTTAAAATAGTCTTTTCCCATAAAATCCATAACTCTTAATATATACATCCAAAAATTGCCATCTTTGGACACAATATAGAAAACTCATCAAATTATCATTTCAAATTTTTCCAGAATTTTTTAGGGTCAGAAAAATTACGAAACTGCAAATACATTTTCACCCGCCATGCGGTAATCCACGTAGACAGATCATTTCTATAATTTAATAAGGAATGAATACATAGGATCATTCACCATGCATGCGGTAATCCACAAAGACAGGTTATTCCAACAGAATAATAAAGAATGGAATAACAGAAGAATTCACCATGCATGCGATAGACCGCATGCAGAAAAGTTATTCCCAAACAGAATAATAAAGAATGGAACCAGTCATGTGTAATCCGCACGATGTGATATTCCAAATGTAATAATAAAGAATGGAATAAGAACAGAATTCACTGTGCATGCGATAAATCGCACAGTATAGGTTATTCCAATGTAATAATCTGAGAATGGAACCGTGTCATGCGTAATCCGCATTGCATGTGATATTCCAATGTAATAATAATGAAGCGGAACCAGTCGTGCGTAATCGCAGATGCAGATGTGATATTCCAATGTAATAATAAAGAATGGAATAATAAAAAAATTCACCATGTATGCAAAGATTGTATGAGAAAAGTTATTCCAACATAATAATAAGGAATGGAATAACAATAGCTCTCTTCATGAATACTGAAAAGAAATAATACCCCTTACCTTGAAGAAAACCGAATCTTTGGAATAGTGAGGTAGCAGACTTCTCTTATTCTTTCTCTCTATAATTTTTCTCTATAATAATTGCTATATAGCTTTAGTGAATTGGTGAGAAATGAAGGAAGAATGAGCTTCTATTTATAGAAAAATATAGTTTCGATAATTGCACATTTTGGGGCTCAAAATATTACAAAGACAATACCTTCAACTTTTCTTTCATTTTTAATTTAGTCCCGCAAGTATTATCAAACTTGCACCACCTCCCTAATAGTAAATCATGTGAATTAATAGTTCATTCATGTGACTTAATAGTTATAATCATGTGAAAATATGAAATTATGATAAGATAGTACCTCCATTTTTAACTTAGTCATGCAAGTATTATCAATCTTGCACCAACTCCCCTAATAGTACAAGAATGTGAATCAATAGTACACACATGTGAACAAATAGTTATAATCATGTGAATTAATAGCAATTAATTGCTCATTTATTCGATTAATTACCCGATTGGTCAATATAACCTCTAGACATCAATTATTATCGAAATAAATTTTGATTTCCACTAACACTAACAATCCCAACACAACGGAAATATTTTTCTCAAAAATTTCATTTTTGAAATTTCTAAGTTTGACTTTTTCTGAAAAAGTCAACTATTGACTTTTTTGACTAAAAAGTCAATTGTTGACTTTTTTGACTAAAAAGTTAACCCCGACAAATTTTGTATTTATAGTCTATTTCTACTAATTTCATCGTTACGGACTCAAATATCACGTCCACGTCTCTAAATTCAACTCCGAACTCAAATTCAATTTTTAATAACATTCATCATTAATATTATAACTCGCAATATTTAACAATTATGTCGTTCCCAGGAAAGAGGGGGCTTTACGATAAGGATTTCTCCTTATTAGCGAGCAATTAGGTGACCAAACCTCTCCTTGACAGAACTTTTAGACATTGTCAATATTGCAAATAATAAAACGAATAATTTTGTCGCCTCAATTATTGATTTAATAATATAAAAAATATTATGCAAATTATACTATGACAATAATTGAATCAATAATATGAGAGATATGATGCAGCAATTATTATAGCAATAATAGAGTATAACCGGTGACTTCTCACATAAGCATCAATAATCAATACTGCAGTGCTACTATGCAATGACGACAGACATCATTCTTTGTACTTTTATCAATTTAACCATTTACTAAATAGAATAATAATTATAAAAATTGAATACTTTCATTTCATAAAATTCGGGGTCTTACACCTTACTTCAAAAGAATAGTACTTCTGACTGAAATATCGGATATAATGCTAAAGAAAAACTTGCACTGTTTATTAATTCTCAAAGTATCTAAATACTCACAAAAATACGCTCAATATTATAGAGAGAGAAAACTTCTAATTCTGGTATGATTTTCAATTCTAATTAAGTACCCTATTTATAGGAAAATACCAGAACGCCTAAGTAGAATAAATTTACACACGAAGGCTTTTGCAGCCCTCCATCATTGAAATTGAGCACAATAATTCTCAGCACACCTCAACAGCTATAGACCACCGTTCTATTTTCCTATTACCCCCGCTCGACCCACCTACACTCTTGTTACCTGAAAAGAATTGTGAAGCAAAAGGGTGAACACAAATAGCCCAGTAAAGAATATCATGACTAAAGATAATTAAATTATCAATAGCCTTCGTCAGTAATAAATCAGAGATTTAAAACATATGGTAGATGATAAAACTTTTCAACCATAGTTGCAGCAGAGCGAGCAATCCATTAGAAGAGTATCCCGTGAATAGTAACTCGTAAATAGTAACTCATGAATAGTAATTCATGAATAGTAACCACGATATGAAAAAGGTAGAAATTCCAAAATAAAATTCATACCAATATTTCGGTATAATGATATTGAAAGAATAACATTTCTTAAACTTATAAACAATTTATTTTAATTGTTTACACTTTACTAAATAATGCATTTAATCATCCTAAAATGCCAAACTCATAAGATTTTATCACCAATAACCAAAACCTTCATCAAAAATCTGCATATACCTCATATATGATTCTCAAGCCATAAAATCATATTTTCCAATTTTCTTACTTCACATAACATATTTAATTCATTTACTCATAACTAGTATATTTTCATGAAAAATACCAAATCAGTTCCAAAAATATTTTTTTCTGGGATTTATCAAGATATAGTCCCATATTGAACATATATTTTTCTCGGAATTTTTAAAATTCATTTACTATTTTTCATATGGCCAAAACTGCCGAATATTTAGACATTTATCATAAATTGTAATTTTGTCCACAAATTCCAAAATTCTGAGAGCATATACATATACATACATGTACTCCCAATAAAAATTTCACCAATTTTGGAGTTAACCACAAGGAGTTATAAGGGTTTACTTTTAAAATAGTCTTTTCTCATAAAATCCATAACTCCTAATCTATACATCCAAAAATCGTCATTTTTGGACACAATCAAGAAAACTCATCAAATTATCATTTCAAAATTTTCCAAAATTTTTGAAGATACGAAAAAAGTACGAAACTGAAAAACATAATAACCCTTAAAAATTTCTTACCGCAAAAGAGCAGTATTTCTAACTGAAATATCGGATGTAAAGCCGAAGGAAACTTGCACTGAATAGCAACTCTCCAAGTATCTAAATACTCACAAAAATACGCTCGACAATATAGAGAGAAATAAAACTTGTTTTTGGTGTAATTTTCAATTCTAACATAAGCACCTATTTATAGAAAAATGCTAGAACGCCAAAGGAGACTAATTTAATAAAATAATATATTTATTAATTCTACGCATGCCTCTTTGAAAAACTAATAGCCCACAACAATTAAAAATCAATTCAGCACATTTTGTTAACAAAGGACAAAAGTGGGTCCCGCCTTCTAGAATATTTCCACCAAAATCATTTACAAAAATAATTTTCGAATCAGTCAGCTCTTAAAATTCATAAAAAATCATACGTTAATTTTTAACGGTTCAAAATTTGTGGATATATACTCAACTTATATATGTATAACATATCCAAATATCACAACGATCCAACGGTCGGATTAAAAATTATAACTCACGCAATATATCTCAAGAACACTGATTATCATATTATAAGTCCTTCGAACCAGTTTCACTCAAACTGTCACCATAAAAAATCCACAAAGAATTTTTGGGTGATTCCTATTTCTACAGTTAGCTTACTTCCAGGGCTTTCTTTTGATATATGGCTCATCTCCTAACTCATTATACACAAAGAGTTATTGATTTTACAAAATCAAGTAATAAACTAATTTTTCTGAAAATCCTATATTTTGTTCTTCATTTCGACAAAATACTGATAAAACACCTCATCAATAAGTCCTTCATTTATAACCACATAAATAAATCCATCATTTATATCTGCATCAAATAAATATTTCCTTATCATATAAGTTAATAATTAATTATTCATAAATAATATTACAGAATCACAATTATGACAACTGTGTAGTTCCTGTGAAAGAGGGGTTTTTCAATAAGGATTTTCTCCTTCTTGGCGCCTTGCAATTAGGTGACCAAACCTCTCCTTGATGAAATTTCTAGACATTGCCAATAATGTTATCTAATAATATTATTCAAATAATATGAATTATTGATCCGATAATGGAAAATCTTTGTGTAAATGACAATTATTGAAATAACAATAATATAAAATTTCAATGCAAAGCAATTATTGAACCAATAAAATAAAATATTGAGCAAAGAATTCTTCGTAATAATTATTGAGTAGTGCCTTCTTACCTAAGGATTAATAATTCAAAAAATCATGCAATACAAAGATTGTCTTTCTTGTCAACAACGCCAGACATCGTATTTTAACCACTGTGTATTCCAACAAGTTGTTAATCTGATTTATAACTTCTGCTATTATTTATAAAAACTCAAACTTGTCATTTTCTTCATCCGGATAGTTATTTCGTCATGGGGCCCCTAAATGATCTTGCGCCGTCGCATGCGAATATTCCCAAGCAATGAAGAATATTCCACGACCAAACGAATATTTCCCGACAAAAATGAGTATTTATAACCACTTGCGTATTTTGAAAATTTTATATATATCACCCTTAACTTTTACTTTTTATCAATTTAACCATTTAGTAAATAGAAAAATTGAATACTTTTATTTCATAAAATTCGGGGTCTTACAATCTCCGCTCCTTATGAAATTTCGTCCCCGAAATTTACGTACATGGTATTTCGAAGAGTTGAGAATACCTTGCTTTCATTTCAGATTCCATCTTCCCTGTCATCATGATTTCTCCATTGCTCATCTCCTGTATTTCAGATATCATTCTAGAATACAGCTTCAAAACAAAGATTAATTGACATATCACAATTTGTCAATTTAAGTAATAAAATTCAGCTTAGGTAGGACATACACTAGCGAAGGATATTACTCGTCGCTCCCTTCCTAGTTCTAATCCCAGATCCCCGCTAGAGATCATATCCCTAAGCTCTGATACCAACTGTGACGCCCCCAAAATAGGTCCATTCTATCCAACCTATTCTGAGTCGCCAAATTCATGGTACAGAAAACCACTATAACTTTATTACTACAACAACACATATGCTGTGAGTTTTAATACAAATATATACCAACTGTGACTCATGTCCCAACCGTGGACAGCACCTCACAGTGATACCTTACATAAAGGTACAGTCAATAACTGTTTTAAAAATTAAAATCTTTAGGAAATGCTCAAGGAAACCTTCGTACATAGGAGGCCATGAATCTAAGTTATGATAGATATCATATGTCCAGAGAATTATCCTTGGTTGATCCAATAGACCCCAAAGAAAAATGAGAAGATTACTATCATGTTATTTCCGATGGTGAGTCTTCTCTTGACATATAACTATCTCCACCATCTCTATAATTGAACGTTATGTTTCAACCAAACTCCGAGATCATATAGTAGTGCTCATAGATATACTCAACAAGTGGATGTACACAACCTTATCTTATGATAACACGAGGTTGTATGTCATTAGACATCTTGTATGATAGTGAAAACACCCTTCCAAAGTTGGGTTAGCCTTACCCTATTCGGTTCACCAAAATTAAATATCAAATAGCGTATACAATACGATACACTTATCTAAAGTTCTCAATAAAATTATTTCCATACTATTTGAGAGAACCTCAACATGACTATAGACCCATAGTTCTATGTTTCCTGTTACCCCGCTCCAACCCAAACTACACTCTTGTTACCTGAAAGGAATTGTGAAGCAAAAGGGTGAGCACAAATAACCCAATAAAGAATATTATAACTAAAGATAATAAAATTATCAATAGCCTTCGTCAGTAATAAATCAGAGATTTAGAACATATGGTAGATGATAAAACTTTCCAACCATAGTTGCAGCGGAATGAGCAATCCATTAGAAGAGTTAAATAGACCATAATGTCTATTATCTTCTCTATGTTAAAAGTCAACCAATAATTTTTTTTCCCTGTAACTTCAATCAATAGTTCCTATCCACAATCATATGAATAACTCATAATCATATTTGTGGTTCCAAATTCCTTTTCTCATCTAGGACGAAGATAATTTTCATCACCTGTCTTTACCTGAAACATCAACGATCATGGTTATACCAAATCACAATTCTTGTTCATAATCATACTAATAAGTTCATCTTTACACTATATGCCAAAGATATTCAACAACACGTCATTTTTGCACTACGGGCCAAAGATATTTAACAACAGGTCATCTTTGCACTACGGGCCAAAGATATTCATCAATAATTCATCTTCAGCACCTCTCAAAGGCCAAAGATATTGATATCTGCCAAAGATATTAATATCTCAAAGAAATATAATCATTTCGTAATTTATATAAACCATAATTATAACCATGTAGATCAATTCACCTTTGCACTTAAGCTAAAAATATTCAATTATAAATTCAATGTTCATGATCATATCAGTCAACGATTCAACTTTGCACTACTGGCCAAAGAGAACCCATAGTCATGATCAAACCAATAATCTACCCATCTTTACACTCAAGTCAAAGATAAATTTCTTCACCAGAATTATAAAAATGTTATATATGATAATAAAAACAATATTATCAAAACATGGATTTAATTTCAAGAGTAAGTTTCATAAATCAACGATAATTGGTCAGAAAAAGAAACCAATTTTATCGTGAATAGTACCCCGTGAATAGTAACTCGTAAATAGTAACTCATAAATAGTAATTCATGAAAAATCTATGTCAATATATAAAAGGTAGAAATTCCAAAATAAAATTCATACCAATATTTAATCTAATATAATGATATTACAATAAGAATAACATTTCTTAAACTTATAAACAATTTATTTTAATTGTTTAAACTTTACTAAATAATTCATTTAATCATCCTAAAATGCCAAACTCATAAGATTTCATCACCAATAACCAAAACCTTCATCAAAAATCTGCATATACCTCATATATGATTCTCAAGCCATAAAATTATATTTTTCAATTTTCTTACTTCACATAATATATTTAATTCATTTATTCATAACTAGTATATTTTCATGAAAAATACCAAATCAGTTCCAAAAATATTTCTTTTCTGGGATTTATCAGGATATAGTCTCATATTGAACATATATTTTTCTCGGAATTTTTAAAATTCATTTACTATTTTTCATATTGCCAAAACTGTCGAATATTTAGACATTTATCATAAATTGTAATTTTGTCCACAAATTCCAAAATTTACAGAGCATACTTCTGTTTCATACATGTACTCCCAATAAAAATTTGATCAATTTTGGAGTTAACCATAAGGAGTTATAAGGGTTTACTTTTAAAATAGTCTATTCTAATAAAATCCATAACTCCTAATCTATACATCCAAAAATCGTCATTTTTGGACACAATCAAGAAAACTCATCAAAATATCATTTCAAATTTTTCCAGAATTTTTGAAGGTCCGGAAAAAGTACGAAACTTAAAAACATAATAACCCTTAAAAATCCCTTACCTCAAAAGAGCAGTATCTCTAACTGGAATATCGGATGTAAAGCCGAAGGAAACTTGCACTAAATAGCAACTCTCCAAGTATCTAAATAATCACAAAAATACGCTCAACAATATAGAGAGAAAGAAAACTTATTTTTGGTGTGATTTTCAATTCTAACATAAGCACCTATTTATAGGAAAATGCTAGAACGCCAAAGGAGACTAATTTAATAAAATAATATATTTATTAATTCTACGCATGCCTCTTTGACAAACTAATAGCCCACAACAATTGAAAATCAATTCAGCACATTTTGTTAACAAAGGACAAAAGTGGGTCCCACCTTCTAGAATATTTCCACCAAAATCATTTACAAAAATAATTTCCGAATCAGTCAGCTCTTAAAATTCATAACAAATCATACGTTAATTTTTAACGGTTCAAAATTTGTGGATATATACTCAACTTATATATGTATAACATATCCAAATATCACAACGATCCAACGGTCGGATTAAAAATTATAACTCACGCAATATATCTCAAGAACACTGATTATCATATTATAAGTCCTTCGAACCAGTTTCACTCAAACTGTCACCATAAAAAATCCACAAAGAATTTTTGGGTGATTCCTATTTCTACAGTTAGCTTACTTCTAGGGCTTTCTTTTGATATATGGCTCATCTCCTAACTCATTATACACAAAGAGTTATTGATTTTACAAAATCAAGTAATAAACTAATTTTTTTGAAAATCCCATATTTTGTTCTTCATTTCGACAAAATACTGATAAAACACCTCATCATTAAGTCCTTCATTTATAACCACATAAATAAATCCATCATTTATATCCGCATCAAATAAATATTTTCTTATCATATAAATCAATAATTAATTATTCACAAATAATATTCTGAGAATCACAATTATGACAACCAGCAGCTTCCCAGAAAGAGGAGGCTTTCAATAAAGATTTCTCTCATTGGCGCCGCAATTAGGTGACCAAACCTCCCTTGATGTAACTTTCTAGACATTGCCAATAATGCTATCTAATAATATTATTCAAATAATATGAATTATTGATCCGATAATGGGAAATATGTGGTAAATGACAATTATTGAAACAACAATAATATAAAATTTCAATGCGTAATTATTGAACCAATAAAATAAAATATTGAAGCGATAATTATTGTAATAATTATTGAGTAGTGCCTTCTTACGTAAGGATTAATAATTCAAAAATACTTCAAACGGTGTCTTTAATCGTGGCAACAGCGATATTCTTGTATTTTAACCACACGGTATTCCAACAAGTGTTAGCAGGTAACAATTACGTATTATTTTTAACCTCAAACGTCGTATTCCAAGCAAGCTATATACGTTATGGGGCCCACAAATGGTCATAGCAGTGTAAATACGAATATTCCCATGACAAAGAAGAATATTCCACGACTAAAACGAATATTTCTACGTAAATGAGTATTTTATAACTTAACTTTAACTTTTTTGAATATTTTATATATATTAATTTTATATTTTGAAAATTTCGGGGTCTTACAATCTCCCCTCCTTATGAAATTTCGTCCCCAAAATTTACGTACATGGTATTTCGAAGAGTTGAGAATACCTTGCTTTCATTTCAGATTCCATCTTCCCTGTCACCATGATTTCTCCATTGCTCATCTCCTGTATTTCAGATATCATTCTAGAATACACCTTCAAAATAAAGATTAATTGACATATCACAATTTGTCAATTTAAGCAATAAAATTCAGCTTAGGTAGGACACACACTAGCGAAGGATATTACTTGTCTCTTCCTTCCTAGTTCTAATCCCAGATCCCCGCTAGAGATCATATCCCTAAGCTCTGATACCAACTGTGACGCCCCCAAAATAGGTCCATTCTATCCAACCTATTCTGAGTCGCCAAATACATGGTACAGAAAACCACTATAACTTTATTACTACAACAACACATATGCTGTGAGTTTTAATACAAATATATACCAACTGTGACTCATGTCCCAACTATGGATGAAAGACACCTCACAGTGATACCTTACATAAAGGTACAGTCAATAACTGTTTTAAAAATTAAAATCTTTAGGAAATGCTCAAGGAAACCTTCGTACATAGGAGGCCATGAATCTAAGTTATGATAGATATCATATGTCCAGAGAATTATCCTTGGTTGATCCAATAGACCCCAAAGAAAAATGAGAAGATTACTATCATGTTATTTCTGATGGTGAGTCTTCTCTTGACATATAACTATCTCCACCATCTGCAATTGAACGTTATGTTTCAACCAAACTCCGAGATCATATAGGTAGTGCTCGTAGATATACTCAGCAAGTGGATGTGCACAACCATGTCTTATGATAACACGAGGTTGTATGTCATTAGACATCTTGTATGATAGTGAAAAACACCCTTCCAAAGTTGGGTTCGCCTTACCCTATTCGGTTCACCAAAATTAAATATCAAATGACGTATACAATACGACACAGTTATCTAAATTTCTCAATAAAATTATTTCCATACTATTTCAGGAGAACCTCAACAGCTATAGACCACCGTCTACATTTCACATTACCCTACTCAACCCAGCTACACTCTTGTTACCTGAAAGGAATTATGAAGCAAAAGGGTGAGCACAAATAACCCAAAAAAGAATATTATAACTAAAGATAATAAAATTATCAATAGCCTTCGTCAGTAATAAATCAGAGATTTAGAACATATGGTAGATGATAAAACTTTTCAACCATAGTTGCAGCGGAATGAGCAATCCATTAGAAGAGTTAAATAGACCATAATGTCTATTATCTTTTCTATGTTAAAAGTCCACCAATAATGTTTTTTCCCTGTAACTTCAATCAATAGTTCATATCCACAATCATATGAATAACTCATAATCATATTTGTGGTTCCAAATTCCTTTTCTCATCTAGGACGAAGATAATTTTCATCATCTGTCTTTACCTGAAACATCAACGATCATGGTTATACCAAATCACAATTCCTGTTCATAATCATACTAATAAGTTCATCTTTGAACTACATGCCAAAGATATTCAACAACAGGTCATTTTTGCACTACGGGCCAAAGATATTTAACAACAGGTCATCTTTGCACTACGGGCCAAAGATATTCATCAATAATTAATCTTTGCACTACAGGCCAAAGATATTAATATCTCAAGGAAATACGCAATCATTTCAAAATTTATATAAACCATAATTATAACCATGTAGATCAATTCACCTTTGCACTTAAGCTAAAAATATTCAATTATAAATTCAATGTTCATGATCATATCAGTCAACGATTTAACTTTGCACTACTGGCCAAAGAGAACCCATAGTCATGATCATACCAATAATCTACCCATCTTTACACTCAAGTCAAAGAGAAATTTCTTCACCAGAATTATAAAAATGTTATATATGATAATAAAAACAATATTATCAAAACATGGATTTAATTTCAAGAGTAAGTTTCATAAATCAGCGATAATTTGGTCGGAAAAAGAAACCAATTTTATCATGAATAGTATCCGTGAATAAGTATCATGAATAGTAACTCATGAATAGTAATTCATGAATAGTTCACGATAAAAAAGGTAGAAATTCCAAAATAAAATCCATACCAATATTAATAATCTCATAATATAATGATAATATTATAAAAGAATAACATTTCTTAAACTTATAAACAATTTATTTTAATTGTTTACACTTTACTAAATAATGCATTTAATCATCCTAAAATGCCAAACTCGTAAGATTTCATCACCAATAACCAAAACCTTCATCAAAAAATCAAGATATACCTCATATATGATTCTCAAGCCATAAAATCATATTTTTCAATTTTCTTACTTCACATAACATATTTAATTCATTTACTCATAACTAGTATATTTTCATGAAAAATATCAAATCAGTTCCAATAATATTTCTTTTCTGGGATTTATCAGGATATAGTCCCATATTGAACATATATTTTTCTCGAATTTTAAAATTTATTTACTATTTTCATATGGCCAAAAGCGCATTTAATATTTAGACATTTATCATAAATTGTAATTTTGTCCACAAATTCCAAAATTTACAGAGCATACTTCTGTTACATACATGTACTCACAATAAAAATTTTATCAATTTTGGAGTTAACCACAAGGAGTTATAAGGGTTTACTTTTAAAATAGTCTTTTCTCATAAAATCCATAACTCCTAATCTATACATCCAAAAATCGCCATTTTTGGACACAATCAAGAAAACTCATCAAATTATCATTTTAAATTTTTCCAGAATTTTTGAAGGTCCGAAAAAAGTACGAAACTGAAAAACATAATAACCCTTAAAAATCTCTTACCTCAAAAGAGCAGTATTTCTGACTGGAATATCGGATGTAAAGCCGAAGGAAACTTGCACTAAATAGCAACTCTCCAAGTATCTAAATACTCACAAAAATACGCTCGACAATATAGAGAGAAATAAAACTTGTTTTTGGTGTAATTTTCAATTCTAACATAAGCACCTATTTATAGGAAAATGCTAGAATGCCAAAGGAGACTAATTTAATAAAATAATATATTTATTAATTCTACGCAAGCCTCTTTGACAAACTAACAGCCCACAACAATTGAAAATCAATTCAGCACATTTTATTAACAAAGGACAAAAGTGGGTCCCACCTTCTAGAATATTTCCACCAAAATCATTTACAAAAATAATTTCCGAATCAGTCACCTCTTAAAATTCATAACAAATCATATGTTAATTTTTAACGGTTCAAAATTTATAGATATATACTCAACTTATATATGTATAACATATCCAAAAATCACAACGATCCAACGGTCGGATTAAAAATTATAACTCACGCAATATATCTCAAGAACACTGATTATCGTATTATAAGTCCTTCGAACCAGTTTCACTCAAACTGTCACCATGAAAAATCCACAAAGAATTTTTGGGTGATTCCAATTTCTAAAGTTAGCTTACTTACAGGATTTCTTTTGATATATGGCTCATCTCCTAACTCATTATACATAAAGAGTTATGGATTTTACAAAATCAAGTAATAAACTAATTTTTCTGAAAATCTCATATTTTGTTCTTTATTTCGACAAAATATTGATAAAACAAATTATCATTAATTCCTTCATTTATAACCACATAAATAAATTCATCATTTATATTCACATCAAATAAATATTTCCTTATCATATAAATCAATAATTAATTATTCACAAATAATATTACGAATCACAATTATGACAACGAGCAGTTCCCAGAAAGAGGGGCTTTCAATAAGGATTTCTCCTCTTAAGATGCGCAATTAGGTGACCAAACCTCTCTTGACAAAACTTTCTAGACATTGCCAATAATGCTATCTCGATAATATTATTCAAATAATATGAATTATTGATCCGATAATAAAAAATCTTGTGTGCAATGACAATTATTGAAACAACAATAATATAAAATTTCAATGCAGCAATTATTGAACCAATAAAATAAAATATTGAACAGTAATTACTGTAACAATTATTAAGTAATGCCTTCTTACGTAAGGATTAATAATTCAAAAATACTATGCAATACGATTGTGCTTTCTTCGTGCAACAACGCCGTACATCGTATTTTAACCACCATGTATTCCAACGATTGTTAGCGGTAACAATTATTACACGTTATTTATAAAAACTCAAACTTGTTTTTTCTTCATCCGACAATTATTATTACGTCATGGGGACCCTAAATGGTTGCTACCATCGTAAATGCGAATATTCCCCGACAGCAATAATATTTCACGACCAAACGAATATTTTCCGATAGAAATGAGTATTTTATAACCACTTGCGTATTTTGAAAATTTTATATATATCACCCTTAACTTTAACTTTTTATCAATTTAACCATTTACTAAATAGAAAAATTGAATACTTTTATTTCATAAAATTTGGGGTCTTACATAAAATATCAATGTAGCAATTATTGAATCAATAAAATAAAATATTAAACAGTAATTATTGTAACAATTATTGAGTAGTGCCTTCTTACGTAAGAATCAATAATCCAAAAATAATGTGCAATACCGTGTGCTACTGTGCAACCACGCATATTATTGTACTTTAATCACCAGGTATTCCAATAGTGTTAATGGTAACAACTATGCCGTTATTTATAAAAAAAACTCATACTTGTCATTTTCTTCATCCGATGAGTTTTTCAAGTTATGGGGCCCATGAAATGGTCTTGCTTGCTTGCCGCATACGAATATTCCCACAAGCAAGAATATTCTACGACCAAAATAATATTCCCCGACAACAATGAAAATTTTATAACCACTTGCTTATTTTGTAAAATTTGCACATTTCACCAATAACTAACCACATTATATCAAATTACACCTTACTCTTTCAAAATAATGAATAGAGGAAATTCAATTTTATTTATAAAAAGTTGGGGTCTTACAACCTCCCCTCCTTATAAAATTTCGTCCTCGAAATTGACGTACGTACCTGGTGTTTCGAAAAGGTGAGGGTACCTCCCTTTCATTTCCGATTCCAACTCCCAGGTCATTTCCTCAATAGCACGGTTCCTCCATAAAACTTTGACTTGTGGTATAACCTTTGTGCGTAGGACATGCTCATTCCTATCCAAGATCTTGACAGGTACCTCTTTGTACGTTAAATCTTCGGCTATCTTGTCTGGTTCTAACTCAATAATGTGGTTCGGGTCTTTCACATATTTACGAAGCATAGATATGTGAAAAATATTATGAACATAAGACATGCTTGGATGTAATGCGAGTCTATAGGCCACATTTCCTATTCGGTCAAGAATCTCAAATGCACTAACAAATCTTGGATTAAGCTTTCCTCTCTTCCCAAATCTTGTAACTCCCTTCCATGGAGCAATACGTAACAATACATGATCCCCAATATTAAATTCCACGTCATTTCGATGAATATCCGCATAACTCTTTTGTCGATCTTGTGAGGTTTGAATACGTTGCCGAATCATTTGGATCTTTTCTGTAGTCATGCGTACCAATTCTGGTCCCAACAACGTTGCTTCACCCACCTCGTCCCAGCATACTGGAGAACGACACTTTCGTCCGTACAACGCTTCAAATGGAGCCATGTCTATACTTGCTTGAAAATTGTTGTTGTAGGAGAATTCCACCAATGGCAAGTACTTATCCCAACTTCCTGTGAAATCTAGGACACAGAGTCTTAATAGATCTTCAAGAGTTTGAATAGTCCTTTCCGATTGCTCGTCCGTTTGAGGATGGTATGCCGAACTGAATCGTAAATTCGTGCCCATAGCTGTCTGCAAACTAACCTAAAATCATGAAGTGAATCTTGGGTCACGATCCGAAACTATAGATACTGGCATGTCATGCAATCTCACAATCTCATTTACGTACATACGAGGCAGACGTTCAAGGGAATAAGTTTTCCATATTGGCAAGAAATGATTAGATTTGGATAATCTATCAACAATAACCCAAATCGCATCTATGCCTTGAGAAACATTTGGAAGACCCGTAACAAAATCCATGGTAATGTGTTCCCACTTCCATTTTGGAATCTCAAGTGGTTGCAATGGACCCTTTGGCACTTGATGCTCCGCTTTTACACGTTGACAAGTTAAACACCTCGAGATAAACTCCGCGATCTCTCCCTTCATATTGTTCCACCAAAATGTATATCGAAGATCATGATACATTTTGGTACTCCCAAGATGGATTACAAATGGTGTGTTGTGTGCCTCCATCATGATTCTATGCTTCAAGTCAGAATCGTTAGGAATGCAAAGTCTAGAGTTGAATCGAAGTATTCTTTCTTCATCGATTCTTGCTTCTGGAATAACACCTTCTTGTACTTTCTTCTTCATACGCATCAGCTCTGGGTCTGTGGCTTAAACAGCTTTAACTTTATCGATTAAAGTCTGTTCTACTAGTATGTTTATATCATCACATGGGTACTTGGAGCTTTTAACTCTATCTTCATCCTTTGTAAGTCGTATAAAATGGGTCTTTGTGTTAACAACATCGCACTCGTACCCGCATACGATCTTCTACTCAATGCGCCAGCTACCACGTTTGCTTTTCCAGGATGATATTGAATAGTATGGTCATAATCTTTCAACAGCTTGAGCCAACGTCGTTGCCACATGTTGAATTCCTTTTGGGTGAAAAAATATTTAAGGCTTTTATGATCTGTATAGATCTCCACTTTCTCCCCATAAAGGTAGTGTCTCTAGATTTTCAACGCGAAAATGACTGCTGCCAACTCCAGATCATGAGTAGGATAATTCCTCTCATATTCTTTGAGTTGTCACGAGGCATAGGCTATGACTTTCCCATGTTGCATGAGAACACATCCTAACCCTTTACCTGAAGCATCACTGTAGATAATAAATCCATCCGAACCAGATGGTATTGTTAGAACAAGTGCCGAAATGAGTCTACTTTTGAGCTCTTGGAAACTCGTCTCGCATTCCTCACTCCATACGAATTTTGTATCTTTCCTAGTCAGCTGAGTTAACGGAGTAGCAATTCGAGAAAATCCTTTCACGAATCTTCGATAATAACCAGCTAAGCCCAGAAAGCTACGTACTTCGGTCACCGACTTCGGTTGCTCCCAACTTTTTATTGCTTCAATAGATACTCCATGTTTTGACACCACGTGCCCAAGGAATGCTAATTTCTCAAGCCATAACTCCCATTTCTTCATCTTGGCATATATCTTGTTATCACGAAGCCTTTGAAGTACTAACTTCAAATGGTGCTTATGATCTTCACGGCTTTTAGAATAGATGAGGATGTCATCAATAAAGACAACAATGAACTGATCCAAATATTCCTTGAACACACGGTTCATCATATCCATGAAAGCAGCAGGAGCATTAGTCAATCCAAAAGACATGCTTAAGAATTCATAATGCCCGTACCGAGTTCTGAAGGCAGTCTTTGGAATATCCTCAGTTTTAATATTCACCTGATGATATCCAAAATGAAGATCGATCTTTGAAAAGAATTGTGCTCCTTGCAACTGGTCGAACAGGTCATCAATGCGATGTAGCGAATATCAATTCTTGATGGTGACATGGTTCAATTCTCGGTAGTCAATACAAAGTCGTATACTCCCGTCTTTCTTCTTTAAGAATAAAATAGGAGCACCCCAAGGTGATGTTCTAGGACGAATGAAACTGATGTCTAACAACTCCTATAGTTGGACCTTTAACTCCTAAAGTTCAATAGGATCCATTCGATATGGGGTTTTAGAAATGGGTTTTGTACCAGGTTCAAGGTCAATAAAGAATTCAACTTCACGTTCTGGGGGTAGACCGGGAAGTTCTTCAGGAAATACGTCAGGAAATTCACTAACAATAGAAATATTATTCAAATCTGACATATTTTTGTTCAAGTCCATGACATGGGCTAAGAAAGCTTGACATCCGTTTTTCAATAAACGAATGGCTTTATGGCTTGATATGACAGTGATTGACTTTAGTTGTGATGCCCCCAAAATAGGTATACATCACCTATTCTGAGTTGCCAAATACATGGTACAGAATACAAATACAATCATAAATATATAACATAAGCTGTGAGTTTTAATACAAATATTATCTTCTAGACAGTATTCAAACTCAAAATAAGTCCTCAATACATTTATTATCACACTATTTCATAGAATAGTGAGGACTACTAATGCTATTATCTGGACCGTAACTCTGTTCCCCGACTAGTCCCTGCTACGTTCTCATTTCCTGAAGAGAACAATGAAAGCAAAAGGGTGAGCTCAACTAGCCCAGTAAGAAATATTATGACTAAGATAATGCAGAATAAATTATCCTTAGCCTTCAATAGTGTTAAACTGATACAATATAACAAACATCAAGTTTAACTGCAGCGGAACAAGCAATCTATTAAAAGAGTCAAGTAGAGAATAAAATCTACTATCTTCTATGTTTTAAAAGGTTTTTCATCATTTTATCATTTGAGACTCATTAAAAAAAAAATAATCCACATCATCCTCCGACTACTACTAAAGATATTCATTAGTATCACAACCACAAATTATCCATGCACTACGAGCCAAGGATATTCGTGTATTCATCCATGGTCATGATCATGCCAACAACTGTCCATCAATGCACTACGGGCCAATGAGGACTTTTACCACATCATTTGTAACATTACGGTCATGATTATACCGATTAATCCCTGTCATAATCATACCAAGTCCATCTATGCACTACAGGCCACAGATAACTTTCAACATAATATAAACATGAGGATGATGACAATGATATAAGAATTCAATAACACAAGTTCAAGAATTAATTTATCCAGGAACCAATAACGTCCAAATTGTCAACATGGTACTTCTTTGTGGAGTAAAATTCAAGAATGCTCAGAAGAATATTTCCATGAAAAGATACTGGATGAAGCGCAAATATCAAGGATATTCCACTAATTTCATGGAGTATAGAATTCAAAGATTTAACCAACTTAGTATAAGAGAATATATAAAACTGCAAATGAATTTTCGTCCGCCATGCAGTAATCCACTTAGACAGATCATTTCCACAATTTAATAACGAATGAATACAAAGGATCATTCACCATGCATGTGATAATCCACATAGGTAAAAGTTATTCAAGCAGAATAATAAAGAATGGAATAATGAGAAGAAATCACCATGCATGCGATAGTAAAATCTGGCGAGTTATTGCCAGCAGAATAATAAATAATAGAACCCGTGTCATGCAGAACGCACGCAGACGGGATATTCCGACGAATAATAAAGAATGGAATCCAGTCATGCGTAACGCATAGGTATGTGATATTAAACGAATAATAATAAAAATGGAATAACAACGAAATTTCATCATGTAGGCGGTACTTGCGATAAGCAAAAGTTATTCCAATGAATAATAAATAATGGAACCAGTCATTTGCCTAATACGCACATCTGAGGATATTCTAATAGAATAATAAAGAATGGAATAATGAGAAGAATTTCACCATGTATGCGGTACTTCTCATGTATGATTATTCCAACATAATAATAAAGAATGGAATAATGAGAAGAATTTCACCAAGTATAGGGTAGTCCACAGATATGAGGTTATTCCAACGAGAATAATAAAGAATGGAATAATAGAAGTTCTCTTCATGAATACGAAAGAAATAATACCCCTTACGAATACAACAATCCCTTACGAGTATTGAAAGAAAATAATTTTCTTCATGAATACAAAAGAAATAACACCCCTTACCTTAGAAGAAACTGGATATTGGAAAAGTGAAGCAGCTGAATACTTTTCTTCTTTCTCTCTATAGTTTCTCTTTCTAGAGTTTCAGTGAATTCGTAAGAAATAATTAAGGAATGAGCTTCTATTTATAGGAGAATGGACTGAATAGTAACTAATTCATGAACGGTCCAGCATTGATTTACTTTTAAAACCAAGATCCATATTGATGTACTATGCATTATTAATAAAATATTCTAATAAAACAAAATCTTTTAAATAAAATATAATATATTCTATTTATAATCTAATAAAACGAATAACTTTATAAAAGTATTCTATTTTATATAAAAAGATTTTACTATCTTGTGCACTACATAAATACTATGCATAATAAAATATATTATATTCTATTTATAGTCTAATAAAAAAAATAACTTTATAAAAGTATCACATTTTATATAAAAGATTTTACTATGCAAATACTATGCAGCACTATGCAAATACTATGCATAATAAAATATATTATATTCTATTTATAGTCTAATAAAATAAATAACTTTATAAAAGTATTACATTTTATATAAAAGATTTTTACTATGCAAAACACTATGCAGAGCCACTATGCAAATACTATGCATAATAAAATATATTATATTCTATTTATAGTCTAATAAAATAAATAACTTTATAAAAGTATTCTATTTTATATAAAAAAGATTTTACTATGCAAAACACTATGCATAATAGAATATAATATATTCTATTTATAGTCTAATAAAACAAATAACTTTATAAAAGTATTCATTTTATATAAAAAGCTTTTCTATTTTATTACATTAATAATACTAATAAAACAAAATTTATATATATATAATATATATATATATAAACTTCTGTGACTTCATAAAAAGACACCTCAATATATTTAACAACATTTATCATCATTATTATAATTCACAATATTAATCGACCAGGTCGTTCCCAGGAAAGAGGGGGCTTTCCAATAAGAATTTCTCCATATTGGCGCGGAATTAGGTGACCAAACCTCTCCTTGGCAGAACTTCTAGACATCGTTAATATTGCAAATAATAATATTAATAACTTTGTTATCTCAATTATTGATTTAATAATATATAAAATATCGACAATAATTGAATCAAATAACGTGAGATACTATGCAACAATTACTGAAGCAATAATTGAACAAAATTGAGTGACTTTTCACATAAGCATCAATAATCAATACCGTGTGCTATTATGCAACCATGCGTATTACTGTACTTTTAACACCGGGTGTTTCAACAATTAATAGTAAAACTTCCGCCATTATTTTCATAAAATATTTTTGTCGTTTTATTAATCCGACAATAATTCCGTTTATTGGGGTCCACAATGATTGTCTTCGTGCATGCGAATATTCCCTGTTAAAATGAATATTCCCCGACCAATCGAATATTATATAACAACTTGCGTACTTTGCAAAATTTATAAATATTACCCACAACTATAACATTATATTAAATTTTTTCAATAATTTTGAAAAAAATATTTCGAGAAAATTAAATCTTTATTCATAAAATTTGGGATTTTACATTAGTGGTTTGGTTGCTTGAATTTGCATAACAGGCTGGTTAGGAATATGAAAACTAACAACCTTACGAAAACAATCAATTTTAGCATGATAAGTGGTTAAGCAATCAATCCCTAAAATCACATCAAATGCAAGTATCTTTAAAGAGATAAGATCAACAGATAATATGATGGTGCCAACTTGGATCAAGCAAGATTTATAAACAGTGGATGTAATAAAAGTTTCTCCTAACGGAGTCTCAACAGATAAGTCAAAATCTAATTTCTCCGAAGTCAAGTTCAAATGTTGAGCACAAGTAGGAGAGATAAAAGAATGGGTAATACCGGTATCTAATAAGGTATAAACTTCGCAAAAATTTATGATTAACTAACCCATGATAACTTCGTTCGGTTCCTCGCTTTTTGGGAAGTTACAAAAAGCGCTCTCACTTGAACCACCGATTTTGACTTGTCTGGGACAACCTTTGGTGTCATCATTACCGCTACAATTGACTTTCGCTATAGGGCATATTCCACCCTCAACTTCTTTGTTGTACTCCTGTTTCATGATCTGAATCATTAATCTTTGATCCATATCGAATTGGGGTTAACCGCAATGTACAGGGTAATTCAAAACTCGAATGTTGGGTTCTCCCAATTGCTGTCCAAAAAAAGAAATACATATCATCTATTTTAGCCTTCTTGGATCTGACTTCTCTTTCCACAATATCAACGCGTCGTGCGACTTTTACCCATGCATCCTTCATTCTCACTCGTTCAGTTATTTCTTCTTTCAGCTGATCCTTGACATTTAAATTCTCAGATTCCAGCTTTATCATCTTATACTCTGCCAAAGAGTGCTTCTGTTCAAGCATCACATATCGGGTAACACAAGCTTGAATTGTTGCATCCTTTTGCTCCACGACCGCCTGCCGTTCTTTAGCTTGTTCTTCTAACTCATGAATACGATTTTGCAATTCTACATTTTGATCATAAAGTTCTCCTAATAAATCCTCCTCAGGTTCCTCTTCTTCCTCACTCTTAGCTGCTACTAGCTCGGGTGAAACTATTAATTCTTCACTCATCACATGGATATCTCTAATTTCTTCTTTGCCTGACATCACATTATCCTGGTTGGTGATTAGAGGTGTCTCCACGGGCTCATTCACTCCATTATTAACATTTTCAGCTGTCATTCTCAAATACTGCCATAAAAAAAAGGTTAATTAAAGAAATTGATATACCACATAATACCCCTATATTCTGACCGACCAACAAATAAGCTTAGGTAGGACACACTAGCGAAGGATTTACTCGTCTCTACCCTCCTAGTTCTATTCCCCGATCTCCGCCAGAGACCATATCCCTAAACTTTGATACCAACTGTGACGCCCCCAAAATAGGTATACACAACCCATTCTGAGTCGCCAAATACATGGTACAAAAAAAACTAAAACTTCATTATTACAATTGTCGTGCAAAATAGGACAACACATATACTGTGAGTTTAAATACAAATATTGTCTTCTAGACAATATCCACACTCAAATAAGTCCTCATTACAATTATTAGTAAACAATTTTACAAAATAGTGAAGACTGCTAAAACAACTGTCTTGAACAATCACTCCATACCTCGACTAGTTCCTGCTATATTCTCGCCTCCTGAGAAGAAAAATAGAACAAAAAGGGAAAGGGTGAGCTCAACTAGCCCAGTAAAGAATATTATGACTAAGATAATGTAGAACAAATTATCGTTAACCTTCAATAAATCAGATAAAATATAATGGACAACTAGTTTTAGATCAATATTCACAGCGGAAATAACAATTCATTAGAAGAGTTAAGTAGAGAAAGAAATCTACTATCATCTATGAATAAAAGTCCATCATCAATATTTTATCCCTGTAATATCAATCAATATACATCTCGAATCAAATATTCACCTTTGCACTACGGGCCAAAGATATTCATTTGTATCACCAGTTGGTCATGTTTATCTCAACACCTGTTCATCTTTGCACTACGGGTTAAAGATATTCATCAGGTAATCATTCATCTTTGCACTACAGGCCAAAGATATTCAGTTATATCACCATTTAGGACTGAGGATGATGAAAAATATCTTAAAGAAAACGAATCCAGTGAGATAACAGGACAAAGATTAGGGATTCGTACTTTGGTTTATCCAAGTTTAAAATACTCCATACTAATCAATTGTGGAGTAAAATTCAAGAATGAAGATCAAAACATGGATAAAATCAAAGATAGTAACTATAATAGACAACTTGGACTAAGAAAAGAAAATTTCATTTTTCTGTGAATAGTGTTGTATACGTGAATAGTATCGTATACGTGAATAGGTAGAAATTCTACAAGAAAAATCATACTTCGTGATTAGTACTCGCGAATAGTACCGTATTCGTGAATAGTGCCATATACATCAATAGTTTCGTATACGTGAATAGTAACCTCGACATGAAAAGGTAAAAATTTCATAATAAAATTCATACTAGTATTTCGGTATAATGATATTGAAAGAAATAACATCATTTACAAAGAAAATAACATCCCTTACCTCAGAAGAATAGTACTTCTGGCTGAAATATCAGATATAATGCTGAAGAAAACTTGCACTATTTATTAACTCTCAAAGTATCTAAATACTCACAAAAATACGTTCGATATTATATAGAGAGAAAACTTCTAATTCTGGTGTGATTTTCAATTCTAACTAAACACCCTATTTATAGAAAAATACCAGAACATCAAAGTAGACTAAATTTACACACGAAGGCTTTTGCAGCCCTCCATCTTTGAAAATGAGCACAATAATTCTCAGCACACCAATAAAGAACAAAAGTGGGGCCCACCCATTCTAAAAAATCTCCACCAAAATGTTTTAAATTTAAATAATATACAGAAACTTCAATAATTCATAATAAATAGCCCTTTTATCAGAAAAATACAAATTTTATGTCCATTCCATAGGAAATTTAATTCTATACAACTTTGTAGAAGAAAGTTTTTCTAAATTCCAAACGAAAATGACCGAAATTCACATACAGATGATTTTTAATACCTTTATTCCGACAAAATACTGATAAAACACCTCAGCATTAATTCCTTCATTTATATCCACATAAAATAACTATTTTCTTATCATATAAATCAATAATTAATTATTCACAAATATTATTACAGAATCACAATAATGATAACCAGGTCGTTCCCAAGAAAGAAGGAGGCTTTCTGATAAGGATTTCTCCTTACTAGCACGCAATTAGGTGACCAAACTCCTTTCCTAGACAGAACTTCCTTAGACATTGCTAATAATGATATCTAATAATATTATTCAAATAATATGAATTATTGATCTGATAATGGGAAATATTGTACAGTGATAATTATTGAAACAACAATAATATAAAATATCAACCTAGCAATTATTGAATCAATAAAATAAAATAATGAACAGTAATTACTGTAACAATTATTGAGTAGTGCCTTCTTACGTAAAAATCAATAATCCAAAAAACATCGCATAACACTCAGGTATGCTTTCTTTGTGCAACTCACGGCGTATTATTGTACTTTAACCACCAGGTATTCCAAAAGTGTTAACGGTAACAACTACGTCGTTATTTATAAAAAAACACATAATTATCATTTTCTTCATCTGATAATTTTTCGTTATGGGGCCCACAAATGGCTGCGTTATTGTACGAATATTCCCCGACAGCAAGAATATTCCACGACCAAGTGAATATTCCCCGACAAACAATGAATATTTTATAACCACTTGCTTATTTTGCAAAATTTGCACATTTCACCCATAACTAACCACATTATATCAAATTACACCTTACTATTTCAAAATAATGAATAGAGGAAATTTAATTTTATTTATAAAAAGTTGGGGTCTTACATGTTAGGTTGATCTATCCATTGAGATGTAATAGATATGCTTTAACATAATCGTAGTCTATCAAGCTAGTCAAGAGATTATAGAAGCCAAGGCAGAATCATAGAGTATTGAGAATCGTAGTTTGTCTGTTGTGGAGGGCCTCACTCAGAATCGTAGAGTGGTCCAAACGCCTGTTGATTCAACTCAAAGATCGTAGTATTCTCTCGGAAGCATAGAGTCTGCAAATCAAGAAAGCAAAGATCGTAGTCTACCCAGTGCATAAGAGAAATCGCAGTGCTCTCTGCTATTAGTACCAGATCAAGAACAAATGTGACGCCCCCAAAATAGGTATACATCACCCATCTTGAGTCGCTAAATACATGGTACAGAATACAAATAAAAACTTAATTATACAACAGTCGTGTAATATACGACAAAACATAGCTGAGAGTTTAAACATGAATATTGCCTTCTAGACAATATCCACTCTTAAATAGTCGAATCAATAATATGAGAGATATGATGCAGTAATTACTGTAGCAATAATTGAGTATAACTGAGTAACTTCTCACGTAAGCATCAATAATCAATACCGTGTGCTACTATGCAACCACGCGTATTACTGTACTTTTACTACCGGGTAGTTCAACAGTTTAACGGTAAAACTTCCGCCGTCTTTTTATTAAAAGATAATTCTGTCGTTTTCTAACTACGACAATACTTCCGTTGTGGGGTTCACCAATGATTGTGCCGTCGTACGAATATTCCCTGTTCAAACGAATATTCCCCGACCAATTGAATATTATATAACCACTTGCTTACTTTGCAAAATTTGTAAATATTACCCACAACTATAACATTATATTATATCCACACCATAATATTCAAAAATATATTTCGAGAGAAATTAATTTTATTCATAAAAGTTGGGGTCTTAAAACCTCCCCTTCTTATGAAATTTCGTCCTCGAAATTAGGGTGCGTACCTGGTAAGTCGAAGAGGTGAGGATACCTTGATTTCATTTTTGATTCTAACTCCCGGTCATTTCCTCAACATCATGGTTTCTCCACAAAACATTGACACGAGGTATAACTTTAGAGGCGTAGAATATGATCCTTCTTATCCAAGATTTTAACATGGTACCTCTTCATACGTTAAATCTTCCTCTATCTAAATGCGGTTCTAATTCAATAATGTGGTTTGAGTCTTTCACATATTTACGTAACATAGATATGTGGAAAATGTTATGAACACGAGACATACTTGGCAGTAGGCGAGTCTATAGGCCATTTACGCTTTCGTTCGAGGATTATAAATGGGCCAATGAATCGAGGATTGAGCTTTCCTCTCTTTCCAAATCTTATAACTCCTTTCTATGGAGCAACACGTAACAACACATGATCTCAATATTGAATTCCACGTCCTTTTTCGAAGATCAAAGATAACTCTTTTGTCGATCTTGTGAGGTTTTTATCGTTGTCGGATCGTTTGAATCTTTTTCCGTAGTCATACGTACCAAATCCGGTCCCAACAACGTTGCTTCACCCACCTCATGTCAGCATACTGGAGAACGACACTTTCTTCCATACAACGCCTCAAATGGAGCCATGCCAATAGTTGCTTGATAACTATTGTTGTAGGAAAACTCCACCAATGGTAAGAAATTGTCCCAACTTCCCTTGAAGTCAAGGACACAGAGTCTTAATAAATCTTCAAGAGTTTGAATAGTCCTTTCCGATTGCCCATCCGTTTGAGGATGATATGCTGAACTAAATCATAAATCCGTGCCCATAGTTTTTTGCAAATTAACCCAAAATCTTGAAGTGAATCTTGGGTCTCGATCAGAAACTATGGATACTGGCATACCATGCAATCTTATAATCTCGTTTATATACATACTAGCAAGACGTTCAAGTGTATAAGTTTCTCGTATTGGTAAGAAATGAGCAAACTTGGTCAATCTATCAACAATGACCCAAATCGCATCTATGCCTTGAGAAACCTTGGGAAGACCAGTAACCAAATCCATGGTAATATGCTCCCACTTCCATTCTGGAATTTCAAGTGGTTGCAATAAACCTTTTGGTCGAGAGGCATAGGCTATGACTTTCCACTCTCATATTCTTTGAGTTGTCGAGAGGCATAGGCTATGACTTTCCCATGTTGCATGAGAACACATCCTAACCCTTTGCCTGAAGCATCATCTTGTGAGATGACAAATCCCTTCCGAGAGCGGATGGTATTGTCGAGCAGTCTTGAAATGAGTCTTCTCTTGAGTTCTTGAAAACTCTTCTCACATTCCTCGCTCCAACTGAATTTTGTATCTTTTCGAGTCAGCTGAGTTAATGGAGTAGTGATTTGAGAAAATCCTTCCACGAATCTCCGATAATAACTAGCTAAGCCGAGAAAGCTATGTACTTCGGTCACTGACTTAGGTTGCTCCCAGCTTTGAATTGCTTCAATCTTTGCTGGGTCAACAGATATTCTATGATTTGATATCACGTGCCCAAGGAATGCAACTTCCTCAAGCCAGAACTCATATTTCTTCAACTTGGCATAAAGCTTGTTTTCACGAAGCTTTTGAAGTATCAGCCTCAAGTGTTGTTCATGGTCTTCACGGGTTTTGGAGTATATGAGGATGTCATCAATAAAGACGACCACAAAGTGATCCCAATATTCCTTGAATACTCAGTTCATCATGTCCATGAAGGCAGCAGGAGCTTTAGTCAATCCAAAAGACATGACTAGGAATTCATAATGCCCGCATCGAGAGTTCGAAGCGGTCTTTGGAATGTCATCGTTTTAATCTTCAATGATGATATCGGAACGAAGATCAATCTTTGAAAAGAATTTAGCTCTTAAATGGTCAAACAGGTCATCAATGCGAGGCAACGGGTACCTATTTTTGATGGTGACATGATTCAACTCCCGATAATCAATACAAAGTCGCATACTTCCATCTTTCTTCTTTACGAATAGAATAGGAGCATCCCAAGGAGACGTACTAAGACGAATGAAACCGATGTCTAACAATTCCTGTAGTTGGGTTTTTAACTCCTGAAGTTCAATAGGAGCCATTCGATATGGGGCTTTGGAAATGGGTTTTGTACCGGATTAAAGGTCGATACAAAATTCAATTTCATGCTCTGGGGGTAGGCCAGGAAGTTCTTCAGGGAATACGTCAGGAAATTTATTAACAATAGAAATATCATTCAAATCTGACGTATTTTTATTTAAATTCGTGACATGGGCTAAGAAAGTTTGACATCCGTTTTTCAATAAACGAATAGCTTTATGGCTTGATATGACAGTGATTGATTTTAGTGGTTTGGTTACTTGAATTCGCATAATAGGTTGGTTAGGAATATGAAAGCTAACAACCTTACGAAAACAATCGATTTTAGCATGATGAGTAGTTAACCAATCAATCCCTAAAATCACATCAAATGCAAGTATTTTCAAAGAAATAAGATCGACAGGTAACGTGCGGTTACCGATTTGAATCAAACAAGACTTATAAACTGTGGACGTAATGAAGGTTTCTCCCAACGGAGTTTCAACAGATAAGTCAAAGTCTAATTTCTCCAAATTCAAATTTAAACGTTGAGCGCAAGTAGGAGAAATAAAGGAATGGGTAGAACCAATATCAAATAAAGTATAAACTTCGCTAGAGTTTATGATTAGCTTACCCGTGATCACCTCGTTCGGATTCCTCACTTTTTGGGAGGTTACGACAAACGTCTCCCTTGAACTACCAATTTTGTCTTGTCTGGGACACCCTTTGATGCCTCCATCCCAGCTGGACTTGACTTTGGTGCACGACAAAATCGGGCTAGGTGACCTTCTTTTCCACAATTGTAATATGCTTTGGACTGCATCGTGCAGTTTGGACTTATGTGTCCTTCCCCTCCACATTTGTAACATACGACCGGTGGTCGTTCTCCTTCCTTAACAGCAGGTGCTGGTGTTGACGTCTTTCCATCATTATTGAATCTCCTCTTCTTGAAATGTCCACTCTTATTATCATGGCCATGATTACCACTGAAGTGATTACCATTTCTGGCATGTTGATTCCCTCCATGTTTGTTGTCACCGCTTCGATGATTGCTACCACTGGTATTATCGACTTGTCGGCTGCTCTCTTTTGGTTGGGTTGACTCATTATCGCGCTCCAATAATTGAGCCCTATTCACAACATCTAAATACAAACACAGTTTATGAGAGATAAGGTATTGACGTATCTCGGGTTTCAAACCTCTTAGAAACATCCGCGTCATTCTCTCCTCATTATCAACCAAGTGGGACGCAAACCGAGATAACTCGGCAAACTTAGCTTCGTATTGTGCCACAGTCATATTGTTTTGCTCAAGATTGATGAACTCTACCTCCTTCATGTGACGAATACTTTCAGGAAAGTACTTGTCGTTGAACAACTCTTGAAACTTCTCCCAAGACATTTTTGAGTGCGGCAGGTTGAGTACGCTTTACAGATTCCCACCAGTAATCTGCCTCTGCTCGCAACATGAAGGTGGCAAAGAGAACCTTTTGCTCCTCGGAGCATCCCAAGACATCAAATATCTTGTTGATCTACTTTATCCACGTCTCGCCTTTAAGTGGTTTTGGCTCTCAAAAACTCGGTGGTCCCGACTCCTTGAATCGCTTAATGCGGTGACCGTCGAGAGTTATCGGTGTTTCCACACGCATTTTGGATGAGAGAGCCTTCACTTTGATGTTGCATGAATTACATAAAACCTCTAAACATCCCATCGTTCATCATTTGATCGTTGTTGTTTACCTGAGGATTATTGTCTTCCTGTTGCACATTATCCTGGGTATTAATCTGTGGTGACTCAATGGTCTCATGTGCTTCATTGCTTATCTCAACATTTTTGGATGTCATTTTCAAATACTTCCACAAAACAAGGGTTAATTATCATATCACATATTATCCCTATACTCTGACCGACCAATTAAATACCAAATAAACTTAGGTAGGTCATACTAGCGAAGGAATTTCCCGTCTCTCCCCTTCTAATTCTTGTCTCACATCTCAGCCAGGGATCATATCCCTAAGCTTTGATACCAACTGTGACGCCCCCAAAATAGGTATACATCACCCATCTTGAGTCGCCAAATACATGGTACATAATACAAATACAAACTTAATTATACAACAGTCGTGTAATATACAATAAAACATAGCTGAGAGTTTAAACAGGAATGTTGTCTTCTAGACAATATCCACACTCAATGGAGTCCTCATTATATTTATTGTCACATTATTTTATAGAATAGTGAGGACTACTAATACACCATCTCGGACCATCACTCCGTTCCCCGACTAGTCCCGGCTACGTTCTCATTTCCTAAAAAGAACAATGAAAGCAAAAAGGTGAGCTCAACTAGCCCAGTAAGAAATATTATGACTAAGATAATGCAGAATAAATTATCATTAGTCTTCAACAATGTTAAACTGATAAAATACAATAGACATCAAGTTTAATTGCAGCGGAATAAGTAATCCATTAAAAGAGTCAAGTAGAGCATGATATCTACTATATTCTATGATTTAAAATGTTTTCATCAATTTTTATCATTTGAGACTCAAATTTTAATAAATAAACCACATCATCGAGTCATCCTCGCACTACGGGCCAAGGATATTCATTAAATCATCAATGGTCATGACTATACCGAATAATCTCTGGTCATAATCATACCAAAAGCATCCATCAATGCACTACATGTGCCACCGAGGACTTTTACCACATCATTTATAACATTACGGTCATGATTATACCGAATGATCTCTTGGTCATAATCATATCAAGTCCATCTATGCACGTAAGCCAAAGATGACTTTCATCACAATATAAGCATGAGGATGATGACAATGACATAATAATTCAATAAAACAAGTTCAAGAATAAATTTTAAAGATTTATAAGTTAATTTATCCTCACGAAATCAATTACGTCCAAATTGTCAATATGATATTTCTTTGTGGAGTAAAATTCAAGAATGCTCAGAAGAATATTTCCATGAAAAGATACTGAATGAAGCGCAAATATCCAGGATATTCTACTAATTTCATAGAGTATAGAAGCCAAAACTTTAACCAACTGAGTATAATAGAATATATGAAACTGCAAATAGATTTTTGCCCGCCATGTGGTAATCCACGTAGACAAATCATTTCCACAATTTAATAAGGAATGAATACGAAGGATCATTCACCATGCATGCGATAATCCACATAGACAAGTTATTCCAACAGAATAATAAAGAATGGAATAATGAGAAAAAAAAATTCACCGTGCATGCGATAGATCGCATGCAGACGGAGTTATTCTCAATAGAATAATAAAGAATGGAACGAAGTCACGCGTAATCCGCACTTACATCTGAGGATATTCCAATGTAATAATAAAGAATGGAATCAGTCATGCGTAATCGCATACGAAAGGATGTTCAATGAATAATAAAGAATGGAACCGGTCATGCGTAATGTCTGCACAAACAGGATGTTCAAATGAATAATAAAGAATGAAATAACAACAAAATTCACGAGTGTGCGATAGATCCATGCAGAAAAGTTATTCCAAATGTAATAATAAAGAATAGAATAATGGAAGAATTTCACCATGTATGCGATACTTCGCATAGATAGGTTATTCCAACATAATAATAAAGAATGGAATAACAACTCTTATAAGTATTGAAAGAAAATAACTCTCTTCATGAATACGAAAGAATAATACCCCTTACCTTAGAAGAAACTGGATATTGTAATAGTGAGGTAGCAGACTTCTCTTCTTCTTTCTCTCTATAATAATTGCTCTAAAGCTTTAGTGAATTGGTGAGAAAAAAGGAAGAATGAGCTTCTATTTATAGGAAAATATAGTTTCGATAATTGCACGTTTTAGGGCTCGAAATATTACAGTATAATACCTTCCTCTTTTTCTTCATTTTTAATTTAGTCCTGCAAGTATTATCAAACTTGCACCACCTCCCATAATAGTAAATAATGTGAATTAATAGTTCAATCATGTGAATCAATAGTTATAATCATGTGAAAATACGAATTACAGTATAGTACCTCTATTTATACCTCCATTTTTAACTTAGTCATGCAAGTATTATCAATCTTGCACCAACTCCGCTAATAGTACAAGAATGTGAATCAATAATACACACATGTGAACAAATAGTTATAATTATGTGAATTAATATCAATTAATTGCTCATTTATCCGATTAATTACCCGACTGGTCAGTATAACTTCCAGACATCAAATAATATCGAAATAAATGTCGATTTCCACTAACACTAATAATTCCAACATAATGGAACTATCAATTTCATCTTTAATCAACATGAACTTATTCGTCATTAATATTATAACTCACAATATTTAACAACTGTGTCGTTCCCGTGAAAGAGGGGATTTTAGATAAGGATTTCTCCTTATCGGGCGCCATTGATTAGATGACCAAACCTCTCATTGACAAAACTTCTAGACATTGTATATTGCAATTTAATAATATGAATAACTTTGTCGTCTCAATTATTGATTTAATAATATATCATATTATGCAAATGATACTGTGACAATAATCGAATCAATAATATAGAGAGATATGACGCAAAGAATTATTTGAAAGTAATAATTGAGTATAACCGAGTGACTTCTCACGTAAGCATCAATAATCAATACCGTGTGCTACTATGCAACCACGCCAGACATCAGACTTCTTTTACTAAGGGTAGTTCAACAGTTAAGCGGTGAAACTTCCGCCGTTATTTTTATAAAAAGATAATTACGCCGTTTTTTAACTACGACAATACTTCCGTTAGGGGTCCATTAATGATTGTGTTGTCGCATTTGAATATTCCCCTGTTAAAATGAATATTCCCCACCAATCGAATATTATATAACCACTTGCTTACTTTACAAAATTTATAAATATTACCCACAACTATAACATTATATTATATCCACACCACAATATTCAAAAATATATTTCGAGAGAAATTAATCTTTATTCATAAAAGTTGGGGTCTTACAACAAATGTGGCAAGACACCACGATCTTGATCGTAGTGAATCATCTGTCTGCATCAGAAGCATCGAGCTTTGACCATTTGTTGAAGAATAAAATTCAACAAATGTAGAGTGGATTATAGACGTTGAGACTCTCGGGAATCCCAATGGCAAAACATCCATCCTTAGTATGGAACGAAGAAACGTATTGAAGAAGCTAAGGAAAGTACTACATGTCAGCTAAAAACACCTTTTCAGGTGTTAGGTGAGATATGATACCATCGTGTCATGGGCAATAAAGGCAGATGTAAGATTTCCTAAGTCACCATCGGTCTTTCGAAATGTCAAATACAATTAATGCTTCAAACGGATACATTTTCAAAGGCCTCTTATATACAAATCAGATGTAGATGCAACAAAAAAAGCAAGCAAGCATAGAACATAAAGCTGAAGAACACTCAACGCTGAACTCTACGATCTAAAAAAAAGGCTTGCGCAGCTACTCAGTTCTTTCGAACACAGTCTTAACGACAACTGAGTAGAGTCATTCAAGAACTTAACCATCCTTAATGTGAAGAAAGAATTTCCAAGTCTGCTGGATTGAAGAGTTCAAAGTGAACTAAGAAGTTCCAAGACTGCTAGTCTTGAAGGAATATGTGAGATTCAATGATTGTAAAGATATCCTTAGTGGATTTTCTACTCAAGTAGTAGAAGAGTGGACTAGGAGCCTCGAGTGCTCTAAACCACTTAAAAACACTATGTCTCTTATATTCTTGCTATAACTGCTATATCTATCCTAACTGCTTATCTTCCATCAACTTGTTTTATCTTAAAGGGAAAGCAAACAAAACCTAAATTCTACTGTGATTAGTTCATTAACAAATTTGACAAGTATTTTATAAAAGAAATTTTAAAATATCTATTCAACCCCCCCCTTCTAGATAACTATTGTGCCTCTGGGAACTAACAACTTTTATTTCCAAGACCAAGCCATCCTTTCTCCTACACTTGATGTTGTCAATAAGGTGAACGAATATGTGATGTCTTTATGGCCAGGTGATGAAGTACCGTATCTAAGCTATCCTGTGTAAGGTTGATGAAAACTCAAACAGCTATGAAGGCGTTTTCAACCCCATAATTTTTAAATAGCATTACATCTTCTGGAATGCCAAACCACAAGATAACGTTGAAGATTGGGGTTCCTGTAATGTTGCTCCGAAATATAGATCAGTGTTCTGGTTTATGCAATGGCACGAGATTAATAGTAACTCAATTGGGAAAACATGTGATAGAAGCAAAAGTAATTTCAATAGTTAATTTTTGACACAAAGTTTTCATACCTCGCTTGGTTTTATCATCGTCAAACATTAGATTACCTTTTAAATTCTAACAAAGACAATTTCCTTTGGTTGTTTTCTTTTTTATGACAATTAATAAGAGCCAGTGGAAATCTCTCTCACATGTTGGACTGTATTTGTCACGTCCAGTTTTTAGCCATGACCAATTGTATGTAGCAGTATCAAGAGTTACAAGCAAGAGTGGATTAAAAATATTAATTTGTGACAAAAATGGACAACCATACAATACTACAAAGAATGTAGTTTTCCAGAAAGTTTTTCACAATTTAATGTAGAAAGGTTTGACTGTTTGTGACTATTATCTTTTTTTTGCTCATTATTAGTGTAAACTCTGACTATTTTGTTATTATATCTCGTGAAATTTTTACTATAATCTATTTGAATCTTTTTAGGTAAATCTATGATCTACATTTACAAAGCTATCTCGATCGAGCCAAATTCTAGTTGCAAAGACAAAAATAAACCGATAAACTCTCAACACTACCCCATACAAAATTGTTTAGTTTTTATTATACCTTCAACTTTTGAACCATCAACTCGAAATTTTGTTAATACATGTACTGAGTAGAGTTTATGTATATTCAGTTTTTTGTCTGTGTATATATATTCATGTATAACCATTGAAAAACTTTTAAATAAGAGTATAATAGGTTTGTCTTTTACTTTTTGGATGACAGTATTTGAAATTCTATGTAAGTCCATTTCTTATGTGTTTTACTCTAATTCTTTTTCGTTTTAATTAATATAGGGACTAAATTCCTTTATGTTCTGTTAGTTTTCAATCCGACAAACACATGAATTTTTAGCTAAGTGTGAGACTTTTTTTTATCTCGGACAATACTATTTCCTATAGAAGAGTTGTGGAAAGATAATTATTTATTTGGTTGATAGTTTATGCAATGTTGAAATCAACTATTAAGTATGTCTAAATTCTTATATCTTACTATTGCCCAGATTCTTGTTGCAAATATTTATAAGATTGCAACGACTGTTAAAAATATTATTTAAGTGCTGATTTTTGTTTGTATGGATATATTGCACATTCAATAAACATAATTGGATTGAAGACCTAAATTGGAAGAAGCTTAATTGTGATAATCCTGGTACCTATGGTTCAATGGTAATGTGACAATGAATTTGGTGTATTCAGTTCTTGGCAGAGTTAAATTTTTGTTGGCATGCTTCTTGCATTATTTCAGGTGCATCATGGATTTTATTCTGCTTAGCACAACAAAACTTTGCGCCCTGCAATTCTAAATACAGTTGAAAGTGCAAAGGAGTTATGGAGACCTTCAGATTATGATGATAGTGCATTCAATGGGAGGGGCTATGGCTTCATTTTGTGGACTATATCCCACGGTGTTTATATTTATGACTTCTTCATTTATTGCATTCTATTATCTAGATTGTGGCTTTGCATGATTTGTTAAGTACTAGCATCCGGTAAATCATTTTCATCATCATTAATTTTTTTTTTTGCATTATGGTAATACTGTGAGTGCCTATACAATTGTCAAAAATTGATAAAAACTAATAAGGCAATGTATTCGTTCTTTAACTATAACATTGTGTTATGTATGACACAGTGCTATACTGTTATGTTTTTGGACATGGTGTTTGTTTGACATGAAGATCCAACATAATTATTAATTCTCGTGCTTTTCAGTTTTCGCATGTAACATGTGTTTTCACTTCATGTCTGAGGACCGAAATTAGGACATTCTTTCGTTGTTTTCCCTTTTCGTTTGGATGTTAGAATTCTGGTGCAAGTAAGCGTATATGAGACTGGACTTTTCAAAATGCATGAAGTACATGTGTTAGATATTTGAGGCTTGGTGAGGTTTGTGTAATGTGTAACAAACTTCAAATGTACCACTAGCAATCGTATCAATATAACAAATCGTATCAATGATGACATTGTGCATTACACTTTCTAAATATTTGTTAGTGCTTTAGAATGAAAGAGGTACCCATTTTTAACCCTATTGGTTACATTATAAACATTTTTATCAAGAAATATATATATATATATATATATATATACTCACACACACACACACAACTGTTATATAATGTCCTGGAATTTGGTGATCAGATTAAGTATATACTTGATATGTATTTGCGCACAAAATTTTTATCTAACACTATATAATATATGCTACTAAAATTTGATAATCGCACAATAATTTACCATCTTTTTATTATATTTTAATTTATTAATTGCATGTATAAACTTATTATTAACAAAATGAATAATTCCGGCGCAAGGCCCGGATTTATATCTAATAAAAATCTAAAACTTAGAAAAAGAAGCTACTCCCCTCAGTTTGGTTACGCGCGGCCACAATTCACACTATTAAGAAACAACATTATTGTTGTAATTTTAATTCAAATAAAAATGAATTAAAACTTCTTATCTTCCCTCTCTTTTGTTCACTTCTTATTTTTTCTTCTCATCTCCATAACTTTTCATTCAAAGTTTAAAATTTTGATGAGATGGTGATGTCAAATTTTTTATGGGTTTTTTAGCTTCATTTTTTGGGTTAATTCTTGATAAAAAAAACATAACAACTTCATGACACGAAGGGAGTGCATACTATTGGTAGAGACAACTATTTTAGTGATAGCATATATTAGAGATTTTATATCACATTGTGCTCTTGTATTTAAATGTATCCTTTTATTATTTTGAAAAATTGGCAATTTAAATTTTGATGTCTACACTTATCATGCATATACACGAAAGTATCGGTAAAATTCACAAGAACAATTACAAGAGAAAAGTGTGAGTAATCTATGTGATTATTCTTTCACTAATATATATAGGAAAAAATGTATATACTGTGATTACGTATTACATGATCGGTTATGGCGACAAGTTTTTGAAATTTATAAGAGCCGGTTTCACCCCGTCGTCATAACTAAATACGGGCTATGGCGCGAGTTCGTCACCAAAACCCAAAAAATCATCGTCATAGCCTCTATGTGTATATACATATAAATATATATATATATATATATATATATATATATATATATATATATATATTGACCAAGGATTGAGCAACACCTCTATGCACTTAGGGACGAAATCATGATCTGTTTTCAACATGGACGAACTTTTTTGGGCTGAAAAAGGTTGAAGTTTAGCGAGTTAAAAAACAATAATTTGAATACATTATATATCATTTGTTTAGTTTTTTTTATAGAGTAGTAGTAGTTTAAGTTTTTTTTATTCCCTCTAAATTTAATTTTTTTACAAATTTATCCCCTTAAATTTATTAAAATTTATTTTTATTCATATCCCTATACCTATAAAAAAAAATTTTAAAAAAAATATGTTGTCCTGTGAATAGATTCACCCTTGTATGCTCGGGACACAAAGCACCATCATTTCATTCTCCAAATGTCAAAACTTACAATTTTCAGAGACAGAGAATATAAATATAATGTTAATAAAAGAAATTATATTTTACATTGCTTTACCTGTATTATTCCATCCATTTCATGTTCTTTTGTTTGATGTTGTTCAACTCCATGCACTTGCGTATACACAATACAATATTTTTATCTTCTTTTTTTCTTGAATAAGTCTAGACAGACCGGTTTATTAGACCGGAAAATTGAACATTTTTAAATTTTTTTTTTTTGTTTGACTATCAAAAAATATATAGTATTTATTCCAATAGGAATTTTTACAAAATATAGTGTTTTAGGTGTAATTTGGATACATGTTTATGTATATGTATCCAAATTACACCTAAAACACTATATTTTATAAAAATTCCTGTTGGAATAAATACTATACATTTTTTGATAGTCACAAGCAAAAAAAAAAAAATTAAAAATATCCAATAAAAATGTCCATGTAGAAGGACTCTTTTTTCTTTGGTGAAGTAGATGTTGACATAATTGATCCACAACAAACAAATTAAATTATATTATTCACTTACAATTTTATTATATACACTACAACTTGATATTTAACACTCCCTCTGTTTCTAAAATGATAAACAAAATATAATTTGCATACATATTAAAAAAATAAAAATAAAATAAATAGAATAAAAAAGTTTTAAATTTATTCTTAGTAACCCCACGAGATTATATAAAGTAATGAGTATTTTTTTATTTTTTTTTATACTAATGGATTCTACTAAATAACATATTACCCTTCGATTTATGTACTTTATCTTATTCCCACAAAAAAATTTATATATTTAGTCATGTTTTTGAGGACAGAGGAAGTATATATAGAATATATAATTTATTATAAAGTGTGGTGCGATACGATTTGTGGTGCGATTTTAAACGTGTATCTGCAATCAACAATCACAAAATATGTGATTAGTAAAAAATAAAAACTACATTGCATAATTGCACCGTACCGTATTCACAAATTGTACAATTTTACGCATGACGGTGCAAATACGATTTCTTAGTCTCCCATACATGTGAGAGATGATCTTGTGTATACTTACAAGTAGGGATGGGCAACCGGTAAAAACCGGTTCAAACTGAACCGATATCGAAATCGACCAAATTTTGATACCGATATCTAGGTTGAAGCAGATATCTTAAAGCTGGTTTACCGATTGACCCATGGTTTATCGGTTGATGCAAATTTTACCAAAAATTAATATAATTATTATTTTTATTAATATAATTATTTTATTATTATTATTATTATTATTTATTAATAATAATAAAAATTAGAAAACCGGTATATTCCGGTCCGGTTCAGTAATACCGAACCATAAAAAGGCCGAATCCGAAATCGATATCGAAAAATCGATATATACCGGTTTTTTTATACCAAATCGAACCAATTCTTTTTATATCGAACCAACCGGTTTAATTCGATCCAAAAAACTGAAAAAACCGAAAAAAACAAACATTTTGCCTAGTCCTACTTACAAGCTAGATATGAATTCCTAAAAATATTTTCTCTATATAATCATGGCCTTATTTTAAAATTTTATTGGGACACTCAAATGGGGACAGACAACATCCGAAAAAAAAAATAGAAAAAGGAAATAAAATAAGAAGGGAACGAAAGCACGAAATCCTAGCCACCTAGGTTCAATAAAAAGAAAAAGAAAAAGAAAGCACGGCAACTAATTGTTTTTTAATCAAAAAAAGCAAAAAGAAAAACAAAAAGAGGTCCGATGAGGCGATGACACATCATCTCCTTTCTCCACTTTATATACTCCTCTGTCTCTCTCTCGATCACTCTGAGCCTCAAAAGAGAATCCCGAACTATCAAACCTCTCAAAATCTCTCACAAACAAATACCAACACACAGTTTCTCTCTCTATCCCGAGGTAAAATTCATGATTTTGTTCAAGTTATATGCGTAAAAATCATTTCTTTTTGTATTTTAATTTCCCTAAATCGTTACCCCCTGTTTTTCTTTATTTCAATGGATTAGAATTTTGATGTTATTTGCTCTATCTGATCTTTTCTCATGGATTTACCTCTTTAATTTAGTTTTTTATCCTCGATGTTCATACCTTAAGAAGCTTTCTTAGGGTTTTGAATGCGTTGGGATTTTTTGTTTTGCTTATAGACTCACGCTTATGTATTGCTTGTTATTATGCTGAGTAGAATGAGTTTTGTAGATGAGTATGATTATTGTTTTTTGATGCGAGTGTAAAACTGGACAAACTCTACTTCGTTTTTTTGTGGAATAATTTTCGGACTTTAACTTTATTTAATCTCATCTACTTCTTTCAATTTTAATTTTAACAGCGAGGGTTTGCTTCAAATGGACTTTTAATTGGTTGTCTGATTAGCTTTTAATTGGGGATTGATACATCAAGAAATTTTATTATTTTGTAAGAGCCACTAATGTATATGATCATCTCATTATTTTATGAAATACAATTGGTTTCAGGAAGATGAGTAGCCGGTCAAGCAGAACCATATACGTGGGCAACCTTCCCGGTGATATTCGTGAGAGAGAAGTAGAGGATTTGTTTTACAAGGTTATTTTGATTTATCACTATAGTCCTTTTGTTGTAATGAAACTTACTGTTTCTTCTGTTACTCAAATGTATCTAATATGATCTATTGATCTGTGATTTTTTGCATTTCCATAATATGATAATTCAATCACTGAACTGGGCGGTCTAATTTACAGTTAGTCAGGGACACTCCATTTTTACAATGGAGTCACTCAACTGAAAAGTCATTTTCACTTGGTTAAAATTCTCAAGTAGCTCTGATAAGTATGGATAAGGTGTTTCCTTGGATTAATGTTTCTTAACTGGAGTTTTAGGTGTATAACTTAACTGATATGTTACACAGCTAAAGATGTTTTTTCCCTCTTAGAATTGGATAAACTAATATACCGGATTTCAACTATTTCAAGTACCCAGTTATGGTTTAGCCAATTCTATTTGCATGACTGGGAGTACCACCAAGAGCCTCCAGCGCCAATGCTCACAACACAGGACTCCACCAATGGCCACCAGAGGCAAGGCTAGCTACGGACAAGTGACACAATGGTTTTCTATAGACCCGGAAAATGGGCGGGTTTGGACGGACATAAATGGGTTTGGGTTTATATGAATTGGTTTTAAATGGGTTGAAAATTTAGTGGGTTGTAAGTGGGCGGTCATAAATGGATATGGGCGGATATGGGCAGACCCATATATCAAATTTGAACATAAATATAGATTAATGTATATATGGATTCCTCATATTCTCTATAAAAAAAATTCTTTTTTTAGGTTCCATTTCTAAAATTTTATAAAATTTCTCTCTAGAATTTTATATCACTTCTTATCTCTAATTTCTCTCTCTCTCTCTCAAAAATAAATAAAAATCACATAATAAATTAAATTTCAAACTTGAAACTCTAAAGTGTGCGGAAATATCTTCTAAATAATAAATATGTAGATTTTCAACAATTATACTAATAATTATTTATTTCATATTAACTCTTCTTTTTAAATTTCAACTGAAAGTTCAATACATATTTGTTGATCGATTTCGCAATCAATGAATACGTGCAAGTATACACGGTCAACAAGTAATAAAGTGAAAGTAGAGTATCGTTCCCACGAAGAATTATTTAATAAAAATCACCAAGTACTAATTCTTAACCAAATCAATTTTATTTAAACAATCGAAAATTATGATTTTTCTAATTAAGAAAACTAAATTAACTAATTAAAACTAGGTTACTTTATAAATAAATTCAAATAAATAAAGGCTAAGACTCCAATATCCCCAATTATGAACTATAAACCAATTATCCAATTATCCCAATTATTATGTCTACTGAATTGTTAACAGGAATTCTCAAGTGCAAAAGCCTCTCTCGAGCGATCAATTGCCTTCTATTTAACCTAGATTAATTTTGCTATATCTCTATGCAAAACAATTGAATTAAACTCGTTACAAACCCAATTCCTTATTTGTTACATACGGCAAATAGATATTCTCATTCTATTCACAAACCTAATTATTCACTGTGCAAATAACTAAGTCACATGATATCATGCCCAGTTCTAACCCTAGAATTCCTCTCTCAATTCCTTCTAGAGTAACAAGGTAATTCTTAATCGATAATTAATCAATAAGCATAAGGCAAGATAAACAACTCACTTTGACACAAATAATTGGAATATAATGAATAACTAATTCATAGCCATAAAAAGTTCAATTGAAATCTTAATAAAAGAGTTAGTTCATAATTAATGAATTAAAACCAAGAATCCACAATTGAATAGACATTAAAAGATAAAAGTAAGAGAAGAGAAGAGAATATAATCTATTGTCAGTAGCCTTGAGACTCCTCTTTCGCTCCTGCTTTAAATCTTCAATGGTCTCCAAGTTGTTTCAATCTCCAAAACTAATAAGAACTAGGGTTATGTTCTAATCTAAAGGAGTGTTTAATCTAGTCTAATCTATGTATTTTTTCTCTTTATTTTATGCCTTACATCATGTATTTATAGGTTTCAAGTCAAATTTTTAGCTTAGGAACAAACCCAATCCTATTTGGAGTCAAAAAGGTGTCAAAATTCGCCAAAAACGCGTCCAGGCCATCACCAAGCCCTTCCCAGTAGCCCAGTACTGGCATGCAGCCTTCAAACTCTGCTCCCCAATACCGACACGACAAGCATAGTTAAAAATGGCGCCTTGCTACCACATATTTCGACATTTTACGCATTCGACGTCCTTTGAGAAAATGGCCATAACTTCTTCGTCCGAACTCCGATTTCGATGATTCAAGATGATCCGGAAAGAGGAGAAGTAGATCTACAACTTTCATTCTTTGAGTGTTTCAAAATAAGGTCCGGAACTATAGTCAAATTGGCTCTGAAGTGACTGCGGTGTAAATGGCAAGCCAAAAACGCGAATCTAGCCACCCCGAACGTCTATCCATGTAACTTTTGTCCCAAATCCTACAAAACAATATAAAACATGCATGAATAGACACAAACACATAAAAACATCCTAAAAGACTTGAGAACAATAATAAATTAAGCTCGAATGTATCAAATTCATGTGTATAAAACTCACTCATCAAATACCCCTAAACTTAAACCTTTGCTTGTCCTCAAGCAAAAACACAAAAATGTTATGCAATGCAATGTAATGAAACTAATCTATATGCCTACGACTCTAACAGTAATGACAGAGACAAGTCTATTCAACCGGCCTTAGAGAAATCAAATAAACATGATAATACATCATATTAAAACAAATCAGTAATTTCCCAATCAATCATCAAATCTTAGACTGTTATCACTGATATAGTGCGTGTGTGCTCCACAACAATGCTAACTGATATAAAATCAAATTTAAGACATAATAGATATCTTCAAAGGCACATACCGTGTAAACTCACAAAATTCACGAACAAGCTAAATCCAACAAAATTCAAACATCCACCAAGTTCAAAAGTCCAATCCGGGATACTTATGCTTTACTTTTCATTACGGGGGCTTTTTGCTCTTTTCCCGTTTTATTGTTTTTTTTTTTTTTTTTTAACCATGGTATGTAATGTCTCATTCCATTAGGCTAACAATTGTCACCCCTTAGCGAGCTTTTCACCAACGACTCCTGACCATATAAGACCTTAGGCGCTTAGGTTTTAAGATACCCTTCTAGCATGCATATACTCAAGTAACAAAGGCCCCAAACAAAACTAGCCACGGTAATTTTTTTTTTTCTTTCTTTTTCTCTTTTTTTTTTTTTTTGTTTTTTTTAGCGAAGCTTATATATCCCAAATTTTTCCCCCAAACTTAAGTTTTATCTAAATTTAGCCATCTCCTTTATTCATGTCTTTCATTTCTTCAAACTAGTATTATCCTTAAAAATCCATTATGTATCAATTTAAACTTAATCGGTTAACATAGTTGTTATTAACGTTTAACCTTGATTATACCGATTTCAAACAGAAAAGATTCAATTCATAACAAGAAATCACATCAAAGCCTTAATATTCAATACTATACTTATCTACTTAATTCCGGTCTCATCATCATGGCCAAAATAGACTTTTACTATCTAATGATTTGGAATCATGCAAATATAAACTAAACGCTTAATAAACACAAGAACTAACTACTATTTTTGCGATTTTTAAATTTTTTTTTTTTTTTAAACAAAAACCGAATGCAAAAAACTAAATGTAAATAACTTGAAAACATAACTAACTACAATGTAAATAACTAACTATATGCAATACGACACTAAAATGCCCCCAAACTTAAACTAGACATTGTCCTCAATGCTCTGATAGAAAAAATTAAAGCGAGAGGACTTCCCCGAAAATATAGCAATCTTCCTCCTTGTTCGCTTAAGTTTGGAGAATAAGCAAGACATGGAACAAATTGGGCACCACTCTTGTATTTGACTTGAATAACTGTAAAACCATGATAGAAGCAATTTTATTAAATCTTAAATAAATGCAAATTCCAAACTACTAATATAAAACTTAATAAAATTAAAAAAAAAATTAAACTTGGGTTGCCTCCCAATAAGCGCTTGTTTTCTGATCTTTCACTGACTTTATCACGTCAACGCTTATCCAATTCCTCTTGAAAGTTGAGGAACCCTCCATCCATCGGAAATAATATAGCTTTTGGTAGGTTCCCATTTGTAATAGCCATCAGATTAAAGTCACCTAGAATGCTTTCTTGAGATAAGATCACATTCAAGAACGTCCAAAGATTCAGTGGTTTCTCCATCAGGTTCATGAATATATTCGGCATAGAGGCTTGTCGACACAATAATTTCTTCTTCTATCTTCTCCAAATTTCATCGCACCATGGTTTCAAGGTGTACTTGCTTTTTTACAAAGATGAGAGAGTATTCTTAAGCGACATGACTACCAATCAGACAAGGTTTTGCAAATCTAACTTGGGGACTCTTGAATCTGTGGAGGAGAAGGCACTTGAGGCATAAATAACATTGGCTCATCATCATTGGTTCTCACAATTAGTTCTTCACCGACCTTGTTGTCATTATCCCCACTTGTCTCTCCTCTTTTTTCATCGTGGCTCATCCAATTGTAGATTTGGCTCGGGCTCACCATCGGGCTCATCATCGATTGTCGTTATCCATGTCATAGAGCCAAGTGTATTGAAGACGATTGTTCAACGACGTGCTATCTCTGTCCCAATTGATTTTCCATATTCTCGATCGATGCATTTCGACTTTGTATACTCGGCTCCATTTGATTAAGTTTCTTTTCATGTTCCTCGTGTTTCTTTTCAAAAGCTTTAATAACTTTTCCAAGGCTTCCTCCCAATTTGAATGTTCTTCTGTTGTAGTGGAGGTGGACACAGAAAACCGGTGGGTATGTTGGACTTGGAGCATAAAATTGATCTTGATTGTTACTCCATGAAAAATTAGGGTGATACCCCCAAACTTGTTCATAATTATCATATGCATACTGATTGAGGTAGTTACCACCATACTGTACCGGCCCAAGATTGATGGTGCATTGATTACTCGGGTGATTGCCCGAGACAATAGTCACACATAATCGCCATTTTTCGACTTTGTTGGGATGCGATAACGTCCAACTTCCTCGAAAGTTCTTTAATTTGTGCTGACATTGCGAAAAGTGTCGCGAGTCTGTCAATCTCCATTCCCCTTGGTTGAGTCATGTTCGTGTATGGCCATTGATACACAAAGTCATCCATGGTACCTAAAAAAGAGAAATATAGGAAGAGAATGAAAATTAAAATAAAATAAAATATTTAAATTAAGACTAATTTGATTGAAATTAATATTGGTAAATAATTATTAAATTAATTCCCTAATTGGCGCTAAAAACTTGTTGATCGATTTTTGAATCAATGAATCATTGGAAGTATACACGGTCAACAAGTAATAAAGTGAAAGTAGAATATCGTTCCCACGAGGAATTATTTAATAAAAATCACCAAGTATTAATTCTTAACCAAATCAATTTTATTTAAACAATCGAAAATTATGATTTTTCTAATTAAGAAAACTAAATTAACTAATTAAAACTAGGTTACTTTATAAATAAATTCAAATAAATAAAGGCTAAGACTCCAATATCCCCAATTATGAACTATAAACCAATTATCCAATTATCCCAATTATTATGTCTACTGAATTGTTAACAGGAATTCTCAAGTGCTAAAAGCCCTCTCTCGAGTGATCAATTGCCTTCTATTTAACCCAGATTAATTTTGCTATATCTCTATGCAAAACAATTGAATTAAACTCGTTACAAACCCAATTCCTTATGTGTTACATGCGGAAAATAGATATTCTCATTCTATTCACAAACCTAATTATTCACTGTGCAAATAACTAAGTCACATGATATCATGCCCAGTTCTAACCCTAGAATTCCTCTCTCAATTCCTTCTAGAGTAACAAGGTAATTACTGATCAGATAATTAATCAATAAGTATAAGGCAAGATAAACAACTCACTTTGACACAAATAATTGGAATATAATGAATAACTAATTCATAGCCATAAAAAGTTCAATTGAAATCTTAATAAAAGAGTTAGTTCATAATTAATGAATTAAAACCAAGAATCCACAATTGAATAGACATTAAAAGATAAAAGTAAGAGAAGAGAAGAGAATATAATCTATTGTCAGTAGCCTTGAGACTCCTCTTTCGCTCCTGCTTTAAATCTTCAATGGTCTCCAAGTTGCTTCAATCTCCAAAACTAATAAGAACTAGGGTTATGTTCTAATCTAAAGGAGTGTTTAATCTAGTCTAATCTACGTATTTTTTCTTTTTATTTTATGCCTTACATCATGTATTTATAGGTTACAAGTCAAATTTTTAGCTTAGGAACAAACCCAATCCTATTTGGAGTCAAAAAGGTGTCAAAATTCGCCAAAAACGCGTCCAGGCCATCACCAATCCCTTCCCCAGCGCCCCAGCGCTGGGCACGGCGCTCAAACTCTGCTCCCCACCGCCCCGGCGCTGGTCATAGGCCAAAAATGGGCGCCCCGGCGCTACCACATGTTTTGACATTTTCTGCTCCGACGTCTTTTGGGAAAATGGCCATAACTTCTTCGTCCGAACTCCGATTTCGATGATTCAAGATGATCCGGAAAGAGGAGAAGTAGATCTACAACTTTCATTCTTTGAGTGTTTCAAAATAAGGTCCGGAACTATAGTCAAATTGGCTCAAGTGACTCATGTGTAAATGGCAAGTTTAAAACGCGAATCTAGCCAATTTTAACGTCGATCCATGTAACTTTTGTCCCAAATCCTACAAAACAATATAAAACATGCATGAATAGACACAAACACATAAAAACATCCTAAAAGACTTGAGAACAATAATAAATTAAGCCCGAATGTATCCAATTCATGTGTATAAAACTCACTCATCAATATTACCGGTGTGGTTTGAGAGTTTATATCCATATATGAGGTTAGCTTATATAATTAGGTCACAATGTGCAATCCACATCCCCCCACTTATTATGCGGGTTCATGTGGGCGGGGCCCATTTATAACTTTCAATTCTTAACTATCAACCCAAACCCATTTAATGTGGGTGGATATGGGCCACCCATTTTGTCAGGTCTAGTTTTCTAGTAATTATAGAGTTAGGGTACATTTGTCTAATTAACATATTGTGCCTACAAGCATAGGTGTCAACTAACATGAATTAGAATTAGAAGAAAGATTGAAAAAATCCTGAGGTTTGCAAATGTTTATTTATGGTGATTTTGGTGTTAAATTGTTTTATTTTTGATTGTTCTTATTTCACACAATAATTACTGACAAATGACAGAACGGGTTGTTCTACCCCTGCCATTATTAACCCTTAAACTTGGACTTGGATAGGCAAAATTATATGTATAGAATTTCTAAAGTTAATGCAACAGTTTTTATTAGCACGAAAAGCAAACGATTTATCATAAAAAACATTGGTGTGTGTATATATATATATATATATATATAAACATATATGGATATCTTTTATGATGTACATATCTTGTATGATGTACATGGATACATCTGATGTTTTGTCATCCTTATGTTCATCATACTCTTTTAGCCATATTCAATGTATAAATGAATTATGGTTTTCTGTTTATTTTTTTAATCTTCCGCCAGCCCACCACTCATCTTTGGAAGAATTTCTCAGTTGCAACATATATGTAGGTGGCTAGGTTTTGGTGTGTGCGCAATTTATATAATATTATTATAGACCTACACTATACCATTTTACTTGCAACTAATACTACAAATGTCATTACCAAGTTAAAAAGTTTCAAATATTTGTGAGGACCAAGACCTTGCTACTCCTCTCTCTCATTCAACATGCCACTGACTCTGTTTCAGTAGCTCTATCGTAAATCTTTTGGGTTCAATACAAGAATTAATGTGCCTTACCGTAAATCTTTTGGGTTCAATACAAGAATTTTATCATCGGTTTTCTTCAAGTATAGAAGTGTGAGAAAAATTAATGTCTATTTCAGTTCAAAAAGTTGTCATACCTCAATACTAATTTTCTTGTGGATTACTACTTTGAGCATGATTGCCCCTTCTATTAATGTATTTTGTTTCATTTAGTATGTTTGGTAATTGGATTCAAGTCGGTTAGTTAAGACATTCGTTAATGTTTTATTGCTTTTGGTGCAGTATGGGCCCATTGTGGAAATTGATCTGAAAATCCCACCCAGACCTCCTGGTTATGCCTTTGTTGAGGTTAGTTTTGTGTTTTTCTGCTCACATATTATTGCTCCAATATTTTGAGATATATGCAGACTGCTGTCAAGATCATGGTTGGATGGGGATGGTGTTGGCATAACAAATAACTAGTTGCTAACATATGTTTTAACTTTTTATAGTCCTTGATAATTTACTTGACAGTTTTCTTGCATTTCCATATATTTTCAGTTTGAAGATCCTCGTGATGCTGAAGATGCTATTCATGGTAGGGATGGCTGCAAGTTTGATGGGCACCGATTAAGAGTTAGTAATCCCATCTTAGTTCCATTTTACTGCTATCTTTACACTTTACAATTGTATATATATTTTATCACATGCTTGTTTTGTTGTTTCATTTCTTAAACTCAGCTTTTGTTTGTCTATTTGTAGGTTGAACTTGCACATGGTGGTCGAGGATTGTCATCAAGTGATCGCTATAGCAGTTACAGTAGTGGTGGTAGTCGTGGTGGAGTTTCCAGGCGATCTGAGTATCGTGGTACGCTACTTTGCAAAAAAGTCTTTAATACCTCGTACTTCAACGTATGAGTTGTATGTATTCAGAATTTTTTTCCTACTTCGCTTTGCAGTTTTGGTCACTGGATTACCTTCTTCTGCTTCATGGCAAGATCTGAAGGTGAGCATGATTCTTCTTTATCCCTTGGATCAGCTTGTTGGTCCTTATAATCTAGAGTATTCTGATGGGTATTTTCTGCCTAAAAAGTTGTGTTTTAATGGGTATTGATAGGATCACATGCGTCATGCTGGGGACGTCTGTTTCTCTCAAGTTTACAGAGACCGTGATGGACATGGTATGCTGAATTTACCTTTTTACCTATTTTGCTCTAGTTTTATGCATAAACATATGCATAATGCTGCATGGATTGTTGCAATGGTAAAAACTCCCTTGTTGGGATGAATGAGAAGAATGGCTCAAGTTTGAGGATAATATGCTGTGAGATTGTCAAGGGTTGATTTGCATTCTTACTGTTTTTAGCACCCTGTAATGGTGGTTTAAAACTTGGAAATTGCTTTGAGTCGGAAAGTTGTATTATTTATATTTAGCAATACAACGAGGAATATTTGTTTGGGAAATTATTTGTATGCTGAAAGATATTGGCTGAAATCTGTGCCAGAAAAATCGTAGTTATTTATATTTGCTACTTTGTATGTTGCACAGATATCGACCAATACTTTGGTGTACATGAGCATTGCTTCTTGAGTCCATTCATTTTAACAAATTCGTTAATTAATCCTGGTTAAGGGATATGTCTGACAAGTGACAATTAATCAACTGATTGACCAATTCTCTACCATAATTTGTTTGAAGCATATACTGGTGTAAGAGTAACCTGGCTGGGGGCATGTCTGTAGTAGTTATTATCTCAGAAGCAACACCAGGGAATCTTCTTATTTCTTATAGCAACTATAATAAATTTGTCAGTGGAGTATATATTCAACTCATACTAGGTTCCATTAGAAGCTCATTTGAGATTCCTCATTAGTACGCCAGGCACAGTCGGTGCTTGTAAGCAAGTTGAGCTGACTGATGGGTCAGCAATGATGAAATAATTTCATTCTATAATTTGTTTGATATTAATTTGCTCTGGTTCATAATTTTGTTTGCGCTCGACACTCAACAGCATCTTAATGACTTCCCAATTTAGCTTCAAAAATTCCCATAGCTATTTTTGAATGGCTGCCTGTCAGTGACATCTCTATTACCTTTTGCTTTGAGATGCCTATGTGGTGTTTTAGGAACTATAAAACAGCTATTAGACCTTAGTTTACCTGAACAAGTGACAAGTGGCAACTTTGTTGAAGACTACCCATAGTTGGTAGCATTAGCCAAATAAAAGCTGAAGCCAGCTGAATATGATGAGTTCCGGTTGGATGTCAATGTGATGGATCTCTCTACATACTTTATGAAAGAGTCAATCGAGTATTTTATTATGATCTTATGAATCTAATATCCTCAACTACTCTCAACCTATGTAAACAAAAAGCTATATGCTTGCTGATTCCCTCAGCAGAAAATCCCTGATGTCCAACTATCCACACGTCCTAAATCACAACAGTTTTTTTTAATTATGTTGCCACCAAGGGTAGCATTTGTCTTTATAATATGGGTTCTTTTGCTTTATATAATGTGGATTCTGACAAGAGATCGAAACTGAAGGTTTGGTCAGTAGAAATATTCCTTTTGGCCTTCCCTGATGGTCAGAGAAGTATCTCATATATGAACTTTGTAGGGATTATCTCAGTTCATTTAGATATTTGTTTTTTTTCCTTCTGTGATGATGTGCTGAGGAAGGTATACCCTAATCCGAACATGACAGGCATTCTAGTGTCCAATGATGCTTTAGGTAGATTAGAGAAATGGCTCAATGAAGCCAAGTCGCTGCCTATAAGCTGTGCATCTTAATGTATCCCACATACTAGAAGCAGATGCCCAATGGTGTTGGATGGTGAAACATAGAATCTTCAGTTTGACTCATTTACTCACCATTTTAGGAGTTTGTATTTGGACCTGGATTGAGATTGACAAGTAGCTTAATGTGCCTGAATTGAGTTTCTTTCTTTAGATTAGAGAATACTTTTTATCAGATAATTGAGACGTTACAAAAGACGAGATGATATAGGACGAGCCCATGAAAGTTGGTTGGAAAAATATAAGAGACTTTAGAAGCTTATGAAATAGAAGTTGTATTTTAATTAGTTTTTTTTATTTGTAGTTATCTTATTAGAATTCAAGTTAGGTTAGGAAAGTTGTGTAGGAATATTATAAATAGTGAGGTACTTCATTATTTTGATACATTTATTATCCCTTCCCAAGACCTCATCCCCATCATTTTGGTATCAAAGCCAAATCTCAAAACCACCTTTTGCCGCCCTATCCTCTGTCCCAAAATCATTGTCCCATCATCATAAAAAAAAAAACTACCAACCAAACAAATCCTTATCCAAACCCTAAACCATCTCCCAAACCCAAATTTCAGCCAAAAAGTAGGAGCCTCAAATCGCAACCATCATATCCAAACCCTAAACCATCTCCCAAACCCAAATTTCAGCAAAAAATCTAGCCAAACACAGCCGAAGGAGCAGCCCCAAATCGCAGTAATCACAGGCGCAAAAAAAAGAAAGATAGAAGAAAGAGAAAGAGAAAGAGAAGTAGAAAAGAGTTGCATCACTACCATCACCGCCGCCGCGTCCCGCCGCCACCATCCTCATTTTGTTCAGAAAATTCCAAGCCTTTATCCTCAAGCCTTTAGCCTTGCTGCTCTCTTTTGACTTACGTGAAATAGTGAAGGAGAAGAGAGACTCAAAGATTGAAAATTAGATATCTCTTGGCAAATTACAGTTAGGTACTTCATAGTTTTATAGTTTTTTTAGTTTAGTCCCCAGAGTTTTCTTAAATTTCAAAATAGCCCCTGAAATTTTACATATCAGCCCCTATAGTTTCACTTTCTTTCATTTCAGCCCCTAATGTTTTAGCAATTTCAGTTCAGCCCCCGTTTCTTTATATTTCTTGCACTTAAGTCCCTAGAGCAAAAAAAAAGTATATATTTTTTATTCACAGGAATCATGGTTAATGAGCGTCTCAAGAGTATTGAAGACTCAATCACAACATTTATTGCAAATGTTCAGGCCTCTATTACAGCACTTACAGTAAAAGTATGAACTCACGAAACGCGTAGAGAAAGGATTGGAAGATGCTCCTAAGAATTTTGAAGACCTCATTCCGGATCTTAATCATCTGAGACTACTTTAGCATGATCCTAATCCACGAGTTAATGCCCCAGATCTTAGGATGAATGCAGTGGATAGATGAGCAAAATTAGATGTTGGAGATTTCAATGGCGATAATGGTCCCGAGACATTCTTCGATTGGATTCATAGCTTGGAGAGCTTCTTTCGTTGGTATGAATTATCCGATGAAAGAAAATTTTTCTTTACTGAAGCGAAATTGAAAGGAACAACTCGGATTTGGTAGGATCAACATCAACGAAATTTATATACAGCTGTGAGAAGATGGGAGGATATGAAAGCTGCTATGACACGATGTTTTGTACCTTCGAATTATAAGCAGTGAGCATATTTGCAGTTAACTGAATTGGTACAAGGAAGCAAATCTGTAGCCGAGTATACTTCAATGTTCTACAGTTTGGTTACACAGTCTGAATTTTCTTGGGTTGAAGAAGTTTTAATTTCCATGTACCGTCGAGGATTGAATCTAAAGATTGCAAGTGGTGTAGTTACAGGTAAACTCTTGCTCTTAGATATTGTTGTTCAAGTTGTCACCCAATTAGAGGATAACTTGAAAAGAAATTCTGTTAGGCCTCCAATACAAGTCCAAACTCGGAGGGAGCGTACTTTTGTGGAGTCTGTTTTAAATAGGCCAATGGAAAGATCGTAAACAAGCCCTTCAGCTACTAGCAGGCCTAATTGTACCCCGAGTTCTTCTAATGCTAGTAACAACAATTCGTCTAGGTGCTATAATTGTCGTTGTTTTGGTCACATGTCTTTTGAGTGTCCTTTCCCCCAAAGATGAATGTTGCCTCTTCACTCTCTAGGCAACTTGCTATTGTTGACAAAGCGTGCAAAAAAGTTGACTTAAACGAAAAGGTTTGCAAGCCGATAGACGACGAGTATGAGCCCGATGAGCAAGATTTAGAAGCTAAGGCTCATTTGGAAGGATGTTTAGGTGTTCTTCGACTTTTACTTGTTGCCCATAAACATAAGGATGATCCTAAAATCCATCGTGAGCGAATTTTTTAGACGAGAGTCATGTGTGTAAGATAGGTGTGCTCTCTTGTGATTGATACTGGGAGGTGTACGGATGTTATTTCTAAGTAAGCAGTTAAGAAACTTGGGTTAAAAGTTAAGCCTCACCTGGAGCCATATGATGTTGCATGAATTACCAATACAAAGTTGCGGGTTACCCAGAGATGTATGGTTATATTTTCTGTTGACAAGCTTAAGGATACCGTTATGTGTGATGTTTTACCCTTGAAGTTTGTCACATTATCTTAGGGCGTAAATGGCTATGGGATCGTCATGCGCAACATGATGCTTGTGCTAATATCTATTCGATTATCAAAGGCAATACCAGATTCACTTTTACTTGCGCTCTTGACATGCCAAATTTGAAGCTTGCGAAGACTTGATGATTCGACGTGATTGTTCTTGTGTTGATGTTCATAACTCAACGGAGTTGAGTTCTTTTCAGCGAAGGAGAAATGATGTAGGACGAGACCGTGAAAGTTGGTTGGAACAATATAAGAGACTTTGGAAGCCTATTTCATAGAAGTTGTATTTTAATTAGTTTCTTTTATTTGTAGTCATCTTATTTATAAAAGTTCAAGTTAGGTTAGAAAAGTTGTGTAGGAGTGTTATAAATAGTGAGGTACTTCATTATTTTGATACATTGAATGATTAATTGATTGAGTTTTGCGTAAGAATTATCTGTGTGATATTATCCCTTGTCCTAAGATCCTGTCCCCATCACGAGAAACCCTCTAAAATGGAAAATACAAAGCCATTTAAGCAGGGTTTGTAACGAGTCGGTTGAGGCAACAAATAGTACTTAAGGATGTCTCTGTGTTGTATACTTGTATTTACTAAGGTCATTACTTGCTTAGGAGGGTGATCAACCACACAGGTGTTGGATGGTAATTCTAAGAGGAGACTGCAATTTTTGTGGATTGGGATTTGAATAGTTCTTTATGTTGAATGGAGGAGGTCATATACAGGTTCTAAGAGAGTGCATAAGCAAATTGATGAATTTTAAAACTATTATGGTGGCAACTTTTGCATTGAAAATTTTCAATTTTTTTGTGTAGTCGTTGGTCTTTATAAAAATTGTTTCCATGGTCAGCAACCGATTCTTTAATTATATTATATTTGCTTCATTATATCCATATTTATATATAATGAATGTCTTTATTTTAAGGTTCAAAAAAATAAACATTGTTGTGTTTATTTATGTTTAATTTCGTCATAACTTTAACTTTACGTGTTTTATCATATTCAGAATTATACTGGTTTCTGCAATAGTGCTGGGTAGTATTGTTGACATCTTTGAATTTTCTGATTTCTTGTCTAACAATACTGTGTTGATGCTAGGGTTGGATATATGTAAATATTTTGTTTCTGAGATACAGTCCATGACTCCACGTGGATTATAAGAAAGTTCTATGTAGTTATATTTGTTCAAATGGGAATGATTTTTTTTCTTTCTCTACATTAGTATACTAATATTGCAGTTGAGTTACCCCTTAATTGACAGAATTATTATCAACACTGATATGAATTTTTGTTTGTAGGTGTGAGGGGAGTTGTAGACTACACAAACTATGACGACATGAAATATGCGGCAAGTGCATCACCATATTCATATTTGAATTTACTGGCTATTTGGCAACTTCATTGTTTTTACACCCCTCCTCTTTAGAGGGTGCAGCTATTTAGAGATATGCATGATTTCAAAGGAAATGTGCTTTAGTTCTTTTTGATACGTTTCTTAATTAACTAATTTTTAATTTTTCTTTTGCTTCACTCTAGATAAGGAAACTTGACAACTCTCAGTTTCGGAATCAATTTTCGAAGGCCTACATACGGGTACACATTGATGGATGTGATGAATTCTTCTTTCCATGCTTCTAAAAATTGCATTGCTTTTAATCATTTTATTTAATGAACCATAGGTTGAGGAGTACAATCACAGGCATAGCTACTCTAGGAGTCCCAGTCGGAGTCCATACTCAAGAAGCAGAAGCCCAAGTCGCAGCTATAGCTATAGCAGCCGGAGCAGAAGGTCTAATTTATTTCTACTTGTGAAACAAATTTATTGTTGATTTAGTCACTGTGCACTTTAACTAATACTAATTTGTGTTGCAGTGTCTCTCCTAAGGCCAAATATTCTCGTCGTGCTCTATCTAGATCTCGATCAAGGTCTATTTCTTCATGGCCTCGTTCTGAATCATCTTGCTCTATTTCAAGGTATTTTTTTCACTACATCTGTATGTCAAGTTTTTGTCTTTCCCCACCCCTTGAAGTGATCATTTTTCTTAGATCTCGTGGTTTTCTATATTGGACTACATTTTTTTGGTACACGTGCTTAAATCTTTTTGGCATACAAAAAAGAAATTTCTCAGCCATGTTTGTGGGTGTTTTTGTTGCAAGTATTGTCATTGGAACTCCCCTTGTATTTTGCGGTAGGTGGTAGCTATGTTATGTTTTTGGACTTTGTTTCTGTACATCTTGAAAAATTATGTATTGCGGGTCATATGATCTGAGTGGATGAACTGCTTGTACGTAATTCTTATGTTGACAATTGTAGTCGTGGGATAAATTGCTATTGGTTCTTTTGTACATGCTATAGTAGCAGTTGTGGGATAAAATACAACTTCCTTGTTGCAATTCCTATTGATTGTTGTATATGTGGGATAAACTGTTTGAATACTTTCAAAGTCAGTTGAATGTAGCACTACAAGTTGGCAGTTATAAAAAATGGATCTTAATCGCTCCATACTATGAGCGACACATGCAGTGTCCAAGTCAACATTTCATTGGTTTGGAAAATTATCTGTAATTTACTGAATAGTAGGTGTATATTATAGAGTTAAAACTCGACTCCTCATCAGTCATTTTTTTCTAGTGCATGTATAGAGGTCAATATTACTTCTCCCCCTCCCTTTGCCATACATGGAAATATTTGGACCCCCCTAGTTTAATGCATTGAATAGGAACCCCAGTCTTCGCACTTCGGCTCTCAGTGTTTAACTATAGCACAAAAGTATACTTGTGAGCACAACTATCTACTGCATGGAAACTAAACGATTTCTATTTGCCATTCAGAACGAGTTAGTTAAGCTTTGTAGACAGTCCCTGCTCAGCAGCCCTCATGGACACCAAAATGTGGGATATCATTCTAGTATTAAAACAGTACCTCTTTTATTTTGTCTATCTTCCATTACAAGGATTTGTTTGTTGACATTTTGGCATTTGAAATATTTTTATTTAATTTTTTTTGTAATTAAAAAGTTCTTTTTATTTTGATCTCGACATGGTCCTTTGACAATGATGTGGAAGAAAGAATTAGTAAACGTTTTGTTTTTTTACATTTGCCTTTTGTTTTGTCATATTATTGGAGGACATTAGACAAATTATCATGGTATGATATCCATGCTGTTCATAATTAATAGCTATACTCCCTCTCCGTCTGGAAATGAGAGTCCCACTCTTTGTTGTCATTTTTCTTGCTTATTAATGTTTGCACACGCGTGGTCAAATTTTTTTTAACAGTAAGAAACTTAAGTTTTTAAAGTTTAGTATCATACTGTAATTTTTTGGCTAATCTATTCTTATTGGAACCTTCATATTTGTCAAAAAAAAATTATATTTACAAAAAGAGTAAGGACTTTCTTGGAGGTAGGGAATACTATCTTTTGCTCTGCACACTCTTTTTATTGCTCAGAGTTGGATGGGGGCTAATTGAGAAAGGATTTACAAGGTTCCCTGGTTATGTTGCCATGTTTATGAAGGATTCCCTTGTTTGTTTTCTAGATCTGGATTTTCATGGCGATCTGGGGATTGCATGTTAGGAACTTGATGGGATACGGTGCTCAAACTCCGGCACCTCATTTGGTTGTGGCTGTATGCTGTTTAGCGATGAGCAGCTCTGGCCAACCTTGATGCCCTGATGGTAATTTACTTTTACGTGTGAAGCATAGTGTGTGCTCCACGAGGGCATGGTGTAAAGTGTAAACAATGTTCTCATATAAAGATGGATTTTAATCCAAAGTCAGATATATAAGCAAAATCAGAATCATTACGAAAATGTTTGTAATAGGTTTTCATAGACCTTTGTGTGTGTATGGTGATGCAAATGCGAATGCTGACCACTTTTCCTTAGTAGTATATAAGATGGTGCTTCAGTATGGGGCTATCTTCTCTTTAGTTTGGCCAGTCTTGTATTGCCGCTGAGAAGTAATCAATGCCTGTAATGGTGAGGCTTAAAGTATTTTTGATTTACATCTACTTTTTTCATGAACAATGCTAAAGATTGCTTGTAATTTTTTTCTTTTTTTCTTCTTACGTGCTATACGACGACGTTGAAGTAGGAATGATGCAATGGATCAGAGGTCTTAAAGGTTCATTCTGGATATTGAATTTGGTTGTTTTTTTGGAAATTTTTGCAGATCTCGCTCAAGATCCAGAACTCCTCCGTCTGCTGTAAGTGAAAAGTTTTAATTTTCTAGATTAAGAAAAAGTTTCAAGTCTTGTGCAGACCTGTTTGTTGTTTGATTCATATTTTCTGTTACTGAACATGGTGCTGGTCAGTCCCCTCGCCGCAAACAGGTGAGCAGAAGTACTAAGCGCAGTCCCAGCAGGAGCAAAAGTAGAAGCGTTTCTCGGTCCCCCTCACCTTCTGTAAGTTTTTGTTATCTCATCTGCAAGCTATTTTTTAACGCCTTAAAACTGTCAGATTTGTAACAACTTTTTATTTAAATTTGAATATATTGCAGGGGAAATCTGATTGAACCAATTTGTTCACTTGATCGGGCTGCTCGCTATTCGGAAACCTGGCTCTCTGCCTGTTTCCTTAATTTTCTTATCTTCCTCCTGGAGAAAAGAAGAAACTACATGTAGTTGAATCAGACTAATTTAAACAACTAGGTGTTACTTGGTTATTAATATTGTGTTTGATTAAAAAATTAAATGTTTAAGCTAGCAATAATGTTGTTGGTGTGAGACTTTTTAAGCTCTTAGGTAACTTTAGTTTTAAGTCATGGGCATGTAATAAACATTGTCACATTGAATTATTCCAAAATCTGTTTGACATGTTTACTGATAATGTGAAAATGGATAGACGGCGTGTTCAAGACTACTTGTTTCTACAAACACGATGCTGGGATTATGAAAAAAAACAAACAAACTTTATTTATTTAATTGCTATTTCTTCCCCTTCTCAAAAGGATGTTATAAGTAATTAAGTAAAGGAGAAAATATTAAATTACTTTCAATTTTGGTCATAGTGGATTTCATGCAAGTATTCTGATATATGCATCTTTTAAATCTACTGTTAGTACATTAATTCGGAGTCGGGTAGCAAAATACAAATAAGAACCTCCTCCCAGTTTGGATCTTTAGCACTGTGGTCTCAGTTTTGGAGCCTGTCAAATTATTTTCTTTGGGATATTCACTAAAAACTGAATGAGCTGAATTTGAATGAAAAAAATGTTTGTCTGAAACATCTAAATAATAGATTTTTATTATTTTATTATTGAAAAAAAATTCAAAATTGTTAAATTTATTTAATATAATAATTAATATTGTAAAAAAAATATTCATTCAGTCGTCATAATTTTTTCCCGAAACAAACGCGTTGAATCGGTCAACAATTCAGTGTTAATCAAATAACCCCTAGTTTTTTAATAAACCCAGTAGAAATAAAATAAACAAGAGCACTCTAAAAATGAACTGATTTTGTTGACGAAAAATTAAATAACAAGCAATTCTTTTATAATTCCTATTATACTGTTTATCTATTTTTTCCCTATTCTGATTTTAAATTTTGCTCTCATCTTCCTTCAAAAACTCCGAATCACTAGTGCAAAGTGACGATAAATTTTATTTTTATTTTTCAATTATAAAGCTGGAGACATTTCAAACAAATAAAATTAAGAAAAATCCAGAGCATCAAAACTAATGTTTAAATGCTTCACTGAGGAGACTTAGTTCTAAAATAAAAAGCTCCAATGTGTGTGAGGCCTACAGTCAAAGAGAGATGACTACATTTGCCATTTAACAAGTGACCTTATTTTATTTCTCCAGGGCAAAGAAACCAGAGGAAGCCAAAGTCCATAACACAACTGTTTAGCAGCCAAAATAGAACGTTTTTCTGGGCCACACAACAGTATAAGAGTCTTCCAGGGGAGAACAGACTGAAAACATTACATATCATTTCTCAAGCATACATAATGTTGAGTTTCAGTCATAGATATGATAGCTTCTTTCAACGGAACATAATAAATCTATGGCCGATGTTGAGATGGCATCCTGTCAGATCCATGTCTTTGGCGAAAGGTGGTGGACCATAAGCCAGTATCAGACGACCCACCTCCAAGGTGATGGATTGACCCCCAAATTGGATCTCTGTCAACTTGGTTCATCGCGAAAGAGGGGAAGTGTTCTCTTTCCCATGTATGGTAGCGATTTGGCGGAGTATTTTCTGCTTCCGAGAAGTTTCTTCCTGTTGATGAACTTGATGGAAAGAAGTAGAAGCCACTGGGCTGGTCAGATGATGAGGCAACTGGGCCAACCTGAGCCAAGCTCCTGTGACTGTTGGATCTACGTGTGGCAGGTATTACTGGTGCACGTATGGCTGGTGAATTGCTGGGAGGGTGCTGAAAATATGCCTGGAGAGCCTGCACACGGTCTCGGGACCGAGCCACACTGCCAGGGTAAGGAGGAATCCCCGAGGAGGCAACTGAGCTCCCAGCCCTAGCATTAGAACTATACAAGGGTGTGAAAAATCAACATCATACGGGGAAAAAAGGAACCAGAAAAAGAAAAGCAATACATTGATGTGAAGCAATGGAGTTACATGAAGCTAAAGAAACAACAGAATAGTTCATTTGAAGTACTATTATTCACATTTGACACTCAAGCTTGACCTTAATGACGAGTAAAACCATGTTTCTTAGTAATGTAATTGCCAAAGAAAAGAATTGTATATGTAACAAGTTATTTTCTTCGCTTTCAACTTAAAGAAATGTTTCCTTTAACTAAGCAAAAGCGCATTTCATTTCCTTCTTTCCTAGTTATTTGTTTGTTTGGCTTTTTTCATTTGTAGGCACTGGTACAGGGTAGTATACTCGCAGGAATGAAACAATAAGGAATTGACAGGACCTTGCATAAGCATCGGAGCATGTGGCTTAGATCAATGGAAAACGGAGATCAGAATTGTTTGCTTTGGTGGTAGTTTTTGATTATTGTTATATTGCATTACTCACCCTAAACAGTATATTATTTAACTGCTATACCCCATTTGAGATATAGAGCAAAAGGAAACATACAAAGAGATCAAGCATAAAATAAAATTATTAAGGTGGTCAAGTCTTACCCATGGCCAACAAGGAATGGATGCACAAAAGATCCTGATCTTGGTATCTCAGAATTGGTCCTAACTGCCCTCTGAGGCATTGATGGTATCGAGGCTTGATCGGGACCACCAACACGACTGTTTATTATAGGAAACAGAGATGAGTGATGCTCCCTACTGTGATAATGGACATCCATAGAGGGAAAAGCATAAGAAGTGGGTATCTCACTCGGAGCTGATTGGTTGTTCCAGTGACTGTTGAAATTTGAACCATCAGAAACACTCCCACTGGAATTTGAAGACGAGGGAGGAATTGGTCCAAAGTAGGCAACATATGGGCAAGGAAGAGAATCAGATGATACAGCTGTATGTTCCGCAAAGATAGCATGTTGTCCAAGGAGATCATGATCTGACAAAAAGAAGAAACTCCTGCTATTACTTAAGCTTGCAAATAATATCAGAAGTTACAGAGAGGAAAAGTTCTTACATGCGGCTGACGAGTATTCACCTTCACTGCAAATATCGAAAAAAAGCATGTCAGCGAAAGATATATGAATTTGAACACAGAAGAATGCACCTTTAAGGGAGAAAATAGATGTAAACTGAGGAAAGTACAGAAAAATAAAATAAGAGAAGGAAATAGTAACATAGTAAAATGCCTTCGTTAGGCATACGACCGGGTTAGGAACAGAAAAGGTCTCTGATTGCTACTAAGAACTTAAGCTGTAGCCTCCACATCTCGTCATGTAGAGAGTAATGAGCATGGATGTGGCACATTGCTATGCCTCAATGCTGATTGCCAATGGCCATATTCCATCACCTTAATATTGACTGAACTCCATGATGATCAGTAAAATTGCAAAAATCTTTCTCTCATGAGTCATGATAAAGTTTCGGTTATATTTTGGCTGATCATCTTTATTGCAGAAGATCAATTTAGGTAAACTGGCCAACATAGACCAGAGCTTTTAAGCCTAATCAAATGAAATCATGGCACAGTAAGGCCTAGCACAAATAATTGATTTCTTGGAACATAGTTGACACATTGCTAGGATATACTCGAGGGGCTAATCCATGAGAAAATGTACATGAGCAATTATCAGCAGTCACTGGTGATGGAAGGGAATTGGAGAAGAACTCATAAATAATTGCTCTGAAATATGTGTAAAAAATCTCCCTTTCAAAGAGCATAGTACATCCCTATCTATAACAACTTAATTAACTTTCTAAATCAATTAGACTTTGTAGAAAGAGAGAAACTTATTTTGGGTTTCTTCATTAATACTTCTCACATTGAATTTTCACATTGCTTCTCTCATATATTTACAATGAAACTTACAAGCCTATTTATAGGCATTAGTACAAATTAAATTATACATGAACACACATGGAAAGGAACTAGGATAGGTTGGCGCACATGGATGGGTTGGCACAACACATGGATGGGTTGACACCCATGGATGGATTGGCACACTAGGATGGGTTGGATGGGTAGGCACACTAGGATGTGTTGGCACACATGTATGTTAAGAATATCTTCTAACATTCCCCCTCAAGTTGGTGTATAGATGTCTTGCATACCCAAGCATACCCAACTTGAAACAAAATGGATGAAAAAACTTTTTGTCCCGTGCTACTGTTATGAACTCCACTGAAGGAACCACTTTGTCCCACCACGTAAAAGACGAGTACAATATATATCCGAGGAGGATAAACTTTCCAAAGGATATCAAATAATCAGGTCCACGTGACTGCAAATTATGCTCAACACATGGCCAACATCCCTCCATAAAATCTGCAAAAGGAAGAGACAATACCAGCCCATAAGCAGGCCCCACGCGCAGAAAAGCAGCTGCAATGTGCTGGAAATCAGCCCATGTGCAGCCACCAACCAGCCATGGAACAAAGTCAATAAAGCACAACGTGGGTAGAAAGAGACATCAACAGATACCGTGTTGGAAAAGACATCAACAATGGATACCATGTTGGAAAAGACATCAACAATGGATACCATGTTGGAAGAGACATCAACAATAGATACCATGTTGGAAGAGACATCAACAATGTATACCATGTTGGAAGAGACATCAACAATGCATACCATGTTGGAAGGAACATGAATTTTAAACTAGTAAAGTAGCAACAAAGAAGATCACCGGAAAAAATCGTCGGCAGAAAGATCATTATGATCTCAATTTCTTCATAGAGATTTGTTTATGTTTAACTAGTTTTCTAAGAGAAAATAAGAATGGTAGCGGAAGAAAAAAATAAGAGGTCGGTGAACAGTGTTCTGCTATAGTGCCGGTGTATAGTGCTCTGCTATCAAAGAATAAGGAACGAGCTCTGATACCATGTAGAAAGAGAAACTGATTTTGAGTTTCTTCATTAATACTTCTGGCATTGAATTTTTACATTGCTTCTCTCAAATATTTACAATGAAACTTACAAGCCTATTTATAGGCATTAGTACAAATTAAATTATACATGAACACACATGGAAAGGAACTAGGATAGGTCGGCACAACACGTGGATGGGTTGGCACACTAGGATGGGTTGTGGCACACTAGGATGTGTTGAGAATATCTTCTAACAGACTTCTCATAAATAACTTCACTAACTATGATTCTAATATGATAACTACTAAAATTACGAATCAAAATAAACTTGCATAAAATAATTAAATCCTAGAAATTTCTGGTTGTTGGACTCTTTGCCACGAGCTTCCAAAGTCTTACATTGATCCTACCATGTCACAATGGTTCATCTTACATCAGTTTTCCTCTGCTAAATACAACTTCGATTCGTCGAGTTTGGGGAATGACCAAGAATCCTAGTTGGAGGAAACACATTGGATCATAAAGGAGTTCTTAATGAGTTTCAAATTTGGTAAGTTTGTAGCACAAGAGTGTGTTTGGTATTGCCTTTCACATATGAACAAGTATTAGCAAGTGCAGCATGTTGTGCACCACAATTCCAAAATAATGTATGCCCTAAGATGACGTGACAAGGCTTTACCGACAAAAGATCACACATGAAAGTCTCTGTAAGCTAACTAACAAAAAAATTGACCAAGCACCTCTGATTACCCACAACTTTGTATTAGTAGTCCATGCCACATCAAATGGCTCCTGATGAGCCTCATCCTCTAACCTAAGTTTCTTTACAACATCTCAGAAATTAGCATCAGTACAGCATCCATCATGAAAGAACACAATTGTCTAGCACAATTTACCATTGGTTGGAAAATAGAAGATATTCAATATAGTAAGAGAAGTGTTAAGTGGATTTATTTATTTATTGTATAATTATATATATGTATATTGTTTATTTGTAACAAAACTGGACTAGCCATGTATTTTTTTTCAATCACCAAACTATTCTACCACACTTGTATATTTAGACTCCAAGTCTTTACCTGTAATTCTAAGATTAGGAAAAAAACAGTTCATGGCTGAAAATGTAATCCACAAGCCACATAATGTTAAAATGAAAAATGAAGTTAAATCAAGACAGAGAGAAGCAAAAACACAAGAAGCCATGCTTACTCAAAGGACGATGGAAGTCGTGTTAATCCACTAAAGGGACACCAGTGAACTCCAAACGACTGCAAAAACCATCAACAAAAAATAAATATAATGGTCAATAAGATTAAATATACCCATATTCTAAAGCTCATTATTATAGAGAATCACATGAATGGTTGACATCAAATTATTGTCAAACATTTATCCAGATAAAAAGCCACCCATGATGCAGGATTCAGGTGTCAATAAAAAATCGTTGCAGAAGCCAAAGTATAATCCTCAACATATAATTCAAAAGCCAAGGTGTAAACAATAAAAAATAATGCAGATATCGTGAACAGATGAACAACCAAGTTACTATGTGAAGTGGCTATTCCAACTTAACAAGTTTGAGATACCAATGTGGGGTAGATAATGTTTCCCGATATTCTTGTCTTCCTAAAGCAAAAAGTTCAATAAATTTCTTGTTGATGCATTGATGCACATGGTATAGAACAGATATGTACAAAAGTCTCTTGGCACGTAACGACCTTAAAACATTATCATGTAGGGGACTATTTCCACAAGTATTTTTGTTAGTTCCACATGGTCTCATCCCACATGAGAATGTAGTGGGTCCCTCCATGTGAGAAGGGGACCTGTGGAACTAATAAAAATACTTGTGGAAGTATCCTTTCCCTATAATATATGATAATGAGCAAGATGATTATAGTAAATGAGAGAAAAATATCTAGTCCTTGGATCAAGCAGTGTGTGACCAAATAATGAAAATATTAGGTTATACTTTTTTCATGAGACACCATAGCAATAGTACAGTCTAAAATCCAAATTGCATAACTTTCATGTTCAAATTTAGAATTTAGAATGTTAACTGTTGAAAGAGAGACTGATTTTGGGTTTCTTCATTAATACTTCTCTTGTCATTTACATGAACTTACATTGACTTATATACTAGTTTCACACTGTAGTGCTCCCTTAACTTATGGGTAGTGCTCCCTTAATTTATGGGTCAAGATCCCTAATTTATTAATTTAGGGGATAAGATTATATCTTCTAAAACTCCGCCTCAAGTAGGTGTATAGATGTCTGGCATATCCAACTTGAAACCACTTACTACTAAGACCTTTAGTCAAAATATCAGCAAATTGATGTTCTGTTTTAACAAAAGATAAGCAAATAAGACCACTAGTTAACTTTTCTTTAATGAAGTATCTGTCAATATCAATGTGCTTCGTTCTATCGTGTTGTACAGGGTCGTTTGTAATACTAATGGCTGCTTTATTATCACAAAATAACTGCATCGGCCTTTTAGTTGCAATACCCAAATCTTCTAGCAAAGTTTGAAGCCACATTAGTTCACATATACTCAAGGCGATAGCTCAATATTCTGCTTTGGCACTGGATCTTGCCACTACGAATTGTTTCTTATTGCGTCAAGAAACAAGATTGCCACCAACAAATGAGCAGTAACCAGATGTAAAACGACGATCATTTATAGAGCCAACCCAATCCGAGTCGAAGAATGTTTCAATTCTCATATGACCATGTGGTGCGAACAATATACCTTTCCTATGAGCAGACTTGAGATATCTCAGAATTCTGTAAAGACTTTCCATGTAACAATGTCGAGAATCATGTATATACTGACTTACTATTCCTACAACATAAGATATATCAGGTCTGGTATGAGAAAGATAAATCAATCGTCCCACCAAACGTAGATATATTTCTCTATTACGATCATGAGCCACCTACTAAATGATGATTAATTTCAATAGAAGAATCAGCAGACTTACATCCCAACATGGTAGTTTCTGTTAGAAGATCAAGTATATATTTCTTTTGAGATAGAAATATCCCACTGGAAGATCTCGCAACTTCAACACCAAGAAAATATTTCAAAGACTAAAATCTTTGATCTCAAATTCTCTGGCCAAGTCTATATTTGAGATTAACTATCTCTTCTCTATTATCTCCTGTCAACATAAATAATAAGAATGGTAAGCTTGCCCTTTATTTGTTTGATAAATAGTATGATTTGCTCGACTCTGCTTGTATCCAAACCTTATCATTGCCTTTTAAAATCTACCAAACCAGGTTCTAAGAGATTGCTTCAGACCATACAGAGCTTTTCGCAGCTTAGAGACCTTACCCTCAGTGGCAGATGCCAGGAGGTATTTTCATGTACACTTTCTCCTCCAAGTTACCATGAAGGAATGTAATTTTTCCATCTAATTGTTGAAAATCCCAGCCGAAGTTTGCTGCACATGAGAACAGAGTTCATCTTCGCCACAAGAGCAAATGTCTCTTGGTAATCAATCCCATTTGTTTGAGTATACCCTTTTGCAACTAGTCTGGTTTTGAGTCTCTCAACTGTCCCATCAGACTTCTGTTTGACTGTATATACCCACTTGCATCCGACTTGCTTTTTTCGAAGGAAGAATGACTAGTTCCCATGTATCATTCTTTTTTAGGCATTCATCTCTTCTATCATATCCCGTTTCCAGTTCTCATTGCTAATTACTTCTCTCCACCCTTGAGGAACAAATATAGAAGACAAGGAAGAATCAAAGGAATGGTAGGATGCAAATAATTTATCATAAGCTAAGAAATTAGAGATAGGATGTTGGGTACATGATCTAACCCTTTTTCTAAGGACAATAGGAAGATCAATATCATCAGAAGAAGTAGGATTATGATTCTTACCATTAGCATTATTAGGACTACGTTCTGGGCAGAGTTGTTGCAGTGATGCAGAAATGGTGACCTTATTCTTGCTTCTTCAAACATAGGTCCTTAGCTTAAGCTCAGGCTCATTTTATCTAGCATGTGACTCTTGTGACTCCCCTTGTTTAGATTTATCAGAGATAACAACAGGAACATGAGAAGATTTTATAGGATAAGGTGGACTAGTACTACTTATAATACCAGACTCAAGAGGAAGCTTCTCCTCATCAATAAAATCCTCCCCCTAAGGTGGTGAGGAAGAATAAAAAGGTTCTGACTCCTAAAAAGTGACATCACGAGTGACAAAAACTGTGTGAAGGAGGGTTGATAACATTTGTAACCTTTTTGGGTGGGAGAATACCCAATGAAAACACACCTAGTTTTTCCCGAGCGGGAGATTTATTATGAACATAAAACACAACCAAAAACTCGAGGCTAAGGAGAAGGACTTGTTGTGTGTTGGAGGAAAAAAAATGGGACTTCTATTCCCAAGAATTCTAGAGGGAAGTCGATTTATAAGAAATATGGGACTTCTATTCTCAAGAATTCTAAATGGAAGTCGATTTATACGAAATGCAACAGTCAGAACAACATCTCCCCGATAAAAATTTAGGTGTGTTCATAGTGAACATAAGAGTGCGTGATACCTCTAGTAAGTGCCGATTTTTTCTTTCTACCACCCCCATTTTGTTCTGGGATTTTGACATAGGAGGTTTAAAAAATGATGCCATGTTGAGAGAGATAGGATGCAAAAGTATTATTACTACTATATTTCCGACCATTATCGCTATGTAGAATCTTGACTTTAGCTTCAAATTGGGTTTGGATCATCTTATGAAATTTTTGAAAACAGTCAAACACCTCATTTTTGGAATGAAGAAGATAAATCCAAGTTGTACGAGAATAGCAATCAATAAAACTAACAAACCGTATTAACCAGAATGGAAGACAACCCGAGAGGGTCCCCACACATCAGTATGTATAACATCAAAAGTTTCAGAATGTCGACTGTTAATAGCAGAATAAATAGAACGTTTGTATTTACCTAATTCACACGGTTTACACAAAAACTGAGTTTTGTGACACTGCTTAACTAAAGAGAGAAAAATAAACTCTAATACTGATAGATGAGGATGTCCCAGACGTCGATGTCATTGATGAAGAGAAGTCAGGTTAGATTCAAAAGTAGATTAAAGAGCCTGGGTAGCAGTCCCATCTGTAATCAGAGGCATGTTAGATGTGGGAACATCCAAATAATATAGACCACCAACTGCACTACCACTGTCAATCTTATGCTCCATCACCAAGTCCTGAAAAAAACAATGAGTTGGGAAAAAGATGACTGAGCAATGTAAGGATTCGATAAGACGCTGTATAGATAATAAGTTTGCGGTAAATGAAAGAATATGAAGAACAAATGATAATGTTAATGAAGGAGTACAAACTACTGAACCACTCCCGGAGATAGGAGAAAGAGAACCATCAGTTACTCGAACCTTATCTTTTCCAGAACAAAGCGTGTATAAGGTAAAGAAATTGGAGGACCCAGTCATATGCTCGGAAGCACCTATGACAATGATCCAACTTGCCCATGTTGATGAGACATTAAGAGCACATTGTGCATAATGAGAAGAAAGAGATTTGGAATAGAGTTGAGATTTGGAATAGAGTTTCTGGAATGCTGAGATTTCCTTAGGAGTGAGAACAGTAGTAGTTTCTGAGGTACTGGATGCATCAACAGGTGTAGTTGACATATAGGTTGGGGAACCACGACCACTACCAGACCGACCTCCACGACCTTTAGGTGTCAATGAAGCTTAAAACAACGATCTTTGATATGGTTCCTTCCCCCACAGTATCACATTCGCGGTTCTCCTTCTCGTTCGAGTGTGTGACAGAAGACTAAACGAAGACGCTAGACTAGAAGCAACCATGGCTGATCAACGGGATTTAGATTTAGAACCATCACCCGACATTACTTTCTTCCTGTTGTATTCGGGCATGAGCCTCTCGCAGTGATGGAAATGGTGTCTAACCAATCAACTGTGCTCGAACTTGATCATACTCTATGTTCAAACTAACCAAAAAATCCACAACTCTATTTTCACCAACAAACTTTTGATAAGCTGCTGCATCTTTCGTACATTAAGCTGAAAAAACTCGTTAATGATCAAGCTCCTGCCAAAGTGCATTAATCTCCAAGAAATCTAATCGATTTACGATCTTTCTCCTCGACCCATTTCATGATTCTCTTACTTAATGTCATATGCCTTAAACATATCACTAGAAATTGAAAAAGTTTGAGAGATAGCCTCCTAAAGCTCATAAGCGGCGTCTAAAAACATGTAACTGCTCCTCATAATAGGTTCCATCGAATTAAAAATCCATGTCTTCACCATGAAATTATCATATTTCCACTCCTCATGGGCCATACCAGCTTTTTCAGGCATAGTAGTTGTTCCCTGGATGAAATGTTGCATACGATTGGCCAATCAACATATAGCACGCTTGAGACCAAGCCAAATAGTTGGTTCCATCTAGTTTGAAGGGGCTTGGAACCAATGCTAAATTAAGAGTATGGTTTCTAAAAGTTTGTTGTCCCATGTTACTATTATGAACCCCACTGTTAGCACCACTTTGTTCCGCCATATAAAAGGTAGATACAATATATATCCAAGGAAAAATTTAACCAAGGATAGCAAATGATTGCACTACACTTTGAAACAAAATATATGCAGAAGAAGCAATAGGAATTTTAAACCAGTACAATAACAACAAAGAAAATGAAGCTACACACGAAATCAACCGACTGATAACGGAATAGATGAACCTGAACTAAACACAGAGAGAAGCGTCGAGGCTCTGTGTGGGCAGAGTCAAAGCGTCGAGGCACTAGAAACAAGCGTCGATTTACATTTATAAGAAGAATAATGAACGAACGTAGCTCTGATACCATGTTGAAAGAGAAACTGATTTTGGGTTTCTTCATTAATACTTCTCTTGTCATTTACATTGACTTTTCACAAGTGCTCCTTTAATTTATGGGTAGTGCTCCCTTAATTTATGGGACAAGATCCCTAATTTATGGGATAAGATTATATCTTCTAACATTAACATCTAATAAAGTTGCATAACTGTTCTGGCATTTTAGTTTGAAAAAATATTCATTGGAAGCAATTCAACAGCACTCTTGAGCATCTTTTTGAGACATTGATGTTCTCATTACAATTTGTCACAAATTGTTGACATAGTTAATAACTTGTAATTCATTCGAATACATTGATACATTGAATATAGTTACAGAAGATATCTATTAAAAAGAAACGATTTTTAGAACATTGTATATATTGATGGCTCCAATGCCAAACCAATGCAGTATGATTACCTGTAGATTGTAATTCCTAAATAAATGGAACTTTTTATCTCCTCTATTCTCACTTTTTCTATTTTCTTCTTTTTGGAACACATAATAAAGATTTACTAGGAGTCCCTAAAACAGAAAATTGTTAGCCGGCGACCACATTATGGGTTCTGGATGCAAAAAGACCACCAATAGTCAAAATTTCAACCACCAGTGATTAAAGGAGGTGGAATCATACTGATGTGCCCTGTGCCTGCATGCATAGCTCTAATAGTTAATATGCTGAGGCCCAAGTCTAACCTTCCAAAGGGGGGCCATTCAAGCTTTTATGTTCTATCATGCATATGTTCGGCACAAACATGTATTAGCATTGGTATATACGTTTAATAGTATCACAACCCAATTGCCTTATCGACTGACTGGGAATATAGACGGCTGCTGCTGTACTTTTAGCATAAGAATGAATGTCAGTCCCTTTAGCACTTCACGTAATGCAGAATGCAAACCCACCTTATCAAATATTTCAGTTAACAAGTCAATAACTATGACAGCGTTGAGAGAGATCAAAAAACTTAAAAAATCCCCTACTAAACAGTAGTGTAAATACGCATCAAAATTAAAAGTAATCCAGTGTTCCCAAAATATGGCATGGTTTCTAAGCCAATACGAAGTTTTTTTGTGAAACTTCAGCTTGTTTAAGAAAATGGCAGACATACTACATAGGCAACGCAAGTTTACATGATATACCTAGAAACAAAGTTCAAAATTTCAAATTAATATTGATACAACTAGAAAGAAAAAAAAAAAGGTAAACAATTTTATCTAAAGCTGCTTTGCTAAAATGGAATGAGGCTAACAGTAGGGCACCAATACACTGTAAGGGTGTCGTAGCCAATTGAAAGTAAAACAATAGCTGCCACACATTTCAATGATATCAAGTGATTTGTCACCTTTTAACATAAATGTTATGATAATTAATAGTTTCTTTTGGGGTTGAGTAAGAACCATAGATATATCAATTAGCCTTATCAATCAGATCAGACATAGAATTGAAAGATTGAACGAATCTACATAAGAATAATAATAATGCACAAACTCGAGCCTCAAGGGGTTATATAAAGTTGTAGCGGGCCTCTTGATAAGTGTCTTAATTAGGTATGTGTCCCGGGTGGGAAACTCTGCGGAAGAATTATCTCCTGCGGGACACCAAAAATTGACTTATCTATGGACTTTTTGGTATGCATGGTTTGTGGGGGTATTGCTTGAACTGGTGATTTACTCGATGCACACCAGATGTTAGTGGCAGCGAGTTCCTCCATTCTCAGAAGAATAAAACACAAAAGACTTAAAAGATATGACAAAAGAAGCTGCAGAGATAACCATAAGGCTCTATTAGAAAAAGTGTGCTACTAGAATTCTGTTACCATTTCAGAGTAGCTTAGATCATAAAGATCCTCATCATGAGCCCATTCCTCCAAGTTGAATTCAGTAAATGGCCGACCACCATTTGCATAAAGCCATTGACCCTTCTCAATTTTTCGACAGTTGGGACACTGCATCGCTCCCTTCACATTAAATGCAGAACCAATGCAATCTGCGGGTAATCACCACACAAAAATAACAAGATCAGAAAAGAAAAGCAGAGCTGTCATAACTCATCAACAATTATTGAGAAAAAAAGTATCTAGTACGCAGGAAGACGTGAAATATTTTATATAGTTTTATGAACATTTCCAGAAATCAAGAATTGAGAGCTTGCGCTCTGGAACTTTTAAATTGAAATCAGGACCTTGAATTGAAATATATGCAGTAATTTAAGTTTGGTCGGAACTTTTAAATTGGAAGCAGTACCACATCCAAAAGCTTCTGATATAACTTCTTAACTAAAGAAGTATCAGCATAAGGGCCTTGAGCTTGTTAGTCAAAAAATGTTATTGAATGAGAAAATGTCTCGTGTCAGGAAACACGTCAGTAGACTAGGTGCTTTTTCTGTGGGATAGGTAAAACCTGACAATAATGAAAACAGACTAGTCCGTAATGGCAATAATGAAATTATTGCCATAATTTCTTTCACCAATATAGATGTTTGGTTATTACTTATTATTTTTCCTCCTACATAGGTTGGAGTACAATTCAATGAAAATAACTATCAACAACCTTATACCTCAGTGAAAAATCCCTCCTCACATACATTCTATACAAATATTAATTATTGTCTCAATTGATACCCTTTGCGTCATAAGCGTTTGCGGCTTCAATTTTTTGGCGAGATCCATTAACCATAAAAAGGCATTCAAGAACTTCCAGTCACATATTAAATATGTTACGAAAAGTCCAGAGACATTTTTTAAGAACAAAAAAAGAAGTTAAGTAGAATTGTACATTGGTCATGCCATGAATTAGTTACTAGTTGAAGACTCGGGGTAGTTGTTTAAGCGATCAAAGATGCAGCTTCTAATATGCTTCTCACCTAGATGTCGTGTTGGCGCATATGTTGCCCCTGCTTCCACTAGGAAAAAATATAAAAAATAATATGCTAAAGATTTTTTTTATGAAATTCAGATATAAATGAAGGTGAAGTGACAATCCTCCAATTCTTTTTTCCTTCCTTGGATTTTAGGCGTGCAAAACTCAGTTTATATTTTTAAGAAGCCATTAATTTGGAAGTTGAGAAAAGGCTGCTTGCTATGAGAATATTGAGTTTGCTTGTTCATAGAATATTGATATATAATTGATGTAATATTCTTCAACTAACCATTACTATGTTTTGTAGACATATGATAATTTAAATTACATCATCAACGAGAAGCTTGGTACAACATGAATGAAAAACTACTTGAACAACAATTGTATCTTTCTTTTTCTTAATTAAATAGAGTCCCTTTAATTACATGCACAGGCAAATGTAAAACCTTGATTACGAACTTAGATCAGCTTTAGGTGGTTCTGTTAGCTTCTAAGAAGGTTCTGAATCCTACCTTTAGGCAAAAATTTATGTAATTCTAATAGTAGATCAATCCTGCATGTGGTGGAGGATCTAAGTAGGGGTTACTAAACCAAAACTATTATACCATCCTAAAGAATATATATATATATATATATATATACTATTTACAAAAATAACTATTATACAATCCTACATGCCCTAAACGTTTAGACATAGGTAAGGCAACCTCATAGGCAGACCGCCGGTGCCGCTGCCCCCCCCGCCCCCCGCCTCCGCCTCTGCCTAGTTCCGCCTCTGCATATAATACACCTCAGTGAAGAGATGCCACAGAGCCACAAGTGAGTCTAAGTAAAGATGGGGTTTGACAGAGGCAATACATACAATATCAAGTTGATCTAACCTTCCGGAGGAACATATGTATCAAGCTGAACTGCTTCAAAGTTGCAATGCATTACCAGACATCCATGATAAACAGGTGAACAACATTGCTATAAGCCTATAATAGATAAACTGAATATCACTTTGTCGCAAAATGAAAGTCCACTTAAAAGGTTGAAGTCATTAAGAAACGCCTGAATTTAGTGTAATCCAAGTCCAAGAACACAATATGATAATGAATATGTTGAGATTTAGTCCATTAGAGAACTCTTCAGTTTTGTGACAGGGGAGTAGAATCAACGCATAAATAGATAAATGTGAATTGAGAATCACCAACCCTTGGAATACCATTTCCTACATCTATAGACTTGTGGAAATGGCAATGCACTCCATACAAATGATATTGCTCAAAAATTTCAACTAAACCATAGCCAAAATTTCCTTTCAAAGTAACTTTCTAGAGAATTTTTTCTAGGTTAATACACATAATGTGATCAACCCATTGCAAAAATGATAACTCCTTCAATAAACACTACCTCATCTAACAGGATCCCCCACAAAAAAATTAAGGGAACAACTCTTGACCTCAACAAGCAGTTAATCAATTCACTTTGCTAGCTCAAAAAATCTTCAAATATACCACATGTAAAAAACATTTCCATTCACTAAAATGGTCAAATGAAATTACACAAGCTAAACACAAACTCAAACAAATCAATCAATAATCACAACGTTCAAATTTATAAACATTTAGATCCCAACAATTTCTTAATCAACTCATAAATAACATACCAAGGTGAAATTCATGACCGCATTGAAGCTTCGCCCATGATCGATCCCCACTGTCGGTGACAGCCTCGAGGCATATGGAGCAGGAAACTGCGGTCGTTTTGCCGCCTCCATCTCCATCATCTAAAATATCAAGATTGCCCAATCCCATAACAAAACCCGGTAACTATAACTTATAGATATAATTAATCAAAATGTTCTTCAAATCTCATTCAATCTTCTCCAACAATTCTACAATTCAAGCAATTTGATGCTTAGTTTAAGAGGAGATTAACCGTTACTTCTCTCAAATCTAGGTTCTGATCAGAGAGAAAGCTGGAGAAATTGCGGAGACGAAGGAGAGATGAGGAGAAACGAAAACTGAAGCAAGTTTTCTTCTTCGCTGGTTTTTCCTATTTCTTTCCGTCTCTCTCCTCAGCCGTCGGATTTGGGATTTGATGTGTTGACGTTAGTAATAACCGCTGTCCGGAAAAAATAAATTTAAAATTATTTATTATAGATATGATGACGTGTTGACTTCGTATAGATGTAAATTAGTTGACCCACCTCCTTATTTTTTCAAAAAAGAAAAAAGAAAAGAAGTAAGGTGTGTTTGATAAAAATTGAATGAATCTAAATTTGAATTTGAATTTGAATTTGAATTTGAATGAAAAAATTTATTTAATAATTGACATGTCTGAAACATCTGAATAATAGATTTTTATTATTTTACCCTCTAAAAAAATTCAAAATTGTTATAAAGTATTTAATATTACTTAATATAATAGTTAATATTGTAAAAAAAAAACTTCATTCAGCTCTTATTCAGTCCATTCAGCCAAAAAAATGACATTAAACCATTCAGTCCAAATCGTCTGAATGGCTGACCAAATCAACCATTCAAACAATTTTTTTTTTCAAAACAAACGCATTTAATGGCTGACCGATTTAGCCATTTACACATTCAAACCTAAATAAACAGCCTCTAAATTAACCCAGCTATATAAGTTCCCTTTTGTAGTTAAACCGGTCGGAGTTGAACCGGACTTAATAAATGTGCAATTTGGTGAATGAATTCGACTCGATTTATAAATAAATCTAACTTGAACTCGAATTGAACTTAAACTCTACTTGTCTAATATTTTATTATAATATAAAAATAAATAAATGTATTATTGGATTGATTTTTTATTTCATTCGACTCACTGTATTATATTTTTTTAACAAAACATTACAAAATCCGTCCAAACTAGTTGACTTTTAACGTCAAAAAATAAAAAAAATTTAATTTTATTCAACTATCCACATGGATTTTCCAGATTCGTCCACGTGGTTGCCATAATGGAATTAAATGATTATATTTTATAAAAACAAATTAAATCAAATTAAACACTTTAAAAAATAATTATGTTCCCTTCTTCACTTCTATCCGCATCGTCCCATGGCTGCCGTAATCAATTAAACCAACCATAGTTGTCGACGCCATCCACCATAACAATCAAGTTGCCATCGTCCAAGTCGTCGACTCATGATTCATCACTTCCTTTGCTCATAATTTTCTACCTGGGCGGCCACAAATCAGTTCAACCTTCTTCCATCCACCTTCATGCATGGGCTGAACTAGGGGGGTGAGGGGGGTCATATGAGCCCCCAACCTTGAAATTTGAAGAATGTTAATATTAGTTAAATTTGATCTTTGTTATGAGATGGTATTAATTTATTTGATTTGAAAGTCCAATAATAATCTAGAAGGGGGGTTGAATAGATTATTACAGATTTAAAAATTATTTAAGGCCTTTTTGAATTTTTTTAAATAATTAATTTGCAGTGTTAAAAATTAATATGCAGGATAGTAAAAATTCAATCACACAATACACAGAGATTTATCTGGTTCACAACATACACCCCTTGGTATGTTGCTACGTCCAGTCTCAAGTTCCTACTTGGAACTTGAGATCCTATTACTATCAGTAATGATCAACTCCTTCAACAGGCGGAGAAGCCTTTACAAAGTTTTAAAGATAAACTTCTAACTAATCCCAACTAATCTATCTTGGACAGCAAGCACCCCACTCCTTCCTCAAGTTTTAGTTGTAACACCTTTTGAGTTCAGTTTTATTCTATGATCTGGTCTTGAAACAACATCCTCTTCCTCACCTCACAAGTACACTAGAGATCTAGCTTCTCATTGACCTCTCTAAGACTCTGGTTTTGGTCGAAGAATTACTCGTCTTTCTCACAGGTACATAAAATAAACTAACTCTGACCTTTTCTCCTTTTTACAAATGATTTACAACAATGTGCTTCTCAAATAAGCAGATATAATTTAGTACAAATGGATGCTTCTTAGTAAGCAGATATTAATTTATGCTTTGATCAAATAATACTTCTGTGTAAGCAAATATGTAAATTATGCACTTTAAAAAGAATTAATAATTCTATAAAGAGTGTTTTTCTATGGATAATATAAATTTGTTTCTTAATTAAACTTGACCGAATATTTTATGAGTTGTGAATAAATTCAATCAAACAATAAGTATAATGTTAGTTAAACACAATTTGATATAACAAATATTATTAGTTAAACTCAAATAATATATAAGAATATTTTATCTATTATGTGAACTTTTTTATAGATAATGTCACTTAGTACTTTAAGGAATCGACGGTTCAAATTCCTCTTGGTAGAGGTGTATCTCCGTAGCCTTGAGGACGCCTAAGTGTGACAAAATTTATAATTCTCATTAATTGATATTTATATAAATATTTAAATAGATCACTACGATTCTCAAACCGGTTCGGATGACTACTCTTTTGGAGTAGTAGATCTCGATTGTTGTTTTGAGCTATCAAGTGTCGTATCTATTTTATAATATTTATATAAATAATATCAATAAAAGATTACTAAAGACTTTAAGGAATCGACGGTTGGATTCCTCTCCGTAGAGGTTTATCTCCGTAGCCTCATGCGCCCAAGTATTCTTTTATTTGATAAATAGATGAAATATGAGATATATAAAATTGTTTAGAACAATATGTATTTGTATATCTAAATAAAATGCAAGTAAGAAATAATTCAATGAAATTAAACTTATCTCAATACTTGGACCAATTTTTCTCTTCAAAATAATCGTAACTTTTGTATGAAGAGATATAAACTTTTGAGATAATGTAGGCAAGGAGAGTATGATTTTCTTTTCACTGAATTGGTAAAAACCAAATGAATGAAATACTCCCTATTTATAGGAAATTTGAAGTTAGAGCAAAAATGTAATTTCAAAAACTGATTTTTGAATGTACGGTTATGATCAAACATTTTTGAATTGAATGGTCCAGATTAATTAATCTTTTTTGTGAAAGAAGCTTGAAAAGCGCCTGGACCTTTTTTTTTAAGCTTTGATCATTTAATCTTTGTGAACACATGTCATCAAGCTTTACACTACTAAAGACACACACTGGTTTCAAAGATACGCACACACACACACACACACACACACTTGTACACATTAATTACACATATTAGTATGTAAATAGTAAGTATAATAACATATTACTATATACGGTATAATATATATACATTTGATAGTTTTAAGTATTTTGAAAATATTTTGCCCAACTTTTATTTTTTTAGAAAAAGAAATAGGGTATCCTTGCCTTGAATAATTTATGAATTAATTTATTTAACACTTGACATATAATTTATCAAGGTCAATAATAAATTAATTCAAGTAAAATAGAATAAATAAATAAATAAATAATTATTTAAAAGATAATTGTTATCATCAAAATATATAAGAAAAATTATACCTATCAATCTCCCCCTTTTTGATGATGATAATTATAAAAATATTTTTGGGTTTAGAAAAACTCTCCCTTAAATTGTGAACCCCTATATAATAGATTCAATCAATCACAATTAATCATAGCAGTTAAAGTCCATACATGGCAGTTATATAGCAGTTCATATATAGCAGTTAAAGTTCATTCATAGCAGCAGTTATATATATAATCATATTTTTCTTCTCCCCCTTTGTCATCATAAAAAATGACGGGGTAAAGAAAAGAACCTGTAGTAAATACGGTTAGAAATCCTGCAAATATATATAAACCGATTATCAGTAGTAGTAATAGTAGTAGTAATAGAGGGGACAGGGATTAAGGATTACAACTGTGGCCAAATAGTTAGTTAAGGGGAGGGTTTAGGGATTACAATAACCAAAGTGTTAGTGAAGTCAGTATATGAAGTTAGATTTCCTCAAGATTGAGAGGAGAAAAATTCAACAGATCATTAATATTTCTTGCAGAATCAGCTGATGAGAGAACAGGAACAGGATCAGCCAGGGGTGGAACTGCGAAGTCAGGGGCAGTACTAACGTTGAAAGGGTCCATAAACATGTTGTTGCGCTCCAGGAGTAAGCAAACCACAGAATGAATGACATGTAAAGATATTTGGACATCTTCCAGTTTAGCTAATAGGAGAGACTGATTGTGCAATAAGAGTTGTTCCATGCTATTGAGAGAATTAATTTTTGTAGTCAGAATGATATTTTCTACAAAGGCGTCATGATCAAAGGGTTTAAAGATGCTAAGAGGCTGTGGGGGCAAGTTAAGATGGGCTACTATATTGCTTGTAGGGATTGACTGAGAGTGAAGAGTGGACAGAGGAAGATTTAAATGGTGGAAAATGCGTGTAAGAAGGAGACCGAATCCAAGACAGTTAGTGTGAAAACAATGTTCAAATGAGGACAATAAGAAGTAAGCAAGATTATATGGCAGACCTTCATTGAGCAATCCTTTGATGAGTTCTAAATCAAAAGGCAATAATTTTCTGTCATCTCGAACGGGCATAAATTTTTCCTTAAGATTTTACCAAGGAATTGACACTCAGCACTTAAAAACTCGAGATCGATTTTGCATGGGAAGTCAAATAACAGAGCAGGTACTGTTTGGTCAATAACAACAGATAGATTAAACTTAAAGAGCATACATTCTTCGACAGAGATGCCAAAGGGATGAAGATAAGAGTTAATGCGACGTAACTCAAGTGTAGATGGATGCAACTGAAGAGCATTTACAAGAAATAGTTCATCTATGACATAAGGTTGGCCTTGAATACAGGTATTGATAGTCTTTAACAGGCCAGAAGAGTTATGTAAGAATTCCATGTGAGAATAAAATTCGGCCATAAGGCTTGGAAAAACAGACTTATCATTAAAGGATATCAAACAATCCCACCCAACATTTTGAAAAATTTCAAACAGTTTGGGAAAATGATGAAATGTAATTACATTTCCAGGACATAGATTATGTCTCATGGACCGGTATTTAGACTGAGCAGATGAAGTGGTGAGAGTTGGAACAACATTTGAAAAGTTGAATTCAGAGTTAAGAGACGAAGCTTTCCTTTTTGAAGACATTAAGTTAGTAATGACAAGGATAGATGCAGGGAAGATAGGTGAAAATATGAAGTGGAAGAGTGAGGATAGAGAAACATGGAACATTTTTTTTAAAAAAAGGTTTGTATATATATAGAAAGATGAAGTTCGACAGGTAATATAACCAAAGAAGCATTTAATATCCTAAGGGGAAAATATTTGGAAAACAGTATCAATATTTAATTGAAATAGTAAGATGAACACTGTTTGTTAAAAAAAATGGTAAAAAGAGAACAGTGATCGGTAAAAAAAAATAAATAAAATAAAAATTCCACATGTCGTTAAAGAGTAAAACTATCTTAGTGAAATTATAATTTCAGGCATTAATTTTTCAAAGAAGCAGGTAAAATGCAAGATTACAATATTTATAGCACATCTGAGATGAAGATATAGCAGTAAATGCAATAAATAACCCAGTGAATACACATTATATAAGAAGTAGAAAGTAATTCAGTGGACATCAGTATCCACACAATATATGAGCAAAATAAATCCAGTGGACATTAGTAGTCACACAACTAATCGATATGAAGAGATATAAAGGGTATACCAGAGGTGATAGTTAGCATATACCTGTTCCAGTAAGCTCAGCATGTTGTCGTTCTTAGTGAAAGCAGCATAAAGCGCAATCGAAATGCAGAGATATAAATATAAATATATATATATATATGTATATATACGTGCATGTATATATATTTTATATATGTATGTATATAAAATATAAAAATAAAGAAATTATATATATATAGTAATAATATTTTTTGAGAATAAAGTTGAAAGAGGTTAAAGAGATATGAACAGAAAAAAAATGATCAAGTTATGATTTTGGTTGAAGTCTTAAATATAAAATGCATTCTGCAAAAATACACACGGAAACTAAAAAAAATGGAAGAAAATAGAAACAAAGAAGGGTTCAATGTTTTTTTTTATCTCGAAAAAAAAAAATATATTTGTATGCACCGAATATTTTATAAGATTAAGCAAGAAAAATTTGTGTAGATACGGTGAACAAAGAAACCCTAGGAAGATTTATATGTTTGATGCAAAAATTTGAGATTTAAAAAAAAAACTTTTGTTTTCAAAAATACAGACAAAAATAGTTTGAGTGTCCCAGAAAATTAAAAAAATTGAACAAGCATTTTCAGATTCCTAGAAAGGCAGAACCCAAAAAAAATGCAGGTAATGTTCACTGAACAAATCCTAACTCTTTACAAAATGTAAGAACAGAGACAAAGAAAATGAAATCCTAAGTTTGGGATGAAAAGTGAGGATCGGTTAAGAAACCCTAAAAATTAATTCAACCATTAGAAAGAATTTGAAGCAATCAGATCATATCAAACATTTGCTTGAAAATCAAAAATGTAAACATTTTTAAAGATTTCAAAATACAGATTTGGTCAAGGAAGAAATCAGAGATTAGCAGATCTACAAACATCTTTCGATTTAAAATCAGAGATGATAAAAATGATAGAGAAATCGTGACATATTTTTGGAAAGATTTTATGGTGAAGAAGAAAATAGAGAGCAGTAAGGTCAAAATGACGCCGAAGATACCGATTAGAGTGATCAGTGAGGTGTATCAGATGAACGAAAGGGAGAGAGAGAGAGCGACAGATGAGAGAGTTGAGAAGAGAGAGAAAAAGATATTGAAGAAAAATGAAATAAAATTAAAAAATATATATTTATAGTTTGATTTACCAGATGATCCAACGGTGGAGAAGATAGACCAGATCTTAATCAACGGCCAGAATTCTATTTGAGTTGTGTTTCTTTCAAGAACTGATCCAATGGATGAGATTAGCTCGTGGACTTGATCGGATGGCTCAACGCAACGATCCGTGCGCAGAAGATCTTTGATATGTCATTGGTTGAATTAGAGGGACACAACTTGACTAATTTTGACCATTGGATGTGTACAATTAATGGTGCAGATTTAGTAAAAATAGATATTAATGATAATAAACTATTGAAGTATGTAAAAAAAAAAATAGAAAATAAATTAAAATAATTAAGGACAGTTGTCTAGCATACCTAGCTCAATTCTTAATTTACAAAATCTGTCTGAACTTAGTGGTTTAGTAAATATATCTGCTATGTTTAATTCAGTGTCAATATGTTCTAATTTAATATTTTCGTTATTAACATGATCACGTAAAAAATGGTGCCTAATGTCTATATGTTTTGACCTAGCATGCAAGACCTGTATTTTTGCTTAGATTTATTAGTCTTGGTATTATCACTTAAAATCAAAACACGATCAAATTTTAAATTATAATCGCGAAATGGTCCGTTTCATCCACAATATTTGAGCACACAAGATCGCGATACGCGCAACGTATTCTACTTCAGTGGTTGAAATAGAGACAGAGTTCTACTTTTTAGAAAACCACGAAACTAAACATCCCCCTAGGAATTTACAAGTACCGCTAGTACTTTTTCGATCGACATGATGACCAGATAGTGAGTCCCGAAAAACATACGAGATTAAATGGTTGATCCTAAGGATACCATAGACCTAAATCAGTGGTGCCTTTAAGATATCAAAAAATTCTTTTCACTACGGTCAGATGAGATTCTTTGGGATCAGCTTGAAACCTGGCACATTTACAAACACTAAACATGATGTCAAAGTTTCTTGGCGATTATATATAATGACTTCCTATCATTCCTCTATATTTCTTAGAGTCACATGATTTTCCATTTTAAATCGATAATTAATTTATCCGTTGTTGACATAGGAGTGTTAAGAGGTTTTGTTGATTCTAAGCCAAATTTCTTGATCATTTCTTTATAGTATTTAGATTAAGATATATGAATACCTTTTTCTCCTTGTTTGATTTGTAGTCCGAGGAAGAAGTTTAATTGTCCCATCATGCTCATTTCAAATTCTTTACTCATACTTTCAGAAAACTCATCATTTACATAGTAATGTTAGTGGAGCCAAAAAATAATATCATCAACATATATTTGAATAACCAAAATATCATCATTTTTATTTTTAGTAAGCAGGGTAGTATTGGCGTCAGCCTCGTTTAAAGACATTTTTAACAAAAATTTACTCAACCTTTCATACCAAGCTCTTGGAGCCTGTTTTAAACCATATAGAGCTTTATGTAATTTATAAACATATTCAGGATGACTAAAATCTTCAAATCCAGGAGGTTGTTTAACATAAACTTCCTCTTCTATAACACCATTTAAAAATGCAGATTTAACATCCATTTGAAATAGTTTAAAATTCTTGTGGCATGCAAATGCTAACAACATACGAATAGATTCAATTCTGGCAACAAGAGCATAGGTTTCATCATAGTCAATTCCTTCCATTTGATTATATCCTTGTGCAACTAGTCTTGCTTTATTACGAATAACAATTCCATTTTCATCAAGTTTATTTCGAAATATCCATCGAGTTCCAATTATTGAAACATCTTTAGGTGGTGAGACTAATTCCCATACTTTATTTCTAGTGAATTGTTCAAGTTCTTCTTGCATAGCCATTATCTAGTCTTCATCTAGTAAAGCATCTTTTATCAATTTAGGTTCAATTTGAGACAAGAAAGACAGATGACCAGCTAGATTATGCGCTTATGATCTAGTGATAACTCCTTTTTCAATATTTCCAATAACATTTTCTGTAGGATGATTTTTAATAACATGAGACTCTTTAGGCAACTCATTTAATTGAGGGTTTGGATTTTCAAGGGGATTTTCATTAATAGGTGGAGATGTATTATTGAGTTTTGGTTCTTCCATATTTTTGAGAATATCTTCAATGACAACATCATTATCAGTCAGTTCTTTGTATTTTGGAGGAGGCAGAGTTTCATCAAAAGTCACATTCATTGATTCTTCCACAACTAGACTTCTTTTGTTGAAAACTCTGTATGCTTTACTATTAAGAGAGTATCCAAGAAAAATTCCTTCATCAGATTTAGGATCAAATTTCAATAGGTGTCCTTTGGTGTTTAGAATAAAACATTTGCTCCCAAAAACACGAAAATAATTTATTTTTGGAGTCCTTTTATAGTAGAGCTCATAGGAGTTTTGAGCAAAACAGTCTTAATAAAAACATTTAAAATATAACATGATGTTGTTTACATCGCTTCAAATTTCAAAAATATTTTGGAAGGCGATATTCATTTAACATTGTATTAGCCATTTCTTGTAAAGAACGATTTTTCCTTTCAACAACACCATTTGACTGGGGAGTATAGGGAGCAGAGAAGTTATGACTTATACCATTCTCATCACAGAACATAATGAAATCAGAATCGTCAAATTTTTTTCCGTGATCAGATCAAATATAAACAATAGAACTTCCCTGTTGATTTTGAATCTTTTTACACAGAGTAGAAAAAGAGTTAATAGCCTCATTTTTAAATTTTAAAAAATCTACCCATGTAAATCGTGAATAGTAAATCAACCAAAACTAGAATATATATACAAAGACCACCCATGTTGTGTTTGGGGATTGGTCCAACATGGTCCATAATGTAACAATTCTAAGGGTTGAGAGGTAGACACAGTAAACTTAGGTTTATGTGATGCATGAATTTGTTTTCCTAATTCACAAGCTTCACAGATATGGTCTTTAAAAAATTTTAATTTAGGAAGACCACGGACATGTTCTTTAGAGGAAATGTTATTTAAGAGTTTCATATTTATATGTCCTAGTCTGCGATGCCATAGCCAAGGATCTTCATTTGCAGATACAAGACATATGTTATCTAAATGAGAGTAAGTATCTAAGTTACAGGTATATACATTTTAATATCTAGGACAAACTAAAATCAATTTACCAGATTGATCAAAAATAGAGCAATTATGTGTACTAAAGGATATTCTGAAATCACTGTCACATAGTTGACTAATAGATAGAAGATTATACCTGAGTCCAGTAACTAATTGAACGTTGGAAATGGTTATGTGTTCATAACCAACACATCCAACTCCAATTATTTTACCTTTATTGTTATCACCAAAAGTTACCTCACCAAAGTCTGTAGCTTGCAGATTTTTTAATTTGGTCTTGTCTCCAGTCATATGTCTTGAGCATCCACTATCAAGATACCATTTGCTTTTATTTAAATCAACTGCAAGACATACCTGCAATATATGTACTAGTTTTTATAGGTTGGTACCCTTTAAATTGAAGGGTCTTGGGGTGAGTTTTCCATTTTGTATAAGGAGTATTTGAAGTTTCCTTTACAAAACTGGGCATAGGATAATCAATTTTAGCAGAAAGAAGCATTCTATGAGTAATTGGATTGTGAGAAGTATGATAATGTTGCTTATGAAATTCTCTTCTTGTTATGGTTGGTGCAGTATATGTTTCCTTGGGAACCCAAATCATTTTTCCTTTATAGTTTCCATTTCTAGCATTGCACATATAAAAAGAGTGACCATTTCTGTTACAATATGCACATTTTTTGAAAGGGGATATATGACTTTTATTTTCCTTAATTTTAACATGATATAGTCTTTTATCTTTTGATTCACTTGTTCACCGGTATATCCTAAACCTTCTTTATTAAAGCTACATTTTTGTTGATTTAACATGACATCAAGATTTTCCTTTCCTTTTGTAAATTTATAAATTATATTATTTAAATCTTCACGCTTTGGTTAAGTTTTCAATTATGCAATTATGGTTTTCTATATCATCTTTAACCTTGAATTTCCATCTTTAATTTCTTTAATTTCACTTGATCTTGCAATTGATTATCTTCATTGATTCATGAGTGTTGAATTTTCAATTTCAAGATTTTCAATTGAGATGATAAGTGAGGAATTCTCTATTTCAAGATTTTTTTATTAATTTCTTTAAGTTGTACCAATTCTTCTTTATTTTCTAAGTTTATTTCATTTAAACTTTCGTTAGTGATAATTAAATTAGCATTTTCAATTTCAAGACTTGTATTTATTTTTCTTAATCTTTCTAATTCTTCTTTTAATAGTTCATTACTTTCATATAACTGACTATAAGCTTCTTGTAATTCATAGTGTTCTTCATTTATATTTTCTAGTGTGTATGAAGAAAATGAAGTGCTAGCCAGTTGATGTTCAGAATTTACCTCAGATCTTGGTGATGAGTCATTATCTGCCATTAGACAGAGATTTGCAACTTCTTCAATTTGTTCAGCAGTTTCTTCCTCTTCACTTAGATCCCATCCTTCTTCAGCTACAAAAACTTTGTTGTTAACTAGTTTTGGATAGTCCTTCTTGAAGTGTCCGGGCTGCTTACATTCGAAACATGTGTTTGAATTTTCATTTGGATTGGTACTTCTGAAGTTGTTGTTATTTGTTTTGAAATTTCCTCCTTGCTTCTTTGATTTGAAGAATTGTTTGCCTTTGAAGTTGTTGAAGTTGTTGTTTGTTTTCATGAAGCCTTTGCCATATTTTCTTGCTTTGCTTTGAATTACTCTTCTGAGTTGTCTAGATAGTAGAACAACTTCATTGTTATCTAGACTGAGAAGTTCTTCATTTAATTCTTCATCGTCACTTTCTTGATCCATTAGGAGAGCTTTGAAGGCGATTCCTTTCTTTTTGAGATCTGTGTCTGATCCAGCTTTTTCAACTAACATATCGACTTCACGGGCATGAAGATTTCCAATGAGATTCTTCATAGGATATGTGGTTAGATCTTGCATTTCTTTGATTGCTGTAACCTTCATTTTCCAAATGGATGAAAGGGCTTTGAGAATTCTTCTGTTTTTCTCATTTGTAGTGTATGCTTTTCCCAATTGCTCTAGCTCATCAATGATTCTGGAAAATCGAGTTTCCATATCAATGATTTTTTCTCCTTCTTCAAGCTTGAAGCTTTCATATTCTTTAATTAGAGCATCTTTTCTGGTTTCTTTGATGTGATTGGTACCTTCATAGGTTACAATTAATTTTTCCCAGATTTCCTTTGCATTTTTACAATTACTAACTCTTTTGTATTCTTTTTCAATCAAGGCGCTGGTTAGTACTTGTTCTGCTCGGGATGCAACATTCATGATCTCTTCTTCTTCAGCAGTAAATTCAAATGTCTTTTTCTATAGTCTTTTCTCCTTTAATTTTGGTTGGAATTTGTACACCTCGTTCGATGGCACACCAAATTTTGATTCCTTGGGATTTGACATAGATTTTGAATTTGTTTTTCCAGGTGGCAAAATTTGTACCATCGAATAGTGGAGGTCTGGACATAGATAGTCCTTCCCCGCAACCAGTAGCATTGTAGGCCATGGATCTACTCTTAGGTATGCTGTATATACTCAACAAACAAGTTAAAAACCTTTGCTCGATACCAATTGAAAGTCCAATAATAATCTAGAAGGGGGGTTGAATAGATTATTACAGATTTAAAAATTATTTAAGGCCTTTTTGAATTTTTTTAAATAATTAATTTGCAGTGTTAAAAATTAATATGCAGGATAGTAAAAATTCAATTACACAATGCACTTGAGATTTATCGGTTCACACCAACATACACCCTTGGTATGTTGTTTTCGTCTAATCTCAAGTTCTACTTGGAACTTGAGATCCTATTACTATCAGTAATGATTAACTCCTTCAACAGGCGGAGAAGCCTTTACAAAGTTTTAAAGATAAACTTCCAACTAATCCCAACTAATCTATCTTGGACAACAAGCTCCCCACTCCTTCCTCAAGTTTTAGTTGTAACACCTTTTGAGTTCAGTTCTATTCTATGATCTGGTCTTGAAACAACAGCCTCTTCCTCACCTCACAAGTACACTAGAGATCCAACTTCTCGCTGACCTCTCTAAGACTCTGGTCTTGGTCGAAGAATTACTCATCTTTCTTACAGGAACATAAAATAAACTAACTCTGACCTTTTCTCCTTTTTACAAATGATTTACAACAATGTGCTTCTCAAATAAGCAGATATAATTTAGTACAGATGGATGCTTCTTAGTAAGTAGATATTAATTTATGCTTTGATCAAATAATACTTCTGTGTAAGCAAATATGTAAATTATGCACTTTAAAAAGAATTAATAATTCTATAAAGAGTGTTTTTCTATGGATAATATAAATTTGTTTCTTAATTAAACTTGACCGAATATTTTATGAGTTGTGAATAAATTCAATCAAACAATAAGTATAATGTTAGTTAAACACAATTTGATATAACAACTATTATTAGTTAAACTCAAATAATATATAAGAATATTTTATCTATTATGTGAACTTTTATAGATAATGAGACGCCCCCAAAATAGGTATACGTCACCCATCTTGGGTCGCCAGATACATGGTACAGAATACAAATACAATCTTAAATATACAACAAAAGCTGTGAGTTTTAATACAAATATTGTCTTCTAGACAATATCCACTCTCGTAATAAGTCCTCATTACAATTATTATCACTTTATTTCATAGAATAGTGAGGACTACTAATGCTATCATCTCGGACCATCACTCCGTTCCCGACTAGTCCCGCTACGTTCTCATTTCAAGAGAACGGTGAAAGAAAGGGTGAGCTCAACTAGCCCAAGAAGAAATATTATGACTAAGATAATGCAGGATAAATTATCATTAGCCTTCAACAATGTTAAAGCGATAAAATACAATAGACAACAAGTTTAACCTGCGGCGGAATAAGCAATCCATTAAAAGAGTCAAGTAGAGAATAAAATCTACTATCTTTTATGATTTAAAAGGTTTTTCATCACTTTTATCGTTGGGACTCAGCTTAATAAATAATCCACATCATCCTTGCACTATGGCTAAGGATATTCATTAGGGTCACGACCACAAATTATCCATGCACTACTGGCCAAGGATATTCGTGTATTCATCAATGGTCATGATCATGCCAACAAGCGTCCATCAATGCACTACGCCAACAATGAGGACTTTACCACATCATTTGTAACATTACTACCATGATTATACCGAATAATCCACAGTCATAATCATACCAAGTCCATCTATGCACTACACTGAATACAGATGACTTTTAAAAAAAATATAAACATGATGATGATGATAATGATATAAGAATTCAATAAAACAAGTTCAAGAATTAGTTTATCTCAGAACTAATAACGTCCAAATTGTCAACATGATACTTCTTTGTAGAGTAAAATTCAAGAATGGTCGGAAGAATATTTCCACGAAAAGATCTTTGGATGAAGCGTTTATATATCAATGATATTCCACTAATTTCATGGAGTATAGAAGTCAAAACTTTAACCAACTGAGTATAATAAGGAATATAATAACAAAAGAAATCACCATGCATGTGATAGATAGCACAGACAGGTTATTCCAACAGAATAATAAATACGGAACCAAGTCCGGCGTAAAAAGCACAGACATGATATTCTAACAAAATAATAAAGAATGGAATAACATAAGGATTTCACCAAGTATAGGGGAGTCCGCGTATACAGGTTATTCCAACAAAATAATAAAGACGGAACCAGTCCCACAGAAACGTAAAAGCATATGAACAAGATATTCCAACAGAATAATAAAGAATGGAATAACATAAGGATTTCACCAAGTATAAGGTATGCCGCGTATACATGTTATTCCAACATAATAATAAAGATGGAACCAGGTCCGGCGTAAAACGCACAGACAGGATATTCCAACAAAATAATAAAGAATGGAATAACATAAGGATTTCACCAAGTATAGGTACGCCAGCGTATCTACAAAGTTATGTATAGGGTATGCCATGTATCAAAGTTATTCCACAGAATAATAAAGAATGGAATAATAGAAGTTTTCTTCATGAATAAAAGAATAACACCACTCACAGTAAAAGACTTTGGATATCGAAGTAGTGAAGTAGCGAGAATACTCTTCTTCTTTCTCTCTATAATTTCTCTCTAGAGTTTCAATGAATTCGTAAGAAATAATGAAGGAATGAGCTTTATTTATAGAAGAATGGATTGAATAGTAACTAATTTACGAAGCGGTCGCATTGATTTACTTTTAAAGCAGATTTGGTTCAGATTGATTTACTATTAAAACTTAAAGCAACGGTCCATCTTGATTTACTATTAAAACTTTAAAACAAATGATCCATATTGATTCACTATTATAACTTTCCACCGCCGGTCCATATTGATTCACTAATATAACTTCAACCAACTATTCGAAAAAATTTAGCACATCTCCTCATGGAATAATATTGTACCCAAATACCCGAATGCACAATACTAGAGTGAATAGTAACTGGGTAAATAGTAACTCGTGAATAGTAACTCGTGAATAGTAACTCGTAAATAGTAACTCATGAATAGTAACTCATGAATAGTAACTCGTGAATAGTAACTCCGACACAAAAAGTGTCCCGAAAACCCGATTGAACAATATAACCTCCAGACATCAATTATCATCGGAATAGATGTCGATTTCTACTAACACAAATAATTCCAACAGAATGAAACTATCAAATTCATCTTTAATCAACACGAACTTATTCATCATTAATATTATAAATCACAATATTTAACAACCGAGGTTGTTCCCGGAAAGAGGGGCTTTCAATAAGGATTTCTCCCTATAGTAGCCGCAATTAGGTGACCAAACCTCTCCTCGATGTAACTTACAGACATTGTAAATATTGTGATTTAATAATATGAATAACTTTTGTCGTCTCAATTATTGATTTAATAATATAACATATAATGCGAGATGATATTGTGACAATAATCGAATCAATAATATGAGAGATATGATGCAACAATTATCTTTGTAGCAATAATTGAGTATAAGCGAGTGACTTCTCACGTAAGCATCAATAATCAATCTTGAGTGTGCTACTATACAACCACCACAGACATCGCATTGCTTTTACTACTTGAGTAGTTCAACAAAGATAACAGTAAAACTTCCGCGATTATTTTCATAAAAATATTTTTGTCGTTTCTCATTCAATAATAATTCCATTGTAGGGGTCCACTAATGATTGTGTCATCGCATTTAATATTCCCCTGTTAAAACAAATATTCCCCGACCAATCGAATATTATATAACAACTTGCATACTTTTGCAAAATTTATAAATACTACCCACAACTATAATATTATCTCAAATTCACACCATAATTTTAAAAAAATATTTCGAGAAAATTAAATCTTTATTAAGTAAAATTTGGTATTTTACAATCTCACTTTCTTATGAAATTTTAGCCTCGAAATTTACGTGACGATACTGGTATGCCTAATGAGATGAGGACACTTCACGATTCTAACTCTTGAGGTATAACCTTTAAGCGTAGAATATATTCTAGGATTTTAACAGGTACATCTTCATATGTTAAATTATCCGCTATCTCGTCCGGTTCTAAATCAATAATGTGGTTTGGGTAATCCACATATTTATGTAACATCGATACGTGACAAACGTTATGAACACACAACATATTTGGCGGTAAAACGAGTCTATAGGCCACAGTTCCTACTCGATCAAGGATTTCAAATGAGCCAATTAAATCGAGGATTGAGATTTCCTCTCTTCATCGATTCTTGCTTCTAGAATAACGCCCTCTTGAACCTTCTTTTTCGTGTTCATCAGCTCCGGGTCTGTAGCTTGAGCGGCTTTAACTTTATTGATTAAAGTCGATTCTACTCGTATATTTGTTATCTTCACATAGGTTCGTATATTCGCACTCATATACGCATACGATCTTCTACTCAATGCGTCAGCTACCACGTTCACTTTTCCACGATAATATTGAATGGTACGATCGTAATCTTCAACAGCTCGAGCCAACGCCTTTGGCGCATGTTACGTTCATTTTAGTTGAAGAAATATTTGAGGGTTTAAGAAATGGGTTTTGTCTTTGGGGTCGATACAAAATTCGATTTCACGCCTAGGGTAGGCTAGGAAGTCTTTAAGAATACGCCAGGAAATTTATTAATAATAGAAATATCATTCATAACTGTGACCCTCATCCAAGACTTGGATAACACATCACATTGATATCTATCAACTTGCCACTGTTATTCATGACGTCCCCTACGGATAATCTGGCTTCGGTGCATTCCACACAAGGAAGTCACCAGCGAAAGGCTCGGGGCTCTTTACTTATGGCTTGATATGACAATCATTGACTTTAGTGGTTTGATTGCTTGAATTTGCATAACAGGTTGGTTAGGAATATGAAAGCTAACAACCTTACGAAAAGCATGATGAGTAGTTAACCAATCGATTTCTAAAATCACACCAAAGGCAAGTATTTTCAAAGAGATAAGATCGACAGGTAAAGTGAAAATGTCGATTTGAATCAACAAGATTTATAAAAAGTGGAGGTAACGAAGGCTCCTACTAACGAAGTTTCAACCAATAAGTCAAAGTCTAACTTCTCTGGAGTCAAATTTAAATGTTGAACGCAAGCAAGAGAGATAAAATAATGGGTAGAGCTGGTATTTAATAAGACATAGACTTCGCAAGAGTTTATAATTAACTTACCCGTAATAACTTCGTTCGGGTTTTCTCGACAAACGCTCTCACTTAAACTACCGATTTTGACTTGTCTGGGACATCCCAGTTGGACTTAACTTTGCTGTAGAGTACATTCAACCCTTAATTGCTTCGTCACATTCCTGATCCATGATTCGAATCATTATTCTCCGATCCATATCGAATTGGGGTTGGCCGCCTCGCATGTGGTAATTCAATTCGATGTTGGATTCTCCCAATTGCTGTCCAAAAAGAAAAATCTATTTCATCTATTTTGGCCTTATTAGATCAGACGTCTTTTTCTACAATATCAACGCGTCGTGCAACTTTTACCCATGCATCATCTATTCTCATTCGTTCATTTGCTTCTTCTTTCATCAGAACCTTGATCATAGCATTCTCAGATTCCATCTCTAATATCTTATATTCTGCCAAAGAGTACTTCTGTTCAAGCATCGCACATCGGGTAACACAATTTTGAATTGTTGTATCTCTTTGCTCCACAACCGTCTGCCGTTCTTCAGCCTGCTCTTCCAACTCATGAATACGATTTTGCAATTCTAAATTTTGATCATAATATTCTTCTAACCAATTCTCCTCAGGTTCCTCTTCTTCCTCTTCTTCCTCACTCTCACCGCTACCTCAAAGAATTAGCAGGTGCAACTATTAGTTCTTCACTTACCACGTAGATATCTCTAATTTCTTCTTCGTCTAACATCACATTAACCTGGTTAGTGATTAAAGGTGTCTCAATGGTCTCATTCACTCAATTGTTAACATTTTCAGCTGCCATCTTTCAAACACTGCCACAAAACAAGAGTTAATTAACATATCACATATTAACCCTATACTCTGATCGACCAATTAAATAACAAATAAACTTAGGTAGGTCATACTAGCGAAGGAATTCCCGCTTTCTCCCTCCTAGTTCTTATCTCATATCTTAGCCGAGGATCATATCCCTAAGCTTTGATATTAATTGTGACGCCCCAAAAAGGTATACATCACCCATCTTGGGTCGCTTGGATACATGGTACGTAATATAAATACAATCTTAAATATACAACAAAAGCTGTGAGTTTTAATACAAATATTATCTTCTAGATAATATCCACTCTCAGAATAAGTCCTCATTACAATTATTATCACACTATTTCATAGAATAGTGAGGACTATTAATGCTATCATCCGGACCATCACTCCGCTTCCCCGACTAGTCCTCGCCACGTTCTCATTTCTCAAGAGAACAATGAAAGAAAGGGTGAGCTCAACTAGCCCAAAGAAGAAATATTATGACTAAGATAATGCGGGGATAAATTATCATTAGCCTTCAACAATGTTAAACTGATAAAATACAATAGACAACAAGTTTAACTGCAGCAGAATAAGTAATCCATTAAAAGAGTCAAGTAGAGAATAAAATCTACTATCTTTTATGACTTAAAAGGTTATTCATCACTTTTATCATTTGGACTCAAACAATAAATAATCCACATCATCCTCAAGACTACTACCAAGGATATTCATTAGAGTCACGACCACAAATTATCCATGCTTTGCATGCGCCAAGGATATTCGTGTATTCATCAATGGTCATGATCATGCCAACAACTGTCCATCAATGCACTACGGGCCAATGAGGACTTTTACCACATCATTTGTAACATTACGGTCATGATTATACCGAATAATCCCTGGTCATAATCATACCAAGTCCATCTATGCACTACAGGCCACAGATGACTTTTAAAAAAATATAAACATAATGATGATGACAATGATATAAGAATTCAATAAAACAAGTTCAAGAATTAGTTTATCCAGGAACTAATAACGTCCAAATTGTCAACATGATACTTCTTTGTAGAGTAAAATTCAAGAATGCTCAGAAGAATATTTCCACGAAAAGATACTGGATGAAGCGCATATATCAATGATATTCCACTAATTTCATGGAGTATAGAAGTCAAAACTTTAACCAACTGAGTATTATAAGGAATATAATAACAAAAGAAATCACTATGCATGTGATAGATAGCACAGACAGGTTATTCCAACAGAATAATAAATACGGAACCAGGTCCGGCGTAAAACGCACAGACAGGATATTCTAACAAAATAATAAAGAATGGAATAACATAAGGATTTCACCAAGTATAGGGGAGTCCGCATATACAGGTTATTCCAATAAAATAATAAAGATTTTAACTGTGTCCAGGCGTAAAAACGCATAGACAGGATATTCCAACAGAATAATAAAGAATGGAATAACATAAGGATTTCACCAAGTATAGGGTATGCCGCGTATACAGGTTATTCCAACAGAATAATAAAGATGGAACTGTGTCGTAGAAACGCATGACGAGGATATTCCAAATGTAATAATAAAGAATGGAATAACATAAGGATTTCACCAAGTATAGGGTATCTGCGTACAAGGTTATGTATAGGGTATGCCGCGTATACAGGTTATTCCAACAGAATAATAAAGAATGGAATAACTGAAGTTCTCTTCATGAATAAGAAAGAATAACACCCCTTACCATAAAAGACACTGGATATCGAAGTAGTGAAGTAGTTAGAATACTCTTCTTCTTTCTCTATAATTTTCTCTCTAGAGTTTCAAAGGTGAATTCGTAAGAAATAATGAAGGAATGAGCTTCTATTTATAGAAGAATGGATTGAAAGTAACTAATTCTGAACGGTCCCAGATTGATTTACTTTTTAAGCGGGACGGTTCTCAGATTGATTTACTATTAAAACTTAAAGCAACAGTCCATACCGATTTACTTATTAAAACTTTAAACCCGGCGATCCATATTGATTCACTATTATAACTTTCCACCAATGTCCATATTGATTCACTAATATAACTTCAACCAACGGTCTGAAAAATTAGCACATCTTCTCATGGAATAATATTGTACCCAAATACCCGAATGCACAATACTAGAGTGAATAGGAACCAGGTAAATAGTAATTCGTGAATAGTAATTCGTGAATAGTAACTCATGAATAGTAACTCCGATACAAAAAGTGTCCCGAAAACCCGATTAAATAATATAACCTCCAGACATCAATTATCATCGGAATAGATGTCGATTTCTACTAACACAAATAATTTCAACACAATGAAACTATCAAATTCATCTTTAATCAACACGAACTTATTCATCATTAATATTATAACTCACAATATTTAACAACCAGGTTGTTCCCAGGAAAGAGGGGGCTTTCCAATAAGGATTTCTCCCTATTGGCGCGCAATTAGGTGACCAAACCTCTCATTGACAGAACTTCTAGACATTGTAAATATTGTGATTTAATAATATGAATAACTTTGTCGTCTCAATTATTGATTTAATAATATAACATATAATGCAGATGATATTGTGACAATAATCGAATCAATAATATGAGAGATATGATGCAACAATTACTGTAGCAATAATTGAGTATAACTGAGTGACTTCTCACGTAAGCATCAATAATCAATACCGTGTGCTTCTTTATGCAACCAGCGCCAGACATCGTACTTTTACTACAAGAGTAGTTCAACAAGATTAACGGTAAAACTTAGCGATTATTTTCATAAAAATATTTTTGTCGTTTTCTCATTCCGACAATAATTCTATTGTGGGGTCCACCAATGATTGTGTCATCTTACGAATATTTCCTGTTAAAACAAATATTCTCCGACCAATCGAATATTATATAACAACTTGCATACTTTGAAAAATTTATAAATACTACCCACAACTATAATATTATCTCAAATTCACACCATAATTTTTAAAAAATATTTTGAGAAAATTAAATCTTTATTCGTAAAATTTGGGATTTTACAGATAATGTCACTTAGTACTTTAAGGAATAGTACAGTTCGAATTCCTCTTAGTAGAGGTGTATCTCCATAGCCTTGCGACGTCTAAGTGTGACAAAATTTATAATTCTCACAATTGATATTTATATAAATATTTAAATAGATCACTATGATTCTCAAATCCGGTTCGGATGACTACTCTTTTTGGAGTAGTATCTCAGTGTTGTTTTGAGCTATCAAGTGTCGTATCTATTTTATAATATTTATATAAATAATATCAATAAAAGATTACTAAAGACTTTAAGGAATCGTATGGTTGGATTCCTCTCCGTAGAGGTTTATCTCCGTAGCTTTGCGGCGCCCAAGTATTCTTTTATTTGATAAATAGATGAAATACAGATATATAAAATTGTGTAGAACAATATGTATTTGTATATCTAAATAAAATGCAAGTAAGAAATAATTCAATAGAAATTAAACTTATCTCAATACTTGGACCAATATTTCTCTTCAAAAATAATCAGAACTTTTGTATGAAGAGATATAAACTTTTGAGAGAATGTAGGCAAGGAGAGTATGATTTTCTTTTCACTGAATTGGTAAAAACCAAATGAATGAAATACTCCCTATTTATAGGAAATTTGAAGTTAGGGCATAAATGTAATTTCGAAAACTGATTTTTGAATGTACAGTTATGATCAAACATTTTTGAATTGAATGGTCCAGATTAATTAATCTTTTACGCGGAAGAAGCTTGAAAAGCACCCAGACCTTTTTTTAAGCTTTGATCATTTAATGCTGACCGACACATGTCATCAAGCTTTACACGGCTAACACACACACGGTTTCAGCATATGCACACACACACTTGTACACATTAATTACACATATTAGTATGTAAATAGTAAGTATAATAACATATTACTATATACGGTATAATATATATACATTTGATAGTTTTAAGTAGGGCTGTAAATGGTAACCGAAAAATTCATATTCGTCCGCATCCGTATTCGAAAAAAAGCGGATATTATTCGTATTCGGAAAAAAATGGATATATCCGTATTCGGTTTAAAGGTATCCGTAAATAAACGGATACGAATATGGATATAGGCGTATTCGTATCCGATTAACATCCGTCCGTAAATATATCCGGCGGATACGGATATCCGGATTTCGATATCTGGAATCCGTATCCGAATAACTTATATATATATATATACACACACTTAATATTTACATTAATTAAGTTATTAATTAATAATTTACCTATATAAGTTGTTAATAATTTAATATATATATATATAATATATGTATTTATTAATAACTTACATTCATTGATTAATCACTTACATTTATTTATATAAGTTATTAATATATACATGTGTGTGTGTGTATATATATATATATATATATATATATATTAATAAATCATAATTTAGATTCATTAATTAATCACTTTAACTTATATTCATTAATTAATAACTTACATATACATTTATATATATAAGTTATATATATATACACACATATATATTAATAACTTGCATTAATTAATTAATAACTTATATATATATATATATATATATATATATATATATATATATATATATATATATATATATATATACAATATACACACACACATATATATTAATAACTTACATTCATTAATTAATCACTTATATTCATTTATATAAGCTATTAATATATATTTATATATATATACTCACACGTTTAAGGATAACGGTCGAAAGGCGGGAGCAATGGACAATATAATTTTATTGTTAAAATGTGTTAGGTCTGGATTAATTTAAAATAATCTAGAAGGGAGAGTTAAATAAATTAATTCACGTTTATGAATTTTTGGGTGGAGAGAGTATTTATCACTTTCATTTGCCTAATTATTTAGAAATTAGAAGTCCAAATATGTAAAATAAGTTCAATGTCAATTTTGAATCAAGTTAGATTAACTAGTTGTCACACATACATTATAACTCGCACTCTCCATAAATATAATGAAATCAAATAATTTCTTATAACCATGTAATTTATTTATTGAGGATAAATAATAAATAAATCTCCCATAAATATTACTATTCATTTATTAAATATTAATTTATTTCTCTTTTTATTATTCAATAAAATTTGAAAGAATAATATTGAGATTTTAATTTCAATTTGATCCATCAAATAAAGTATTTGTTACATTATTGAATCTTTTTATTATCACCCAAAACGTCAATTAAAGCATGTTTCTCCCTTTATGATTAGGATGTTTAATTAATATGTATGGTTTAAATATTAAATTGTGTTTAATTAATATGTATGATTTAAACTTTAATTTTTTTTTTCGTAAATATTTTGAATGAATTTTATATTAGGTTACCGATAAGCGAATTGGATATTAGGATATAGAATAATTTGTCTATTCGGATAAAATAAGCAGTAGCGGATATTATCCAGATTCGAATATTTTTCCTAATACCGGACACGGATAATATTTTTAAAATCCATGGATAACGGATACGGATAATGAATTAGTTTTTTAGGATACGGATACGGATATACACGTATCGTATCCATTTAATCTGAATTTACACCCCTAGTTTTAAGTATTTTGAAAATATTTTGGCCAACTTTATTTTTTTAGAAAAAGAAATAGGTATCCTTGCCTTGAATAATATATGAATTAATTTATTTAACACTTGACATATAATTTATCAAGGTCGATAATAAATTAATTCAAGTAAAATAGAATAAATAAATAATTATTTAAAAGATAATTGTTATCATCAAAATATATAAGAAAAATTATACCTATCATGATTTTTCATGTCTTTTCACCTATAATAAATTAACAATATTACTAAAAGATAAAAAATGTTAAATAAATTTGATAATTAATTAATTAATATTACACTCATTTGTCTTACTAACTTAATTATACATTGGTATCAATTTTTTTTGTAAATGAAAATAACTTAATTCATTTTCTTACTTTGAGTGGCTACTCTCAGTTGTCTCTAAAGAAGATTACCATAACCACAATATAAGGTTTTGAATATATAATATTATAATTTGTAATTTATCTATAAAAGTAGCTAATCAATTGACTAAAAATTCAAAATATGATTAATAGTCTCATAGTTAGGAGAAATTAATATATATATATATATATATATATATATATATATATATATATGTGTGTGTGTGTGTGTGTGTGTGTGTGTGTGTGTGTGTGTGTGTGTGTGCGTACATTTAAAGTTATTAGACTCACAACTTGAAGGTTTACAATGGTTGGAATAAGATGTTGTGAAATATTATAATTGGACAAAATAAATTTGAAAGTTAACCGCAGAAGATCATCAGAGAGCCATTACACGGGCAAGAAAGCAAATCACCAGGGCCCCATAGTTGAGAGGGGTCCAAATTTTTTTATAATTAAGTTTATGTATTTATGTGTATAAAAAAAATAAAATAATAAAAAGATTAGGGATATTATACATTGAAAATGACATGTTAGAAAATATTAAATATAATAGTATAATTGATGATTTTGTATCTAAAAGTGCAACAAGAAGATATTTTAAATAATATTTTTGGTTTAGATTTCATTGAGCAAAACTAAAGAAATACCCACTGTAGTTGGTAGGTTTTACTGATTACAACATATATTGAACTTTTAATTTTTTAAATTACACCACTAAACTAATTATTATTTTAAAATTGGGTCATTCTGTTAAAAAAAATAAACGGACCTTAATTTTTTATCTACAAACCTAATTAATTACCCACTGTAGTTAGCACATTTTACTGATTACACCATTGAACTTTTAATTTTTCAAATTACCCCATCAAACTAATTAAAAATAATTATTTTAAATATTTTTAAAAATAATTATTAATTTAAGTAAAAAATATTAGAAATTTTTTCTTCATAAAATGAGTAGAGTTTCATAAAATATAGATTCAAAAAAAATTAAAGCGAGTTTAAATTAAATTAATGTCTACTTAATTTTTAAATGAATGACCAATTCTTAATATTAGAATTTTTAAAAAAACTAAAAATATAAATTAAAATAAAAAATAGTAAAAGATAAATAAAAAATTTGATTCAATTTTTCAAAAAAGAAATTATTAATTTTTATAAATAAATATTATTTTCAAGAAAAAAATTGAAAAATTCTTCATATTTTAAAAAAATGAGTAAAATTTTATAAAATATAGATTCAAAAATAAATTTTATTTTCAAAAAAAAAAAAGTTTTTTTTTTAAAAATCAATAAGGTTTCATAAAATTTTAATTTTTAAAATCTATATTTTATGAAACTTTACTCATTTTATGAAAAAAAATTAAAGCTTTTAATATTTTTTACTGAAAATAATAATTATTTTTTAAAATATTTAAAATAATCATTTTTAATTAGTTTAATGGGGTAATCTGAAAAATTAAAAGTTCAACGGTGTAATCAGTAAAACGTGCCAACTATAGTGGGTAATTCATTAGTTTTGTAGAAAAAAAATTAACGTCCGTTTATTTTTTTAACGGAGTAACCCAATTTCAAAATAATAATTAGTTTAGTGGGGTAATTTGAAAAATTAAAAGTTCAATTGTGTAATCTGTAAACTTACCAACTACAGTGGGTATTTCATTACTTTTATCGATTTCATTGATATTTTTATTTTGTAGGTACATGCGATGATTCTTTGCTTCGATGATATTTTAAAATGTTATTCCTTATCTTTTGTAAATTCTTATAATTTTAATAAAATTAATTAGTTGATAATTTATTTAATTTATATAAAGGGACACATTTAAGAAAATTTGCCCTGAGCCTTAGAAAACCTAGGACCGGCTCTGCAATCAATAAATAATTTTTTTATTAATATATTTTAACCTCTCTAAAAATGTTCTGGTTCCACCACTGCCTCCATGGTTGCCATCACTTCCTCCTGTCGTCATGTTTTACAATAGTTTGTAAACCCAATTTGAGAATTCTTGATTTTCTCTTTATGGCGATGTATATATCTTGGTGGGTTCACCTCTGCTTTTCTTCCCTAACCTCTTTCAAATATTCACACCATTAGAGAGAGTAATAAAGAAAATTGGGCATTGAATTTTTTCTTCCAATTAGGACAAGAAAGAATTTGGGTATTTTTTATAATGTTCATCAGTAAAATTTGGATATTTTGTAGTGTTCATCAATGGAATTTGGGTATTTTCTAGTGTTAATCAATTGGAATTGCGGTGGGTGGAGGTTTGTCAATGGTGGACTGGACAATTGATGGAGGAGAATTGGGATGAATGTTAGGCGCCTCCCTTCTGATATCATGAAGATGAAAATGGAAGAACTAAATCTAAATTAGAAATATATTAAGTATAAACCTGTAACTATAATTTTAGTAATAGTATAAGTAAATTACTAATTATTAATGTTTGTAATAATATTTTTTCTATTTTAACCAAAAAAAAATAAATTTATGTTTATAATAAGTTAGATTATGTTTGTTTAATTTAGATTGTTATGTTAATATTTAAAAAAATAAAAAGTAATATGAATTCATTAATTTTATATAAATACATTTATAAAATTATACATTAATATATTTTATTATTAATTTAATTAATATATTTAATTATTTGTTATGTATATAGTTTGATTTATATTTTGTTTAACTATTTGTTATAGAATTGAATATACTTTAATTTAATTAATTATTTAACTCAGATTATCTCTTCTTGTCAGCATATCATGCATCTGACTCATAGATTTGTCCTTAATATTTTAATAGAGTAGACGATTTTTTTGTAAAAAAAATTACAATTCAATAAGTTGACCGTAAAAATTTTCAGTTTAGTGATGTATTTATAAACCGAGGTCGAGTAGGGTGGGAAAATTTTTATTTAACCCTCAAGAAGAGTGAACTATTTCTTGAATGAGTTTTTGTCTTTGATTAAGGATTTCAATGTTATACACTTAATTAAAAAGTTAACTGACTTTTCTTGACCTACTTATTGATTTATAATCAGAGTTAAGTTAAATTATAAATGTCGAGTTATCTTATCCGTTGATTAAATAATTATGGCTACGTTGACATGCACCACAACCACCAATGTCGCATAGTCTACTAATAATCTATAATACTTATCGATTGATTAAATGATTATATTCAATTGAACAAGCAATTCAAGTGAGATAACCAAGTAATACTAGATAATGAATTATATACCGATTATAACAATTTAGAACCAAATTCAAACTACCTTATCTGTTGATTAACAAATTGTTATTTCCGAATGCACAAAAAGATCTAGAAGGGGGTTGAATAATTTTTTTAAAACTTTTGATTTAAAAAATTATTATCAATATTAAATTAAACAAGTTAATTTATTGATTAAGCAGAACGTAATTATGTTTTGAAAACCCCTTTCAAAGATTAATAAGAAAACACACTTCGAAATTTAATATAAGAAAGTGTAAACAAGTCACATGAATAAAACGTAGAAAGACTTAAATGCAAAACGTATAGTGTAACAAGAAAATGAAGTAAAGTAAATGACATGGAGATTTTTATGAGATTTGGAGCACAAAAGTCTCCTAGTCTTCACTTCTACTTCGAGAGTAGGGGTTTTCCACTAAGAAAGGGTAATCACTCATAATACAGTTGTGAGACCCCGAATTTTATGAAATGAAAGTATTCAATTTTCTTTTAATTATTATGTTATTTAGTAAATGGTTAAATTGATAAAGGTTAAAGTTAATGGTGATATTTGAAAATTTTAAAAAGTAAGTAAGTTGATATAAAATATTCGATTGGTTAAACGAAAGTATTGTCGTAGTAAGAAAACGATAGAATTATCTTTTTATAAAAATAACGGCGAAAGTTTTACCGTTAAAACTGTTGAACTACCCGGTAGTAAAAGTACGATGTCTGGCGTGGATGCGTAGTAGCACTGCAGTATTGATTATTGATGCTTACGTAAAAAGTCACTCGATTATACTCAATTATTGCTATAGTAATTCTCGCATCATATTTCTCGTATTATTGATTCAATTATTGTTCTGATTATCATCCGCATAATATGTTATATTATTAAATCAATAATTGAGGCGACAAAGTTATTCATATTATTATTTGTAATATTGATAATGTCTAGAAGTTACATCGAGGAGAGGTTTGGTCACCTAATCAAGGCTTGGCATGATAAGGAGAAATCCTTATCGAAAGCCCCCTTTTCACAGGAGCGACACAGTTGTTAATAATGTGAGTTATAATATTAATGATGAATAAGTTCGTGTTGATTAAAGATGAAATTGATAGTTCCATTGTGTGGGAATTATTGGCGTTAGTGGAAATCGACATTTATTTCGATAATAATTGATATCTGGAGGTTATATTGACCAATCGGGTAATTAAGCGGATAAATGAGCAATTAATTGCTATTAATTCACATGCTTATAACTATGTGTTCACATGTGTGTACTATTGATTCACATGATTTATTATTAGGGGAGTTGGTGCAAGATTGATAATACTTGCATGACTAAGTTAAAAATGGAGGTATAGATGAAGATACTATACTATAATTATTTATTTCACATGTTTAGAACTATTGAATCACATGATTTACTATTGATTCACATGATTTACTATTAGGGGAGGTGGTGCAAGTTTGATAATACTTGGATGACTAAATTAAAATGAAGGAAAAGATGAAGGTATTATCTTTGTAATATTTTGAGCCCCAAAATGTGCAATTATTGAAACTATATTTTCCTATAAATGAAGCTCATTCCTTCATTATTTTTCACCAATTCACTAAGTCTCACAAGAGCAATTATTATAGAGAAATTATAGAGAGAGAAGTTATAGAGAAAAAGAAAGCGAAGTCCGCTTTACTTCTTTTATTTCGTTATCCGAATTTTTTTACGAGGTAAGGGATATTATTATTATAGTAAGGGTATTATTCTTTCGTATTCATGAAGAGTTATTTTTTTCAATAATACTCGTAAGGGTTGTTATTCCATTTTTATTATTATGTTGGAATAACTTTATACATCATGCTAATACCGCATACATAGTGAAATTCTTTTGTTATTCTATTCTTTATTATTACATTGGAATAACTTTATGCAATGCGATTCTATCGCATGCACAGTGAATTCGTTGTTATTCCATTCTTTATTATTACGTTGGAATATCACATACATGCGGATTACGGCATGACATGATTCCATTCTTTATTATTACATTGGAATATCACATGCGTGTGGATTACGCATTTGACACGATTCTATTCTTTATTATTACATTTGGAATATTATGCATGCATGCGGATTACGCATGACCTGGTTCCATTCTTTATTATTCTGTTAAGAATAACCTGTCTGTGTGGTCTATCGCATGCCTGGTGAATTCTTCTGTTATTCCATTTTTATTATTCTGTTAGAATAACATGTCTATGTGGATTACCGCATGCATGGTGAATGATCCTTTGTATTCATTCCTTATTAAATTGTGAAAATGATCTGTCTACGTGGATTACCGCATGGCGGGTGAAAATCCATTTTGTAGTTTCGTATAATCTAATTTACTCGTATGAGATATCATTTTTTTTGTACTCGTCATGGAATATCATTTTCTTTGGTATTTTTTTTACGAGTTACTATTCACGGGTTACTATTCACCCGATTACTATTCACTCTAGTATTATTCACTCGGGTATTCGGGACACTTTTAGGTAGCCTGAGTACTATTCACGTGTTCTTATTTATGGAGTTCTTATTCACCCAAATTACTATTCACCCGAATATTATTCACTTTCGGGTATTTGGGATATTTTTTATGTCGAGGTACTATTCACGACGGTACTATTCCGAACTACTATTCATAGGGTACTATCATGGGTACTATTTGCAGAAAAATATATTTCTTTTACATCCAAATTATTTTTGGTACATGAATATTATTCTTGAATTTTACTCCACAAAGCGATGATCATGTTGACAATTTGAATATTTTTAAACCTTTGGATAAATTTAAAGTCTTTAATATTTATCCTTGATTTCGCGTTGATTAATGCTTATATCATTGTCATCATCCTCATGCTTATATTATGATGAAAGTCATCTTTGGCTTACGTGCAAAGATGGATTTGTTGATTATTAGTTTTCTGAGTTGTATATCTTTTGGCTTACATGCAAAGATGGATTATTGATTTTTAGTTTTACAGATTGTATATCTTTGGCTTACGTGCAAAGATGAGCTATTGATTGATAAGAATCTTTGGCTTATGTGCATAGATGAACTGTTTGTTTGTATGATTATGACCAGGGATCATTCGGTATAATCATAACCCGTAATGTTATAGATGATGTGGTAAAAGTACTCATTGGGCGTAGTGCGTTGATGGACGATTATTGGTATGATTATAACGAGGATTATTGGTATAATCATGACCATTGATGATTACTGAGGAATATCCTTAGCCAGTAGTGCGAGGATGATTCGATGATGTGGATTATTTATTAAGCTGAGTCTCATCGATAAAATATTGATTATACACTTTTAATTCGTGAAAGATAGCAGATATCATGCTCTACTTGACTCTTCTAAAATACAGTTGTATGTCTTTGGCCTGTAGTGCAAAGATGAATTGTTAATGAATATCTTTGGCCATAGTGTAAAGAAAAATTTATTAGTATGATTATGAGCAGGAATTGTGATTTGGTATAACCATGATTTTTGATGTTTCAGATGAAGATAGGTGATGAAAATTATCTTCATCCAGGGTGCGAAGAGGAATTTAGAATCATAATTATGATTATGAGTTATTCATATGATTGTGGACAGGAATTGTTGATTGATATTACATGGATAAAACATTATTGATGGACTTTTAACATGGAGAAGATAATAGATCTGATGGTTTATTTGACTCTTCTAATGGATTGCTCATTCCACTGCAACTATGGTTGAAAAGTTTTATCATCTACCATATGTTCTAAATCTCTGATTTATTACTGATGAAGGCTATTGATGATGTAAATTATCTATAGTCATGATATTCTTTTCTGGGCTAGTTGTGCTCACCGTTTTTGCTTTACAATTCCTTTCAGGTAATAAGAGTGTAGCTGGGTCGAGCGGGGGTAACAGGAGAATAGAACGGTGGTCTATAGCTGTTGAGATTCTCCTTAAATAGTATAAAAATAATTTTATTGAGAACTTTAGATAAGTGTTTCGTATTGTATACGTTATTTGATATTTAATTTTGGTGAACCGAATAGAGTGAGGTAAACCCAACTTTGGAAGGGTGTTTTGTCACTATCATACAAGATGTCTAATGACATACAACCTCGTGTTATCATAAGACAAGGTTGTGCACATCCACTTGCTGAGTATATCTATGAGTACTACCTATATGATCTTGGAGTTTGGTTGAAATATAACTTTCAATTGCAGACAGTGGAAATAGTTATATGTCCAGAGAAGACTCACCATTGGAAAGAACATGATAGTAATCTTCTCGTTTTTCTTTGGGGTCTATTAGAATTGACCAAGGATAATTACGTGGACATATGATATCTATCATAACCTTGTGCGTGGCCTCCCATATACGAAGGTTTCTTGAGCACTTCCCAAAGATTTTAATTTTTAAAATAGTTTTTGACTGTACTTTTATGTAAAGTACTATTATAAGGTTGTGGTCGAGGAACCATGAGAGTTACATACATTTGTATTAAAACTCACAGTTTAACTGTGGTCGTATTCTGCACGACAGTTTAACAGTTGTATAAATGAAGTTTGTAAATAATTTTTATAGTGTGATATCTGGCGACTCAGAATGAGTCGTGTGGACCTATTTTGGGGGCGTCACAACAGTTCACTGAGAACTAATTTGCAACTGTTGCGCTAAGAATCCTTCGAGTCCCACTGATTTGAAATATACACAGATCACTAAGATTGAACCACACAGAAATTGAAAGATTTGAGGTGCTTCTAAGTAACATTAAGCTTCTTGATCACATGTCTTAGCAGCAATTGAGAGTTCTAAATATTAGAGTGAGTAGGCTATGAGCTTAGATAGGCAGCACTTCAACTTGATCAATTATTATCTTTGTATCTGGTTTGTCTGTTTGAGGCTGCTTGCTTTTTATAAATTCACATTGGGATCTTTCCGTTATGATTTGACCATCAATCCATTCTGTCTTGGACACCTGTCAATTTTTAATTGTTTAAGTTTAAAATATTGTCAGCCAGGACCACTTCAGATTGCTTTCATCATACTCTTTCAGGTGCAGATGTAGCCGCGTTTTTTTATCCTTAGTAGATATAATTGTTAAACACAATTTCAAAAGTGTCTTATCCTTTTCTACAACCTTTGTGAGGATCATCATTGGGATTTTTCAGTCCTAGGTGTACGGCATTGTCATAACATGTCAGAACAAAATGAACTTTACGATTCTACTTAATCGCAGAGTTATATATCCAATAGTTATTGACTTGCCCTGAAGGTTTGACTCTATGATCAATTTTCATGCTCTATAATATTTATGAGTATATTGAATGCTCTACAATATTTATGAGTATATTTTATACTCTACGATCTCAAAAAGCTTCTTGGTTTTCAACTCTGCGAATAGTCTTCAGACTTAGCTTTTGAGCAATACATTTACATTAATGAATGGATCAACCTAACAAATTTGATCCCTACACTAAGTCCTTTTACATAGTTTTTATTTTTAAGGACTTTACAAAAGTTACTGATTTTACAAATATACATTAAATTCTCATTACATCATCAAATTAAATATATGTATAAGTTAGAGTACTAACAATATCCCCCTATTTGATGATGGCAAAACTAGTAGTTTCAATCAATCATTAATTCTAAAAAGGCAAAACTAAGGAAAATCTCACTGTAGTTGACACGTTTTACTTATTACACCATTAAAATTTTAAAAATTTAAATTACCCCATTGAACAAATTAAAATTTTGAAATTTCACCATTCCGTAAATACGATTTAACGTCCGTTAAATTGGCTCAGATTCTTTCAGACAAAACTACAAAAAACCCCATTATAATTGGCACGTTTTACTTATTACACCATTAAACTTTTAAAAATTAAAATTACACCACTTAACTAATTAAAATTATGAAATTATACCATTTTGTTAATAAGATTAGAGGGACATCAAATTGACTCAGATTTTTTCAGACATGGCTAGATTTGTGCTTCAAATTTACAAACCAACCAAAATTACCCTATATATATTTCTGCTTCAAAATTTATCAAAATGATGAAATTAATGATGTTATTTAGCAAAATTAAATATACTCAAATTTGATTCTTTTTTTTAATATTAAATTTGTTCAAATTACATCATTAATTTGATAGATTTTATACAATTTGAACGTATATACACCACCATTTTTATAAACAAATTAGAGGAGGGGTTTAGAACCCTAACTACTATAATATGTATGTTTTCTTCTCCATTTTACAATTTTTCTCTTCTCGATCCTCCGTCGCCTACCTACCTTTTGGAATCACAACTTTTACAACCCTAGTCACCTCCCCAATTCTATTTACCAAAACATAGCCCCATTATCAACCCCAACACCTCAAATCAACCTTTATTTGCCTAATTACTAGCACCAACCCCACTGTAATATCAAACCACGTACATAGCCTAGATAAAAAAAATAGAGAAGAAGTGAACTAGCTATCAGCGCACCCAACACCGTCGTTAAAAACTTCAACACCAAAGGAGCTATCTCAACCGTAAGGAGCCTCCAACGTCGCCACTACCACAATGAGTCTCCAACGTCGTCGCCGCCACCACAGCCACATGAAGCCTCCACCGTTTTACTTATTACACCAATAAACTTTTAAAAATTTAAATTACCCTATTAAACTAATTAAAATTTTGAAATTTCACCATTTAGTAAATACGATTTGACGTCCGTCAATTTGGCCCAGATTCTTTTATAAAAAACTAAGGAAAACCCCATTATAATTGACACGTTTTACTTATTACACCATTGAACTTTTAAAAATTAAAATTACACCACTTAACTAATTAAAATTTTGAAATTGAAATTATACCATTTTGTTAATAAGATTGGATGGGCATCAAATTGACTTAGATTTTTTCAGACGTGGCTAGATTTGTGCTTCAAATTTACAAACCAACCGAAATTACCCTATATATTTATGCTTCAAATTTATCATATTGATGAAATTAATGATGTTATTTGGCAAAATTAAATATACTCAAATTTGATTCTTTTTCTTAATATTCAATTTGTTCAAATTACATCATTAATTTGGTAGATTTTATACAATTTTAACGTATATACACAACATTTTTTTATAAACAAAATAGAGGTGGGGTTTAGAACCCTAACTACAATAATATGTATATTTTCTTCTCCATTTTACAATTTTTCTCTTCTCGATCCTCCTCCGCCTACCTACCTTTTGCAATCACAACTTCTACAACCCTAGTCGCCTCTATCAAAGGCCCAATTCTATTTAGCAAAACATAACCCCATTATCAACCCCCAACACCCCAAATCAACCTTTATTTGCATAATTACTAGCACCAACCCCACTGCAATATCAAACCACATAGCCTAGATAAAAAAAATAGAGAAGAAGTGAACCAGCTAGCAGTGCATCCAATAGCATCGTTAAAAGCTTCAACACCAAAGGAGCTACCACATCCATAAGGAGCATCCAACGTCGCCACTGCCACAATGAGTCTCCAACATCGTCGCCGCCACCATCTCCACATGGAGCCTCCACCGTTGCCTCACCTTATGCCACCAACTTCATCTACATTTGGCGGGTTTTCTCTCTCTGCATATTTTATTTAGGCTTTGGAGACGAGCTTGAGAGATGAGTCGATTTTACTGCCTAATCCACGTAGGAATGACATATGTGACGCCCCCAAAATAGGTATACATCACCCATTTTAGGTCGTCAATAACATGGTACAGAAACAACTACAACTTTATTAATACATCATAAAAACTGTGAGTTTAAATACAAATATTGTCTTCTAGACAATATCCATACCCAAATAAATCCTCATCACAATTATTGATACATTTTTTTACAAAAATGATGAGGACTACTAAACAGCTTCTAGAATCATCATTCCATACCCCGACTAGTACTCGCTACATTCTCGCCTCCTGAGAAGAAAAATGGAACAAAAAGGAAAAGGGTGAGCTAACTATCCTAGTAAAGAATATTATGACTAAGATAATATAGAACAAATTATCGTTAGTCTTCAACATGAAAAAAAATCTGATAAAATACAATAGACAACAAGTTTCAGATCAATATTTGCAGCAGAAATAATAATTCATAGAAGAGTTACGTAGAGAATGAAATCTACTACTATCTATGAATTTAAAAGTCCATCATCAATATTTTATCCCTGTAACATCAATCAATATACATCTTGAATCAAATATTCATCTTTTTGCACTGTGCCAAAGAAGATATTCATCGATCGATCGTGTTCATCTCAACACTGTTCATCTCTGCACTCACGGGCCAAAGATATTCATTATAAAATCATTTATCTTTGCACTACAGGCCAAAGATATTCAATAATATCATCATTTAGGACCGAGAATGATGAAAAATATTTTAAAGAAAACGAATCCAGTGAAACAAAATAATAAATATCAAGGATTCGTATTTCAGCTATTTCATGTCCAAAAATACCTCATAAATAATCACAGTGAAGAAAAATTCAAGAATGATCAAAACATGGATACAATCAAAGCTAGTATCCATAATAGATATTTTGGACGAAAAGGAAAAATTTTATTTTTAAACGAATAGTCTTAGTATTCATGAATAGTCTTTAGTATACGTGAATAAAGACCAGTATCGTGAATAGTAACCCAGACACAAAAAGTTCCAAATTTGATTAAAAGTTCAAACCAATATTTCAGCATAATGATATTGAAGAAAATAATATCATTTAAAAAGAAAATAACATCCCTTACCTCGAAAAGATAGTACTTCTAGTTGAAACACCGGATATAGGCTATTACTTGAACTTGCACCGTATAGTAACACTCAAAGTATTAAAATACTCACAAGAATACGCTCAATATATCGAGAGAGAAAGAGAGAGAAGATTTCAGTTTCTGGTGTGATTTTTAATTCTAATCTAAACACCCTATTTATAGAAAAATGCTTAGAACACCAAAGTAGAAAATTTAATATAATATTATTATATTTACAAAATTGTCAAGCCCACCTCTTGAATCTGAATTCAGCCACCTTGCACATGTTTAATGCAGCCCACCAAGCAAAAACAAAAAATGTTTTTGTAATTAAAAATAATTAAAACTTTCAAAAATCAATTATTTCGAAACTTCGGAACTTCAATAATTCATAATAAATAGCTCTTTTATCAAACAAATTTGAACCACATGTCCTTTCCATAGAAAATTTCATTCTCTACAACTTTGCAGAAGAAAGTTTTTCCAAATTCCAAACAAAAATTGACCAAAATCCACAAACGGGCGATTTTACAAGCTATAATCAAATTTCGGTCAAGAATTGGGGTCTACCGACACACAAAACATGTGTTAATCATTTAATGCCACAAAAATACTCTTCCTCCTCATATACTCATATATCCCACATTCATTGTAAAATATCACCATCAATATATTATTAAAATAATATATTTAAATGAATTATTTTATCAGAAAAAGATAAAATATTTATTTTCAACAATTGTCACATTAAAAATTTTCTCCATCTATATCCACATAAAATCAATATTTTCCTCATCATATAAATCAATAATTAATTACTCACAAATAATATTCTGAGAATCACATTCTTGTGACCGAGGCGGTTCACAGGAAAGAGGGGCTTTCAATAAGGATCTCTCACTTCTTGGTAGCCTTGATTAGATGACCAAACCTCTCCTTGAGCGAACTTTCTAGACATTGCCAATAATGTTATCTAATAATATTATTAGGATAATATGAATTATTGCTCGATAGAAGAAAATCATGCGTTGATAATTATTAAAACAACGGTAATATAAAATATCAACGACAATTATTGAATCAATAAAATAAAATCTTTGAGCGATAATTACCGTAACAATTATTGAGTAGTGCCTTCTTTACGTAAGAATCAATAATTGGTGTAATACCGTGTCTTCTTGTGTTTTAACCACGGGTATTCCAACGATGATACTTGATAACAACTACTGTAGATTATTTATAACCAACTTATTCTTGTCATTTTTTTATCCAATCGCTTTCCGTTATGGGGCCCACACAAGGCTGCGCCGTCGTACGAATATTCCCCGACAGTAAGAATATTCCACGACCAAACAAATATTCCTCGTCAACAATGAATATTTTAAAACCACTTGTTTGTTTGAAATAATTGCGCATTTTACCCATAACTTACCACATTAATCAAATCAACCCTTACTATTTCAAGATAATAAACAGAGGAAATTTAATTTCATTAAATAAAAAGTTGGGGTCTTACAACATATGTCATTTTCTTTTCTTTTTTCACTAGCCATGTCTAAAACAATCTGAGTCAATTTGACGGATGTCTAATCTTGTTGGCAAAATGGTGTAATTTCAAAATATTAATTAGTTCAATGGGGTAATTTCAAATTTTAAAAGTTTAATGGTGTAATAAGTAAAGCGTGCTAACTATAGTGGGGTTTCTTAGTTTTTTCTGAAAGAATCTAATTTAATTTGACAAACGTCCAATCTTATTACCGGAATGGTGTAATTTCAAAATTTTAATTAGTTCAATAGGGTAATTTGAATTTTTAAAAGTTTAATAGTGTAATAAGTAAGACGTGCCAACTATAGTGGGATTTTCCTTAGTTTTGCCATTCTAAAAATGTAAAGTATTTAAACATGTCTTAGGTATATAGTGAGAGACTGTATCTTTTAGAGAAAAAGAATGAATTTTATGTATAAAAGAATTGTTAAATAGTGAAAGAGAATATTTTTTTTTACAAATGAACTTAAAAAAATATCTACCTTCTACCTCTTTTGCTTCTGGGAGGATCTTTTCTCTAGACTTCTCTCCTCTTCTTGTAGTTATTTTTTCCTTCATCAGATTTTCTAAGAATATCTTCCATGGAGTTTCTGGGTTCAAGATTTGACATAGTGAACCTTTATTCTCCTTCTATATGAATCCCTTGAAGATTGAGATTCATAAAGGTTGGATCACTAGTTGGGAGTCGTGAGCCAGTAAGTGTTACTACACTAGATTATCCTGACCTAGAAGAAGAGGATTGACCTGATTGTCCTTGACCTAGAGGGATGATATGAGGCACAAAGATTCTAGGAAGAGGAAAAAGTGATGATTTTTGAATTCTTGTAAATCTTCTCTTCCCCTTTTGTTAGCATCCCTTTCCTTTTTGAGTTTTGGAACCTCCTCTGATAGTTGTTTAATGATGGTAACCATTTCTTTAACTTGACTCCTAGTGAGAGTGATATCATCTTTTGTTTCTTTGTGTCTAGCTTTAGATTCTTCCTTTTTCTGATAAGCCAATACCATAACAGTGTCAGTGTGCTCCAGAGATTTGACAACTATTTCCTTGAAGTCAATCAGGGATGAGTTCATTGAGAAAATCTTATTAGAGAAAAACTTGATAGATTCCTTATTTGTGGCTTACAAAGAGGTAACAACATCTTTATTATCAACTATCTATTTGAAATATATTTCATCTCATCTCTTGAGATTATCCATAATAGTTTCTATCATCTCATTTATTTTGGTGCCAAATTTTTTAGACATTTGCCCTAATACTTTCTTAGCAGTCGTAGCAATGGAAAGTAGACTCCTCTGAATACCAATTGTAATAACATTAAATCTAGCATTGCATTCTTGAGTAATTTCGTTAAGCATTTGAGAAAGGTTGAGTCATAGAGGGAACCACTGATACTCTTTTGAAGATCTGCTCCAAAATGGCTTCAAGCTTGTCCTTGTTTCCCAGATTAATATTTTCGAACATGACATCTTCAAAGGCTGAGCTAGGTGAAGTATGATGAGAAGGTATTATAAAGCATAAGTCTCTAGTATAAGATGTAAAAGGTATATCTGTATAAGTCTTAGAAGTTTAAGGAATATCTGTATGTGCATGATTATATTCAAAAATATTTTGCGGTTGTTCTATTATAGGAGAGCTAGGTGACTCTAAGATCGAAGAGTTATTAAGGAGATGGAGTTGGTAGATATTTTGGAAAATTGGGAGATGGAGATCTATTATATGTATGTTCAGGGGTGATTGCTGATGATTGAATATTATATACATGTGAGAAGGTTTAGGAAAGTGTTTGGGGTTGGTCATTTTGGGTAACTATCGTAGGGTTTTGAGACTCTACGATTGTGAAAGTAGAAGAGTGTAAGTAAGAAGTTTAAGTATATTGGTTTGTTGTATTCTCTACGTTCGTAGTGTTGGGCTCTACGAAAGCTTCATAGCGTGAAGGTGTTTTAAATTTGTTCAGAAGAAGAGTGGATAATCATAATCTTGTTGAAGATTCCTAATGGAGAGGAAGAGCTTTCATTTGAGATGGTTCTTCGGAAAAACTTCAGAATTTTGGGAAAATTCTAAGAACACTTTTACACTTGAAAAGTTCTTGAAGGTCCAAGTGGTACAATAAATCACTATTATTATCAAAGATAATAGTGGTTTTGTCTAATTCTTCATCTTCTTTAAATGCACTTTCTTCTAGAGCTTCTGGTTCGTTAGACCTAGCTACAACATTTTCTGGGCTTGGAATATCTTCAATTAAGTATTCATCTTCCTTTCCCTGAGATTGTGTATTTTCTAACTCAGAAGCAGGTTAAATAATTAGAGATTGAAGTTTATGAGGACTGTTGGGTTCACTTCTGATGTCCTATATAATTGAATCGATAATCCTTGTGAGCTCTAGAGAGTCATTAGAAGAGCTTACATCCATCTTCTCCCCATCAGATGTAGTCTTGACTTGCTTTGTAGGCTCAAAGGCCTTTTTAACAATTTTCTTCTTATATTTAGTCATTTTCTTCAATCTTCTTCTATTTGGTCATGGCTCAGGTTCAGAAACCTTCTCAACCATCATTTCTTCTAAAGCTTCGGGCTCTATGATCAAAGAGATGGGAGGCTCTACGATCGGTTCAACATTGGTAGGATCCTCAACATAAATGATTCTTCCAACCTTTGCTATCTTTGGAACTTTAGCTTTCCTAATATGCTTCTTATTGTATTCAACAATGGTTAGACCTTCTTTAGCAGTAGTCTCAATGTCTCTTATATCTATATCTTCACAGAATTCTTTAACGTGTTCTTGAATGGATTTTGAAGGTGGTTTAACTGTGAATTTTCTTTTTCTATTTCTCTTCACCTTCCAAGTCCTTTCTGTTATTTCCTGGAGACACTTATAGATCTAAAAGGGGCTTAAATAGATCTTTTAAAACTTTTTATTATTTATAAGATATTACCAATTACTTGTAATCAGATTGATTAAGCATAACAGAGTATAATTTTTGAAAATCCCTTTATAGATTGAAAATGAATCTCACTTTTGAATTTATCAAGATAAGCAACTTTAAATAATATAAGTAAACAGATGGAAAATATGAATAGTAAACTAAAGACACAATAAATTTTTTGTGGTACAGAGATTGAATAACTCCTAATCCACTCTTCTACTCCATGAGTAGGATTTCCACTAAGAATTTAGTCACACAGATAATGATACTCTGCCCTCTTTAAGCACTACATACTTGGATATTTAGTCACTAAGACAAGGACACTTAACCTTTTTAAGTTCAGCAGACTTGGATATTTAATCACTAAGACAAGGAATCTCAACCCTCTGATGATTTGTTGCTTGAGTTTTGTTGAGAGGTGCTGCTAAGATGGCATTAAGATTTTCTTCTCAAGTACTTAGCAGCTCAAAATAGATATTCAGGATCTTTGAGTTCGTTCTATTTCTTTTATAGAGTTTAGGCTTTTTGATCAATGTTCTTTTCTTCTTAAGTTTGAATCCTTGTTACCTTTTATAATCTGCTAAAAATATTCCCATTGCTAGATGCCCGTTGGCAAATTTAATGCTCAGATATTATGGAATCCTTAATGTGGATGTTTTAAACTTAGGTGTCAGCTCATTTTTAGCTTGCGTGACACATCAGTCTACTTTCTCACCAACCCTTGACGTGTCACTTTCTCCAACCTAACTGGTAGACACATATTTTGATCTTCAATTTCAACCAATGATATTGGTGAATACATCGAGACCTTCAATTAGCAACACTCCAATGTCAGTCATCTTATCAGACTTGACTACTCTACGATGATAATAGATCATAGTATTTTACTCTATGATTTGCTCTTCTGTAATGATTGATTTGCATGTCATTTTACGAATGAACTTTGCGATCTTCTATTATTGAACAACCCTTAAGTAACTTTACTGTAAGACTTTTTCTTAGTGATTTCTTGGAGTACTCTATGTTCAGGTTCTTCTCAATGAGCTTTGCTTGAATTTATGGTTCCTTTGTCCACTTTACGAACTGAAGTATGTTTTATGACTTATAGTGAACTTTACGAAAAATGCAAATGCTCTGCAAACCAACTGATGTATTGCGATCATGCACTTACTCTATGATCCATCTTCATATTACGAATTAACAAAGTAGCTTTACGAACATTGAAAATCTTATCAACTATACATCAGATCAGCTTTAACAAGATCAACCCAACATTATTTGATCTTTCTAATCTAATTTCATGTACATTGAATCAAATCATTAATAAGGACTTTACAAATCATATTGGTACAAATATACATTAAACACATTTATCATCAAATTTAAATATACAAACTCTAATGCTTTCTTTTGCAAGCTGACTGAAAGAGACAAAGTCAGCGACTTAAGCTTAATCAATCTCTTTTTATGTATCCCTCTTCTTAGGAACAGTTGACTTGCCTTGAGAGTCTTTAAGATTATCATTATTTTCTTCTTTTTCTTTTTCTTCATCAAACCATAGTCAATTAGCTTGACTGTCTTGAATCTCATGTCGAAGGAAAAATTGAGGTGACTTCCTGCTTGTCCACCTCACTCTGAAAATTAATGACTTCAGCTTTTGTCAAAGGTTCTACCTTCAACTCTGAATTTTCACCAAGTATACCACTCAACGGTCCATAATTCCCCGATTTCTGTACCTCATCCTTTAGGCCCCAATCCACCAAGTTAACCAGAAAGCATTCTTCTTCATCCGTTGGGAACTTTATTGCCTTGAAGACATTAAAGGTGACCTCTTGATCATGTACACGCATAGTGAGTTCCCCTTTTTGCACATCGATCGAGGTCCTGCCTGTGGCTAAGAATGGTCTCCCTAGTATTATTGGTATGCTTTTGTCTTCCTCGTAGTCTAGGATGATGAAGTCAGCCAGAAAAATAAACTTCTCCACCTTTACCAACATATCTTCAACAATTCCCCATGGATACGTGATGGATCTGTCAGCTAGCTGTAATGATATGTTTGTCGGCCTTGGAGCCGGCAGTCCTAACTAATTGAATACTGACAAGGGCATCAAATTTATACTTGCCCCCAGATCACATAAACACTTACTGAAGTTCATCTTTCCAATTGTGCACGGAATTGTGAAGCTACCCGGATCCTTCAGCTTTGGAGGTAATTTCTGCTGAAGCACTGCACTGCATTCCTCTGTCAAGGCTACCATTTCAAACTCATCTAGTCTTCTCTTCCTTAACAATATACCCTTCATAAACTTTGCATAGCTCGGCATTTGTTCCAAGGCCTTGGCGAATGGTATATTGATCTACAGCTTTTTGAATACCTCCAAGAACTTGCGAAACTATTTATCCTCCCTCTTCTTATTCAATCTCTGCGGATATGGGACACAAGGGTAAGCTGGTGGCTCTGAACTCTTGAACTTCTCCTCTGAACCTGCTTTATCTTTTTCTCCCTGTTGCACTTCAGACTTTTCCAGATTTTCTTCATCAGCTGGTACTTGCTTTTCACATCTCCATGTAGTGGCTTCCTTAGTATAATTGGGCGCGCGACTTGCAGTTCCTGTCAAATCTTTCCCAGATCTCAATGTGATCGCTTGACATTGCTCCTTCCCGTCTCTTCTTGGATTTGTCTCTGTGTTACTTAGCAATGAACCCTGGGGCCTGTTGTTAAGCATGCTCGCCATCTACCCCATCGGAGTCTCCAAATTCTTAATAGCCACTGCTTGGCTTTTAATCATAACTTCCGTGTTTGCCATGTATTTCAACATCATCTCCTCCACTTCTGATTTCTTTTTACGGGGCGTAGTGCAATTTGGGGCGTGATGTTGTTCTTTGAGAGAATCCCGGTGGAAATGGTGGTTTTGGTGCAAAATGCTGCTGAGATGGCTATGGCTAAAACTGTTGGTTCGGCTAAAACTGATTCTGTTGATTTCCTTGGTTATTTGACCAACTAAAGTTTGGATGGTTTCGGTTGTTGGGGTGGTATGTGTTCTGAAATTGACCTTGGTCTTTCTGTAATTGCTCACATCTTGCCTTGACTCGACCAACCGATGGCACATTGATGCGTGGAGTGTGACCCACGCACAAATTTCTGAAACGAAGGCAACTATTTTCATTTTGCTTTCTCTCTTTATTGAGTCTATCTTCTTTCCATAGCCGCCATACGTCTTGAAACAAGCTGCGTAATAACATCTACCTCAACACACCTACAACCTTGGGGTTTGTGGCATCCAAGATGTAGGATTACGAAAAATTGTTAGTACTTGCCATATTCTCGATAAGGGTATAGGCCAAATCATAGTTTTTGCCCATAATGCCCCTCCAACAAATTGCATCTCTGATCGGTCTCATTGCCATCCCAATCCATTATAAAAAGTGTTAATTACCATCAATCGGCGTCTGAGTGATGCGGACACTTCCTTAGCATCTCTTTGTATCTCTCCCATGCTTCATATAAGGACTCTCCTGTTGTTGCTCAAAATGACATATAGCTGTCCTCATCTTTGCAGTTTTAGCCATTGGGAAGAACTTGGCTAGAAATTTCTGTGTTAAGTCCTCCCATGTAGTGATTGACCCTGACGGTAAAGAATGAAGCCAACTTCTCGCCTTATCCCTCAATGAGAATGAGAACAACCGCAGTCTGATAACATCCTCCGTCACACCGTTATATCATAATAAATCATAAATCTCAATGAAGCTCAAAAAGTGTTCATTCGAATCATCCGTAGTAGCACCCCCAAACTGAACCGAGTTTTGTACCATCTGAATAGTGTCCGATTTAATCTAAAGTATTGGCTTCTATCGCCGGTCTGACTATGCTCGACTGTAGCCCATTTATATTTGGCATGGAATAGTCCCTTAGAGCCTTATGCTCTTCTCTTTGTTCTTCTGCCATGTCTGGTATAGTACTTTCCAACTATGCTTGCAAATTTCTTCACACACCTGCTTTCCAACCCCTTCCGTTTATGTTATCCTGCGCTGGTGTTAATTCAGAATGAGATGATCGCGTGTGCATAAAAATCTACAAGTACCTAAAATCACAAACAAAACAAAAATAGAAATGAGATAAGATTAGATATGTCTAAGTCATACAAGATAGCTTAAAATTGATGATAATTATTTAAACTAAACGCCTTTCCTCGGCAACGGCGCCAAAAACTTGTTGCCTTTTTTTCAGTTCTAACAAAAAAGAGCTCTAACTCATGCAAGCATACACGTGTCAACAAGTAATACAGAGTAAGTAGAGTATCGATCCCACAGAGAAAGTTGTCAAATTTAAACTACTATGCATTAATTAAATCACTATGTTTATATGCTTAAACTAACAAATACAATTGGTGAATTAATCTAATTGCAAATAACTCTAAAACAAGAATAATAACGAAACAAAATAAACCAAGTCTGAAAATAATGGGATCCTAACTTCATTTAATATTTCACCCAATTACCACTATCATGCAAGAATTGTTCACATATCACAGGAAAATAGCCAAGAGCACTAATAGAGTCATAGCCATTTTTTAATGCACTATGACCGACTTACACAGCATCCACAAATTATAGACTCCATGTAATCATCAATATAACCAAAATCACTATATGTCTATGTGAAATTGCAATCATACTGAATTCAAATACAAGCCCTTATTTTAACTCATACGGTGAATAAGTATATGTCTATCTCATTCACGAAATACACTAGCTATATACAACAGCCCCATATATGTATGCTATCATGACTACAGTCCATACTCGCATGTTCATTGTCAATTCCATACTAGAACAGAAATGAATGGTGATCAAGCATTCATACATGTAAAACAATCATGATAGAAATCCCATATGATATGTAAACAGCCCCAGCAATCAAGCATACAATTAAACTACATATTAAAATCCGTTAGAATCCCATAATGGAGTTTAGTTCATGACTGAACCAAAAGCCATTATGGGATCAACGTTAAACATGATTATCAAGCAAATAATTTAAAGATGAAGGATAGAACGATCAAAACCAATTATAGATTGTAAACCAAAATTAACGTTCACTCCTCATAAAAATCCAGTTAAACAATAATAAAAATCCACAATGATAGAAAATCCCAAGAAGAATTAGAAAAGATGGAGTTTTGGCTTCGTTCTTCGTTGGAATCTCTCCCAATGTGTAAACCCTAGTTATGATATAAAAATACGTCAAAAGTTATTCAAGTTATCTTTGACACCAGTCAGATATCGTTTTAAAACAAATTACAACCCTTTTAATTAAAAATTAAAATAAAACAAATCAATGACTTGACCATCTCAGCTTGACCCACGCGCCCTCCGATATGTTCCTCGCATGGGTTCGAGACTTGCGATGAAGTTATGATGTCCGGTAGGGCTCATGCAAGGCGCTCTCAAGGCTATTATTCTCGCGCTCGCGCCATTTGCGATCTGCAAATTCTGGTTCTGCGATCTGATTCTGTCATGCCACTGCTACTGCTACTTGTTCATTCATGTTTAATCTTCTGCTCCATTTGATCCTCATGCCACTCATCTCCCAGCTTGTGCCCCGCTTCATGCGTCCATTAGCCTCGTGCCCTCAAATACCACTTAATTAGGCCGTTTCCTGCACTTTTTCACTAAAAGGAGTTTTAAGTACATGCAATGCAAAATAACATGAAATGAAACTAAAACAAACTGAAATGTACTTGAGATGGGCATAATTCGCGTAAATTGATATCCAATAAGTAGGTATAAAACCCACTTATCAATACCTATGGAACTAGTGTGACCTTCATGCTTCTGCTGCGACAAAGCCTTGGTCAGTGGATCTGCAACATTATAATCTGTTGGCACTCTTCCTATATGTACATATCCTCTATCAATGATTTCACAGATGAGATGGTATCACCTAAGTCTATGCTTGGATCGTTGGTGAGATCTGGGTTCCTTAGCCTGTGCAATAGCTCCATTATTATCACAATATAACTTAACTGGATCAACAATGGTTGGAACAACACCAAGTTGAGTGACAAACTTTTTAATCCATACAACCTCCTTGGTCGCACTAGAAGCAGTAATATACTCAGCCTCTGTTGAAGAATTGGCAACTGTCTCTTGCTTCGAACTCTTCCAGCTAATAGCACAACCATTAAGGCAAATCACAAAACTTGACTGAGACTTATAGTCATCATTATCAGTCTGGAAACTAGCATCTGTGTAACCCTTTACTGCTAGTTCGTCTTCACCTCCATATACCAAGAATGAATCCTTAGTCCTTTTCAGGTACTTTAGGATATTCTTGATTGTTGTCCAGTGACCTTCACTTGGATTCGACAGGTATCTGCTCGTCATAATCAAAGCATATGAGACATCCGGACGAGTACATATCATTACATACATGATAAATCTAATTGCCAAAGAATAAGGGATCTTTTTCATATGTTCCTCATCATCTTGCGATTTAGGACATTGGGCCTTAGAGATCTTTACACCATGACTCAAGGGTAAGTGTCCTCTTTTTGCCTCTTGTATGCTGAACCGTTTCAGTACTTTATCAATATATGTACTTTGACTTAGGCCGTGCATTTTTCTCGATATATTTCGATAGATCCTGATACCTAAAATGTAGGTTGCATTGCCCAAATCTTTCATAGAGAAACATTTTCCTAACCATGTTTTTACAACCTGTAATAAAGGAATGTCATTCCCAATAATTAATATGTCGTCAACATATAATACCAGGAATGCAATGTGACTCCCACTAACCTTCTTATATACACAAGGTTCATCTTCATTTTTTATAAAGCTAAAATCTTTGACTGCTTCATCAAATCGAAGATTCAAACTCCGAGAGGCTTTCTTTAATCCATAAATGGATCATTGCGAAACACATACCTTTCCGGCATCTTTTGGGTGACAAAACCCTCGGGTTGTGTCATGTACACATCCTCGAGGGATTTCCATTAAGGAAAGTAGTTTTGACATCCATCTGCCAGATTTCGTAATCATAAAAGGCAACAATAACAAGTAAGATCCTGATGGATTTAACCATTTGCACTAGAGATAAGGTTTCATCATAGTCAACACCTTGAACTTTTTTAAAACCTTTTGTTATCAGTCGACCTTTATAGGTTTGTAAATTACCACCCATGTCGATTTTCTACTTGAAAATCCACTTGCACCCGATTAGTTTTACCGCTTCGGGTGGATCAACCAAAGTCCATAATTTGGTGGAGCAATATGAAAAGAGAGATCGCGGAGTTTATCTCAAAGTTTTTAATGTGTCAACGAGTAAAGGTGGAGCATCAAGTGCCAAAAGGTCCATTGCAACCACTTGAAATTCCAGAATGGAAGTGGGAGCACATTACCATGGATTTCGTTACTGGTCTTCCCAAGGTTTCTCAAGGCATATATGCAATTTGGGTCATTGTTGATAGATTGACCAAGTCTGCTCATTTCTTACCTATACGAGAAACTTATACACTTGAACGTCTTGCCCATATGTACATAAATGAGATTGTAAGACTACATGGTATGACAATATCCATAGTTTTTGATCGAGACCCAAGATTCACTTCTCGATTTTGGATCAGTTTGCAGAAAGCTATGGGCACGTATTTACGATTTAGTTTGGCATATCACCCTCAGACGGACGGGCAGTCAGAGAGGACTATTCAAACTCTGGAGGATCTATTAAGACTCTGTGTTCTTGACTTCAAAGGAAGTTGGGACAAGTTCTTGCCATTAGTGGAATTCTCCTACAACAACAATTATCAAGCAAGTATCGGCATGGCTCCATTCGAGGCATTGTGTGGACACAAGTGTCGTTCTCCAGTATGCTAGGATGAGGTGGGTAAAGTAACGTTGTTGGGACCATAATTGGTACGTATGACTACGGAAAAGATTCAAATGATCCGGCAACGTATAAAGACCTCACAAGATCGACAAAAGAGTTATGCTGATCTTCATCGAAAAGACGTGGAATTCAATGTTGGAGAGCATGTGTTATTACGTGTGGCACCATGGAAAGGAGTTACGAGATTTGGAAAGAGAGGAAAGCTCAATCCTCGATTCATTGGCCCATTTGAAATCCTTGACCGAGTAAGAACTGTGGTCTATAAACTCATTTACCGCCAAGTATGTCTCGTGTTCATAACGTTTTTCATATATCTATGTTACGTAAATATGTGGAAGACCCGAACCACATTATTGAGTTAGAACCAGACGAGATAGTGAAAGATTTAACGCATGAAGAGGTACCTGTTAAATTCTTGGATAAGAAGGAACATATTCTACGCTCCAAGGTTATACCTTAAGTCAAAGTTTTGTGGAGAAACCACGATGTTGAGGAAATGACCTGGGAGTTAGAATCTGAAATGAAATCAAGGTATCCTCACCTCTTCGACATACCAGGTATGTACCCTAATTTCGAGGGCAAAATTTCATAAGAATGGGAGGTTGTATGACCCCAACTTTTATGAATAAAGTTGAATTTTCTATAAATATCATTTTTGAATATAAAGGAGTGAATTTGATATAATATTATAGTTGTGGATAATATTTATAAATTTTGCAAAAGTACGTAAGTTGTTATATTATATTCGATTGGTGGGGAATATTCGTTTTAACAAGGAATATTAAATGCGATTTTGAACAATCATTAAGTGGACCCCCCGGAATTATTGTCGGAATGAGAAAAGCGACAAAAATATTTTTTTATAAAAATAACGACAAAAGTTTTACTGATTAATTTGTTGAAATACCGGTGTTAAAAAAATACGATGTCTGGCGTGGTTGCGTAGTAGCACACGGTATTGATTATTGATCTTTATGTGAGAAGTCACTCGGTTTTGTTCGATTATTACTTTCTGATAATTCTTTGCGTAGTATCTCACGTTATTAATTCAATTATTGTTACATTATTTTATATTATTAAATAAATAATTAAGATGACAAGTTATTCATATTATTATCTGTATAATTAACAATGTCTAGAAAGTTGTGTCGAAAAAAGGGGTTTGGCCACTTAATTGTGCGCCAATAGAGAGAAATCCTTATCGAAAAGCCCCCTCTTTCCTAGGAACGGTCTGGTTGTTAATATTGCGAGTTATAATAATATGAATAAAGGTTGTTAAAAATATTAAGGGTATTTGTTGTAAATTTGAACCCCCGCTTACCCATTTTTCAAAACTGTCAGTAGAAGTTATCTCAGTTTTGTTATATATATATATATATATATATATATTCGTATTATACATATATACATGATTTGGTGGGATTTTTTTTTTTGGGGGGGGGGAACCTTTGCCGGGAGGGCAAGGTTATATATATATATATTTTATAAGTTTTGTTTTTTATGAAAAATAGAATATATTATATTTTATTATGCATAGTGTTTTCATAGTGCCTGCATAGTGTTTGCATAGTAAAATAAAAAAAAGTTCGTTGAATTCAGCCGGTGTCGTCTATGATTATTTTTTTTCTCTACTGTGCAGTCCGTGATTTTATTTTCTAAATAGTATCCTTCTATTCTCCTATAAATAGGTTTCTTAGTTATAATTGAAAATGACACCAGAATCAGAGAATTCTTCTTCTATAATATTGATCGTATTTCTTTAGAGTTTAAGGAAGCTTTGAGCGTATAAAATAGTTCAAGTTTTCTTCAAGAATATCCCCGCCCTACCAGTCAGAATACTCTTCTTTTTAAGGTAAGGGATGTTATTTTTGTTCAATATTCGTATGAAATAATATTTTCTTTCATACTCTGTAGTATGTAAGTAATATTATTTCGTTTCAGATTTCAAATTCTACACTCGTTTCGTTAAAGTTTTGGCTTCTATACTCCATGAAATTAATAGAATATCCTTGATATTTGCACTTTATCCAGTATCTTTTTATGGAAATATTATTCTGAGCATTCTTGATAAGCTTTAACTTTTTCATGTCGGAGTACTATTCACGGGGTTACTATTCTCGAAGTACTATTCACGAGGTACTTTTCACTCAGGTACTATTCACCTGGGGTACTATTTATGACAAAAATTGATTTTTTTTTATCCAAATCATTTTTGATACAATATTATTCTTGAATTTTACTCCACAAAGAAGTATCATGTTGACAATTTGGACATTATTGAATTCTGGATAAATTAAATTATAAATCTTTAAAAATTTATCCTTTGCTTTCTTTTAATTGAATTCTTATATCATTGTTTATATTATTATGAAAGTCATCTTTGGCCAGTAGTGCATAGATGGACTTGGTATTATTCTGACCAGAGATTATTCGGTATAATCATGACCGTAATGTTACAAATGATGTGGTAAAAGTCCTCATTGGCCCGTAGTGAATTGATGGACAGTTTTTGGCATGATCATAACCATTGATGAAAACACGAATATCATTGGCCTGTAGTGCATGGATAATTGGCGGTCGTGATACTAATGAATATCCTTGGCCGTAGTGCAGGGGTGATTCGATGATGTGAATTATTTATTAAGCTGCATAAAATTGATGATAAACTTTTTAAATCATAGAAGATAGTAGATATCATGCTCGACTTGACCCTTCTAATGGATTGCTTGTTCTGCTGCAGTTAAACTTGATGTTTATTATATTTTATCAGTTTAACACTGTTGAAGGCTAACGATAATTTATTCTTCATTATCTTAGTCATAATATTTCTTACTGGGCTAGTTGAGCTCACCCTTTTGCTTTCATTGTTCTCTTCAGGAAATAAGAATGTAGTCGGGACTAGTCGGGGAACGGAGTGATGGTCCGAGATGGTTGTTTAGTAGTCCTCACTATTTAGTGTAATAATAAATGTAATGAGGATTGAATTTGAGTTTGGATATTGTCTAGAAGACAATATTCGTGTAAAAACTCTCAGCTACGCTTTTGGTCGTATTGTATAATTAAGTTTGTATTATGTATTTAGCGAGTCAAGATGGGTGATGTATACCTATTTTGGGGCGTCACAAATGTGACTTGAACATGAGATCATATAATTACAATTAGTATCATTTCTCTTAAATGTCCCTAGTCGAGTATCATTGTTAATGGGACAACAATGATACATTGAGACTAGTATGTAGATTGACTGATGGCCAAATCTCATTGGTCATAAATATATGAGATATTAAGTCAATGCATAGGTACATGTTAGAGAATAATGTACTGGACAGACCCACCATGAGAATTCTACGTGGAGCATTATGCAAAGTGTAACACCCCGAAATCCGGTCTATTTTCACATCCGGATTCCGTACATCACGATCTCATCTTCTTCTAAACATACATCATTATATAGCTAAATATAACGACATACATCCTCAAATCCCAAGTTCTAAAACCTTAAAACCTCTTTCATTCCAAATAATGATAATTACATTATTCATTACATCTTGTACATGTGACTTTGATCAGCCACCAAGGATACATAATCGTTCATTAAACTATTCTATAGTTTAATTCTATCATTCTATATTACAAGTCTTCGCTTGATCTTCGTGCACATTCATATAATGAATGATACTTCTTCTGGATACCGATCATCTTGATCTTTCTGGGATCCTTAAGTTCTTTCTAACATCGTTCGCTGAAAATGTTTTTATTTAAAGCAAGTGTGAGCATTCAATTGCTTAGTAAGTCATAGCAGTTGAACAAACAACTTCAAGAATTTAAACATTCTTTTCAGACTTAACTGAACAAAGGTTATGAAGCAGCTTGAATAATAGGAATAATCTCGATTCCTATCATTTTAAAACATTAGTCACATTCACTTTGAAATACTTTCATTCTCTACTCTCTTTCATACACATTCCGTCTGGCTAGAATCAATAGCCCAGACTTAACAATAACGGTTCATGTATAAACAGAACATGTTCATATTGAATAGTTCAATCACAGAACATTTCATATCATAGAAACACCGAAGTGTTCACATTGTGGCACAAGGCCTCATACATTCTACCACCTTGTACAAATATCACACATTCGCACATTGACAGAACTTCTTAAGTTCAACATCTGAGAAGTTTTAGAAACTAGAATTCATTTAAAATATGAATGAAGTTAGGAAACTTGCCTTACATACACTACAACTTATAGTTCTGTTGAAGCGCTCATTCAATTCCTATATGTAGCACATAAGGAAATAACACATGTACTAATTAGTCATATACTTGACTTTACGCATTGGTTTACTTAACTTTACTTCTTAGGGTTCGCATTCTTACAAGCTAAGTTTATGCGACCAACTTCCTTTACCGGTTAACGGCTTCATGACATACGGAGATGTCTTACTCAATACGTTCATCATCTTTGATGATTAACATTCTTATCTTCTTCTTATAACTCTCCTAGGACTCGGCACACACATCGTGTCTCTGCTAGTAGTCCATATGGTACTCTGAGTGGTTTCCATAAACAACCAACAAACAAGTTCCGTCTCATCTGCTTTGCCCACAACGGTGAGTTAGATCGGTTATCGATTTTGTATATACCTTCGCTCTCTGAAGAAATTGTTTAGCCCAGCTCCCATATGTCAACCATCAAAGGTTACGATTGTACTAGAACCTAAATTCATCTTAACTTACCCGAACTATTAAACTATAATGTTCGTTAAGTCAATTCTTATTCCTTATGGCTTTCTGGAAACTAAATGCCATACCTCAGGATTCATTCATCATCGTCTAAGTCATACAGTCTTTTGTATACTCAGAACGATCATTCAATATTCATTCTATGCATATATAGCGTTAAAAATTTTACGTTACCTTATTCTTATCTCACAACGTCCGGTTCATTCGACTCGGAACGTCATCCAAGTTATAAACATTAACTCGGCTTCTTTACATTATACGTACTTGTCTTTAATTCAGCTTCTTAATCGCTCACAGGTTTAATCATTGATCCTCATTACCTTACGGTCAAACCATACACGGAGTGTAGGTTTTACCCGTTTAATATTCGTGTACACTCAACCTTCACATCGGTTAAAGTGTTTAACGCTTACATTTCATTCTAACATTCTCATCCGACTCACATTCGGCTTTCATTAATCTTATTACCGTTTGCTACAGCTTTCTTGATAATTCATATCTTACTTACTACTCCCGTCAACGTCTAAGTCATACAACCAATGTATACTTAAAACGTTTGCCCAACGTGAATACGATTCACGAGGATCGTTTACGTAATCAACATTTACGTTACTTACCTCTTAATTCTATTTAACCTTTATCCAAGGTTTTAATACACTTTCATTCATTACTCGTCACCTGAACCCCATGTTCATTATTCTTTCCTAATGTCAAAGCCATACGGTTCGTTGTATGCTAAGACCGATCGTTCATCGCAACAACGTTGCGTTCACAGCGTCTAAACACTTTACATTCATCTCTCATGACCATGACATAACATCAAAATGTTATTCATTACCCTAGTCAATCAACATTTAAGGAATTACCATCATAGCAATCCATCACGTTCGATTCATTGCGACTACGGTCCTGAATATCAGTTCTGTACCCCGCATCGATAGTCTTTTAATCTTGAATAATCTCTTCATTCAACCTTCATTAAAGGTTTAATACACTTGATTAAGTGTTACATTAGTTGAACTATATGTTCATATTTCTTTCTTGCACATCCCCCATAAATTGAGTAGTAAAAAATCTCATTTCTGGGCATTTCCCTACATCGGCGATGCGGCGCCGTGTCCCTTCATTAATCTCGTATTTGCATATTTCACTCTATGATGTCAAGCTCAAAAGTCAGTCTGACTATGGCTCAAGCCCTTCACAAAATCTCATGCTGCGACGCCAATTAGCAGTAGCTAATGGCCCGGGCTCATCTTCTTGGCGCTTGACCTCAAGGCACGACTTCATGACTGCGGTGCCAAGCATGAAACCTAGAAAAAAATTTCTAAGTCTTTTACAAGCTTGAGACGCTGACTTTGAAATCTCATATCTTATTCGTTATAACTCGGAACAAGGTCGTTCTAAAGCCATTTTCTTCCTTATCTTACGTACTTCGATTACCCTCAGATAGAACTTCATTCTGAATCTGTTAACATGACATTCAATTGGCTTAATCTTCGCCCTTCGTTCATTTTACGTTTTTAACGTTCTTCGTTCGTTCGTCCGTAATTCGGTCATCCGAACTTGGAATTCGTTCGTTCTTGAGTCCATGACTCATGTTTTCTATGTTCTCTTACATTTTTATGAAACTCTACATGCTCGGGTTCATTTACTAACTTTCTAATTCTCGTTTATCTTTTACAAAAATTTCGCCGTAACTTCGTTATAGCTCAATTTTTAATCCGTTCTTCATGAACATTTCTAACGTTCCTAACCAAGCAATAAGCAACTAACTTATACGCGATGGTTTTAAACTTGTCCATCAACAATAATTATCCTACGATGGTTTTAAATTTGTCCATCAACAACATTCTTCGCGTTCTTCGCGTGTTCTTCGTTTTTAATCGATATTTTAGATTACGATTTTACTTTTCTTGGAATTTAATGTTATAGAAAATCATTCCTTACTCATTTGACCTACTCATTCATAAGATTCATTCGGATCGCTCAAAATCCTTACGAATCTTATACTTCGGTAAGAAATTTATAAACTAAATTCCTAATTCTTATTTCTTCATTTTCTCATGAATTCAACCACATGAAATCATTCTTAACTTCATCTACTTCTTATCTTCATTAAGTTATGTTTTTGAACATATTAAACTTAAAGAAAATGAGAAGAAACTAGGGTTCGAATTACCGTACATCCTTTAATCTCGTTCCGTTGGACAAAGCGTTCACTCGGCAAGCTTTTCCTCATTCTCTTCCTCTTCCTCTCCCATCCGACCCTCTCTCTCTCTATCTCTCGAAGTTGTAGGTTTTTCAAAATCCCAAAATAATGAAATGAGTTTCCTATTTATAGAAAACCAAGGCTAGGGGCATTTTAGTCTTTTCACCCCTAACCTCCTTACTATTCCAAACTTAGCCACCAAGTTTACTTGGTGGCAAAGTAACCCACCTCCTTAAGTAGCTTCCTTGGAAGCTTTGTGCTTCACCTTTTATGAATTAAATTAAACAGTTTAAAAGCTGCGATTCTCGGAATCCAAATATTTTTGGATATTTCGTCTTTCCTTCTGGATTAAATATTACGATTCTTCTTGATTTAGAAAAAGCTGAAAAACACTTTTTGACATTAAGCGTTTTTCTTCACGTTTTACCCTAACGTAACTAAACGAGTGAAAAATACATAACAGTACTTTTCGTTATTTTTTATTTTATCCAATTTCTGCACGTTTTTCGAGAAAAACTTTTATTAGCTTACTTAACATTTCACGATATATTATCGTCAAATCTTTCGACAGAATGTCATTTCGACATACCGAACTCTCAGAACGACTTAGGTTATTCAAACCCTAACCCTTGGGGTTTCGTCGGATGAATAGTGCCTATTTCGTCTTTTTCCCTGAAAATATTTTTGTTCCCGAAAAATTTTCATTTTCGTCTTGAAAATTCCTACTCGTTCAGTCTAGATCGTAGCCAGAATCCTCCCGATTAATAATCATTCTAGGTTATAGAACGATTAATAAACACATAGCACATGATAGTATTAATAAAATTCATTTTATTAATAACTAATTCTTTAACTCTTAAATTCTGGACAATCCGATTTTTCGGGTTGTCACACAAAGTGTAAGACCCCAAATTTTATGAATAAAGATTTAATTTCTCGAAATATTTTTTTGAGTATTAAGGTGTGAATTTGATATAATATTAAAGTTGTGGGTAATATTTATAAATTTTAAAAAGTATGCAAGTTTTTATAAAATATTCGATTGGTCGGGGAATATTCGTTTTATCAGGGAATATTTGTACGACGACACAATCATTGGTGTACCCAAGCGGAATTCTTTATCGAGAATGAGAAAGCAGCGAAATATCTTTTTATAAAAATAACGGCGAAAGTTTTACCTTTAAATTGTTGAAATACCCAGTGGTAAAAGTATAGTAATATGCGTGGTTGCACAATAGCACACGGTATTGATTATTGATGCTTACGTGAGAAGTCACTCAGTTATATTCAATTATTACCACAGTAATTACTGCATAGAATTTCTCATATTATTGATTCAATTATTGTCATAGTATCATCTGCATGATATTTTATATTATTAAATCAATAATTGAGACGACAAATTTATTCATATTATTATTTACATTATTAACGATGTCCAGAAAGTTATGTCGAGGAAAGGGGTTTGGTCACCTAATTACGCGTCAATAGGGAGAAATCCTTATCGAAAAGCCCCCTCTTTCCTGGGAATGATCTGGTTGTTAAATACTGTGAGTTATAATATTAATGATGAATAAGTTCGTGTTGATTAAAGATGAACTTGATATTTCCACTGTGTTGGAATTATTAGTGTTAGTGGAAATCGACATTTATTTTGATAATAATTGATTTTTGGAGGATAAATTGACCAATCGGGTAATTAATCGGAGAAATGAGCAATTAATTGCTATTAGTTCACATGCATATAACTATTTTGTTCACATGAATGGAACTATTTATTCACATGCATGTACTATTGATTCACATACATGTACTATTAGGGGAGGTGGTGCAAGTTTGATAATACTTGTAGGACTAAATTAAAAATAGAGGAAAAGATGAAAGTATTATTCTGTAATAATTCAAGTCCCAAAACGTGAAATTATCGAAACTATGTTTTCCTATAAATAGAATCTCATTCTTCTTTCATTCTCACCAATTCACTAAGACTCACAAGAGCAATTATAGAGAGAGAAGCTATAGAGAGAAAGAAGAAGAGTATTCTGCTACTTCACTATTGTAGTATCCAGCCTTCTACTAAGGTAAGAGATGTTATTTATTTCTTATTCATAAGGGATATTATTTTTTCAGTATTCGTAAGAAATACTATTTTCTTCCATACTCTGTAGTATGTAAGTAATATTATTTTGTTTCGTATTCCTAATTCTATACGCATTCTGCTAAAGTATTGCTTCTATACTCCGTGAAATTAGTAGAATATCCTTGATATTTGCGCTTCAATCTTTTCATGAAAATATTATTCTGAGCATTCTTGATAATTATTGATCTTTTCATGCCAGAATACTATTCACGAGGTACTATTCATAAAGTACTATTCATGGTGTACTATTCATAAAGTACTATTCACGGGTACTATTCACAAAGTACTATTTCTGGGTATTATTCACAAAGTACTATTTATGGGTACTATTCACAAAGTACTATTCACAGAATACTATTCACACGGGATACTATTCATAACAAAAATTGATTTTTTTCTGTTCAAATCGTTTATAATACAATATTATTCTTGAATTTTACTCCACAAAGCAGTATCATGTTGGCAATTTGGATATTATTGAATTCTGGATAAATTAAATTATAGATCTTTAAAATTTATCCTTGCTTTCATTTAATTGAATTCTTATATCATTGTCATCATCCTCATGCATATATTGTGATGAAAGTCATCTTTGGCTGTAGTGCATAGATGGACTGTTGATTGGTATGATTATGACCATAGATTATTCGGTATAATCATGACCTGTAATGTTACAAGTGATGTGGATTATTTATTGAAAGTGAGTCTCATGATCGTTATTAGTATGATCATGACCATGCGTTCTCTTGACCGAAGGTGCAAAGATGAATTGTTGTTTGGCATGTTCATGACCATTGGTGAAAACACGGAATATTGTAAGACCCCAACTTTTTTGAATAAAGAATAATTTTTCTCGAAATATATTTTTGAATATTATGGTGTGGATATGATATAATGTTATAGTTATGGGTAATATCTGAAAATTTTGCAAAGTAAACAAGTTGATATAAAATATTCGTTGTGTCAGTGAATATTCGATTGGTAGGGGTATATTCGTTTTAACAGGGAATATTCGTACGACGACACAATCATTGGTGGACCCCACAACGGAAGTATTGTCGTAGTTAGAAAATGACATAAATATCTTTTTATAAAAATAACGACGGAAGTTTTATCGTTAAATTGTTGGACTACCCGGTGGTAAAAATACAGTAATACGCGTGATTGCATAGTAGCACACGATATTGATTATTGATGTTTACGTGAGAAGTCACTCAGTTGTACTCAATTATTGCTACAATAATTGTTGCAGAGTATCTCACGTTATTTGATTCAATTACTGTCACATTATCATCTGCAGAATATTTTATATTATTAAATCAATAATTGAGACAACAAAGTTATTCATATTATTATTTGTAATATTGACAATGTCTAGAAAGTTCTGTCGAGGAGAGGTTTGGTCACTTAATTGCTGGCTTGATAGGGAGAAATCCTTATTGAAAGCCCTCTTTCACAGGAATGATCTGGTTGTTAAATATTATGAGTTATAATATTAAGGATGAATAATTATTGAAGTATTAAGAATGTATTTATTAAAGATAAGTGAATTACAAAAGTTAGAGGTGAATAATGCAAACTTAAAAAACTTTATGGGTACTAAAGTGTAATAAGTTAAATCAATCTGGACCATTGGTGCTGGTTTTAATAGTAAATCAATCTGGACCATTGATGGTGGTTTTAATAGTAAATCAATCTGGACCATTGCCATTGATGGTGGTTTTAAAAGTAAATCAATCTGGACCGTCGGTGGTGGTTTTAAAAGTAAATTAATCTGGACCGTCAGTGGTGGTTTTAAAAGTAAATTAATCTGGACCGTTCGTGAATTAGTTACTATTTAGTCCATTCTCCTATAAATAGAAGCTTAATTTTTTTTCCATTCTCACCAATTCACTGATATTCACAAGAGACACTGTGACGCCCCCAAAACAGGTATATGTCACCCGTCTTGGGTCGTCAGATACTTCGTAAAGAACTCAACTACAAACTTAATTATACAACTGTCGAGTAATATACGACAAAATATATGTGAGAGTTTAAACAAGAATATTGCCTTCTAGACAAAATCCACTCTCAATGGAGTTTTCATTACAATTATTATCACACTATTTCATAGAATAGTGAGGACTACTAAAACAACCATCTGGACTTTCACTCCGTTCCCCGACTCGTCCCAACTATATTCTCATTTCCTGAAGAAAACAATAAAAGAAAGGGTGAGCTCAACTAGCCCAGTAAGAAATATTATGACTAAGATAATGCAGAATAAATTATCCTTAGCCTTCAACAGTATAACAACTGATAGAATACAATAGACAACAAGTTTTAGATCAACAACTGCAGCGGAATAAGCAATCCATTAGAAGAGTCAAGTTGAGCATAAAATCTACTATCTTCTATGATTTAAAAAGTTTTTTCATCAACTTTATCGCTGTAATACCCATCAACAGTTCTTTATTATACCGAAAACAAATAGAACATTCATCAACTGTCTTTACCTAAACCACTAAAGATGTTAAGTTAAATTCACAATTCATATTTATAATCATGTAAATCAACAGTTTCTCCTTTCCACAAAGGCTTAATAGAACGTTTACTCAATATCCTTACCCCAAAGGCTAAAGATATTCAAATGTAATAACAATGATCATACAAATTAGTTGTCTACCTTTGCACTACGGGCCAAAGATATTCAAATATAAAACCAATGGTCATGATCATACCAATTAATTATTCGTCATCGATTGCACTACTGACCAAAGACATTCAACTGTTAACTAATGGTCATGATTCTGCCAATCACATCATCGAATTATCCATGCACTACGGGCCAAGGATATTCGTTATTATCACTAGTGGTTATGATCATGTCATACACCTGTCCATCTTTGCACGTAAGCCAAAGATATACAACTATAAAACAAATAATCAATAGTCCATCTTTGTACGTAAGCCAAAAATATACAACTGTAAAACTAATAATCAACAGTCCATCTATGCACGTAAGCCAAAGATGACTTTCATCACAATATAAGCATAAAGATGATGACAATGATATAAGCATTAATCAAACGAAATCAAAGATAAATATTAAAGACTTTAAATTTATCCAGAGTTTAAAAATATCCAAATTATCAATATGATACTACTTTGTGGAGTAAAAGTCAAGAATAATATTCATGTACCAAAAATAATTTGGACAGAAAAGAAATATATTTTTCGGGTGAATAGTACTCCGTGAATAGTACTTCAGGAATAGTACCCCGTGAATAGTACCCCAACACAAAAAGTGTCCTGAATACCCGAGTGAATAATATTAGAGTGAATAGTAATTGGGTGAATAGTAACCCGTGAATAGTAACTCGTAAATAGTACTTCGGCACGAAAAGTGCTTCGAATACCTGAGTGAATAATACTAGAGTGAATAGTAACTGGGTGAATAGTAACCCATGAATAGTAACTCGTAAAAAAAATACCAAAGAAAATGATATTCTATGACAAGTACAAAAGAAATGATATCCCAAATTAGTATAATAGAATATACGAAACTGCAAATGGATTTTCACCCGCCATGCGGTAATCCATGTAGACAGATCATTTCCATAATTTAATAAAGAATGAATACGAAGGATCATTCACCATGCACGCGGTAATCCACATAGACAAGTTATTCCAACAGAATAATAAAGAATGGAATAACAGAGGAATTCACCATGCATGCGATAGACCGCACAAACAGGTTATTCCCAACAGAATAATAAAGAATGGAACCAGGTCATGTATAATCCACACAGACAGGATATTCCAACGAATAATAAAGAATGGAACGTGTCATGCGTAATCCGCATGAGACGGAAATTCAACGAATAATAATAAAGAACGGAACCGAGGTCATACATAATCCATATGCATGGGATATTCAAGCAAAATAATAAAGAATGGAATAACAACAGAATTCACGAGGCATGCGATAGGCCAAGAGAGACGAGTTATTCAACAGAATAATAAAGAATGGAATAATAGAAGAATTTCACACATTGTATGCGGTGCTTGGCAGAGGCGGAGTTATTCAATATAATAATAAAGAATGGAATAACAACCCTTATGAGTATTGAAAGAAAATAACTCTCTTCATGAATACGAAAAGAATAATACCCCTTACCAAAAAAAAGAATTTGGATCTTTGAAATAGTGAGGTAGCGGACTTCTCTTCTTCTTTCTCTCTATAATAATTGCTCTATAGCTTTAGTGAATTGGTGAGAAATGAAGGAAGATTGAGCTTCTATTTATAGGAAAACATAGTTTCAATAATTACACATTTTGGGGCTCAAAATATTACAGTATAATACCTCCCTCTTTTTCTTCATTTTTAATTTAGTTATGCAAGTATTATCAATCTTGCACCAACTCCCCTAATAGTAAATCATGTGAATCAATAGTACATACATGTGAACACATAGTTATAAGCATGTGAATTAATAGCAATTAATTGCTCATTTATCCGGTTAATTACCCGATTGGTCAATATAACCTCCAAACATTAATTATTATCGAAATAAATGTCGATATCCACTAACACTAATAATTCTCACACAATGGAATTATCAGTTTCATCTTTAATCAACATGAACTTATTCATCATTAATATTATAACTCACAATATTTAACAACCAGGTCGTTCCCAGGAAAGAGGGGGCTTTTCGATAAGGATTTCTTCTTATTGGCGCGCAATTAGGTTATCTAACCTCTCATTGACAGAACTTCTAGACATTGTCAATATTGCAAATAATAATATGAATAACTTTGTCGTCTCAATTATTGATTTAATAATATATCATATTATGCAGATAGTACTGTGACAATAATTGAATCAATAATATAAGAGATATGATGCAACAATTACTGTAGCAATAATTGAGTATAATTGAGTGACTTCTTACGTAAGCATCAATAATCAATATCGTGTGCTACTATGCAACCACGCGTATTACTGTAATTTTACTACCGGGTATTTTATGACAACTTGCTTACTTTGTAAATTTTTCACATATCACCCTTAACTTTAATTTTTTATCAATTGAACTATTTACTAAATAGAATAATTATAAGAAAATTTAATATTTTCATTTAATAAAATTCGGGGTCTCACAATCTCCCCTCCTTATATATGAAATTTCGCCCTCGAAATTTACGTACCTGGTAGTTCGAAGAGATGAGAATACCTTGCTTTCTATTCGAATTATACCTTCCCGGTTATTTCCTCTGTATCAGGATTTTTCCATTGCTCATCTCTTGTATTTTAGATATCATTCTAGAATACATCTTCAAAACAAAGGTTAATTGAGATGCCAAATATTATCTCTATATTCTAACCGACCAATTACATACCAAATAAACTTAGGTAGGTCATACTAGCGAAGGAATTACCCATCTCTCCCCTCCTAGTTCTAGCCTCACACCTCAGCCAGGGATCATATCCCTAAGTTTTGATACCGACTGTGACGCCCCCAAAACATGTATACGTCACCCATCTTGGGTCGCCAGATACTTGGTAAAGAACTCAACTACAAACTTAATTATACAACTGTCGAGTAATATACGACAAAACATAGGTGAGAGTTTAAACAAGAATATTGCCTTCAAGACAAAATCCACTCTCAATGGAGTCCTCATTACAATTATTATCACACTATTTCACAGAATAGTGAGGACTACTAAAACAACCATCTGGACTTTCACTCCGTTCCCCGACTCGTCCCAGCTATATTCTCATTTCCTGAAGAAAACAATAAAAGAAAGGGTGAGCTCAACTAGCCCAGTAAGAAATATTATGACAAGATAATGCAGAATAAATTATCCTTAGCCTTCAACAATATAACAACTGATAGAATACAATAGACAACAAGTTTTAGATCAACAACTGCAGCAGAATAAGCAATCCATTAGAAGAGTCAAGTAGAGCATAAAATCCACTATCTTCTATGATTTAAAAAGTTTTTTCATCAACTTTATCGCTGTAATACCCATCAACAGTTCTTTATTATACCCAAGACAAATAGAATTTTCATCAACTGTCTTTACCTGAACCACCAAAGTTGTTAAGTTAAATTCACAATTCATATTTATAATCATGTAAATCAACAGTTTTTCCTTGCCACAAAGGCTTAATAGAACGCTTACTCAATATCCTTACCCCAAAGGCTAAAGATATTCAAATGTAATAACAATGATCATACCAATCAGTTGTCTAACTTTCCACTACGGGCCAAAGATATTCAACTATAAAACCAATGGTCATGATCATACCAATCAATTATCTGTCAGTGCACTACGGCCAAAGAGATTCAACTGTTAACTAATGGTCATGATCCTTCCAATCACATCATCGAATTATCCATACACTACGGGCCAAGGATATTCGTTATTATCACTAGTAGTTATGATCATGTCATACACCTGTCCATCTTTACACGTAAGCCAAAGATATACAACTATAAAACCAATAATCAACAGTCCATCTTTGCACGTAAGACAAAAATATACAACTGTAAAACCAATAATCAACAGTCCATCTATGCACGTAAGCCAAAGATGACTTTCATCACAATATAAGCATAAAGATGATGACAATGATATAAGCATTAATCAAACGAAATCAAAGATAAATATTAAAAACTTTAAATTTATCCAGAGTTTAAAAATATCCAAATTATCAACATGATACTGCTTTGTGGAGTAAAATTCAAGAATAATATACATATACCAAAAATAATTTGGACAGAAAAGAAATATATTTTTTAGGTGAATAGTACCCCAACACAAAAAGTGTCCTGAATACCCGAGTGAATAATATTAGAGTGAATAGTAATTGGGTGAATAGTAACCCATGAATAGTAACTCGTGAATAGTACTTCAGCACGAAAAGTGCTCCGAATACCCGAGTGAATAATACTAGAGTGAATAGTAACCCATAAATAGTAACTCGTAAAAAAATACCAAAGAAATTGATATTCCATAACGAGTACAAAAGAAATTATATCCCAGATTAGTATAATAGAATATACGAAACTGCAAATGGATTTTCACCTGCCATGCGGTAATCCACGTAGATAGATCATTTCCATAATTTAATAAAGAATGAATATGAAGGATCATTCACCATGCATGCGGTAATCCACATAGACAGGTTATTCCAACAAAATAATAAAGAATAGAATAACAGAAGAATTCACCATACATGCGATAGACTGGACAGACAGGTTATTCCCAATAGAATAATAAAGAATGAAACCAGGTCATGCGTAATCCACACAGATAGGATATTCCAACAGAATAATAAAGAATAGAACCAGGTCATGCGTAATCCACACAGACAGGATATTCCAATAGAATAATAAAGAACGAAACTAGGTCATGCGTAATTCACACAGACAGGATATTCCAACAGAATAATAAAGAACGGAACCAGGTCATGCGTAATTACATACAGGCGGGATATTCAATGAGAATAATAAAGAATGGAATAACAACGAGAATTCACCGGGCATGCGATAGAATCCTTATGACGGAGTTATTCCAATAGAATAATAAAGAGTGGAATAACAGAAGAATTTCACCATGTATGTGGTACTTCGCATAGACAGGTTATTCCAACATAATAATAAAGAATGGAATAACAACCCTTATGAGTATTAAAAGAAAATAACTCTCTTCATGAATACATAAGAATAATACCCCTTACCTCAAAAGAAGACTTGATACTGGAATAGTGAGGTAGCAGACTTCTTTTCTTCTTTCTCTCTATAATTTCCCTCTATAATAATTGCTCTATAGCTTTAGTGAATTGGTGAGAAATGAAGGAAGAATGAGCTTCTATTTATAGGAAAACATAGTTTCAATAATTGCACATTTTGGGGCTCAAAATGTTACAGTATAATACCTCCCTCTTTTTCTTCATTTTTAATTTAGTTATGCAAGTATTATCAATCTTGCACCAACTCCCCTAATAGTAAATCATGCAAATCAATAGTACACACATGTGAACACATTTTTATAAGCATGTGAATTAATAGCAATTAATTGCTCATTTATCCGGTTAATTACCCGATTGGTCAATATAACCTCCAAACATTAATTATTATCGAAATAAATGTCGATTTCCACTAACACTAATAATTCCCACACAATAGAATTATCAGTTTCATCTTTAATCAATACGAACTTATTCATCATTAAAGAGAAACTATAGAGATAGCGAATAATAAGAGTAACTTTGTTGTCTCAATTATTGATTTAATAATATATCATATTATCGATCTTTCTAATTGAAGGTAATAAGGAGATATTATTTTCTTTAGCAATATTGATTATAGGAATACTATTTTTCAATATTCATCCTTTAATATGTCGTATTAATAACTTTGTCTCTGCGGATTCTTTGAAATTTTTCACATATATAACGGTGAAAATCCATTATTTACTAAATAGATTTAAGAAAATTGAATATGTTATTTCTTTTCATGTATTCTTAAATCTAAACTTACTATGGTAAGTATTGCTTTTATAATCCTTGAAATTAGTGGAATATCCTTGAGTTAACGCTTCATCGATATGTCGTTTATTTGAAAATATTGATTTGAACTTTCTTATTAAATATCAATATTTTGGAATATCCTTGAGTTTTATCTATTCATTTATTAGATTATTGATTCACTTTCTTATTTCTATATTTTTAGGGAATATTATTATTACTCTTCGATATAATATTTATGGGGCACTTTTCATGCGGGAATACTATTCACGAGTTACTATTCACGGAGTTACTATTCATCCGATTACTATTCACTCAAATATTATTCACTTTCGGGTATTTGGGGCACTTTTCATGTTGGGTACTTATTACGGGTCTTATTCTGAAAGTCTTATTCATGAGTCTTATTCACGGTCTTATTCACCAAAAAATTTATTTCTTTTTTGTCCAAATTATTTTTGATACATGGATATTATTCTTGAATTTTACTCCACAAAGCAGTATCATGTTGATAATTTGGACATTATTGAATTTTAGATAAATTAAGTTATAAATCTTTAAAAATTTATCCTTTACTTTCTTTTAATTGAATTCTTATATCATTATCATCATCCTCATGCTTATATTGTGATGAAAGTCATCTTTGGCTTACGTGCATAGATGGACTGTTGATTGGTATGATTATGACCAGGGATAATTCGGTATAATCATGACCATTGATGATTTACGAATATTCTTGGCACGTAGTGCGAGAATAATTGTTGTGGGCGTGATCTTAATGAATATCCTTGGCGTAGTGCGAGGGATGATTCGATGATGTGATTTATTTATTAAAATTTGAGTCTCAGTGATAAAGTTAATGATAAACTTTTTAAATCATAGAAGATAGTAGATATCATGCTCTACTTGACTCTTTAATGGATTGCTTGTTCATTTGTTTGATTAAACTTGTTGTCTATTATATTCTATCGGTTTAACATTGTTGAAGGCTAATGATAACTTATTACGCATTATCTTAGTCATAATATTTCTTCTTTGGGCTAGTTGAGCTCACCCTTTTACTTTCATTGTTCTCTTGAGGAAATGAGAGCGTGGTAGGAACTAGTCGGGGAGCGAGTGATGGTTAGAGATGGTGTTATAGTAGTCTCTCTTTATTCTATAAAATAGTGTGACAATAAATGTAATGAGGACTCCATTTGAGTTTGGATATTGTCTAGAAGACAATATTAGGTGTAAAAACTCTCGACTCATGTTGTATAATTAAGTTTGTATTTGTATTGATGTACCATGTATTTGGCGACCCAAGATGGGTGATGTATACCTATTTTGGGGGCGTCACGATTTAGTATCAAAGCTTAGGGATATGATCCTGGTGAGATGTGAGACAAGAACTAGGAGGAGAGGCGGGGAATTCCTTAGCTAGTATGACCTACCTAAGTTTATTTGGTATTTAATTGGTCGGTCGGAGTATAGGGATAATATGTGGCATGTCAATTAACCCTTGTTTTGTGGCGGTGTTTGAAAATGGCATCGAAAATGTCGAGATAAGCAATGAAGCACATGAGGCCAGTTGAGTCACCTGACGATCGATATCGAGGATAATGTGCTGCGGGAAGACAATAATCCTCGGTAAACAACAACACCGATCAAATGATGAGCGATGGGATGTTCGGAGGCTTTATGCAATTCATGCTGACATCGGTGAGAAGCGGCTCTATTCAAAATGCGTGGTGGAAACTCTTGGCAACTCTCGGATGGTCCTTTGCTAAGCGATTCGAGGAGGCTGGGACCACCGGAGTTTTGGGAGCAAAACCACTTAAAAGCGGAGGCGTGGATAAAGTAGATCACCAAGATATTTGATGTCTTGGGATGCTCAGAGGAGCAAAAGGTTCCCTTTGCCACCTTCGTGTTGAGAGGAGAGGCGATTCTTGGTGGGAATCGATAAAGCGTACTCGACTCTTGCACTCAAAATGTCTTGGGAAAAGTTCGAGAAGCATTCAGCGACAAGTACTTTTCGAAAGTATTCGTCACATGAAGGAGGTGGAGTTTATCAAGTTGGAGCAAAACAATATGGCCAGTGTGTCGCGATCTGAGGCTAAGTTTTTCGAGTTGTCGGTTCGCATCCCATTTGGTTGATAATGAGGAGAGAATGGCGCGAATGTTTCTACGAGGTTTGAGACGAAATCGTCGATACCTCATTTCTCAAAAGCTGTGTTTGTATTAGGATGTTGTAAATAGGGCTCGATTATTGGGCGCGATAATGAGTCAACCCAACAAGAGAGAAGCGGCGAGCAATCGATAATACGTGGTGGTAGCGATCATCGAAGCGGTGACAACAAGCGTGGAGGAATCAACATGCGAGAAATGGTAACCACTTGGTGGTAATCATGGCCAAGATAATAGAAGTGGAAATTTCAAGAAAGGAGATTTGATAATGATGGAAAAGGCGTCGACACCTTTTTTTTTGTTGTTAAGGAAGGAGAAGCGACCGTCGGTCGTATGTTACAAATCACGGAGGGAGGACACATCGGTCAAGCTATGTCATATGATGAGTCAAAGCATGTTACAATTATGGAAGAAGGTCACTAGCTTGGATTTTTGTCGTGCACCAAAGTCAGAAGTCAATTTGGGATGGAGGCATCAAAGGCCGTCCCAGACAAGACAAAGCCGGTAGTTCAAGGAGGCGTTTGTCGTAACCTCCCAAAAAGCGAGGAATCGAGCGAGGTGATCACGGGTAAGCTAATCATAAACTCTAGTGAAGTATATACCTTATTTGATCTGGGTTCTACCCATTCTTTTATTTCTCTACTTGCGCTCAGCGTTTAAATTTGACTCGGAGAAATTAGACTTTGATTTATCTGTTGAAACTCCATTGGGAGAAACCTTCATTACATCCTTTGTTTATAAGTCTTGTTTGATTCAAATCGGTAACCGCTTACGTTACATCGATCTTATCTCTTTAAAAATACTTGCATTCGATGTGATTTTAGGAATTGATTGGTTGACTACTCATCATGCTAAAATTGATTATTTTTCGTAAGGTTGTTAGCTTTCATATTCTAACTTGACCTATTATGCGAATTCAAACAACCAAACCATTAAAGTCAATCTTTGTCATCTCAAGCCATAAAGCTATTCGTTTATTGAAAAATGGATGTCAAGCTTTCTTAGCTCATATCGCAGATTTAAACAAAAAAAATCGATCTTGAATGATATTTCTATTGTTAATAAATTTCTGGCGTATTCCACGAAGAACTTCTGGCCTACCCCAGGCGTGAAATTGAATTTTGTATCGACCTTGAACACGATACAAAACCCATTTTCAAAGCCCATATCGAATGGCTCTATTGAACTTGAGGAGTTAAAAACCCAACTGAGGAATTGTTAGACATCGGTTTCATTCGTCTAAGTCGTCTCCTTGGGGTGCTCTATTCTATTCGTGAAGAAGAAAGATGGAAGTATCGACTTTGTATTGATTATCGGGAGTTGAATCATGTCACCATCAAAAATAGGTACCGTTACCTCGTATTGATGACTGTTTGACCCGGTTGCAAGGCGCAAATTCTTTTCAAAGATCGATCTTCGTTACGGATATCATCGATTAAAGATTAAAAGCGATGACATCCAAAGACTGCTTTGAGAACTCGATATGGGCATTATGAATTCTAGTCATGTCTTTTGGATTGACTAATGCTCTCTTTGCCTTCATGGATATGATGAGCAAGTATTGAGGAATATTTGGATCACTTTGTGGTCGTCTTTATTGATGACATCCTTATTTACTCAAAAGCGAAGTGAAGATCATGAGCAACACTTGAAAGGTGATACTCCAAAAAAGCCGTGAAAACAAGTTATATGCCGAGTTGAAGAAAAATGAGAGTTTGGCTTGAGGAAGTAGCATTCCTTGGGCGCGTAATATCAAATCATGGAATATCTGTTGACGAAGCAAAGATTGAAGCAATTCAAAATTTGGGAGCAACCTAAGTCGATGGCCAGAAATCGTAGCTTTCTCGGCTTATTTGGTTATTATCGGAGATTAAGTAGAAGGTTTTTCTCGAATCGCTACTCCATTAACTTCGATTGACTCGAAAAGATACAAAATTCGGTTGGAGCGAGGAATGTGAGAAGAGTTTTCAAGAACTCGAGAGGAGACTCATTTTATTTTGTTACGACAATACCATCGGTTTGGAGGATTTGTCATCTCTGATGATGCTTGAGGCAAAAGGTTTAGGATGTGTTCTCATGCTGACATGGGAAAGTCATAGCCTATGCCTCACGACAACTCAAAGAATATGAGAGAATTATCCTACTCATGATCTAGAGTTGGTTGGCATTTGTCGTTTTTTGCGCTTAAGATTTGGAGGCATTACATATATGGAGAGAAGGTGGAGATCTATATACGGATCATAAAAGCCTCAAATATTTCTTCTCTCAAAAGGAACTCGACATGCGGCAATGGCGATGGCTTGATTTGTTGAAAGATTATGATCATACCATTGATACCATCTGGAAAAGCGAGCGTAGTGGTGATGCATTGAGTAGAAGATCATATGCGAATGCTGAGTGCGATATTGTCAATATAAGGCCCATTTTGTATGACTTACAAAGGATGGAGATAGAGTTAAAGACTCGAGGGACCCATGTGATGATGGCGAATATCTGAGTAGAAGCAGACTTTAATCGATAAAGTTAAAAAATTGCTTCAAAGCTACGGACTGGAGCTAATGCGTATGAAGAAGAAAGTGCAAGAAGGTCTTTATTTGGAAGCAAGAATCGATGAAGAAGGAATACTTGAGTCGACTCCGGACTTTGTGTTCTAACGATTACGACTTGAAGTATAAAATCATGATGGAGGCGCACACACACCGTTTGCAATCCATCTTGGGAGTACCAAAATGTATCGTGATCTTGACATACATTTTGGTGGAGCAATATGAAAGAGAGAGATAGCGGGGTTTATCTCAAGGTGTCTAACTTGTCAGCGAGTCAAGGCGGAGACATCAAGTGCCAAAAGGTCCATTGCAACCACTTGAAATTCTAGAATGGAAGTGGGAGCACATTACCATGGATTTAGATTCTTTGGTCTTCCCAAGGTTTCTCAAGGCATAGATGCGATTTGGGTCATTGTTGATAGATTGACCAAGTCTGCTCATTTCTTACCGAATCTGAGAAACTTATACACTTGAGCGTCTTGCTCGTATGTACATAAATGAGATTGTAAGATTGCATGGTATGCGGTTCCATAGTTTACGATCGAGACCAAGATTCACTTCAAGATTTTGGGTTAGTTTGCAAAAAGCTATGGGCGCGGAGTTCTGATTTAGTTTGGCGTATCATCCTCAAAAGCGGATGAGGCGATCGAGAGAGGACTATTCAAACTCTTGAGGATTTATTAAGACTCTGTGTCCTTGACTTCAAAGGAAGTTGGGACAAGTTCTTACCATTGGTGGAGTTTTCCTACAACAGCGGTTATCAAGCAAGTATTGGCATGGCTCCATTTGAGGCGTTGTATGGAAGAAAGTGTCGTTCTCGGTATCTTTGGGATGAGGTGGGTGAAGCAACGTTGTTGGGGACGGAGTTGGTGCGTATGACTCTGGAAAAGATTCAAATGATCGAACAACGTATAAAAACCTCACAAGATCGACAAAAGAGTTATGTTGATCTTCATCGAAAGGGCGTGGAATTCAATATTGGAGATCATGTGTTGTTACGTGTTGCTCCATGGAAAGGAGTTACGAGATTTGGAAAGAGAGAAAGCTCGATCCTCGATTCATTGGCCCATTTGTAATCCTCGATCGAGTAGGGCGTGGGCTATAGACTCGCCTTACCTTGAAGTATGTCTCGTGTTCATAACGTTTTTCACATATCTATATTACGTAAATATGTGAAAGACCCGAACCACATTATTGAATTAGAACCGGACGAGATAGCGGAAGATTTAGCGTATGAAGAGGTACTGTTAAAATCTTGGATAAGAAGGATCATATTCTACGCTCGAGGTTATACCTCAAGTCAAAGTTTTGTGGAGAAACCACGATGTGGAGGAAATGACACAGGAGTTAGAATGCGAAATGAAATCAAAGGTATCCTCACCTCTTGACATATCAGTCGTACCCTAATTTGAGGATGAAATTTCATAAGAAGGGAGGTTGTAAGACCCCTGACTTTTTGAATAAAGAATAATTTTTCTCGAAATATATTTTTGAATATTATGGTGTGGATATGATATAATGTTATAGTTGTGGGTAATATTTGAAAATTTTTGCAAAGTAAGCAAGTTGATATAAAATATTCGTTGTGTTGAATATTCGATTGGTGGGGAATATTCGTTTTAACGAGGGAATATTAAATGCGATGACCACAATCATTGGTGGACCCCTAGCGGAAGTATTATTGTCGTAGTTAGAAAATGATAGAAATATCTTTTTATAAAAATAACGGCGAAAGTTTTTCTGAGTTAAAGCTGTTGAACTACCCGGTGGTAAAAAATACGATGTCTGGCGTGGTTGCATAGTAGTAGCTGCGGTATTGATTATTGATCTTACGTGAGAAGTCACTCGGTTATACTCAATTATTACTACGATAATGTTTGCATAGTATCTCACGTTATTTGATTCAATTATTGTCACATTATCAGTATGCATAATATTTTATATTATTAAATCAATAATTGAGACAACAAAGTTATTCATATTATTATTTGCAATATTGTGATGTCTAGAAAGTTACATCGAGGAGAGGTTTGGTCACTAATTGCGGCTTGATAGGGAGAAATCCTTATCGGAAAGCCCCCTCTTTCACAGGAATGATCTGGTTGTTAAATATTGTGAGTTATAATATTAATGATGAATAATTGTTGAAGTATTAAGAATGTGTTTATTGAAGATAAGTGAATTACAAAAGTTAGGGGAATAATGCAAACTTGGAAAACTTTAGGGGTACTAAAGTGTAATAAGTTAAATCAATCTGGACCATTGGTGGTGGTTTTAATAAGTAAATCAATCTGGACCATTGATGGTGGTTTTAATAATAGTAAATCAATCTGGACCATTGATGGTGGTTTTAATAGTAAATCAATCTGGACCATTGATGGTGGTTTAAAAGTAAATCAATCTGGACGAAATCGGTGGTGGTTTTAAAAAGTAAATCAATCTGGACCGTCGGTGGTGGTTTTAAAAGTAAATCAATCTGGATGAAATCGGTTGTGGTTTTAAATAGTAATCAATATGAGTGGTTTTAATAGTAAAATCCGTTCTAATAGTAAATCAATCTGGAGTTAAGTGAATTAGTTACTATTTAGTCCATTCTCTATAAATAGAAGCTTAATTCTTCTTTCATTCTCACCGATTCCTTTGAGATTCACAAGAGACACTATAGAGAGAGAAACTATAGAGAAGAAGAAGAAGAGTATTACTGCTACTTCACTTTATTACGATATCGACTTTCTCTACTTAAGGTAAAGGGTATTATTTCTTTTCGTATTCATAAGGAATACTATTTTTTGTATTCATCCTTTAATATGTCGGAATAACTTTATCTCACGCGGATTACGTCTTAGTATGACGGTGAAAATCCATTTGCGATTTAAGTATGTTATTTCTTTTCATATTCTTAAATCTAAACTTACTATGGTAAGTATTGCTTCTATAATCCTTGAAATTAGTGGAATATCCTTGAGTTTTGCGCTTCATCGATATCATTTTATTGGAATATTGATATGAACTTTCTTATTAAATATCAATATTTTCACAGAGAGTCTTATTCACGAGTTCTTATTCACCGATTTATTATTCACTATAATATTATTCACTCGGGTATTAGGGGCACTTTTCATCTTTGGGGTACTTATTCACGAGTTTATTACTATTCATGAGTTACTATTCACCCGATTACTATTCACTCAAATATTGTTCACTTTCGGGTATTTGGGGCACTTTTTTCGTTGAGGTACTTATTCACGGGGTACTATTCTAAAGTACTATTCACGGGTAGTCTATTATTCACCAAAAAATTTATTTCTTTTTGTCCAAATTATTTTTGATACATGGATATTATTCTTGAATTTTACTCCAAAGCGATATCATGTTGACAATTTGGACATTATTGAATTTTGGATAAATTAAGTTATAAATCTTTAAAATTTATCCTTTGCTTTCTTTTAATTGAATTCTTATATCATTGTCATCATCCTCATGCTTATATTGTGATGAAAGTCATCTTTGGCTTACGTGCATAGATGAATATTGATTGGTATGATTATGACCGAGGATAATTCGGTATGATCATGACCATTGATGATTTACGAATATTCTTGGCGTAGTGCAAGAATAATTTGTGGGCGTGATCTTAATGAATATCCTTGGCGTAGTGCGGGGATGATTCGATGATGTGATTTATTTATTAAAATTTGAGTCCAATGATAAAGTTAATGATAAACTTTTTAAATCATAGAAGATAGTAGATATCATGCTCTACTTGACTCTTACAATGGATTGCTTGTTAAATTTATGATTAAACTTGTTGTCTATTATATTCTATCGGTTTAACATTGTTGAAGGCTAATGATAACTTATTACGCATTATCTTAGTCATAATATTTCTTCTTTGGGCTAGTTGAGCTCACCCTTTTACTTCCATTGTTCTCTTGAGGAAATGAGAGCGTGGCGTAGGAACTAGTCGGGGAATGGAGTGATGGTCTGAGATGGTGTTATAGTAGTCCTCACTATTCTATAAAATAGTGTGACAATAAATGTAATGAGGACTCCATTTGAGTTTGGATATTATCTAGAAGACAATATTCGTGTAAAAACTCTCAGCTCATGTTGTATAATTAAGTTTGTATTTGTATTCGATTACCATGTATTTGGCGACCCAAGATGGGTGATGTATACCTATTTTGGGGGCTCATCCTTTTCTTTCATTGTTCTCTTCAAAAAATGAGAATATAGCTGGGACTAGTTGGGGAATGGATTGACGGTCCAGATGGTTGTTTTAGTAGTCCTCCCTATTATGTGAAATAGTGTGATAATAATTGTAATGAGATTGAATTTGAGTGTGGATATTGTCTAGGAGACAATATCTGTGTTAAAACTCTCAACTATGTATTGTCGTATTCTACACGACGATTGCATATTTAATTTGTAGTTGTATTCTGTACCATGTATTTGGCGACTGAGAATGGGTGATGTATACCTATTTTGGGGGCATCACACAAAGTGTCATTAGCAATTCTCATAGTGACTGATATAATGATCCTCCAACCTGAAATCACTACATTACTACACTGGAATTTATGTACTTTGATATCATCAAAGGTCACCTTTAATAGGGTGGGCAATAAAGGTGATTATTGGGTACATCATGAATCGTGTGAGGAATATGAGTGATCTAGATGGAATTTAACCTTCCTATATATTAGGGGTGGCATTCATAGGCCTCTTGATTGAGTAGGATTATAAAATGAATGGACATGCTCAAAAAGTGATTTAATTTATATAGTCTACTCATTGATTAAGAAAACTCAGATTAAATTATGAAGAGTATGACACATTCCATGCCTCGAGTTTAATCTAGAATGTCAAGGTTAAAAGGAATAAATTATATTGAAACATTGGTCACGAAAAGGTTGCATCGAATCATCCATCTTATTATTACTTAGGTAACAGTGATGCATTACTAGATGCCGCTCACTGTTTATAATTTTATAATATGATTTTAAGATTATTGCCAATGTAATAATAACCTATAGGGTCACACACTTAAAACGTAATTAAAAGGGAATTAATTTAAATTATAAGGATTTAAATATGTCAATATGATTGATAGTATTTAAATTACGAATTTAAATTAAAAGGATAATTTATATATATATGTATATTAATTAAGACTTAATTAAGATATAATATATATAAATTCAAATTTTATTTTTTTTAATTGGATTAGGGTTTTGATTAATTCCTTTTGAGCTCTATATATATATATATATATATATATATATATATATATATCAGCCATTTTAGGATGACAATCAAAACGTAAAAACCCTAGCTGCTCTTAGAGAGAGACTAGAGAGAAAAACTTCAGAAAAATCCAAATCCTTGGTGGCTAGTACCGTGGTTCTCCTTACTGCAGATCGTGTGACGATTCGCGGGATGTTCCTGTGGATACCGTAGAGACGCAGTTCCATTAGATTGCATTGGAGATTCAAAGTCGTAATAGAATTTTTGATCGTATCAATTCTAGCTTGGATAATCGGTAAAATATTTAAACCACTGAATTAATATGTTTTCGCGTGGATTCTATTTTAGGGTTTCAGAAATTGTTTCAAAAATTTTTATTTTTCGCTATGTTTTTGTGCCGAAAACCCTACAGGAATGACTTGAGCAGCCGGACGCCTCCATCTTTGGGTATATTCTCTGAATGACTCATTGACTTGTTTCTTGACCATGGTAATTTGATACTGGTCTGGAGCCATCTGAGTTTGAAAGCTGTATTGACTGAGAAAAGCATGGGCTAACTTCTCTCAGCTATGAATTTTGGAGTTATCTAATCTGGTATACCATGATCTGGCTTTTCCAGTCACACTTTTCTGAAATAGCTGCATTATGAGCTTTTCATCCTCGACATAAGATCTGAGCTCTCCAATGAACACCTTTAAATGGGTATAAAGATCTCCCAATCCATCATATTTTTCAAAATCGGGAGTCTTGAATTTTTTCGGATAATGAACACTGGAAATATACAAAGGTCTGAATATGAAACACTCTTATATGTTCCAATACCTTTGATGGACCGAACGATCTCTTCCATTTGTAAAACCTTCTTCCTAATATCACCGGTGTCTTGATCTTCTTTGAGATGGGTGATTTCAGGGGTTTTGTTGGTCTTATCAGACTGAGACTCAAGTGCTGGAACTTCCTTGTCCGGACCCTGGGTGCCTCCATGTGTAGAGGATTCTATATGGATGGGTATTTGTGGACCCTGAGTTAACTTGTGTAATTCTTTGAGCAGAACAACCAACTCTGTAATCTGATTTCTTAACCCTTCAAACTCCCCGCAAGAGATAGGAGTAGGATTAGACTGGCCAGATGTAGCCATGTTTGGCTGTAGGCTTATTGCCTTTTTGTACTTTGAACTGGTAACGGGACCAATTGCTTCCCTACAAAAAGACTTGTGTAGTTTATTCTTAGGGAAATGTGGCAATGTTATATGCTATGTGATGTGTCCATTTTTTAAAGGTGTTATCCTTCAAAACGGATGTTAGCTATTTGTATGACAGGATAGCATGACATGTTTTGATATGAAAAGGAATACATGTTCACATAATCCTTTATTTTTTCCATTACATTGAGATTGACATGGAAATGAAATTATAAGTAATTAAAATTACAAGTCATTAAAGATGGGAAGGTATGAAGAAACTTCCCTCCGCATTTTGGTTTATCAGAGGTTGACCTATCTTAGGTTACTCTCGCATCTTTTTGGCATGAAGGTTCCCAGATCATCGCAATTTACTTAACGGAAAGTTAATTCGGTCTTTCAACTGGAGCGAATCTGGGTGGTGCATTTCCTGAGCCTCATTGGAATTAGTCTCCCTATGAGTCCAGTAATCAAACACCGATAGGATAGCCTCCTAGTGGAGGGACCACGCAGCATACATTCACATACAAAGCGTCTCACCGTGTGGAAATGATGACATGTGCGAAGCACTAATATCATAGGCAGATATGGTGCGAAGCACTAAGTGCAGTAAGTAAATTCATTAGTACACATTCATTCAAATGTAAATGCAACATCCACACATAAGCAGATAAAGTTTTGAAAAAGCTTTGAATAGCGGCTTATGCCCTCTTACTGGAAGTCCCCAGCAGAGTCGCCACCTATCGACGTCGGGATTTTATTTGTCCCTTTCTGTTCTTGTCTTTTGGTGTTCTCATGTTAGGTGAAATTTGTTTGAAAAAACAAGTTTGAAAAGGTCCGACATGTATATGTCGACGATTTGACTGTAAGAGTCGCCAGTTGGTATTTTTAAATGGTTGCACCAACTCAACCGAGAAATGGTTTGCACATAGACCTAGTGATGTGACACTATTTAACAGTTCTGCAAAATCGAGATTCATTAGGGTCCAGGGGCTTGATTATACGGGGGAAAAATGTTAGGAACCCCCCGACATCCGTGATAACACGGTTACCGCCACTTTTCAATTTAAACTTTTATCTGAATGTGTTTGTGTGTAGGTCTATATGTTGTTGTTTGGAAGTAGTGCCATTGTGAGACCCCAAATTTTATGAAATGAAAGTATTCAATTTTCTTATAATTATTATGTTATTTAGTAAATGGTTAAATTGATAAAGGTTAAAGTTAAGGGTGATATTTGAAAATTTTGCAAAGTAAGCAAGTTGATATAAAATATTCGCTGTGTTGGGAATTATTCGATTGGTCGGGGAATACTCATTTTAACAGGGAATATTCATACGACGGCACAATCATTGGTGGACCCCATAACGGAAGTATTGTCATAGTAAGAAAATGACAGAATTATCTTTTTATAAAAATAACGGCAAAAGTGTTACCGTTAAAATTGTTGAACCACCCAGTAGTAAAAGTACAATAATACGCGTGGATGCGTAGTAGCATACGATATTGATTATTGATGCTTACGAAAGAAGTCACTCTGTTATACTCAATTATTGCTACAGTAATTGTTGCATCATATCTTTCATATTATTGATTCAATTATTGTCACAGTATCATCTGCATAATATGTTATATTATTAAATCAATAATTGAGACGGCAAGGTTATTCATATTATTATTTGCAATATTGACAATGTCTAGAAGTTCTGTCAATGAGAGGTTTGGTCACCTAATTGCTGGCATGATAAAGAGAAATCCTTATCGAAGCCCCCTTTCACAGAGCGCGACACGGTTGTTAAATATTGTGAGTTATAATATTAATGATGAATAAGTTCGTGTTGATTAAAGATGAAATTGATAGTTCCATTGTGTGAGAATTATTGGCGTTAGTGGAAATCGACATTTATTTTGATCATAATTGATGTCTGGAGGTTATATTGACCAATCGGGTAATTAAGCGGATAAATGAGCAATTAATTGCTATTAATTCACATGCTTATAACTATGTGTTCACATGTGTGTACTATTGATTCACATTATTTATTATTAGGGGAGTTGGTGCAAGATTGATAATACTTGCATGACTAAGTTAAAAATGGAGGTATAGATGAAGGTATTATAATATAATTAATTTTTTCACATGTTTAGTACTATTGAGTCACATGATTTACTATTGATTCACATGATTTACTATTAGGGGAGGTGGTGCAAGTTTGATAATACTTGGATGACTAAATTAAAAATAAAGGAAAAGATGAAGGTATTATACTGTAATATTTTGAACCCCAAAATGTGCAATTATTGAAACTATATTTTCCTATAAATAGAAGCTCATTCCTTCATTATTTTTTATCAATTCACTAAGTCTCACAAGAGCAATTATTATAAAGAAATTATAGAGAGAGAAGCTATAGAGAGAAAGAAGAAGCGAAGTCTGCTACTTCACTATTCTAGTATCCAGTCTTCTTCTGAGGTAAGAGATATTATTATTATAGTAAGGGTATTATTCTTTCGTATTCATGAAGAGAGTTATTTTCTTTCAATACTCGTAATAGTTGTTATTCCATTCTTTAATATTATGTTGGAATAACTTTGTAATACATGCAATCTGGCATACATGGTGAAATTCTTACATTATTCCATTCTTTATTATTCTGTTGGAATAACTTGTCTATGCGGTTTATCGCATGCCTAGTGAATTCTATTCTTATTCCATTCTTTATTATTCTATTGGAATATCCTATACATGCGGATTCTGGCGTGACTGGTTCCATTCTTTATTATTACGTAGGAATAACACATGCATGCGATTCTATCGTATGCCTGGTGAATTCTTCTGTTATTTCATTCTTTATTATTCTATTGGAATAACATGTCTATGTGGATTACCGCATGCATGGTAAATGATCATTTATATTCATTCCTTATTAAATTGTGGAAATGATCTGTCTACGTGGATTACCGCATGGCAGATGAAAATCCATTTGCAGTTTCGTATAATCTATTTTACTCGTATGAGATATCATTTCTTTTGTACTCGTCAAGGAATATCATTATCTTTGGTATTTTTTTTACGAGTTACTATTTATGAGTTACTATTCACCTGGTTACTATTCACTCTAGTATTATTCACTCGGGTATTCGGGACAATTTTTGTGTCGGAGTACTATTCACGAGTTCTTATTCACCCAATTACTATTCACCCGAATATTATTCTTTCCGGGTATTTGGGGTATTTTTCATGTCGAAGTCTTATTCACGAGGTCTTTATTCAAGTCTTATTCATATGGTACTATTATGGGTACTATTTGCGAAAAATATATTTCTTTTACATCCAAATTATTTTGGTACATGAATATTATTCTTGAATTTTACTCCACAAAGCGATATCGTGTTGACAATTTGGATATTTTTAAACCTTTGGATAAATTTAAAGTCTTTAATATTTATCCTTGATTTCGTTTGATTAATGCTTATATCATTGTCATCATCCTCATGCTTATATTATGATGAAAGTCATCTTTGGCTTACATGGAAAGATGGACTATTGATTATTGGTTTTACAGTTCTATATCTTTGGCTTACGTGTAAAGATGGACTATTGATTTTTGGTTTTACAGTTGTATATCTTTGGCTTACGTGCAAAGATGAACTATTGATTGATGATTATCTTTGGCTTATGTGCATAGATGAACTATTTATTGGTATGATTATGATCAGGGATCATTCGGTATAATCATGACCCGTAATGTTATAGATGATGTGGTAAAAGTCCTCATTGGCCCGTAGTGCATTGATGGATAGTTATTGGTATGATTATAACCAGGGATTATTCGGTATAATCATGACCATTGATGATTACATGAATATCCTTGGCCGTAGTGTATGGATGATTCGATGATGTTGATTATTTATTAAGTTGAGCCTCAGCGATAAAATATTGATTATACACTTTTAATTCGTAAAAGATAGTAGATATCATGCTCTACTTGACTCTTCTAAAATACAGTTGTATGTCTTTGGCCTGTAGTGCAAAGATGAATTGTTAATGAATATATTTGGTCGTAGTGCAAAGATGAATTTATTAGTATGATTATGAATAGGAATTGTGATTTGGTATAACCATGATTTTTAATGTTTCAGGTGAAGATAGGTGATGAAAATTATCTTCGTCCTGGATGCGAAGAGGAATTTAGAATCACAATTATGATTATAAGCTATTCATATGATTGTGGACAGGAATTGTTGATTGATATTACAGAGATAAAACATTATTGGTGGAATTTTAACATGGAGAAGATAATAGATCTGATGGTCTATTTGACTCTTCTAATGGATTGCTCGTTAAAGCTGCAACTATGGTTGAAAAGTTTTATCATCTACCATATGTTCTATATATCGATTTATTCTTGATGAAGGCTATTGATGATGTAAATTATCTTTAGTCATGATATTCTTTCTTTCTTGGGCTAGTTGTGCTCACCCTTTTTGCTTTACAATTCCTTTCGGTAATAAGAGTGTAATTTGGGTCGGCCAGGGGTAATGAGGAGAATAGAGCGATGGTCTACATAGCTGTTGAGATTCTCCTTAAATAGTATAAAAATAATTTTATTGAGAACTTTAGATAAGTGTGTCGTATTGTATACATCATTTGATATTTAATTTTGGTGGCCCCGAATAGGGTGAGGTGAACCTGACTTTGGAATGGTGTTTTGCATTTATCATACAAGATGTCTAATGACATCTGACCTCGTGTTATCATAAAGGCGGGGTTGTGCACATCCACTTCTTTGAGTATATCTACGAGCACTTTACTATATGATCTTGGAGTTTGGTTGAAATATAACTTTCAATTGCGAGACGGTGGAGATAGTTATATGTCAAGAGAAGACTCACCATTGGAAAGAACATGATAGTAATCTTCTCGTTTTTCTTTTGGGGTTTATTGGGCCAACCAAGGATAATTACGTGGACATATGATATCTATCATAACCTTGACGCATGGCCTCCCGTATCACGAAGGTTTCTTGAGCACTTCCCAAAATTTTAATTTCTAAAGCAGGTTTTTATTGTACTTTTTATGTAAAGTACCATTGTAAGGTTGTGGTCGAGGAACCATGAGAGTTACATACATTTGTATTAAAACTCACAGTTTAAGCGTGGTCGTCGATTACTGCCTGCGACAGTTCAACAGATTGTATAAATGAAGTTTATGCTTGATTTTTTATAGTGTGATATTTGGCGACTCAGAATGGGTCGTGTGGACCTATTTTGGGGGCGTCACAGCTATGCCTCGTTTGCACCTATATACAAAGGGTTTGAATTTTGTATAAAAGTTCAATTTTAACAAGATATAGCAATGATGTTTTGTAAAATAGGTTTTAAAAACCCTTGTGCTCAATAGTAATTAAGGCCTTTGATACTTCCATTTTATTAAGTGTTCGGCTTTATTGCTTCTATTTTTTGAGATGCGAAGCATCATCAAGAAAGTAAGATACATAGCAGTGCCGAACTCTTTGTAGGCATAGAGCCATCTAAGAAAATTCAAACACCGTGAATAATTTACAAGCTGACTGCAGCTGAAAATGTCCATCGTAGGAACCGAATCTAGATTCAAAAACTGAATCTGTGATCACATGATTCCTAGGCTCACATGATAAAGCAATATGTACAAAAGTTAAAACAAGAACTAGATTTGAATAAATCTAAACCATTTCAGCTTCATCGGTTCCAGTTTAGTCACCATGAACCGGTTAAAGTGAGAAATGGCGGATTTAGTGAATCTAGCACTCATAGTGATAAAATGATTATATATATATATATATATATATATATATATAAAAGCTATAAATATATATATATGAACAATCAAATGCCACGAAGTAAAACTCTAAGCGGGGCGTGAAATGTAAATATATATATGTATATATATATAATTCGTAAAAAAGCCACGAAGTGATCTCGGGCTTACGAGAAATATAAATATATATATATATATATATATATATATATATATATATATATATATATATATATATATATATATATATATATATATATACATGAAAGCCGATCTTCTACGGACCAAAATCACGGACTAAGAAAGCGGACTAAGGAAAAAAAATAAACACTTGCAGTCTAAAAAGGAGAAAAGCAATGGGCGGGTCACAAATAAAAAAGAAAAAAGTATCTCTCACTCTTCCCTCTCTCTCCCTTTAGCTGAGCATTACATTTTCTTCCTCTCAAAAAAAGAAAGAGGCAAATCGGAAGGCAAGAAGTGTATTGGTGATTTTGTGCTCTGTTACATTTGCAAATCAAGCGGAGGTTCCTACAAGTAATTGGAAGGTAAATATTGCTACTTAATTTTGTAATTTCTGTTTTGGGGTTTGTTTTGATACAAAGATCTAGGGTTTGTTTTGCTACTAAGACTTGTGTTTAGCTCAAATTGGAGGAAATTATATATATCATTTTCAATAGCTGCATGGAAATATGTGTTTTTTCTCCTTAATTTGTCTTCTGTTGGTGTTCTATTCTGTGGTTCCTATATATGTTATGAATGCCCTTTATGGTTGTCTGTTTATGTTTGTATGCCATTTAGTCATTTGGCTTTTGCACCCTTTTGCTCATCTTAATATGATATTAGAAAGAGAATAAAGTTTGTAATCAAAGTTTCTTGACTGGGAAAATAATTGAAAACTCGAAAACACTGAGAACATTAATTTGAAAGACATTGTCTCATTGTAAGTATTTAGAAAATGTACCCAATAACACAAAGTTTATATGAAACATGCACACCTGAGAATTCAATATAATGTATACATTATGTTTTTACCAAGTCATCCTCCATATTCATCTTCAAGTGATTCATTTATTGTGAGATATGATCAAATTGATAATTAAGGGCCAGGATTGGCCCATACAAGACTGTGAGATATGATCAAATTAATAGTCTATTGAAATTTGTTTGTACTAATATTGCAGTCATATAAGTTTTAGATAACATCTTACAATTGGTGGGGTTGAGGAACAAGCACGCTCAGAAACGCACACAAACACACACTGGTGGGGTTGAGTAGTCTTACTGACGTTTTCAAATTTAGTTGACCCTTATTTTTGTTCACATTGCAGGTGAGTTTGGCCAAGAAAACCAATTTGATATTTCTCTTCTTCCTCCTGCGGAAGCTTATTCTGCCCTTTTATTCATTTACTCTCTTCTGTATTATTCTCCCCCTGACGATGTTCCTGCCAGAAGTTGAGTTACCATCTTGGGTAGTTTGTTATGTCCCTGGACTCTTTAGGTTAGGAAGTTCTTACGAGTGGATAGTTACTAAAAAATTGGGTAGATCCTCAGAAGCAGACCTAGTTGCTTTTGTTGAAACGGAACCTGAACCTCTCAGGGGAAGTCTTAATATGCACAAGTCATCCTCAGAATCAGGTCTTGCAGAACTAACCAGATTAGAGATGACCAAGAAAGCGAAAAAGACTAGAAGAAATCGTTTGTATGGAAAGGAACTTGCTCTTGCATTTATTTTTTTAGCTTGCCTCTGTGAGAAGCTTGTTATCTGCTCAGGGCATTTACTTCTACTTCCTATTGTTTCAAGGAGTCACTTTCCTAGTTGTTGGTCTCGACTTAATTGGATAGCAGGTAAGTTCAGCCTTTTCGTTGCTTGTGCAGAGTGTTGAAAGCTTCTTATTTTTTCCGGAGAATTGAGCCTATGATGAAAAAAGTGGCCACAATCGGGAATCATTTGTAGAGAATAAAGTGATTATAGTACATGGTCCCCAATTAAAGGGATTTATTTACTTCAGAAAAGATTGTGCAGGCTTCATTTTTAGGTCTATTTACATACTTGAGGAAGAGATTATCATAAGTTTATTGGTGTCAATTCATGTGCCTTCAATTGAAAGTAAAAGTTTTCTCAAGCCATGGAGAGGGAAAGACTTGAGATTATTTTCTCTACCTGTTTGATTGATAATGTAATACCAGTGTACGATTTGCCCATGTAAACGGTGCAGTCATTCGTTAGGTTTCATATTTTTCATTATTTATTTTTGTGGATGACAGGTTCTGTATGGGACACACATGATTATATTAGTTTTCAATTCGGAGTGATTTAGAAACATTAAAATGTCTTGATCTTGATGCTGCTAGTTGGCTAAGGAAAATTTTTGTAGTATCCTTTTCCATTTGACAGTTGATCTTTCAATTTCAAACAATAGCCAAATTTAATAGTTAGTTGGTGGTTTGGTATTGAAGATCTGCTTTCCAGCAAAGAAATACTCTCCTCTAGCTCCACAAAAAATAGAGTCCGATTTGATGTTAATGTGCATAAGCTCATAAATTTACTCAAGTTGATGGAATGTATTTTTAGAATTAAATTGTAATATAAAATTAAAAATTAAAACTAATTTCTTTGGAAGTGTAATTTTTAAAATTTTATTTCTTAAAATATCTGCTAATATTAATTTCTAGTTGTTTGTGACCCGCCCGTTTCTGTCCTTTTTTAGACCCGCGTGTTTATTTTTTCCTTGAGTAGTTTCTTAGTCAAGTGATTTTAATTATTGAAGATCGGTTTTTGTATATATATATATAAAAGCGATGAAATGCAGGTGTAAACCCAAGCTCAATCAAGCGAGTTTGATGGGAAGAAATATATATATATATATATATATATATATATATATATATATATATATATATATAGTATATATATATATATGAAAGCGATAAACACTCTGAATATTATATTAGGGATCAATCGAAGCATAGTTAGATAATAATATATATACATATAAGTATTTATATATATATATATATATATATATATATATATATATATATATATATATATATATATATATATATAAAAGCAATAAAAGTCACGGATCGACGATTTGGACATACACGCACAACACGACTCTCAACGTGAATAAGTAAGTGTGAATGGAAGTAAGAAAAAGCTTAAAAATCTTTTATATCTTATAGTAGAAATTTGAAAAGAAGACTTGGATAACCCGATGAATAAATACTCGGTTTCCACCAGTTATATTTCAATATTTAACAAAAACACGAGCTCATAAGTGTTTATAAAGAGAAAGCACTCAGTTTAAAGTGTGTATGGAGTGAATTGGGCAGAGCTTCCTCGCCTTTTTTTAAATGGCCACCCCAAACCCTCTATTTATAGAGGGGGAAGCCGAAGGTCTACCTGCGGCTACCCGAAATGCCCCGGGCTCCATGGGCCCCGTCGTATCGAAGTACATGCACGCATGCAACGCGTTGTCCGCTTGAACCTTCATAACTTTCAATCCGGACATTCGATTGAGGCGTGTAATACCTTTTTGAAATGATGTTGTCGAGAGCTACACAATGACATGGGATAAGAGGTTGTACAAAGTCGGGAAGATGGGTCCATGGCCAGATCTTCAGGTGTTCAAATTCTATTCGATGTGCTGTCTTGCGTAGTAGTCTCTCGGGATTTTGAGTTATGGCTCTTGTGGAACACTTCTGTGTAGAATGTGGGGTGAAATGATGTTGAGATGACGTGAATGTAACATCGAGGTGGGAAAATGATGATTTTGTCCTTCATCGGGGTTATCTCCGGCTTTGGGCTGATATAGCAGTCGTTGCTCAGGGTTATCTCTGAGATTGGGCTGCTGTGAGTACTAAATTTCCTCAGGGTTATCGCTGAGGTGTGTCTGACCTCCCGGGGTTATCTCTGGGGTTGGAATTGAGTGCCTCAGGGTTATCTCTAAGGTTGAAATTGACTGCTCCGGGGCGGGACTGGAACTGCATCCCTCGGGGTTATCTCCGAGGTTGAAACTGAATATCTTGGGGTTGTCTCTGAGATGTAAAACTGAGCATCCCAGGGTTGTCTCCGAAATTTAATTGATTTGACTTCCAGGTTATCTTTGGAAGACGATTTTGCCCTCCTGCAAGGTTAGTAACAGGAATACAAAATTTCGAGTGTCTACAAGCTCCCTTTAATTTAATTCCAACTTGGATTCCTTTCATAGGTGAGGACCCATACCCAACAATCTCTCCCTCCGAACCCATGAGAGAGGGATCACAAACCACAACTCCTTACTCAGAGTTAATTCCAACGAAATCTTGGCTCAACTCAAGTTTCTTCGAATTTGCAACTATCTTCATGTCCGGCTTTATCTCATCGGCATGGTTCTTCTCAATGGGAGAATCTAACTCAAACTTGACAGATTTTTGCTTGCCAAATTCATTTACAATCGTTTTGTACCCTAGTTGCGAGGTATCACTTTCCTTCTTCACTTTTAGTACCTATTTAAAGTGAAGAGCTTTGCTCTCGTGGTTCTCATGCAAGACTTTTTTCCCATCTCGCACGGCTTTGTATGTGAGACCCCGAATTTTATGAAATGAAAGTATTCAATTTTTTTATAATTATTCTATTTATTAAATGGTTAAATTGATAAAAGTTTAAAGTTAAGGGTGATATTTGAAATTTTTTTAAAGTAAGCATGTTGTCATAAAATAATCGGTAATAAAAGTATAGTAATACGTGTGGTTGCATAGTAGCACACGGTATTGTACAGTATCTTTGATTATTGATGCTTATGTGAGAAGTTACTCAATTTTATTCAATTATTGTCACAATATTTTATATTATTAAATCAATAATTGAAATGACACAGTTATTGATATTATTATTTGTAATATTAACAATGTCTAGAAGTTCTGTCAAGGAGAGGTTAGGTCATCTAATTGCGCGCCAATAAGGAGAAATCCTTATCGGAAAGCCCGGCCCCTCTTTCCTGGGAACGACCTGGTTGTTAAATATTGTGAGTTATAATATTAATGATGAATAAGTTCGTGTTGATTAAAGATGAAATTGATAGTTCCATTGTGTTGGAATTATTAGTGTTAGTGAAAATCGACATTTATTTTGATAATAATTGATGTGCGGAGGTTATATTGACCAATCGAGTAATTGCTTAGGATAAATGAACAATTAATTGCTATTAATTCACATGATTATAACTATTTGTTCACATGTGTGTACTATTGATTCACATTCATTTACTATTAGGGGAGTTGGTGCAAGATTGATAATACTTGCATGACTAAGTTAAAAATGGAGGTATAGATGGAAGTCTTATCTTTGTAATTCATATTTTCACATGATTAGAACTATTGAGTTACATGATTTACTATTGATTCACATGATTTACTATTAGGGGAGGTGGTGCAAGTTTGATAATACTTGCAGGACTAAATTAAAAATGAAAGAAAAGAGGAAGGTATTATACTTTATAATATTTGAGCCCCAAAAGCGTGCAATTATCAAAACTATATTTTCCTATAAATAGAAGCTCATTCCTTCATTATTTTTCACCAATTCACTAAAGTTATAGAGTAATTATTATAGAGAGAAATTATAGAGAGAAAGAAGAAGAGAAGTTTGCTACCTCACTATTCTAGTATCCAGTTTTCTTCTAAGGTAAGGGGTATTATTTCTTTCGTATTCATGAAGAGAGCTATTGTTATTCCATTCCTTATTATTACATTGAAATAACTTTGAATATGCAGACTCTAAGTATACATGGTGAAATTCTTACATTATTCCATTCTTTATTATTATGTTGGAATAACCTATCTATCTTAATACTGCATACATGGTAAAATTCTTCTCTTATTCTATTCTTAATTATTATGTTGGAATAACTTTTATGCATGCGGTCTATCGCATGCATACGGAGAATTCATTATTATTCCATTCTTTATTATTACATTGGAATATATCACATGCATGCGGATTACGCATGACTTGGTTCCGTTCTTTATTATTCTGTTGGAATAACCTATCTATGTGGATTAACGCATGCATGGTGAATGATCCTTCGTATTCATTCTTTATTAAATTATGAAAATGATCTGTCTACGTGGATTACCGCATGACGGGTGAAAATCCATTTGCAGTTTCGTATATTCTATTATACTTGTATGAGATATCATTTTTTTTGTACTCGTCATGAAATATTATTTTCTTTGGTATTTTTTTCTTTTATGAGTTACTATTCACGGGTTACTATTCACCCGGTTACTATTCACTCTGGTATTATTCACTCGGGTATCCAGGATACTTTTTGTGCCGAAGTACTATTCACGTATTACTATTCACCCAATTACTATTCACTCTAGTATCATTCACTCGGGTATTCGGGACACTTTTCGTGTCAGGGTACTATTCTTGAAGTACTATTCACGGGGTACTATTTACCCGAAAAATATATTTCTTTTCTGTCCAAATTATTTTAGATACATGAATATTATTATTGAATTTTACTCTACAAAATAGTATCATGTTGACAATTTGGACGTTATTGATTCCTGGATAAATTAAATTATAAATCTTTAAAATTTATCCTTGAACTTGTTTTATTGAATTACAATGTCATTGTCATCATCCTCATGCTTATATTCTGATGAAAGTCATCTTTGGATTACGTGCATAGATGGACTTGGTATGATTATGACCAGGGATTATTCGGTATAATCATGACCGTAATGTGACGAATGATGTGGTAAAAGTCCTCATTGGCCTATAGTGCATTGATGGAAAGCTTTTGGTATGATTATGACCAGCGATTATTCAGTATAGTCATGACCAATGATGATTTAATGAATATCATTGGTAAAGTGAGTGCGAGGATGATTCGATGATGTGGTTTATTTTTTAAAATTTGAGTCTCGTGATAAAGTTGATGAAAAACTTTTTAAATCATAGAAGATAGTAGATTTTATGCTCTACTTGACTCTTCTAATGGATTGCTTATTTTCGTTGCAGATGTTGATCTAAAACTTGTTGTCTATTGTATTCTATAAGTTGTTATACTGTTGAAGGCTAAGGATAATTTATTCTGCATTATCTTAGTCATAATATTTCTTACTGGGCTAGTTGAGCTCACCCTTTCTTTCACTATTCTCTTCAGGAAATGAGAATATAGCTGGGACGAGTCGGGGAACGGATTGACGGTCCAGATGGTTGTTTTAGTAGTCCTCGCTATTCTGTTAAATAGTGTGATAATAATTGTAATGAGGACTCCATTGAGAGTGGATATTGTCTAGAAGGTAATATTCTTGTTTAAACTCTTAGATTATGTTTTGTCGTATTTTACACGACTGTTGTATAATTAAGTTGTATTTGAGTTATGTACCATGTATCTGGCGACTCAAGATGGGTGATGTATACCTGTTTTGGGGGCGTCACAGTTGGTATCAAAGCTTAGGGATATTGTGACGCCCCCAAAACAGGTATACATCACCCATCTTGGGTCGCCAGATACAAGGTACTGAATACAAAATACAACTTAATAATACAAATGTCGTGTAACATACGAAAAAACATAAGCTGAGAGTTTAAACAAGAATATTGCCTTTTAGACAATATCCACTCTCAATGGAGTCCTCGTTACATTTATTGTCACACTATTTAACAAAATAGTGAGGACTACTAATGCTACCATCTGGACCGTCACTCCGTTCCCCAACTCGTCCCAGCTATATTCTCATTTCCTGAAGAGAACAGTGAAAGAAAGGGTGAGCTCAACTAGCCCAATAAGAAATATTATGACTAAGATAATGTAGAATAAATTATCATTAGTCTTTAACAATGTTAAACTGATAAAATACAATAGACATCAAGTTTAACTGCAGCGGAACAAGCAATCCAATAAAAGAGTGAAGTAGAGAATAAAATTTACTATCTTCTATGGTTTAAAATGTTTTCATCAATTTTTATCGTTGAGACTCAGCTTTATAAATAAACCACATCATCGAATCAACCCTGCAATACGGGCCAAGGATATTCATTAAATCATCAATGGTCATGACTATACCGAATAATCCCTGGTCATAATCACACCAAGTCCATCTCTGCACATAAGCCAAAGATATACAACAAGAAAACCAATAATCAACAATCCATCTTTGCACATAAGCCAAAGATATACAATTCAATAATCAACAGTCCATCTTTGCACGTAAGCCAAAGATAACTTTCATCACCAAATAAGTATGAGGATGATGACAATGATATAAGTATTAATCAAACGAAAATAAGGATAAATATTAAAGACTTTAAATTTATCCAAATATTATCAATCACTTAAAAAACTCATAATCTAATATTATTAATATTATAACAATATTTTAGTCACTTCTTAAACTTATAAACAATTTATTTCAATTGTTTACACTTTACCAAATAATGCATTTAATCATTCAAAAATGCCATACTCATAAAATTTCATCACCAATGATCAAATCCCTCATAAAAAATCTGCATATACCCTATATAGGATTCCCAAGCCATAAAATCCTATTTTCTAACTTTGTTACTTCACATAACATAATTAACTCATATGTTCGTAACTAAACCATTTCCATGAAAAATACCAAATCAGTCCCAAAAATATTTCTTTTCTAGAATCTAGCATAATATAGTCCCATATTAAACGTATATTTATCTCGAAATTTTTAAAATTAATTTACTATTTTTCAAAAATCAATTTCTTATTAATTCCTTAAGAAATTAGCTACCTCAAGTTTAACTCCAGAAATGCCCAAACCTTGGCAAGATTTTACACATGTTAACGTGAGCTTCCAGTTTAAATTTCATGGTCATCGGAGTTATAGAACTCCGGTTATGGCGTTTTTCGTCGAAAAAACCTAAATATTGAAATGGTCATAACTTGCTCATTTTAAGTCGGAATGAGCTCATTTTTGGACATGAGGTACCTTATACCATATACTTTCATGTCCCAAAAGGCTTGAATTATTATCACAAATTAAGTGGCCGAAACAGTCCTTACAAATTATGGGCAATAGCTTTTTGCTATTTTCCAGCTTTTGACTCCTTTGCTAAAAATAGTCCACACAAAAATCTACAACACCTTTTCTAGTGATTCCACTTGGATAAGTTAGTAAACTCATAGATCTAACTTTAGGACTTGACCACACTCAAAAATTAAAAATATAATAGGAGATATGGTCAATTGAATTTCATGTTCCATTTTTACCAAAATCTGATTTTCAACTCTTTGTGATTTCTAAGAAACTTTCATTTTTCTCATAATAACCAACATAACTCATCATAAAACTTACTAATACTTCATATACCCATGATTTTCATCTGTCCAAATGCTTTTATTATGACTCTCATCATAATCAATGTAAACAGATCATTTCCCCAATTTAATAAGGAATGAATACAAAGGATCAATCACCATGCATGTGGTAATCCACATAGACAGGTTATTTCAATAGAATAATAAAGAATGGAATAACAGAAGGATTCACCATGCATGCGATAGAAACCGTACAGACAGGTTATTCCTATCAGAATAATAAAGAACGGAACCAGGTCAGGCGTAATCCACACCGACAGGATATTCCAACAGAATAATAAAGAAGCGGAACCGGTCGGTGAAATTACTTATGCAAGCCAGGATATTCAATGAGAATAATAAATAATGGAACCGAGTTGGCGTAAGCGCTTGCACAAGATATTTTGACGAATAATAAATAATGGAACCAAGTCCCGTGAAAATGCACGAGACGAGGATATTTCGACGTAATAATAATAAAACGAGAATAATAGAAGAATTTTACCATGTATGCGATTACTTTGCATATCTGAGTTATTCAACATAATAATAAAGAATGGAATAACAGAAGAATTTCACCATGTATGCGGTACTTCGCATAAATAGGTTATTCTAACATAATAATAAGGAATGGAATAATAGAAGAATTTCACCATGTATGCGGTACTTCGCATAAACAGGTTATTCCAACATAATAATAAGGAATGAAATAACAGAAGAATTTCACTATGTATGCAATACTTCGCATAAACAGGTTATTCCAACATAATAATAAGGAATGAAATAACAATAGCTCTCTTCATGAATACAAAAGAATAATACCCCTTACCTTAAAATAAAGCTGGATACTGGAGTAAAGAGGTAGCAGACTTCTCTTCTTCTTTCTCTCTATAATTTCTCTCTATAATAAATGCTCTATAGCTTTAGTGAATTGGTGAGAAATGCAGGAAGAATGAGCTTCTATTTATAGGAAAATATAGTTTCGATAATTGCACGTTTTGGGGCTCGAAATATTATAGTACAATACCTCCAACTTTTCTTTTATTTTTAATTCAGTCATCCAAGTATTATCAAACTTGCACCACCTCCCCTAATAGTAAATCATGTGAATCAATAGTAAATCATGTGACTTAATAGTTCTAAACATGTGAAAAATTAATTACAGTATAGTATCTCCATCTATACCTCCATTTTTAACTTAGTCATGCAAGTATCATCAATCTTGCACCAACTCCCCTAATAGTAAGTGAATGTGACTCAATAGTAACTCGTGAATAGTAAGTCATGAATAGTAACTCATGAATAGTAACTCGTGAATAGTAACTCATGAATAGTAACTTGTGAATAGTAACTCGTGAATAGTAACTCGTGAATAGTACTCCGACACAAAAAGTGCCCTGAATACCCGATTGAACAATATAATCTCCAGACATCAATTATTATCGAAATAAATGTCGATTTCTACTAACACAAATAATCCCAACACAATGGAACTATCAAATTCATCTTTAATCAACACGAACTTATTCATCATTAATATTATAACTACAATATTTAACAACCAGGTCGTTCCTAGGAAAGAGGGGACTTTCCAATAAGGATTTCTCTCTATTGACGCACAATTAGGTGACCAAACCTCTCCTTAAAAGAACTTTTAGACATTGTAAATATTTTAATTTAATAATATGAATAACTTTATCGTCTCAATTATTGATTTAATAATATATCATATAACGCAGAAGATACTGTGATAATAATCGAATCAATAATATGAGAGATATGATCGTGCAATTCTTGTAGCAATAATTGAGTATAAGCGAGTGACTTCTCACGTAAGCATTAATAACCAATACCGTGTGCCACTATGCAACCACGCGTATTACTGTACTTTTACTACCGGGTAGTTCAATAGTTTTAACGGTAAAACTTTCGTCGTTATTTTCAATAAAATATTTTTGTCATTTTATTAATACGACAATACTTCCATTGTGGTTTCACCAATGATTGTGCCGTCGTACGGATATTCCCGATAAAAAGAATATTCCCCGACCAAATGAATATTTTATAACAACTTGCATACTTCGCAAAATTTATAAATACTACCCACAACTATAACATTATATCAAATCCATACCATAATATTCAAAAAAGTATTTCGAGAAATTTAAATCTTTATTCATAAAATTTGGGGTCTCACAATCTCCCTCCTTATGAAATTTAAGCCCTCAAAATTCGTCACGTGCTTGGTATCTTAGAAGAAATGAGGATACCTTGATTTCATTCGATTCTAACTCTTGAGGTATAACCTTTGAGTGTTGAATACGATCCTTCTTATCCAAGATTTTAACACTTATCTCCTCACACGTTAAATCTTACGCTATCTCAAATGCGGTTCTAATTTAATAATGTGGTTCGGGTCGTCCACATATTTACGTAACATCGATACGTGAAAAATGTTATGAACACGCGACATACTTGGCGGTAAAACTAGTCTATAGGCCATAGTTCCTATTCGATCGAGGATTTCAAATGGGCCAATTAAATCAAGGGTTGAGATTTCCTCTCTTCATCTATTATTGCTTCTAGAATAACGCCCTCTTGAACCTTCTTCTTCACATTCATCAGCTCTGAGTATGTAGCTTACACGGCTTTAACTTTATCGATTAAAGTCGATTCTACTCGTAATTTTGATATCACCACGTGGGTCCTTAGAGTCTTTAACTCTATCTTCATCATTTGTAAATTATACGAAATGAGTCTTTGTGTTAACAACATCGCACTCGTAAACATGTCAGCTACCACGTTCTCTCTTCCACGATGATATTGAATGGTACGATCGTAATCTTCAACAGCTCGAGCCAACGTCTTTGGCGCATTATACGTTCGTTTTGGTTGAAGAAATATTTAAGGGTTTTAGAAATAAGTTTTGTACTGGGGTCAATACAAAATTCGATTTCACACTCTAGGGGTAAGCTAAGAAGTCTTCAAGAATACGTTAGGAAATTTATTAAAATAGAAATATCATTCAAAACTGTGACTCTCATCCAAGACTTGGATAGCACATGAAATGAAGGTTTCTTCTAATGGAGTTTCAACCGATACATTAAAGTCTAATTTCTCCGGAGTCGTATTTAAACGTTGAGCACAAGCAAGAGAGATAAAAGAATGGGTAGAACCGGTATCTAATAAGGTATAGACTTCGCAAGAATTTATAATTAACTAACCCGTCCTAACTTCGTTTGGGTTACTCGCTTTTTGAGAAGTCATAAAAAACACTCTTCCTAAAACCACCGACTTTGTTTTGTCCGTATCCGCCTTTGGTGCCACCGTCCCAGCTGGACTTGACTTCACTCTACGATAAAATCGAGCTAAATGACCTTCTCTTCTTAAAATTTCCTCTTCTATTATCTTGGCCATGATTACCACCGAAGTGGTTACCATTCTTGGCATGATAATTTCTCCCACGATGGTCATCATTGTTCCGATGGCCGTTGCCACCGGTACAATTATTATCGTGTTGTTGGCCGTTACCTTTTGATTGTGCTAACTCATTATCGCGCTCTAATAACTGAGCCCTATTCACAACATTTGAATACAAACACTGTCACAAAACAAAGGTTAATTAACATATCACATATTATTCCTATACTCTGACCGACCAATTAAATACCAAATAAACTTAGGTAGGTCATACTAGCGAAGGAATTCCCCGTCTCTCCCCTCCTAGTTCTTATCTCACATCTCAGCCAGGGATCATATCCCTAAGCTTTGATACTAACTGTGACGCCCCCAAAACAAGTATACATCACCCATCTTGGGTCGCCAGATACAAGGTACTGAATACAAAATACAACTTAATAATACAACTGTCGTGTAACATACGATAAAACATAAGCTGAGAGTTTAAACAAGAATATTGCCTTCTAGACAATATCCACTCTCAATGGAGTCCTCATTACATTTATTGTCATACTATTTAACAGAATAGTGAGGACTACTAATGCTACCATATGGACCGTCACTCCATTCTATATTCTCATTTCCTGAAGAGAACAGTGAAAGAAAGGGTGAGCTCAACTAGCCCAGTAAGAAATATTATGACTAAGATAATGTAGAATAAATTATCATTAGTCTTTAACAATGTTAAATTGATAAAATACAATAGACATCAAGTTTAACTGCAGCGGAACAAGCAATCCAATAAAAGAGTCAAGTGGAGAATAAAATCTACTATGTTCTATGGTTTAAAATGTTTTCATCAATTTTTATCGCTGAGACTCAGCTTAATAAATAAACCACATCATCGAATCATCCCTGCACTACGGGCCAAGGATATTCATTAAATCATCAATGGTCATGACTATACAGAATAATCCCTGGTCATAATCACACCAAGTCCATCTCTGCACGTAAGCCAAAGATATACAACAAGAAAACCAATAATCAACAATCCATCTTTGCACTTAAGCCAAAGATATACAATTCAATAATCAACAGTTCATCTTTGCACGTAAGCCAAAGATAACTTTCATCACCATATAAGCATGAGGATGATGATAATGATATAAGCCTTAATCAAACGAAAATAAGGATAAATATTAAAGACTTAAATTTATCCAAATATTATCAATCACTTAATAAACTCATAATCTAATATTATTAATATTATAATAATATTTTAGTCACTTCTTAAACTTATAAACAATTTATTTCAATTGTTTATACTTTACCAAATAATGCATTTAATCATTCAAAAATGTCATACTTATAAAATTTCATCACCAATGATCAAATCCCTCATCAAAAATCTGCATATACCCTATATAGGATTCCCAAGCCATAAAATCCTATTTTCTAACTTTGTTACTTCACATAACATAATTAACTCATATGTTCGTAACTAAACCATTTCCATGAAAAATACCAAATCAGTCCCAAAAATATTTCTTTTCTAGAATCTAGCAGAATATAGTCCCATATTGAACGTATATTTTTCTCGGAATTTTTAAAATTAATTTACTATTTTTCAAAAATCAATTTCTTATTAATTCCTTAAGAAATTAGCTACCTCGAGTTTAACTCTAGAAGTGCCCAAATCTTGGCAAAATCTTACACATGTTAACGTGAGCTTCCCGTTTAAATATCATGGTCATCGGAGTTATAGAACTCCGGTTATGGCGTTTTTCGTTGGAAAAACCTAAATATTGAAATGGTCATAACTTGCTCATTTTAAGTTGGAATGCGCTCATTTTCGGATAGGAGGTACCTTATACCATATACTTTCATGTCCCAAAAGTCCTGAATTATTCTCACAAATTAAGTGGCCGAAACAGCCCTTACTAAATTATGGGCATTAGCTTTTTGCTATTTTCCAGCTTTTGACTCCTTTGCTAAAAACCCACACGAAAATCTACAACACCTTTTCTAGTGATTCCACTTGGATAAGTTAGTAAACTCATAGATCTAACTCTAGGACTTGACCACACTCAAAAATTCAAAATATAATAAGAGATATGGTCAATTGAATTTCATGTTCCATTTTTACCAAAATCTGATTTTCAACTCTTTGTGATTTCTAAGAAACTTTCATGTTTTCTCATAATAACCAACATAACTCATCATAACACTTACTAATACTTCATATACCCATGATTTTCATCTGTCCAAATGCTTTTATTATGACTCTCATCATAATCAATGTAAACAGATCATTTCCCCAATTTAATAAGGAATGAATACAAAGGATCAATCACCATGCATGTGGTAATCCACATAGATAGGTTATTACAATAGAATAATAAAGAATGGAATAACAGAAGGATTCATCATGCATGCGATAGAGATCACACAGACAGGTTATTCCTATCAGAATAATAAAGAACGGAACTAGGTCAGGCGTAATCCGCACCGACAGGATATTCCAACAGAATAATAATAATGAAGGAAGAATGAGCTTCTATTTATAGGAAAATATAGTTTCGATAATTGCACGTTTTGGGGCTCGAAATATAATAGTACAATACCTCCAACTTTTCTTTCATTTTTAATTCAGTCATCCCAGTATTATCAAACTTGCACCACCTCCCCTAATAGTAAATCATGTGAATCAATAGTAAATCATGTGACTCAATAGTTCTAATGTGACACCCCCAAAATAGGTCCAATCCATCCAACCTATTCTGAGTCGCCAAATACATGGTACAGAAAATAACTACAACTTTATTACTACGATTGTCGTGCAAAATACAACAACACATATACTGTGAGTTTTAATACCAACTGTGACTCATGTCCCAACTATGGACATCACCTCATAGTGATACCTTACATAAAGGTACAATCTAGAACTGTTTTAGAAATTAAAATATTTGGGAAGTGATCAAGGAAACCTTCGTATATAGGAGACCATGAATCTAAGTTATGATAGATATCATATGTCTAGAGAATTATCCTTGGTTGATCCAAATCACCCCAAAGAAAAATGAGAAGATTACAATCATGTTCCTTCCAATGGTGAGTCTTCTCTTGACATATAACTATCTCCACCGTCTGTGATTGAACATTATGTTTCAACCCAACTCCAAGATCATATAGGTAGTGCTCGTAGATATACTCAGCAAGTGGATGTGCACAACCCTTTCTTATGATAACACGAGATTGTATGTCATTAGACATCTTGTATGATAGTGGAAAAATACCCTTCCAAAGTTGGGATCACCTCACCCTATTGTTGTTCACCAAAATCAATTATTAAGTGACTTATAATATACGACACACATATCTTAGGTCCTCAATACAATTATATATTGTATCTCATGTCGTTTTATAATGTGTTGAGAAACTTTGATAGTCTAGGACCACCACACTATTCCCTGTTATCCCTAACAAACCCAAATTTACACTTTTATTACACGAAAGGAATTGTGAAGCAAAGGGGTGAGCACAACTAACCAAATAAAGAATATCATAACTAAAGATAATTAAATTATCAATAGCCTTCATCAGTAATAAATCAGAGATTTAGAACATATGGTAGATGATAAAACTTTTCAACCATAGTTGCAGCGGAACGAGCAATCCATTAGAAGAGTCAAATAGACCATAAAGTCTATTATCTTCCCCATGTTAAAAGTCCACCAACAATGCTTTAACCCTGTAACATTAATCAACAGATCATGTTCACAGTCATGTGAATAACTCATAATCATAATTGTAGTTCTAATTTTCTCTTCTCATCTAAGACGAAGATATTTTTCATCAATGTCTTTACCTGAAACATCAAAGATCATGGTTATACCAAATCACAGTTCCTGTTCATAATCATACTAATAAGTTTATCTTTGTACTACGGGCCAAAGATATTCATTAACAGTTTATCTTTGCATTACATGCCAAAGATATTCAACAATAGGTCATCTTTGCACTACGGGCCAAAGATATTCAACAACAGGTCATCTTTGCACTACGGGCCAAAGATGTTCATCAACGATTTATCTTTGCACTACAGGCCAAAGATATTTATATCTCAAAGAAATATATAATCATTTTAGAATTTATATAAACAGTAATTATAACCATGTTGATCAATTCACCTTTGCACTTAAGCTAAAAATATTCAATTGTAAATTTAATGGTCATGATCATACCAGTCAATAATTCATCTTTGCACTACTGGCCAAAGAGAACCCATAGTCATGATCATACCAATAATTTACCCATCTTTACACTTAAGTCAAAGAGAAATTTCATTACCGGGATTATAAAAATGTTATATATGATAATAAAAACAATACGATCAACAACTGCATTTAATTTCAAGAGTGAGATTCATAAATCAATAATTTCATAACACCTTAATCCAAATGTTATAAATCACTTAATAATTTCATAATCTAATATTATTAATACTACCACAATATTTTAATCATTTCTTAAACTTATAAACAATTTATTTTAATTGTTTACACTTTACTAATTAATGCATTTAATCATACTAAAATGCCAAACTCATAAGATTTCATCACCAATAACCAACAACCTCATCAAAAATCTGCATATACCATATATAGGATTCCCAAGCCATAAAATCCTATTTTTCAATTTTGTTATTTCACATAACATATTTAATTTATTTATTCATAACTAGTCCATTTTCATGAAAAATACCAAATCAGTTCCAAAAATATTTTTTTCAGGGATTTAGCATAATATAGTCCCATATTGAACATATATTTTTCTCGGAATTTTTAAAATTCATTTACTATTTTTCACATTGTCAAAACTGCCGAATATTTAGACATTTATCATAAATTGTACTTTTGTCCAAAAATTCGAAATTTAGAATATCATCGATGTTATATAGATGTACTCCCAATAAAAATTTTACCAATTTTGGAGTTAACCACGAGGAGTTATAAGGGTTTACTTTTAAAATAGTTTTTTCTCATAAAATCCATAACTCCTAATCTATACATCCAAAAATCGCCATTTTTGGACACAATTAAGGAAACTCATCAAATTATCATTTCCAATTTTTTCAGAATTTTTGAAGGTCAGAAAAATTACGAAACATGATAAACATAATAATCCTTAAAATTCCTTACCTCGAAAAAGCAATATTTCTGACCGGAATGTAAAGCCGAAGGAACCTTGCACTGAATAGCAACTCTCAAAGTATCTAAATACTCACAAAATATGCTTGATAATATAGAGAGAGAAAGAGAGAAAGCTTATGTTTCTGGTGTTATTTTTAATTCTGACTCAATACTCTATTTATAGGAAAATTTAGACCAAGAAGCGAGACTTGACTTGCTTTACCGATGGCTTTTACATTCTCATTGCCACCCACCACATTTGATTTTGAATTTCAAAGACATTTTTCACCAACCAAGTACGCCAACCAAGACCATCCAATTACGAAAAATTAGCATTCACATGTTTAAAAAACAAAATGGGTCCCACCCATAATTTAATAAAAATTATTTTATTTTCCGAAACTTCAAAGTAATTCATAGAAAATAGCAGTATATCGAAAAATATGAATTTTATATCCATTCGCATGAAATTGAATTCTCTACAACTTTGTAGCTTTGAGTTTTCTAAATTCCAAATAGAAAATATCAAAATCCACAAGCAGACGATTTTCAACACCGTTTCAACACCTTTTAAAATTCATAACAAATCATGCATTAATTTTCAACGGTTCAAAATTTGTGGATATATACTTAACTTATATATGTATAACAAATCCAAAAATCACAACGATCCAACGGTCGGATTAAAAATTATAACTCACGCAATATATCTCAAGAACACTGATTTTTTTTTAATACTTCCATTTCGACAAAAATACTGATAAAACACCTCAACATTAATTTCTTCAATTATAACCACATAATTTAATAAAAATTATTTTATTTTCCGAAACTTCAGTAATTCATAGAAAATAGCCCGTATATCAGAAAAATACGAATTTTATATCCATTCTGCATGAAATTGAATTCTCTACAACTTTGTAGCTTTGAGTTTTTCTAAATTCCAAATAGAAAATATCCGAAATCCACAAACGGACGATTTTCAACACCGTTTCAACACCTTTTAAAATTCATAACAAATCATGCATTAATTTTCAACGGTTCAAAATTTGTGGATATATACTTAACTTATATATGTATAACAAATCCAAAAATCACAACGATCCAACGGTCGGATTAAAAATTATAACTCACGCAATATATTTCAAGAACACTGATTTTTTTTAGTACTTCCATTTCGACAAAAATACTGATAAAACACCTCAACATTAATTTCTTCAATTATAACCACATAAAATAAATCCATCATTTATATCCACATTAAATAAATATTTCCTTATCATATAAATTAATAATTAATTATTCACAAATAATATTACAGAATCACAATTATGACAACCAGGCTGTTCCCAAGAAAGAGGGGGCTTTCCGATAAGGATTTCTCCTTACTGGCGCGCAATTAGGTGACCAAACCTCTCCTTGACAGAACTTTCTAGACATTGCCAATAATACTATCTAATAATATTATTCAAATAATATGAATTATTGATCTGATAATGGGAAATACTGTGCAGTGACAATTATTGAAACAACAATAATATAAAATATCAACGCAGTAATTATTGAATCAATAAAATAAAAATATTAAACAGTAATTACTGTAACAATTATTGAGTAGTGCCTTCTTACGTAAGAATCAATAATTCAAAAATACTGTGCAATATCGTGTTCTAGTGTGCAACCACGTATTACTGTATTTTAACCACCAGGTATTCCAACAGTGTTAACGGTAACAACTACTGTAATTATTTATAAAAACTCAAACTTGTCGTTTTCTTTCATCCGAGTTATTACATTATGGGGCCCATAAATGGCTACGCTGTGGTCGCATTTAATATTCACGACAACAAGAATATTTCATGACCAAACAAATATTCCCCGACAGAAATGAATATTTTATAACCACTTGCGTATTTTGAAAAATTTCATATATCACCCTTAACTTTACTTTTTTATCAATTTAACCATTTACTGAATAACAATTATAAGAAAAATTAAATACTTTTATTTCATAAAATTCGGGGCCTTACATCTAAACATGTGAAAAATTAATTACAGTATAGTACCTCCATCTATACCTTCATTTTTAACTTAGTCATGCAAGTATCATCAATCTTGCACCAACTCCCCTAATAGTAAGTGAATGTGACTCAATAGTAACTCGTGAATAGTAACTCATGAATAGTAATTCGTGAATAGTAACTCGTGAATAGTACTCCGACACGAAAAGTACCCTGAATACCCGATTGAACAATATAATCTCCAGACATCAATTATTATCGAAATAAATGTCAATTTTTACTAACACAAATAATTCCAACACAATAGAACTATCAAATTCATCTTTAATCAACACGAACTTATTCATCATTAATATTATAACTCACAATATTTAACAACCAGGTCGTTCCCAGGAAAGAGGGGGCTTTCCAATAAGGATTTCTCTCTATTGGCGCGCAATTAGGTGACTAAACCTCTCCTTGACAGAACTTCTAGACATTGTAAATATTGCAATTTAATAATATGAATAACTTTGTCATCTGATGCAGCAATTACTGTAGTAATAATTGAGTATAACTGGGTGACTTCTCACGTAAGCATCAATAACTAATACCGTGTGCCACTATGCAACCACGCGTATTACTGTACTTTTACTACCGGATAGTTCAATAGTTTTAACGATAAAACTTCCGTCATTATTTTCAATAAAATATTTTTGTCGTTTTATTACTACGACAATACTTCCGTTGTGGGTTCACCAATGATTGTGTCGTCGTACGGATATTCCCGAAAAAAAGAATATTCCCCGACCAAATGAATATTTTATAACAACTTGCATACTTTGTAAAATTTATAAATACTACCCACAACTATTACATTATATCAAATCCATACCATAATATTAAAAAAAATATTTCGACAAATTTAAATCTTTATTCATAAAATTTGGGGTCTCACAGATATGATCCCTGGCTGAGATGTGAGACAAGGACTATGAGGGGAGAGACGGGGAATTTCTTCGCTAGTATGACCTGCCTAAGTTATTTGGTATTTAATTAGTCGGTCAAAGTATAGGGATAATATGTTGCATGTCAATTAACCCTTATTTTGAAACTATATTCTAGAATGATATTTGAAAAACAGGAGATGAGAAATGGGAAAATCATGATAGAGAGGGAATAATCGAGAAGCTACAATCTGAAAAGAAAGCAAGGTATTCTCATCTTTTCGAACTACCAGGTACGTAAATTTTGAGGGCGAAATTTTATAAGGAGGGGAGATTGTGAGACCCCGAATTTTATGAAATGAAAGTATTCAATTTTCTTATAATTATTCTATTTAGTAAATGGTTAAATTGATAAAAGTTTAAAGTTAAGGGTGATATTTGAAAATTTTTCAAAGTAAGCAAGTTGTCATAAAATAATCGGTAATAAAAGTATAGTAATACGCGTGGTTACATAGTAGCACACAGTATTGTACAGTATCTTTGATTATTGATGCTTACATGAGAAGTTACTCAATTTTATTCAATTATTGTCCCAATATTTTATATTATTAAATCAATAATTGAGATGACACAGTTATTCATACTATTATTTGCAATATTGACAATGTCTAGAAGTTCTGTCAAGGAGAGGTTAGGTCATCTAATTGCACGCCAATAAGGAGAAATCCTTATCGGAAAGCCCCCTCTTTCCTGGGAATGACCTAGTTGTTAAATATTGTGAGTTATAATATTAATGATGAATAAGTTCGTGTTGATTAAAGATGATAGTTCCATTGTGTTGGAATTATTAGTGTTAGTGAAAATCGATATTTATTTCGATAATAATTGATGTCTGGAGGTTATATTGACCAATCAGGTAATTAACCGGATAAATGAGCAATTAATTGCTATTAATTCACATGATTATAATTATTTGTTCACATATGTGTACTATTGATTCACATTCATTTACTATTAGGGTAGTTGATTCAAGATTGATAATACTTGCATGACTAAGTTAAAAATGGAGGTATAGATGGAGGTACTATACTGTAATTCGTATTTTCACATGATTAGAACTATTGAGTCACATGATTTACTATTGATTCACATGATTTACTATTAGGGGAGGTGGTGCAAGTTTGATAATACTTGCAGGACTAAATTAAAAATGAAGGAAAAGAAGAAGGTATTATACTGTAATATTTCGAGCCCCAAAACGTGCAATTATCGAAACTATATTTTGTGATAACCCGGGAATGGGTGTGGTTTTAGAAATTCTGAGAACTGAATTTTTATAAGGAGGGAAGAATGTGACAACCCAAAAAATCAGATTGTCCAGAATTTAAGATTTAAAGAATTAGTTATTAATAAAATAAATTTTATTAATACTATTTTGTGCTGTGTTTATTAATCGTTCTATAACCTAGAATGATTATAAATCGGGAGGATTCTGGCTACGAACTAGACTGAACGAGTAAAAATTTTCAAGACAAAAATAAAATTTTCCCGGGAACAAAATATTTCTGGGGAAAAAGACGAAATAGGCACTATTCACCCGACGAAACCCTAAGGGTTAGGGTTTGAATAACCTAAGCCTTTCTGAGAGTTCGGTATGTCGAAATGACATTTCGTCAAAAGATTTGACGATAATATATCGTGAAAAGTTAAGTAAGCCGATAAAAGTTTTTTTTGAAAAACATGTAGAAATTGGATAAAATAAAAATGATGAAAAGTACTGTTATGTATTTTTCACTCGTTTAGCTACGTTAGGGGAAAACGTGAAGGAAAACGCTTATCGTGGAAAAGTGTTTTTCAGTTTTTCGGAAATCCGAAGAATACATAAAAGTTAATCGGTAAAGGAAAGACGAAATATCCAAAAATATTTGGATTCCGAGAATCGCAGTTTTTAATACTGTCAGACGAAATCCGAAAGATTGAACCACGAAGCTTCCAAGGGAAGCTATGTGAATAGTAAGGAGGTGGAATAGTAAGGATAAGTTACTTATTGAGTAAGTAAACTTAAGAGCTAAGTAAACTTAAGGGCTAAGTAGACTTAATGGCTAAGTAAGTGTGGAGGCCAAGTAAACTTGGTCCTTAAGCTTTGAATAGTAAGGAGGTTAAGGGGGGTGAAATGACTAAAATACCCCTAGCCTTGAAAATCTATAAATATGAAGCTAACTTCATTGTTTTGGGATTTTGAAAAATCCTACACTATGAGAGATAGAGAGAGAGAGAGATAGAGAGTTCAGATGGGAGAAGAAGAGGAAGAGGAAGAGGAAAAGCTTGCCCGAGTGCATGCTTTGTCCGATGGAAGGAGATTAAGGAAGAACGGTAATCTGAACCCTAGTTTCTTCTAATTTTCTTTAAGTTTATATGTTTAAAACATAGCTTAACGAGAATAGGAAGTAAAAGATGTTAGAAATGATTTGATATGGTTGAAATCGTAAGAAAATGAAGAAATAAGAAATTAGAAATTTATTTTATAAATTTCTTAAGGAAGTGTATGATTCGTAAGGATTTTGAGCGATCCGAATGAATCTTACGAATGAGTAGGTCAAATAAGTAAGGAATGATGCTCTATAACATCAAATTCCAAGGAAAAGTAAAATCATAATCAAAATATCGATTAAAAATGAAGAACACGCGAAGAACGCGAAGAACACGCAAAGAATGTTGTTGATGGACAAATTTAAAATCATCGTAGGATAATTATTGTTGATGGACAAGTTTAAAACTATCACGTATAAGTTAGTTGCTTATTGCTTGGTTAGGAACGTTAGAAACGTTCATGAAGAACGGATTAAAACTGAGATATAACGAAGTTATGGCGAAAATTTTGTAAAAGAAGAACGAGAATTAGAAAGTTAGTAAATGAACCCGAACGTGTAGGGTTTCATAAGAATGTAAGAGAATGTATAAAACGTGAGTCGTGGACTTAAGAACGAATGAGTTCCGAATTCGGATGACTGAATTACGGACGAACGAACGAAGAGCGTTAATAACGTAAAATGAACGAAGGGAAAAGATTAAGCCAATCGAATGACATGTTAACGAATTCAGAACAAATTTTTGTCCAAGGGTAATCAAAGTACGTAAGATAAGGAAGAAAATGGCTTTGGAACGATCTTATTCTGAGTTATAACGAATAAGATATGAGATTTCGAAGTCAGCGTCTCAAGCTTGTAAAAGACTTAGAAAATATTTCTAGGTTTCATGCTTGGCGCCGCAGCGCGAGTCGTGCCTTGGGGACCGGCACCGCAGCGCGAGCTCGAGCCATTAGCTACTACTAAGTGGCACCACAGTAGCGAAGGAAAAAGGGCATGAAAGCCATGGCAGTATGGCAGTAGGCAATGCCTGAAATGAGATTTTACTACTTTCGATTCTTTGGGGATGTACAAGAAAGAAATATGAACATATAGTTCAACTAATGTAACACTTAATTAAGTGTATTAAACCTTTGATGAAGGTTAAACGAAAAGATTAAATGAGATTATAAGACAAAGAATGTAGACGCAGGTTACGGAACCAATATTCGGGGACCGTAGTCGCGATAAACGAACGTAAGGGATTTCTATGGTTGTAATTCCTTAGACGTTGAGTGACGAAAGTAATGTATAACATTTTGATGTTATGACATGGATATGAGAGATGAATGTAAGTGTTTAGACGCTGTGAATACTACGCTGTTGCGATGAGCGATCGGTCTTAGGATACAACGAATCGTATGGCTTCGACATTAAGAAAGAATATTGAACATGGGGTTCAGGTGACGAGTAATGAATGAAAGTGATTAAAACATTGGATAAAGGTTGAATGAGATATTAAGGGATGATTAACGTCAATGTTGAATACGTAAACGATCCTCGTGAATCGTATTCACGTAGAGCGAACGTTCTAAGTATACATTAGTTGTATGACTTAGACATTGACGGAAGTAGTAAGTAAGATATGAATTATCAAGAAAGCCGTAGCGAACGGTAATAAGATTAATGAAAAATGAATATGAGTCAGATGAGAATGTTAGAATGAAATGTAAGTGTTAAACACTTGAACCGAGTTAAAGGTTAAGTGTACGCGAATACTAAACGGGTAGAACCTACACCCCGTGTATGGTTTGAACGTAAGGTAATAAAGATCAATGATTAAACCTGTGAACGGTGAAGAAGCTGAATTAAAGACAAGTACGTATAACGTAAAAGAAGTCGAGTTAATGTTTATAACTTGGATGCGTTCGGAGTCGAATGAATAGGACGTTGTAAGATAAGAATAAGGTAATATAAAATGGTTAACGCTATAAATGCGTAGAATGAATATTGAATGATCGTTCTGAGTATACAAAAGACTGTATGACTTGGACGATAAAGAATAAATCATGAGGTATGACATTTATTTGTTAGAAAGCCATAAGGAATAAGAAATTGACTTAACGAACATTATAGTTTAATAGTTCGGGTAAGTTAAGATGAATTTAGGTTCTAGTACAATCGTAACTTTTGATGGTTGACATATGGGAGCTGGGCTAAACAATTCCTTCAGAGAGCGAAGGTATATACAAAACTGGCAACCGATCTAACTCACTTTTATGGGAAGTGTAGATGAGACGGGAACTTGTTTGTTGGTTGTTTCAGGAAACCACTCGAGTACCATATGGACTACTAATGAGAGACACGATGTGTGCTGAGTCCTAAGAGAGTTATAAGAAGAAGATAAGAATGTAAATCATCAAAGATGATGAACGTATTAAGTAAAACATCTCCGTATGTCATGAAGCCGTAAACCGATAAAGGAAGTTGGTCGCGTAAACTTAGTTTATAAGAACGTGAACCTTAAGAAGTAAAGTTAAGTAAACCAATGCGTAAGTCAAGTATATGACTAATTGGTGTATGTGTTATTTCCTTATGTACTACATAGGAATTAGAATGAGCAGTTCAGCGTAAACTATAAGATGTAGCTATGCATAAGGCAAGTTTTCCTAACTTTATTTATATTTTAAATGAATGCTAGTTTCTAAAACATCTCAGATGTTGAACTTGAGAAGTTCTGTCTATGTGCGAATGTGTGATATTTGTACAAGGTGTTAGAATGTATGAGGCCTTGTGCCACAATGTGAACACTTCGGTGTTTCTATGATATGAACCGTTCTGTGATTGAACTGTTCAACCATAGTTGCAGCGGAACGAGCAATCCATTAGAAGAGTCAAATAGACCATAAAGTCTATTATCTTCTCCATGTTAAAAGTCCACCAATAATATTTTATTCCTGTAACATCAATCAACAGTTCATGTCCACAATCATGTGAATAACTCATAACCATAATTGTGGTTCTAAATTCCTCTTCTCATCCAGGACGAAGATAATTTACATCACCTGTCTTTACCTGAAACATCAAAGATCATGGTTATACCAAATCACAGTTCATGTTCATAATCATACTAATAAGTTCATCTTTGCACTACAGGCCAAAGATATTCATTAACAGTTCATCTATGCACTACAGGCCAAAGATATTCAACAACAGGTCATCTTTGCACTACAGGCCAAAGATATTCAACAACAGGTCATCTTTGCACTACGGGCCAAAGATATTCATCAACAATTCATCTTTGCACTACAGGCCAAAGATATTCAACAACATGTCATCTTTGCACTACGGGCCAAAGATATTAATATCTCAAAGAAATATATAATCATTTCAGAATTTATATAAACAATAATTATAACCATGTTGATCAATTCACCTTTGCACTTAAGCTAAAAATATTCAATTATAAATTCAATGGTCATGATCATACCGATCAACAATTCATCTTGCACCATCTTGGCCAAAGAGAACCCATAGTCACGATCATACCAATAATCTACCCATCTTTACACTCAAGTGAAAGAGAAATTCCATCACTGTGGTTATAAAAATGTTATATATGATAATAAAAACAATATGATCAAAACATGGATTTAATTTCAAGAGTAATATTTATAAATCAACGATAATTTGGTCAGAAAAAGAAACCAATTTTGTCGTGAATAGTATCTCGTGAATAGTAACTCGTGAATAGTAACCCGACACAAAATGATAAACTTTCACAATAAAATCCATATCAATATTTATAACACCTTAATCCAAATGTTATAAATCACTTAATAATCTCATAATCTAATATTATTAATATTATAATAATATTTTAATCATTTCTTAAACTTATAAAAAATTTATTTAAATTGTTTACACTTTATTAATTAATGCATTTAATCATCCTAAAATTCCAGACTCATAAGATTTCATCACCAATAACCAAAACCCTCATAAAAAATCTGCATATACCTCATATAGGATTCTCAAACCATAAAATTCTATTTTCCAATTTTGTTACTTCACATAACATATTTAATTCATTTACTCATAACTAGAATATTTTCATAAAAAATACCAAATCAGTACCAACAAATTTTCTTTTATGGGATTTAGCATAATATAGTCCCATATTGAACATATATTTTTCTTAGAATTTTTAAAATTCATTTACTATTTTTCATATGGCCAAAACTGCCGAATATTTAGACATTTATCATAAATTGTACTTTTGTCCAAAAATTCTGAAATTTACAGAGTATACTGCTATTATATACATGTACTCCCAATAAAAAGTTCACCAATTTTGGAGTTAACCGCAAGAAGTTCTAAGGGTTTACTTTTAAAATAGTCTTTTCCCATAAAATTCATAACTCCTAATCTATACATCCAAAAATCGCCATTTTTGGACACAATCTAGAAAACTCATCAAATTATCATTTCAATTTTTTCTAAAATTTTTGAGTCGAACAAATTACGAAACTGAAAAACATATTAACCCTTAAAATTCCTTACCTCAAAAGAGCAGTACTTCTGACTGAAACATCGGATGTAAAGCCGAAGGAAACTTGCACTGAATAACAATTCTCAAAGTATCTCAATACTCACCAAAATATGCTCGATAATATAGAGAGAGAAAACTTATGTTTCTGGTGTGTTTTTCAATTCTAACTCAGCACTCTATTTATAAGAAATATTAGAACGCCAAAGCAGACTTGACCTACAACCTGATGGCTTTACCTGCTACTATTCCCACCCACCACTTTTGAAATAAAATTTGAGCACATTTCTCACCAACCAAAAGTGGGGCCCACTCAATTCTACAATTTTCCACCAAAAATTATTTATAACATAATTTCCGAATCAGTCACCTCTTAAAATTCATAACAAATCATACATTCATTTTTAACAGTTCAAAATTTGTGGACATATACTCAACTTATATATGTATAACATATCTAAAAATTGCAACGATCCAACGATCGGATTAAAAATTATAACTCACGCAATATATCTCAAGAACATTGATTTTTTGAATTATGAGTCCTTTGTACCAGTTTCATTCAAATAGTCACCACGAAAAATCCACAATGAATTTTTAGGTGATTCTAATTTCTACGGTTAGCTTACTTCCAGGGCTTTCTTTTGATATATGGCTCATCTCCTAACTCATTATACACAAAGAGTTATAGATTTTACAAAATCAAGTAATAAACTAATTTTCTGAAAATTTCCAAATTTCGTTCTTCATTTCTACAAAATACTAATAAAACACCTCAGCATTAATTCTTTCATTTATATCCATATAAAAATATATATTTCCTTATCATATAAATCAATAATTAATTCTTCACAAATAATATTCTGAGAATCACAATAATGACAACCAGTAGTTCCTGGGAAGAGGGCTTTCAATAAGGATTTCTCCTCATCGACGCGCAATTAGGTGACCAAACCTCTCCTTGATGTAACTTTCTAGACATTGCCAATAATGCTATCTAATAATATTATTCAAATAATATGAATTATTGATCTGATAATGGGAAATACTGTGCCGTCACAATTATTGAACAACAATAATATAAATATCAACGCAGCAATTATTGAACCAATAAAATATTGAACAGTAATTATTGTAACAATTATTGAGTAATGCCTTCATACGTAAGAATAAATAATTCCAAAAATACAAAGGTAACACCGTGTCTTCTTTGTGAAACCACGCTTATTAATGTATTTTAACCACGTGTATTCCAAGCGGTGTTAATTCAGTAATAATTACTGTAGTTATTTATAAAAACTCAAACTTGTCGTTTTCTTCATCAAGCGCTTATTACATTATAGGGCCCACAAATGGTTTGCGTCGTAAATGCGAATATTCCCAAACAACAAGAATATTCCACGACCAAACGAATATTCCTCAACAGAAATGAGTATTTTATAACCACTTGCGTATTTTAAAAATTTTATATATATCACCCTTAACTTTAACTTTTTATCAATTTAACCATTTACTAAATAGGAAAATTAAATACTTTTATTTCATAAAATTCGGGGTCTTACAATCTCCCCTCCTTATGAAATTTCGTCCCCGAAATTTACGTTCCTGGTATTTCGAAGAGTTGAGAATACCTTGCTTTTATTTCAGATTCCATCTTCCCTATCATCATGATTTCTCCATTGCTCATCTCCTGTATTTCAGATATCATTGTAGAATACAGCTTCAAAATAAAGGTTAATTGACATATCACAATTTGTCAACTTAAGTAAGAAAATTTAGCTTAGGTAGGACACACACTAGCGAAGGATATTACTCATCCCTCCCCTCCTAGTTCTAATCCCGGATCTCCGCCATAGATCATATCCCTAAGCTCTGATACCAACTGTGACGCCCCCAAAATAGATCTAATCCACCAACCTATTTTGAGTCGCCAAATACATGGTACAGAAAACAACTACAAATTTATTACTACAATTGTCATGCAAAATACAACAACACATATACTGTGAGTTTTAATATCAACTGTTACTCATGTCCCAACTATGGACAACACCTCACATTGATACATTACATAAATGTACAGTCAATAACTGTTTTAGAATTTAAAATCTTTGGGAAGTGCTTGATAAGTGGGTTTTATACCTACTTGTTGAGTACTAATTCACGCGAACTATGCCCATCTCAAGTATATTTTAGTGTGTTTTTAGTTGCATTTCATGTTATTTTGTATTGCATTTACTTAAAACTCCTTTTGGTGAAAAAGTGCAGGAAACAGCCTAATTTGGTGGTATTAGAGGGCACGAGGCTAATGGACGCTTGAAGCGAGGCACAAGCTGGGATATGCATGGCATGAGGATCAAGTGGAGCAGAAAACTAAGCATGAATGGACAAAGGAAGGAGCATCAGAACAGATCAGTTGTAGAAGTAACCAAAATTCATAGATCGCAAGCCAATGCAAGAGACAAGCTGGGGGCATGCCTGCCGCATGCAAACACCGGTGAAAAAACATTACATACTACAAGTCGCGCGCCCGCGCGAGGATTACACTGGGGGAGCGCGTGGCCGAGCGCGATGCCTAAAGCTGCTGATTTGTTTTATTTTAATTTTTAATTAAAAGGGTTGTAATTGATTAAAACGATATCTGACTGGTGTCAGACGTATCTTGGATTAATTTTTACGTATTTTTATAGTAGGAACTAGGGTTTACACTTTGAGAGAGATTCCAACGTAGAACGAAGCTTAAATGCCTACTTCTCCAATTCTTCGCGGGATTTTCTTCCATTGTGGATTATCATTATTATTTTGTTGGATTTATATGAAGATTTGAACGTTAATATTGGTCTATAATCAGCAATTGGGTTTAATCATTTCTATCCTTCATCTTTCAATTGTTTGCTTATTAACCATGTTTAGCTTTGATCCCATGATGGCTTTTGGTTCAGTTATGAACTAAACTCCATTATGGGATTCTAACGGATTTTAATATGTAGTTTAATTGCATGCTTGATTGCTAGGGTTGTTTTACATATCATATGGAATTTCTATCATGATTGTTTTACATGTATGAATGCTTGATCACCATTCGTTTCAGTACTTGTATGGAATTGACAATGAACATGAAAGTATGGATTGGAATCATGATAGCATACGTATATGGGGCTGTTTTATATGGCTTGTGTATTTCGTGAACCAGATAGACATATACTGTTTCACCGTATGAGTTAAAATAAGGGCTTGTGCTTAAATTCAGTATGATTACAATTTCACATAGACATATAGTGATTTTGGTTATATTGACGATTACATGGAGTCTATTATTTGTGGATGTTGTGTAAGTAGGTCTTAGTACATTGAAAAATGGCTATGACTCTATTAGTGCTCTTGGTTACTTTCCTGTGATATATGAACAATTCTTGCATGATAGTGGTAATTAGATGAAGTGTTAAATGAAGTTAGGATCCCATTATTTCCATACTTGGTTTATTTCATTATTATTCCTGTTTAGTTGTTATATGCAATTAGAGTAATTCACCAATTATAGTCATTAGTTTAAGCATATAAGTATAGTGATTTAATTGATGCATAGTAGTTTAAATTTGACAACTTTCTCTGTGGGATCGATACTCTACTTACTTTGTATTACTTGTTGACACATGTATGCTTGCATGAGTTAGAGCTCTTTTATCAGAATTGAAAAAGAGGCAACAAGTTTTTGGCGCCGTTGCCGGGGAAAGTCGTTAATTTAAATAATTATCATCAATTTCAAGCTATATTGTATGACTTAGACAATTCTGATCGTTTCTCATTTCTATTTTTGTTTTGTTTTTGGTTTCAGGTACTTGTAGATTTTTATGCACACGCGATCATCCAACTCAGAATTAACACCAGCACAGGATAACATTAACGGAAGAGGTTGGAAAGTTAAATAATGCGAGAGAAATTTGCAAGCTTCGATTAGAAAGTACAACAACGGTAGTATGGCGTAAGAACGAGAGAATTGAGCAAAGAGAAGAGCATCGGGCTATAAGGGACTATTCCATGCCAAATATAAACGGACTACAGTCTAGCATAGTCAGACCGGCGATAGCAGCAAATACTTTTGAGATTAAACCGGGCACTATTTAGATGGTGTAGAATTCGGTACAGTTTGGGGGTGCTGCTACGGATGATCCGAATGAACACCTGTTGAGTTTCATCGAGATTTGTGATACATTCAGATACAACGGTATGACGGAGGATGCTATCAGACTTAGGCTATTCCCATTCTCATTGGGAGACAAGTCTAAAAGTTGGCTACATTCTTTGTCGTCAAGGTCAATCACTACATGGGAGGATTTAGAACAGAAATTCTTAGCCAAGTTCTTCCCAATGGCTAAGACTGCAAAGATGAGGACGGCTATCTCTCAGTTTGAGCAAAAACAGGGCGAGTCCTTATATGAAGCATGGGAGAGATATAAAGAGATGTTAAGGAAGTGTCCGCATCACGGTATGCCAGATTGGATGGTGATCAACTCATTTTATAATGGATTAGGATGGCAGTCGAGACCTATTATGGATGTAGCTGCAGGAGGGGCATTATGGGCAAAGAGCTATGATGAGGCCTATACACTTATCGAGATGATGGCTGCAAATGATTACCAGAATCCTACATCTCGGATGCCACAGCCCAAGGTTGCAGGTGTGTTGGAGGTTGATGCTATTACCCAGTTGTCGGCACAGATGGCAGCGATGGCAAAGAAGATAGATACTCTGGCAGAAAGAAGGGTGAAAACAGTTGCCTTCATATGTGAGATTTGTGCGGGGTCACACTCACATCGGATCGGTGCTATTATCATTTCGAGACAGACAAAGATGTATGGGCAATTACAGGAAAGATCAAGGACAGTTTCAGAACATATACCACCCAAACAATCGAAACCATCCAAACTTTAGTTGGTCAAATAACCAAGGGAATCAGCAGAATCAGTTCAACCGAATTAACAATTTCGATCACGTAGTCTCAAATACACGATTTACACCAAAACCACCGTTTCCACCGGGATTTTCTCAACAACAACAACATCACACTCCAGCTGCACCACAGCAAGAAAAGAAATTAGAAATTGAGGAGATGATGTTGAAATACATGGCAAACACGGAAGTTATGATTAAAAGCCAAGCAGTGGCTATCAAGAATCTGGAGACTCAAATGGGGCAAATGGCGAGCATGCTCAAGAACAGGCCCCAGGGTTCATTGCCAAGTAACACAGAGACAAATCCAATAAGAGACGGGAAGGAACAGTGTCAAGCGATCACATTGAGATCTGGGAAAAACATTGCAGACACTGCAAGTTATGCACCCGCGCCTGATTACACTAAAGAAACCGCGCGGCCGCACGAGACAGAGCAGGTGAATGCTGAGGAAGAAAATCTGGAAAAATCTAAGATTCCACATAAAAAGAAAGTTAAAGCAGGTTCAGAGGAGAAGCTCAAGAGTTCAGTACCACCAATTCACCCTCAAGTACCGTATCCGCAAAGATTAAATAAGTAGAGGGAAGATAAACAGTTCAGCAAGTTTTTGGAGGTATTTAAAAAGCTACAGATCAACATACCGTTCGCCGAGGCATTGGAACAAATGCCAAGCTATGCAAAGTTCATGAAGGGTATATTGTCAAGGAAGCGAAGATTAGATGAATTTGAGACAGTAGCCTTGACAGAGGAATGCAGTGCAGTGCTTTAGCATAAACTACCTCCAAAGCTGAAAGATCCGGGCAGTTTCACAGTTCCATGCACGATCGGAAAGATAAACTTCGAAAAGTGTTTATGTGATCTTGGGGAAAGTATTAATCTGATGCCTTTGTCAGTGTTTAATCGGTTAGTTCACTTACCCAAGGCCGATAAACATTTCATTACACTGTTTATTTGGCGGATCCATCACGTATCCATGGGGAATTATTGAAGACGTGTTGGTAAAGGTGGACAAATTTATCTTTCCGGCTTACTTCATCATTTTGGATTTCGAGGAAGACAAGAGTATACCGATCATACTGGGGAGACCATTCTTAGCCATAGGAAGGACTTTGATAGACGTGCAAAAAGGGGAACTTACTATGCGTGTACATGATCAGGAGGTCACATTCAATGTCTTCAAAGCCATGAAGTTCCCAACAGATGAAGAGGACTGTTTCCTAGTTGATTGGGTGAATCGGGTTCTAAATGATGAAGTACAGAATCTAGTAGATTCTGAACCTTTAAGGAATATCACTGATGAGAACTCAGATTTGAAGGACAAGGAATTCGATGAATTTATGCAATATCTGGATACCACTCCACAATTCAGGAGATTCAGACCACCTGCCGAGCCATTGACAAAAGCTGGGGAAGCCTCAATAAAGTTAAAGCCATCTCTTGAGACACCTCCAGAGCTGGAGTTAAAACCACTTCCAAAACATCTCAGGTACGCATTTTTAAGTTCAGATTCAAAATTACCTGTGATTATTGCTGCTGCACTAACATCTTGTCAGGAAGAAAAACTGCTACGAGTGCTTCAAGAGTTCAAATCAGCTATTGGATGGACCATATAGAGATATCAAAGGATCAACTTCTCGTATTGCATGCACAAGATCCTGATGGAAGATGGTAGTAAGCCGTCAGTTGAGCAACAAAGAAGGCTTAATCCAATAATGAAAGAAGTGGTCAAGAAAGAAGTACTGAAATGGTTAGATGCAGGAATAATTTACCCGATCTCAGACAGCTCATGGGTGAGCCCAGTGTAGTGTGTTCCAAAAAAGGGTGGCATGACAGTCGTGACTAATGAGAATAATGAGTTAATTCCAACACGAATCGTAACGGGGTGGAGAGTCTGCATGGATTACCGCAGGCTCAACAAAGCTACAAGGAAAGATCATTTTCCACTCCCATTCATTGATCAGATGTTGGACAGATTAGCAGGTCATGAATACTATTGCCTTTTGGACGGATATTTGGGCTACAATCAAATTATGATAGCTCCAGAAGACCAGGAAAAGACTACCTTCACATGCCCATGTGGCACTTTTGCTTTCAGGAGAATGTCTTTCGGGTTGTGCAATGCTCTAGCCACCTTTCAGAGATGCATGATGGCTATATTTTTAGACATAGTGGAGCAGAATGTGGAGGTATTTATGGATGACTTCTCAGTTTTCGGGGACTCATTTGACTTATGCCTTGAGAATCTGGTTATGGTTTTGAAGAGATGTGTTGAAACTAATTTAGTGCTAAACTGGGAAAAATGCCATTTCATGGTCCAAGAAGGAATCATATTGGGACACAAGGTTTCGAAGAAGGGACTTGAGGTGGATAGGGCAAAGCTGGAGACTATTGAGAACTTGCCACCACCTATTATAGTAAAAGGTGTTCGTAGTTTTCTAGGACATGCAGGTTTCTACCGCAGATTCATGAAGGATTTCTCCAAAATAACTAAACCACTATGCAGTCTATTGGAGAAGGATGCACAGTTTAGTTTTGATGAAGCTTGCGTGTCAGCATTTGAGCACTTAAAGGGAAAACTAACTTCAGCACCAGTGATTACTGCACCAAATTGGGATTTACCGTTTGAGTTGATGTGTGATGCCAGTGATTACGCCATAGGGGCTGCTTTGGGGCAGCAGAAGGAAAAGATATTTCATGTGATCTATTATGCCAGCAAAACCCTCACGGATGCATAGTTGAAATACACCACTACAGAGAAAGAGTTATTGGTAGTGGTATATGCATTTGATAAATTTCGAGCATATCTTATTAGCATAAAGGTGATAATGTATACGGATCACGCGACAATTCGACATTTAGTGGCAAAGAAGGATACAAAACCTCGATTGATCAGATGGATTTTATTATTGCAAGAATTTGATTTAGAAATCAAGGACAGAAAGGGGACTGAAAACCAAGTGACGGACCACTTATCTCGACTAGAGAATCCAGAAGGGGAAGTAAACGACAAAGTCATGATTAACGAATCCTTTTCAGATGAGCAGTTGTTTGTAGTGAAAGGGGAAGTGCCATGGTTCGCAGACTACGCAAATTATCTGGTAAGTAAGATGGTACCTTCTGACTTGATGGGTTATCAAAAGAAGAAATTTTTGCACGATGTCAAATGGTATATATGGGATGAGCCTTACTTGTTTAAACAGTGTTCTGATCAAGTGATAAGAAGGTGTATTCCATATGGCGAGACCGAGGGGATTTTGCAGGAGTGTCATTCTACAGTGTATGGAGGTCACTATGGTGGTGAAGGAACAGCGACCAGAGTACTACAAGTAGGATTTTACTGGCCGACAATTTTCAAGGATGCATACAGTTTTGTCCAGTGGTGTGATAGATGTCAGCGAGTGGGGAACATCTCCAAAAGAAATGAAATGCCTTTGAATACGATCCTCGAAGTAGAAATTTTTGATGTGTGGGGGATTAATTTCATGGGGCCCTTCGTTTCTTCCTGCGGAAATCTCTACATCTTACTCATAGTGGATTATGTCTCGAAATGGGTAGAAGTGGTAGCTCTTCCGACAAATGATGCCAAGGTCATCCTCAGATTTTTACACAGAAGCATCTTCACGAGGTTTGGAACTCCAAGAGCTATCATCATCGACGGCGGTCATTTTCGCAACAGCGATTTCTGACTTTGTTGGCCAAGTATGGGGTGCACCATCGCATTGCCACAGCTTATCACCCGCAAACGAATGGCCAAGCTGAAGTGTCGAATCGGGAAGTTAAGAGAATCCTGGAAAAAGTTGTGAATCCCACACGGAAAGACTGGTCATTAAAGTTGGATGATGCAGTATGGGCTTATAGAACTGCATACAAAACTTCGTTGGGCATGTCACATTTTCAACTCATGTATGGTAAAGCCTGTCACCTTCCTATGGAGCTAGAGCATAAGGCCTATTGGGCAACATGTAAGCTCAATTTTGATTTGAAAGTCTGCGGGAGAATGTCTACTCCAACTCAATGAGTTGGATGAATTTAGATTCTGAGGCATATGAGAACTTCGAAGTTGTATAAAAGAAGGTGAAGAAATAAAGACGACACATGCAAGATCATGGATAGGACATTTGAACTGGGACAAAGGGTTTTACTTTATAAATCCAGACTTAAACTTTTTCCAGGGAAGGTGAAATCGAGATGGTCAGGACCATTTACAGTGAAAACTGTCTTTCCGCATAGTGCCATTGAAGTATGTGATCAGTTTTCGGACTAGCCTTTTAAGGTGAATGGACAGTGCTTGAAGCATTACTTTGGTGGCGAGGTGGACAGACAAAAAGTCACCTCCATTCTTTCGTCCGCATGAGCTTCAGAGACAGTCAAGCTAATTGACTATAACTTAGCGCTTGATGGGAGGCAACCCATTATCTCTATCTCTATTTTCTTTTTACTTATTCAGTAGGGTATTTAGCTAGTTCATCTTTATTTCATTCTTAAGAGATGACTATGTGGAGCATAAGTGAGTGTGTATTAGAGTCTGTATTGGACATTGCTTTAGTATTGTAGAGTCTACTGGTTTATTCATGCTTATTCCAGAGTTCACACGTTGATATGGGTACTTGGTGTGATGTAGGTATCCTCATGTTAAATCTCACTGATAAGCAGTTTGGGAGTCACCTCGTGAAGACAGAAGTAGGGTCGCTGTGCACAAGACAATGACTATAGCTCAAGACCACAGCGTGATGCTGGGCCACACATCTCGGCCAGAATGCCACTCGCACGCGCTGCACCGAAAACCATTCTTGAGGACGTCTTGTTGCTGCATGACACCGTGCATTGAAAATTTTTAAAGTTTAAAATACCGAGTTGTGATCTATTTGGCCCCTCACGTGACATAATAGAAGCGTATTCTTCTGTTCTCCCATAATCGTAAGACTCCTCAGCTCTCATCAAAGTTCACACCCATTGTGACGCCCCCAAAATAGGTATACATCACCTATTCTGAGTCGTCAAATACATGGTACAGAATACAAATACAATCCTAAATATACAACAAGAGAGCTGTGAGTTTTAATACAAACATTGTCTTCTAGACAATATCCACTCTCAGAATAAGTCATCATTACATTTATTAACACACTATTTAACAAAATAGTGAGGACTACTAATACTATCCTCTAGACCGTCACTCCGTTCCCCGACTAGTCCCGGCTACGTTCTCATTTCCTAAAGAGAACAGTGAAAGAAAGGGTGAGCTCAACTAGCCCAGTAAGAAATATTATGACTAAAATAATGCAGAATAAATTATCATTACTCTTCAACAATGCTAAACTGATAAAATACAATAGACATCAAGTTTAACTGTAGCGGAACATGCAATCCATTAAAAGAGTCAAGTAGAGAATAAAATCTACTATCTTTTATGATTTAAAAGGTTTTCATCACTTTTATCATTTGACTCAAATTTTAATAAATAATCCACATTATCCCTGCACTACGGCCAAGGATATTCATTAGTATCACAACCACAATTTATCCATGCACTACGGGCCAAGGATATTTGTGTATTCATCAATGGTCATGATCATGCCAACAACTATCCATCAATGCACTACGGGCCAATGAGGACTTTTATCACATCATTTGTAACATTACGGTCATGATTACACCGAATAATCCCTGGTCATAATCATATCAAGTCTATCCATGCACTACAGGCCACAGATGACTTTCAAAAAAAATATAAACATGAGGATGATGACAATGATATAAGAATTCAATAAAACAAGTTCAAGAATTAATTTATTCAAGAACTAATAAGTCCAAATTGTCAACATGATATTTCTTTGTAGAGTAAAATTCAAGAATGCTCAGAAGAATATTTCCATGAAAAGATGTTGGATGAAGCACAAATATCAAGGATATTCCACTAATTTCATGGAGTATAAAAGTCAAAACTTTAACCAACTGAGTATAATAAAGAATGGAATAACAAAAGAAATCACCATGCATGCGGTACTTCGCATGGACAGGTTATTCCAACAGAATAATAAATAACGGAACCAGTCGAGGGCATAATACGCACCGAAATGACAGGATATTCCAACAGAATAATAAAGAATGGAATAACAATGAAATCACCATGCATGCGGTACTTGCAGAGACAAGTTATTCCAATGAATAATAAATAACGGAACCAGTCCCGTAAAATGCACGTACATGATATTCCAAATGTAATAATAAAGAATGAAATAGCAAGCAGAAATCATCGTGCATGCGGTACCAGCATAGACAAAGTTATTCCAACAGAATAATAAATAATGTAACCCAGTCCCCAGAAACGCATGATGTGATATTCCAACAGAATAATAAAGACGGAACCAGGTCCGGCATAAAACACACAGACAGGATATTCCAAAAGAATAATAAAGAATGGAATAACAATAGAATTTTACCATGTATGCGGTACTTCGCATAGACAGGTTATTCCAGCAAAATAATAAATAATGGAATAACAAAAGAATTTCACTAAGTATAGGGTAATTGCAGATACAAAAGTTATTCCAATGTAATAATAAAGAATGGAATAACAGAAGTTCTCTTCATGAATATAAAAAATAATACCCATTACCTTATAAAGAAGAGTACTCTGACGGTAGGGTGGGGATATACTTGAAAAAACTTGTACTACGCTTAAAACATACTTAAACGCTAAAGAAATACGCTCAAGATAGAAGAATAATTCTCTCTAGAGTTTCAATGAATTCGTAAGAAATAATGAAGGAATGAGCTTCTATTTATAAAAGAATGGACTGAATAGTAACCAATCCATGAACGGTCCAGATCAATTTACTTTAAACGGACGGTCCAGATTGGTTTACAATAAAATATAATATATTCTATTTATAAACTAATAAAACGAATAACTTTTAAAAAGATTTTACTATGCAAATACTATGCATAATAAAATATAATATAATCTAATTATTGTCTAATAAAATAGATAACTTTATAAAAGTATTCTGTTTTATAAAAAAAGATTTTACTATTAGCCTAATAAAATGAATAACTTTATAAAAGTATTCTGTTTTTATATAAAAAGTTTTTCTGTTTTATTATATTAATAATACTAATAAAACAAAACTTCATCATCATTATTATTATTCACACTATTAATCGACCTGTGTCGTTCCTGGAAAGGGCTTTCAATAAAGGTTCTCCCTATTAGCGGCGTAATTAGGTGACCAAACCTCTCCTTGGCAGAACTTCTAGACATCGTTAATAATGCAAATAATAATATTAATAACTTCGTCATCTCAATTATAAAATATCAACAATAATTGAATCAATTAACGTGAGATAGTATGCAACAATTACTGAAGTAATAATTGAACAAAACTGAGTGACTTCTCACGTAAGCATCAATAATCAATATCGTGTGCTACTATGAAACCATGCGTATTCCTGTACTTTTAACATCAGGTGTTTCAACAGTTAACGGTAAAACTTCCGCCGTTATTTTCATAAAAATATTTTTGTCGTTTTCTCAATCCGATAACAATTCCGTTGTGGGGTCCACCAATGATTGTGTTGGTCGCATTTAATATTCCCCACCAATCGAATATTATAAACAACTTGCGTACTTTGCAAAATTTCTAAATATTACCCACAACTATAACATTATATCAAATTCATTCCATAATATTTAAAAATGATAATTATAGAAAATTTATCTTTATTCATAAAAGTTGGGGTCTTACAATCTCCCATTCTTATGAAATTTTGCCCTTGAAATTAGGGTACGTACCTGGTATGTCAAAGAGGTAAAGATACCTTGATTTCATTTCAGATTCTAACTCCCAGGTCATTTCCTCAACATCGTGGTTCCTCCATAAAACTTTGACTTGAGGTATAACCTTGGAGCGTAGAATATGTTCCTTCTTATCCAAGATTTGAACAGGAACCTCTTCATACGTTAAATATTCCGCTATTTCGTCCGGTTCAAACTCAATAATGTGGTTCGGGTCTTTCACATATTTACGTAACATGGATATATAAAAAATGTTATGAACACGAGATATACTTGGCGGTAAAATAAGTCTATAGGCTACAATCCCTACTCGATCGAGGATTAAAAATGGGCCAATGAATTGAGGATTGAGCTTTCCTCTCTTTTCAAATCTCGTAACTCCTTTCCATGGAGCAACACGTAACAACACATGATCTCCAATATCGAATTCCACGTCCTTTCGATGAAGATCAGCATAACTCTTTTGTCGGTCTTGTGAGGTTTTTATACGTTGTCGGATCGTTTGTATCTTTTCCGTAGTCATACGTACTAACTCCGGTCCCAACAACGTTGCTTCACCCACCTCATCCCAGCATACTGGAGAGTGACACTTTCTTCCATACAACGATTCGAATGGAGCCATACCAATGCTTGCTTGATAACTGTTGTAGGAAAACACCACTAATGGTAAGAACTTGTCCCAACTTCCCTTGAAGTCAAGGACACAGAGTCTTAATAAATCTTCAAGAGTTTGAATAGTCCTCTCTGATTTTCCGTCCGTTTGAGGATGATATGCCGAACTAAATTGTAAATCTGTGCCCATAGATTTTTGCAAACTAACCCAAAATCTTGAAGTGAATCTTGGATCTCGATCAGAAACTATAGATACTGGAATACCATGCAATCTTATAACCTCGTTTATGTACATACGAGCAAGACGTTCAAGTGTATAAGTTTCTCGTATAGGTAAGAAATGAGCAAACTTGGTCAATCTATCAACAATGACCCAAATTGCATCTATGCCTTGAGAAACCTTGGGAAGACCAGTAACGAAATCCATGGTAATGTGCTCCCACTTCCATTCTGGAATTTCAAGTGGTTGCAATGGACCTTTTGGTACTTGATATTCTACCTTGACTCATTGACAAGTTAAACACCTTGAGATAAACAGCGCTATCTCCCTCTTCATATTGCCCCACCAAAATGTATGTCGAAGATCATGATACATTTTGGTACTCCCAGGATGGATTGTAAATGGTGTGTTGTGCGCCTCCATCATGATTTTATACTTTAAAACAGGGTCGTTAGGAACACAAAGTCTGGAGTTGACTCAAAGTATTCCTTCTTCATCGATTCTTGCTTCCAGCATAACACCTTCTTGTACTTTCTTCCTCATATGCATCAGCTCAAGGTCTGTAGCTTGAGCAGCTTTAACTTTATCGATTAAAGTTGGTTCTACTCGTATATTCGCCATCATCACGTGGGTCCCTGGAGTCCTTATATCTATCTCCATCCTTTGCAAGTCATGCAAAATGGGTCTTTGCGTTAACAATATCGCACTCGTACTCGCATATGATCTTCTACTCAATGCGTCAGCTACCACGTTCGCTTTTCTAGGATGGTATTAGATGGTATTATCATAATCTTTCAACAGTTCAAGCCAACGTCGCTGTCGCATGTTTAGTTCCTTTTGAGTGAAGAAATATTTGAGGCTTTTATGATCCGTAAAGATCTCCACTTTCTCCCCATACAAGTAATGCCTCCAAATTTTAAGTACAAAGACAACAACTGCTAACTCTAGATCATGAGTAGGATAATTCCTCTCATATTCTTTGAGTTATCGAGAGGCATAGGCTATGACTTTCCCATGTTGCATGAGAAACATCCTAACCCTTTGTCTGAAGCATCACTGTAGATGACAAATCCCTCCGAGCCAAATGGTATTGTCAGAACAGATGCTGAAATGAGTCTTCTCTTGAGTTCTTGAAAACTCTTCTCACATTCCTCACTCCAACCGAATTTTGTATCTTTTCGAGTCAGCTGAGTTAATGGAGTAGCGATTCGAGAAAACCCTTCTACGAATCTCCGATAATAACCAGCTAAGCCGAGAAAACTACGTACTTGATTCATCGATTTAAGTTGTTCCCGACTTTGAATGGCTTCAATCTTTGCCGGGTCAAGATATTCCACGACTTGATACCACGTGCCCAAGGAATGCTACTTCCTCAAGCCAGAACTCGCATTTCTTCAACTTGGCATAAAGCTTATATTCACGAAGCTTTTAGAGTATCAGCCTCAAGTGTTGCTCATAATCTTCACGGCTTTTTGAATAAATAAGGATGTCAACAATAAAGACGACCACAAAGTGATCCAAATATTCCTTGAATACTCAGTTCATCATATCCATGAAGGCAGCAGGAGCATTAGTCAATCCAAAAGACATGACTAAGAATTCATAATGCCTGTACCGAGTTCTGAAAGAAGTCTTTGGAATGTCATCGGTTCTAATCTTCAATTGGTGATATCCAGAACGAAGATCAATTTTTGAAAAGAATTTTGCACCTTGCAACTGGTCAAACAGGTCATCAATACGTGGAAATGGGTACCTATTTTTGATGGTGACATGATTCAACTCCCGATAATCAATACAAAGTCGCATACTTTCATCTTTCTTCATCACGAATAGAACAGGAGCACCCCAAGGATAAGTACTAGGACGAATAAAGCCAATGTCTAACAATTCCTGCAGTTGGGTCTTTAACTCCTGAAGTTCAATAGGAGCCATTCGATATGGGGCTTTGAAAATGGGTTTTGTATCAGGTTCAAGGTCGATACAAAATTTAATTTCACGCTCTGGGGGTAGGCCAGGAAGTTCTTCAGGGAATACGTTAGGAAATTCATTAACAATAGAAATATCATTCAAAACTGACGTATTTTTTGTTTAGATCCATGACATGAGCTAAGAAAGCTTGACATCCATTTTTCAATAAACGAATAGCTTTATGGCTTGAGATGACAGTGATTGATTTTAATGGTTTGGTTACTTGAATTCGCATAATAGGTTGATTAGGAATATGAAAGCTAACAACCTTACGAAAACAATTAATTTTTGCATGATGAGTAGTTAACCAATCAGTCCCTAGAATTACGTCAAATGCAAGTATTTTCAATGAAATAAGATCGACAGGTAATGTGAGGGTACCAATTTAAACCAAACAAGACTTATAAATAGTGGATGTAATGAAGGTTTCTCCCTACGGAGTTTCAATATATAAGTCAAAGTCTAATTTCTCCGGAGTCAAATTTAAACGTTGAGCGCAAGTAGGAAAATAAAGGAATGGGTAGAACTGGTATCAAATAAGGTATATACTTCGCTAGAGTTTATGATCACGACAAACGCTCTCCCTTGCACTACTGGCTTTGACTTTTCTAGGGCGTCCTTTGGTGCCTCCATCCTAGCTGAACATGTCTTCGGTGAACAACAAAATCGAGCTAGGTGACCTTCTCTTCCATAATTATAACATGCTTTAGACGGCATCACGCAGTTTGAACTGATGTGTCCCTCCCCTCCGCATTTGAAGCATATGATAGGTGGTCGTTCTCCTTCCTTAACAACAGGTGCATGTGCTGACGTCTTTCCATTATTGTTGAATCTCCTCTTCTTGAAATGTCCATTCTTATTGCTTTGGCCATGATTACCACCGAAGTGGTTACCATTTCTAACATGTTGATTCCTCCACGCTTATTGTCACCGCTCGATGGTATTATCACCGGTATTATCATTTTGTGGTTCTTTCTCTTTTGGTTGGGTTGACTCATTATCGCGCTCCAATAACTGAGCCCTATTAACAACATTTGAATACAAACACAGTTTATGAGAGATAAGATATTGACGTATCTTAGGTTTCAAACCTCTTAGAAACATTCGCGTCATTCTCTCCTTATTATCAACCAAATGGGACGCAAATCGGGACAACTCGGCAAACTTGGCTTCGTACTGCGACACGGTCAGGTTGTTTTGTTCCAGTTTAATGAACTCTACCTCTTTCATGTGACGAATATACTTTCGGGAAAGTACTTGTTGTTGAACAGTTCTTGGAACTTCTCCCAAGACATCTTCAAATGCGGCGAGTTGAGTCGCTACTGATTCCCACCAAAGAATGTCGCCTCACGCCACAACATGAAGGTGGCAAAGGGAACCTTTTGCTCCTTGGAGCATCCTAAGACATCAAATATCTTGTTGATCTGCGTTATCCACGTCTCCGCCTTAAGTGGTTTTGGCTCTCCAAAAAACTCTGGTGGTCCCAGCTCCTTGAACTGTTTGGCGGTGACCATCCGAGAGTTGCCAGTGTTTCCACCTGCATTTTGGACAGGAGCCGCTCTCGCCTGATGTTGCATGAATGTTATAAAGCCTATGAACATTCCATCGTTCATCATTTGGTCAGTGTTGTTGTTTACAGGAGGATTATCGCCTTCCTGATGCACATTATCCTGATTATTAATATATGGAGACTCAACGGTCTCCTGTGCTCCATTGCTATTCTCAACATTCTCGGATGTCATTTTCAAATACTTCCACAAAACAAGGGTTAATTAACATATCACATATTATCTCTATACTCTGACCGACCAATTAAATATCAAATAAACTTAGGTAGGTCATACTAGCGAAGGAATTCTCCGTCTCTCCCCTCCTAGTTCTTGTCTCACATCTTAGCCAGGGATCATATCCCTAAGCTTTGATACCAACTGTGACGCCCCCAAAATAGGTATACATCACCTATTCTGAGTCACCAAATACATGGTACAGAATACAAATACAATCCTAAATATACGATAAGAGAGCTGTGAGTTTTAATACAAACATTGTCTTCTAGACAATATCCACTCTCAGAATAAGTCCTCATTACATTTATTAACACAGTATTTAACAGAATAGTGAGGACTACTAATACTATCCTCTGGACCGTCACTCCGTTCCCCGACTAGTCCCGGCTACGTTCTCATTTCCTAAAGAGAACAGTGAAAGAAAGGGTGAGCTCAACTAGCCCAGTAAGAAATATTATGACTAAGATAATGCAGAATAAATTATCATTAGTCTTCAACAATGATAAACTGATAAAATACAATAGACATCAAGTTTAACTGCAGCGGAACATGCAATCCATTAAAAGAGTCAAGTAGAGAATAAAATCTACTATCTTTTATGATTTAAAAGGTTTTCATCACTTTTATCGCTGGGACTCAGTTTAATAAATAATCAACATCATCCCTGCACTACGGCCAAGGATATTCATTAGTATCACAACCACAATTTATCCATGCACAATGGGCCAAGGATATTTGTGTATTCATCAATGGTCATGATCATGCCAACAACTATCCATCAATGCACTACAGGCCAATGAGGTCTTTTATCACATTATTTGTAACATTACGGCCATGATTACACCGAATAATTCCTGGTCATTATCATACCAAGTCCATCCATGCACTACAGGCCACAGATGACTTTCAAAAAAAATATAAACATGAGGATGATGACAATGATATAAGAATTCAATAAAACAAGTTCAAGAATTAATTTATTCAAGAACTAATAAGTCCAAATTGTCAACATGATACTTCTTTGTAGAGTAAAAATCAAGAATGCTCAGAAGAATATTTCCATGAAAAGATGTTGGATGAAGCGCAAATATCAAGGATATTCCACTAATTTCATGGAGTATAAAAGTCAAAACTTTAACCAACTGAGTATAATAAAGAATGGAATAATAAAAGAAATCACCATGCATGCGGTACTTCGCATGGACAAGTTATTCCAATGTAATAATAAATAACGAGAACCTGTGTCGGGCATAATACGCACCGGAAGAGGATATTCCAATGAATAATAAAGAATGGAATAACAATGAAATCACCGTACATGTGGTACTTCAGCATAGACAAAGTTATTCCAATGTAATAATAAATAACGGAACCAGTCCCACAGTAAAACGCATGCAGACGGATATTCTAACAAAATAATAAAGAATGGAATGACAACTGAAATCACCATACATGCGGTACTTCTCATGAAAGTTATTCCAATGAATAATAAATAACGGAACCGGTCCGGCATAAAATGCATGCATGGATATTCCAATGAATAATAAAGAATGGAATAACAATGTAATTTCACCATGTATGTGGTACTTACATAATAAAAGTTATTCCAAAGAAAATAATAAATAATGGAATAATGAAGAATTTCACCAAGTATAGGGTAGCCCGTGTATACAGGTTATTCCAATAGAATAATAAAGAATGGAATAATAGAAGTTCTCTTCATGAATATGAAAAAAATAATACCCCTTACCTTATAAAGAAGAGAGTACTCGACGGTAGAGGCGGAGATATATTTGAAGAAAGACTACGCTCAAAGCTTTCTTAAACGCTAAAGAAATACGCTCAAGATAGAAGAATAATTCTCTCTACATTTTCTCTCTAGAGTTTCAGTGAATTCGTAAGAAATAATGAAGGAATGAGCTTCTATTTATAGAAGAATGGATTTGAATAAGTAACCAATCCATGAACGGTCCGGATCGATTTACTTTAAAAGCAGACTCATTCAGCATTGGTTTACAATAAAATATAAAATATTCTATTTATAATCTAATAAAATGAATAACTTTTAAAAAAAATTACTATGCAAACACTATGCATAATAAAATATAATATAATCTAATTATTATCTAATAAAATGTATAACTTTATAAAAGTATTCTATTTTATATAAAAAATTTTTCTTATTAGCCTAATAAAAGCGAATAACTTTATAAAAGTATTATGTTTTATATAAAAAGATTTTCTATTTTATTACATTAATAATACTAATAAAACAAAACTTCATCATCATTATTATTATTCACACTATTAATCAACCAGGTCATTCCCAAGAAAGAGGGTTCTTTCCAATAAGGATTTCTCCCTATTGGCGCGCAATTAGGTGACCAAACCTCTCCTTGGCAGAACTTCTAGACATCGTTAATAATGCAAATAATAATATTAATAACTTCGTCATCTCAATTATAAAATATCAGCAATAATTGAATCAATTAACCGAGATACTATGCAACAATTCTATCAAGCAATAAGTGAACAAAAGCGAGTGACTTCTCACGTAAGCATCAATAATCAATACTTGTGCTACTATACAACCATGCACGTATTCTGTGCATTTTTAACTTTGGGTGTTTCAGCAGATTAACAGTAAAACTTCCGCCATTATTTTCATAAAAATATTTTTGTCATTTTCTTAATTCGACAATAATTCCGTTGTGGGGTCCACCAATGATTGTGTCGTCGTACGAATATTCCCCGACCAATCGAATATTATAAACAACTTGCGTACTTTGCAAAATTTCTAAATATTACCCACAACTATAACATTATATCAAATTCATTCCATAATATTTAAAAATGATAATTATAGAAAATTCATCTTTATTCATAAAAGTTGGGGTCTTACACCCATAACTCTTTCCACTAGCATAAATCTAGGGTTTCTGCGTGGGTTATGCGCAAGCGAGTTTGGGGGTACTCTCATCTGCAGCAGAGCATTTGTATTATCTACCTATTATCTACACATGGGTCCAAAAAGAGTACGTTCAATCTCCATCTCTTCGTCATCAGAATCATCCTCCAATAACCAAGACGAGGATGTCATGGATCACAGGAAATTTATCAGTTTGGAAGCCCAGCAGGAATATTATCGCATCGTGGCTAAATCGTTTGTGATGGAACGGGGATTTAAACCTGAGAAGAAAGACGACCAACTACGGAATATGATACGAGAAAGAGGTTGGGTTTGCCTAGCTGCAACTCCTATGCCTATTCGCATGGGGGTTGTTCGAGAGTTCTACGCGAATGCTAAGGAAATGACAGGAGGGATAACGCTGGTTCGAGGGGTACAAGTGGATTTTCGCCCCCAGCCATCAGAGCAGCGTTTGGGATGACTGACACACCACCAACGAGGTCTACTAATTGGGTCACAGGTGCACATTTGTTGACGGACTTGGACTTAGTGATTTCTAAATTGTGCATTCTGGGCACCAAATGGAATTATAAGGCAGGGACGACCGAGCCAAAATCTTTTCCAGCGTCTGCCTTGAATCGATATGCCAAGACATGGAATCTATTTATTTGTGCCAAATTAATTCCATCAGCTCACCAGCATGAAATAACCACTAAGCGGGGTATCATTTTATGGGGCATTATCAAAGGCAAATACATTGGACGCTTACCACCTAATTCATCGAACATCTTTGTGTTATTTATGGGGAGCACGACTGGGAGTATTCCACACGTGTCTGTGGTAGCCATGCTGTGTACACAACAAGGAGTCCCGTGGAATAACGAGCAGTTGCAGAACCCAAGCCACGATATCACTCATGCTACTATTTCCAAATTCAAGGATTGAACGGGTGGTGAATCGCATCCACGAGGACTAGGTTTTATTATCTAGCCCACATTCCTAGAGCCATCCTAGCAGCCCTCTCAGACAGATGAGGTGGGCCCATCGACACGACCACCTGCTGCCCATGGTGATCGCCAGCTCCGAAGGTTAGAGCGAAAAGTCGATGCCATGTATGATAATTTTGGAACGTTTGCTATAGGTCTCACGAGAGCCTTGGCCGAGGCTTTTGCACAGCAGGGAACAATGCTCGAGTGGCCTCAGTTGGGGACAGCAGTGCCATATCCACCACCAGATTCACCACCCGAGGAGGATGGTACAGCTGAATATTAGGGGAGTTTTCTGTACCCTTTACCTTCATTCAATGGGGCATTGAATATTATAAGTTTGGGGGTATTAGGGTAGTAGTATAGTTGCATATAGTTTTATTTAGTTTTAATTTTGCATGTTTATGTGTTAGATAAAATTTTGCAAAAAAAATTTAATTTGTAGTTACTATTGCTTGTGCTAATATGTTTTAGTTTGCATGTCTCACAATGTTTAGCTTTAAGGAAATTTTTTCTAGCCAATGATGATAGTAAATTTCGAAAGATTCTTGAGTATTGTGGATAACATGAGCTGAGATATAATGTTTTACACGATGAAATTCATATTGTTGTTTAAATGCTTTTGATTTGCACGAATGTGTAAATCACTTGTAGTTTTAAAAAGAGAAATATGTGGAAAGTGATCTTAAACTATATGAAACATTGATATTCAAACTTTGGGAAAACATGGGTATGCAATGTATAAAAAAAAAGAAGAAAAATCAAATAGCAGTAACGTGGCTAGTCTTATTTTGGGGCCCTGGCTACTTGAGTAAGTACGCCCGAGGGGATTGTCTCTACACCTAGTGCCCTAAGGTCTTTCATGGTCTGGGAGTCATTGGTTGAAAGCTCGCTAAGGGGTAGCAGTGTTGCCTAATGGAATAAGACATTGCACAGTTATGTGGAAAAAAAAAGAAAAAAAAATAGCAATAAACACCGCGGGAAAGAGCAAAAATCGCCCTCGTGAGTAGCAATAACGTAGTTAAACCCATTGTTGAACCTTGGTTTGTGTTGATATGTTGAAACAGTCTGTGTTGCATGAGTATACATGAGTCTTGATTTAGACTATAATTTTCTATTTTGAGCGATGTAACATGTGTATTCTTTGCTTAAGTCAAGTTTTGGTGAACACCACACACACACACACAGCATCTCTATAGCATATATGAATTATCTGAGTGTATGATATTATGCCTATAGTTTGGTTTGAAATGGTAATCTTGAATCTGGATACTTCACTGAGGCAATTTGGACTAAAATTCTGTTAGAGCTGGAACTATGTGAGACTAGTTTTCATCATAGCTTAGTTGCATAATAATGTAGCTACATTTTCATTGTTCATTAATATGCATTGCTTGATGGCAAGCAACAGTTCAAGTTTGGGGGTATTTGATAAGTGGGTTTTATACCTACTTATTGAATACCAATTCACGCGAACTATGCCAATCTCAAGTATATTTTAGTGTGTTTTTAGTTGCATTTCATGTTATTTTGCATTGCATTTACTTAAAACTCCTTTTGGTGAAAAAAGTGTAGGAAACGGCCAAATTTGGTGGTATTAGAGGGCACGAGGCTAATGGACTCATGAAGCTAGGCACAAGCTGGGATGTGCATGGCATGAGGATCAAGTGGAGTAGAAAACTAAGCATGAATGGACAAAGGAAGGAACAATGAAACAGATCAGTTCAGTGACGAGAACCGTAATTCACAGATCTATGCAAGCATGGCATGTGTTTGACGACGCAGACAAGCTTGGGGACGCCTTTTCTGCCATGAGCACCAATTAGAAAACATTACATCTTGCAAGTCGACGAGCCGCGTGAGGATTACATCTGGGGGAAGCCATGACTGCCGCATGTACGATACTGTTTCGCTAATTTATTTTATTTTAATTTTTAATAAAAAGGTTTGTAATTGATTAAAACGATATCTAACTGGTGTCAGACGTATCTTGGATAAATTTTTACGTATTTTTATAGTAGGAACTAGGGTTTACACTTTGAGAGAGATTCCAACATAGAACGAAGCTTAAACGCCTACTTCTCCAATTCTGCGCGGGATTTTCTTCCATTGTGGATTATCATTATTATTTTGCTAGATTTATATGAAGATTTGAACGTTAATATTGGTCTATAATCAGCAATTGGGTTTGATCGTTTTTATCCTTCATCTTTCAATTGTTTGCTTATTAACCATGTTTAGCTTTGATCCCAGATGCCTTTTGGTTCAGTCATGAATTAAACTCCATTATGGGATTCTAACGGATTTTAATATGTAGTTTAATTGCATGCTTGATTGCTAGGGCTGTTTTACATATCATATGGAATTTCTATCATGATTGTTTTACATGTATGAATGCTTGATCACCATTCGTTTCAGTACTTGTATGGAATTGACAATGAACATGCAAGTATGGATTGTAATCATGATAGCATACGTATATGGGGCTGTTTTATATGGCTAGTGTATTTTGTGAACCAGATAGACATATACTGTTTCACCGTATGAATTAAAATAAGGGCTTGGGCTTAAATTCAGTATGATTGCAATTTCACATAGACATATAGTGATTTTGGTTATATTGACGATTACATGGAGTCTATCATTTGTGGATGTTGTGTAAGTAGGTCTTAGTACATTGAAAAATGGCTATGACTCTATTAGTGCTCTTGGCTACTTTCCTATGATATGTGAACAATTCTTGCATGATAGCGGTAATTAGATGAAGTGTTAAATGAAGTTAGGATCCCATTATTTCCAGACTTGGTTTATTTCATTATTATTCTTGTTTAGTTGTTATATGCAATTAGAGTAATTCACCAATTATAGTCATTAGTTTAAGCATATAAGTATAGTGATTTAATTGATGCATAGTAGTTTAAATTTGACAACTTTCTATGTGGGATTGATACTCTAATTACTCTGTATTACTTGTTGACACATGTATGCTTGCATGGGTTAGAGCTCTTTTATCAGAATTGAAAAAGAGGCAACAGTGCTTAAGGAAACCTTCGTACATAGGAGGTCATGCGTCTAGGTTATGATAGATATCATATGTCCAGAGAATTATTCTTGGTTGATCCAATAGACCCCAAAGAAAAATGAGAAGATTACTATCATGTTCTTTTCAATGGTGAGTCTTCTCTTGACATATAACTATCTCCACTGTATGCAATTGAAAATTATATTTCAACCAAACTCCAAGATCATATAGGTAGTGCTCGTAGATATACTCAGCAAGTGGATGTGCACAACCCTGTCTTATGATAACACGAGGTTGTATGTCACTAGACATCTTGTATGATAATGGCAAAACACCCTTCCAAAGTTGGGTTCGCCTCACCCTATTCAGTTCACCAAAATTAAATATCAAATGACGTATACAATACGACAAACTTATCTAAAGTTCTCAATAAAATTATTTCCATACTATTTAGGGAAAACCTCAACAGATATAGACCACCATTCTATTCTCCTCTTATCCCCGCTCGACCCGGCAACACTCTTATTACCTGAAAGGAATTGTGAAGCAAAAGGGTTAGCACAACTAGCTCAGTAAAGAATATCATGACTAAAGATAATTAAATTATCAATAGCCTTCATCAATACTAAATCAGAGATTTAGAACATATGGTAGATGATAAAACTTTTTAACCATAGTTGCAGCGGAACGAGCAATCCATTAGAAGAGTCAAATAAACCATAAAGTCTATTATCTTCTCCATGTTAAAAGTCCACCAACAATGTTTTATTCCTGTAACATCAATCAACAGTTCCTGTCCATAATCATGTGAATAACTCATAACCATAATTGTGGTTCTAAATTCCTCTTCTCATCCAGGACGAAGATAATTTACATCACCTGTCTTTACCTGAAACATCAAAGATCATGGTTATACCAAATCACAGTTCATGTTCATAATCATACTAATAAGTTCATCTTTGCACTACAGGCCAAAGATATTCATTAACAGTTCATCTATGCACTACAGGCCAAAGATATTCAACAACAGGTCATCTTTGCACTACAGGCCAAAGATATTCAACAACAGGTCATCTTTGCACTACGGGCCAAAGATATTCATCAACAATTCATCTTTGCACTACAGGCCAAAGATATTCAACAACATGTCATCTTTGCACTACGGGCCAAAGATATTAATATCTCAAAGAAATATATAATCATTTTAGAATTTATATAAATAATAATTATAACCATGTTGATCAATTCACCTTTGCACTTAAGCTAAAAATATTCAATTGTAAATTCAATGGTCATGATCATACCAGTCAACAATTCATCTTTGCACTATTGGCCAAAGAGAACCCATAGTCACGATCATACCAATAATCTACCCATCTTTACACTCAAGTGAAAGAGAAATTCCATCACCAGGGTTATAAAAATGTTATATATGATAATAAAAACAATATGATCAAAACATGGATTTAATTTCAAGAGTAATATTTATAAATCAACGATAATTTGGTCAGAAAAAGAAACCAATTTTGTCGTGAATGAATAGTATCTCGTGAATAGTAACTCGTGAATAAGAACCTTGACACAAAATGATAAACTTTCACAATAAAATCCATATCAATATTTATAACACCTTAATCCAAATGTTATAAATCACTTAATAATCTCATAATCTAATATTATTAATATTATAATAATATTTTAATCATTTCTTAAACTTATAAAAATTTATTTAAATTGTTTACACTTTATTAATTAATGCATTTAATCATCCTAAAATGCCGGACTCATAAGATTTCATCACCAATAACCAAAACCCTCATAAAAAATCTGCATATACCTCATATAGGATTCTCAAACCATAAAATTCTATTTTCCAATTTTGTTACTTCACATAACATATTTAATTCATTTACTCATAACTAGAATATTTTCATAAAAAATACCAAATCAAGACCAACAAATTTTCTTTTATGGGATTTAGCATAATATAGTCCCATATTGAAATATATATTTTCTTAGAATTTTTAAAATTCATTTACTATTTTTCATATGGCCAAAACTGGCGAATATTTAGACATTTATCATAAATTGTACTTTTGTCCAAAAATTCTGAAATTTACAGAGTATACTGCTATTATATACATGTACTCCCAATAAAAAGTTCACCAATTTTGGAGTTAACCGCAAGAAGTTCTAAGGGTTTACTTTTAAAATAGTCTTTTCCCATAAAATTCATAACTCCTAATCTATACATCCAAAAATCGCCATTTTTGGACACAATCTAGAAAACTCATCAAATTATCATTTCAATTTTTTCTAAAATTTTTGAGAGTCGAACAAATTACGAAACTGAAAAACATATTAACCCTTAAAATTCTTTACCTCAAAAAAGAAAAAGATTACATTGAAACATCGGATGTAAAGCCGAAGGAAACTTGCACTGAATAGAAATTCTCAAAGTATCTCAATACTCACCAAAATACGCTCGATAATATAGAGAGAGAAAACTTATGTTTCTGGTGTGATTTTCAATTCTAACTCAGCACTCTATTTATAAGAAATATTAGAACGCCAAAGCAGACTTGACCTGCAACCTGATAGCTTTACCTGCTACTATTCCCACCCACCACTTTTGAAATAAAATTTGAGCACATTTCTCACCAACCAAAAGTGGGGCCCACTCAATTCTACAATTTTCCACAAAAAATTATTTATAACATAATTTCCGAATCAGTCACCTCTTAAAATTCATAACAAATCATACATTCATTTTTAACAGTTTAAAATTTGTGGACATATACTCAACTTATATATGTATAACATATCAAAAAATCACAATGATCCACCGATCGGATTAAAAATTATAACTCACGCAATATATCTCAAGAACACTGATTTTTTGAATTATGAGTCCTTCGGACCAGTTTCATTCAAATAGTCACCACGAAAAATCCACAATGAATTTTAAGGTGATTCCAATTTCTACGGTTAGCTTACTTCCAGGGCTTTCTTTTGATATATGGCTCATCTCCTAACTCATTATACACAAAGAGTTATAGATTTTACAAAATCAAGTAATAAACTAATTTTCTGAAAATTTCCAAATTTCGTTCTTCATTTAGACAAAATACTAATAAAACACCTCAGCATTAATTCCTTCATTTATATCCATATAAAAATATATATTTCCTTATCATATAAATCAATAATTAATTCTTCACAAATAATATTACAGAATCACAATAATGACAACCAGGCCGTTCCCAGGAAAGAGGGGGCTTTCCAATAAGGATTTCTCCTTACTGACGTGCAATTAGGTGACCAAACCTCTCCTTGACAGAACTTTCTAGATATTGCCAATAATGCTATCTAATAATATTATTCAAATAATATGAATTATTGATCTGATAATGGGAAATATTGTGCCGTGACAATTATTGAACAATAATAATATAAAATATCAACGCAGCAATTATTGAACCAATAAAATATTGAACAGTAATTACTGTAACAATTATTAAGTAGTGCCTTTATACGTAAGAATCAATAATTCCAAAAATATAGTGCAATACCGTGTGCTACTGTGCAACCACGCTTATTACTGTATTTTAACCACCAGGTATTCCAACAGTGTTAACGATAACAATTACGTCGTTATTTATAAAAACTCAAACTTGTCGTTTTCTTCATCAAGCGGTTATTCTACATTATGGGGCCCACAAATGGTCGCACTGTCGCATTTAATATTCCCCGACAACAAGAATATTCCACGACCAAACGAATATTTCTCAACAGAAATGAGTATTTTATAACCACTTAAGTATTTTATAACCACTTGCGCATTTTAAAAATTTTATATATATCACCCTTAACTTTAACTTTTTATCAATTTAACCATTTTCTAAATAGGAAAATTGAATACTTTTATTTCATAAAATTCGGGGTCTTACAGTGTATGAAAGAAAGTAGAGAATAAAAGTATTTCAAAGTGAATGTGACTAATGTTTTAAAATGATAGGAATCGAGATTATTCCTATAATTCAAGATGCTTCATAACCTTGGTTCGGTTATTGAGGTCTTAAAAGAATGTTTGAATTCTTAAAGTTGTTTGTTCAACTGTTATGACTTGCTGAGAAATTAAATGCTCACACTTACTTTAAATAAAAACATTTTCAGCGAACGATGTTAGAAAGAACTTAAGGATCCCGTAAAGATCAAGTTGATCGGTATCCAAAAGAAGTACCGTTCATTATATGAATGAGCGTGAAGATCAAGCGAAGACTTGTAATATAGAATGATAGAATTAAACTATAGAATAGTTTAATGAACGATTATATATCCTTGGTGGCGGATAAAATTCACTTGTACAAGATGTAAAGAATAATGTAATTTGTAATGAAAGAGGTTTTAAGGTTTTAGAACCTGGGTTTTGAGGATGTATGTTGTTATATTTAGCTATATAATGATGTATGTTTGAAAGAAGATGGGATCATGACGTACGAAATCTGGATGTGAAAATAGACCGTATTTCGGGGCGTTACAGGTTGGTATCAAAGCTGATAGGTTATAAATCTTAGGTATGAGTACCTAAGACTATAATCGTAGAGAGAAAGATAAGAAGATCACCACGTGATCATAGTAAATCATAGTAACAGGCGAGATATTAAACGATGAATGATTTATAGCCAATGTTATGAATGAATGGTACTACGAAGTAGTACGGGAAGAAAAACTCAGATTGAATTGTAAAGGATAGTATACGAATTAAAGATAATTCATATTAAGTAAAGAGAAAGTTAGAAGTTGTAAGATTTTAATTGAGGACTCATGTGATAGCTGAGTTGTATGAATCTTTGTGTGGGTAGAGGTTTGTGCTTGGTGTAACAACCACTCGGTTTATTACAGTGACAATCATTGAAATTGGTCACGCTATCAAGATGTATATGACGAGAAGGTGAATCTTTTCTCATGTATATACTTGATAGGTAGAGAACGATAAGGTAGGTGCGAGTTCTTGAAACTTATACTTATGGTAAGTTCGTGACTCATAATCATATGGTATGTTTTTGAACTTCTCAGCGAATGGACGTTTATGGTCTGTCTAGGATAGTTCTTAAACTTATATTATTGTGGAAAGTTCCTGAACTCATAATGTGTGGTAAGTTGATGGACTGTACTAAGGTATAGGAAGGTGTAGACTGAAAACGAGTTATTTTCAGTAGGCTTAGCATTGAAGGTGATAGAGAAGATTAAGTATTGTCGCAAGTAAGACAATGAAGGAAGATGGAGAATAGGATATTCCAAGTCATCTAGCCATGCTAGATTTTGAAGTTTATTGAAATTGTGCTTATGTGTGCGCATTTTAAAAATGAAAGAATTGGTTCAATTTTTGGAACCAATGGATTTTAAAAAGAACTATTCTTGATATGTCTATGCTAGTTGATTCGGTTAGATAGAAATTGATTTGAAATATCAAAATGAATTTTATATCATCAATGCATTTGATGCAAGGATGGTAAAAGGATGGAGTTATTAATGCAATTGAACCTGGTGTTGGATTTGATCTTAGGATCAACAAACCACTATGGTATGATACATAATAATGAAGTCATAAACTGACGAAGTCCTCAACGTACTATGAAAAGTGCGGTATCATAAAGTCATAAAATGTTTTGATGTATCGCAAAAGAATTTAAAGAATTAGTCGATGTCAATTGATTTGACTAGACGAATGTTTCAAGTTGATGTCCAATTTATTGGTATGGTCTAAGCTACTTGATTTGGATAAGACGAATGGTATGTCATGATTAATAGAAAATCGAGCTTTCTTTGAAGAGCTATGCCAAACCAAATTGTTTTGGTGCGGAATCTAATGATTAAGTTTGAGGTGAACATACCCTGAAATGGGGTTATACGATAGGTTGATCACCTACGTATGGAAGAGGTGGTTTACCTTCTTTGTGATTGTAAACTGACCGTGTAAGAAAGGTTTACGGTGAAATACTGTTAAACCTTGTAAGATTTCATGGTCGATTTGACCCCTCAGCAAAAGTACGAAATGTTTTAAAGGAATCCTTATATTCCTATTTATTCCTTTCACTTCATGATTCTTGATAAGTTATGAAGGGTAGGGAATGTATAAAAGATAAGAACTTCTTTGAAGAAAAGTTGAGAAGATGAGTAAGATAAAATTTCGATGACGAAATTCTATGAAGAAGGGGTGAATGTGATGACCCGGGAATGGGTGTGGTTTTAGAAATTTCAAGGAAGGAATTTTTATAAGGAGGGAAGAATGTGACAACCCGAAAAATTGGATTGTCCAGAATTTAAGATTTAAAGAATTAGTTATTAATAAAATGAATTTTATTAATATTATTCTATGTTATGTGTTTATTAATTGTTCTATAACCTAGAATGATTATAAATCGGAAGGATTCTAGCTACGAGCTAGACTGAACGAGTAAGAATTTTCAAGAAAAAATAAAAAAATTTCAGGAACAAAATATTTTTTGGGAAAAAGACTTAAATAGGAACTATTCAATCCATTTAAACCCTAAGGGTTAGGGTTTGAATAACCTAAGCCTTTTCCGAGAGTTCTAGATGTCGAAATGACATTCCGTCGAAAGATTTGACGATAATATATCGTGAAAAGTTAAGTAAAGTTCGATAAAAGTTTTTCTCTAAAAGCGTGCAAAAATCGAATAAAATAAAAATGATGAAAAGTACTGTTATGTACTTTTCACTCGTTTAGCTACGTTAGGGGAAAACTTGAAGGAAAACGCTTATCGTGGAAAAGTGTTTTTCAGCTTTTTGAAACCAAGAATACATAAAAGTTAATTCCAGAAAGGAAAGCATTTAAATATCCAAAAATATTTGGATTCGAGAATCGCAATTTTAATAATCGCCGATGAAACCCGAAGATGGAACCACGAAGCTTCCAAGGGAAGCTACGTGAATAGTAAGGAGGTGGAATAGTAAGGATAAGTTACTTATTGAGTAAGTAAACTTAAGAGTTAAGTAAACTTAAGGGCTAAGTAAACTTAATGGCTAAGTAGACTTAATGGCTAAATAAGTGTGGAGGCCAAGTAAACTTGGTCCTTAAGCTTTGAAAAGTAAGGAGGTTAAGGAGGCAAAATGACTAAAATACCCCTAGCCTTAAAAATCTATAAATATGAAGCTAACTTCATTGTTTTGGGATTTTGAAAAATCCTACACTATGAGAGATAGAGAGAGAGAGAGTTCGGATGGGAGAAGAAGAGGAAGAGGAAGAGAAAAAGCTTGCTCGAATGCATGCTTTATCCGACGGAAGGAGATTAAGGAAGAACGGTAATCTGAACCCTAGTTTCTTCTAATTTTCTTTAAGTTTATATGTTTAAAACATAGCTTAATGAGAATAGGAAGTAAAAGATGTTAGAAATGATTTCATATGGTTGAAATCATAAGAAAATGAAGAAATAAGAAATAAGAAATTTAGTTTATAAATTTCTTAAGGAAGTGTAAGATTCGTAAGGATTTTGAGCGATCCGAATGAATCTTACGAATGAGTAGGTCAAATAAGTAAGGAATGATGTTCTATAACATCAAATTCCAAGGAAAAGTAAAATCGTAATCAAAATATCGATTAAAAATGAAGAACACGCGAAGAACGTTGTTGATGGACAAATTTAAAACCATCATAGGATAATTGTTGTTGATGGACAAGTTTAAAACCATCGCATATAAGTTAGTTTCTTATTGCTTGGTTAGGAACATTAGAAATGTTCATGAAGAACGGATTAAAACTGAGCTATAACGAAGTTATGGCGAAAATTTCGTAAAAGAAGAACGAGAATTAGAAAGTTAGTAAATGAACCCAAACATGTAGGGTTTCATAAGAATGTAAGAGAATGTATAAAATGTGAGTCATGGACTCAAAAACAAATGAGTTTTGAATTCGGATGACCGAATTACGAAGGAACGAACGAAGAGCGTTAATAACGTAAAACAAACGAAGGGCGAAGATTAAGCCAATTGAATGGCACGTTAACTGATTCAGAATAAATTTTTGTCCGAGGGTAATCAAAGTACATAAGATAAGGAAGAAAATGGCTTTAGAAAAATCTTATTCTGATTTATAACGAATAAGATATGAGATTTCGAAGTCAGCGTCTCAAGCTTGTAAAAGACTTAGAAAATTTTTCTAGGTTTCATGCTTGGCGTCACAAACATGAAGTCATGCCTTTGAGTCCACAGCCGCCAAAAGTGAGCTCCGCCATTAGCTACTACTAAGTGTATGCCGCAATGGAGAAGGAAAGGGAAGGGCATGGCGTCAGAAGGCGCAGGCAGGCAATGCCGTAAATGAGATTTTTACTACTCAATTACAGGGGGATGTGCAAGAAAGAAATATGAACATATAGTTCGACTAATGTAACACTTAATTAAGTGTATTAAACCTTTGATGAAGGTTAAACGAAAAGATTAAATGATATTAAAAGACAAAGAATGTAGACGCAGGTTACGGAACCAATATCCGGGGACCGTAGTCGCGATAAACGAATGTGAGGGATTACTATGGTTGTAATTCCTTAGACGTTGAGTGACGAAAGTAATGTATAACATTTTGATGTTATGACATGGCTATGAGAGATGAATGTAAAACGTTTAGACGCTGTGAATGCTACGTCGTTGCGATGAGCGATCGGTCTTAGCATACAACGAATCGTATGGCTTCGACATTAAGAAAGAATATTGAACATGGGGTTCAGGTGACGAGTAATGAATGAAAGTGATTAAAACCTTGGATAAAGGTTGAATGAGATATTAAGGGATGAGTAACGTAAATGTTGAATACGTAAACGATCCTCGTGAATCGTATTCACGTAGAGCAAATGTTCTAAGTATACATTAGTTGTATGACTTAGACGTTGACGGAAGTAGTAAGTAAGATATGAATTATCAAGAAAGCCATAGCGAATGGTAATAAGATTAATAAAAACTGAATGTGAGTCAGATGAGAATGTTAGAATGAAATATAAGCGTTGAACACTTGAACCGAGTTAAAGGTTAAGTGTACGCGAATACTAAACGGGTAGAACCTACACCCCATGTATGGTTTGACCGTAAGGTAATAAAGATCAATGATTAAACTTGTGAATGGTGAAGAAGCTGAATTAAAGACAAGTACGTATAACGTAAAAGAAGCAGAGTTAATGTTTATAACTTGGATGACGTTCCGAGTCAAATGAATTGGACGTTGTAAGATAAGAATAGGGTAATGTAAAATGGTTAACGCTATAAATGCGTAGAATGAATATTGAATGATCGTTCTGAGTATACAAAAGACTGTATGACTTGTAAGATAAAGAATAAATCCTGAGGTATGACATTTATTTATCAGAAAGCCATAAAGAATAAGAAATTGACTTAACGAACATTATAGTTTAATAGTTCAGGTAAGTTAAGATGAATTTAGGTTCTAGTATAATTGTAACCTTTGATGGTTGACATATGGGAGCTGGGCTAAACAATTCCTTCAAAAAGTGAAGGTATATACAAAACTGGCAACCGATCTAACTCACTTTTATGGGCAGTGTAGATGAGACGGGAACTTGTTTGTTGGTTGTTTGTGGGAAACCACTCAGAGTACCATATGGACTACTAACAGAGACACGATGTGTGCTGAGTCCTAGGAGAATTATAAGAAGAAGATAAGAATGTAAATCATTAAAGATAATGAACGTATTAAGTAAGACATCTCCGTATGTCATGAAGCCGTAAACCGGTAAAGGAAGTTGGTCGCGTAAACTTAGTTTATAAGAACGTGAACCTTAAGAAGTAAAGTTAAGTAAACCAATGCGTAAGTCAAGTATATGACTAATTGGTGTATGTGTTATTTCCTTATGCGCTACATAGGAATTAGAATTAGCAGTTCAGCGTAAACTATAAGTTGTAGCTGTGCGTAAGGCAAGTTTTCTTAACTTCATTCATATTTTAAATGAATGCTAGTTTCTAAAACTTCTCAGATGTTGAACTTGAGAAGTTCTGTCTATGTGCGAATGTGTGATATTTGTACAAGGTTTTAGAATGTATGAGGCATTGTGCCACAATGTGAACACTTCGGTGTTTCTATGATATGAACTGTTCTATGATTGAACTGTTCAATATGAGCATGTTCTGTTTATACATGAACAGTTATTGTTAAGTTTGTGCTATTGATTCTAGCCAGACAGAATGTGTATGAAAGAAAGTAGAGAATAAAAGTATTTCAAAGTGAATGTGACTAATGTTTTAAAATGATAGAAATCGAGATTATTCCTATTATTCAAGCTGCTTCATAACCTTGGTTCGGTTATTGAGTTCTTCAAAGAATGTTTGAACTCTTAAAGTTGTTTGTTCAACTGTTATGACTTGTTGAGCAATTGAATGCTCACACTTGCTTTAAATAAAAACATTTTTAGCGAACGATGTTAGAAAGAACTTAAGGATCCCATAAAGATCAAGCTGATCGGTATCCAGAAGAAGTATCATTCATTATATGAATGAGCGTGAAGATCAAGCGAAGACTTGTAATATAGAATGATAGAATTAAAGTATAGAATAGTTTAATGAACGATTATGTATCCTTGGTGGCGGATAAAAGTCACTTATACAAGATGTAAAGAATAATGTAATTATCATTATTTGTGATGAAAGAGGTTTTAAGATTTTAGAACCTGGGTTTTGAGGATGTATGTTGTTATATTTAGCTATATAATGATGTATGTTTGGAAGAAGATGGGATCGTGACGTACGGAATTCGGATGTGAAAATAGACCGGATTTCAGGGCGTTACAATTTTCCTATAAATAAAAGCTCATTCCTTCATTATTTTTCACCAATTCACTAAAGCTATAGAGCAATTATTATAGAGAGAAAGAAGAAGAGAAGCCTGCGACCTCACTATTCTAGTATCCAGTTTTCTTCTAAGGTAAGGGGTATTATTTCTTTCGTATTCATGAAGAGAGTTATTTTTATTCCATTCCTTATTATTCTGTTGGAATAACTTGAATACGCTGGACTCATCAGATACATGGTGAAATTCTTCTATTATTCCATTCTTTATTATTATGTTGGAATAACCTGTCTATACGAAGTACCACATACATGGTGAAATTCTTCTGTTACTCCATTCTTTATTATTATGTTGGAATAACCTGTCTATGCGAAGTACCGCATACATGGTGAAATTCTTCTATTATTCTATTCTTTATTATTCTGTTGGAATAACATGTTTGTGCGGTCAATCGCATGCCTGGTGAATTCTGTTATTATTCTATTCTTTATTATTATGTTGGAATATCCTGTATGTGCGGATTACGCATGACCTGGTTCCGTTCTTTATTATTCTGTTGGAATATCATGTTTGTACGGATTACGCATGACCTGGTTCCATTCTTTATTATTCTCATTGGAATAACCTCGCCTATATGGATTATCGTGATGCATGGTGAATGATCCTTCGATTCATTCTTTATTAAATTGTGGAAATGATCCGTTTGACGGATTACCGCATGGCGGTGAAAATCTATTTGCGCTTTCAGATATTCTATTATACTTGTATGAGATATCATTTCTTTTGTACTCGTCATGAAATATCATTTTCTTTGGTATTTTTTCTTTTACGAGTTACTATTCACGGGTTACTATTCACCCAGGTATTATTCACTCGGGTATTCGAGGCACTTTTCGTGTCGGAGTACTATTCACGAGTTATTATTCACCCGATTACTATTCACTCTAGTATCATTCACTCGGGTATTCGGGACACTTTTTGTATCGGGGTACTATTCACGGGGTACTATTCCCGAAATACTATTCACGAGATACTATTCAATTCAAAAATATATTTCTTTTCCTGTCAAATTATTTTGGTACATGAATATTATTATTGAATTTTACTCTACAAAGTAGTATCATGTTGACAATTTGGACGTTATTGATTCCTGGATAAATTAAATTATAAATCTTTAAAATTTATCCTTGAACTTGTTTTATTGAATTATTATGTCATTGTCATCATCCTCATGTTTATATTATGATGAAAGTCATCTTTGGCTTACGTGCATAGATGGACTTGGTATGATTATGACCAGGGATTATTCGGTATAATCATGACCGTAATGTGACGAATGATGTGGTAAAAGTTCTCATTGGCCTATAGTGCATTGATGGATAGTTTTTGGTATGATTATGACCAAGGATTATTCGGTATAGTCATGATCATTGATGATTTAATGAATATCCTTGTCCGTGGTGCAGGGATGATTCGATGATGTGGTTTATTTTTAAGTCGAGTCTCAAATGATAAAGTTGATGAAAAACTTTTAAATCATAGAAGATAGTAGATTTTATGCTCTACTTGACTCTTCTAATGGATCGCTTATTTCACTGCAATGTTAATCTAAAACTTGTTGTCTATTGTATTCTATCAGTTGTTATGTTGTTGAAGGCTAAGGATAATTTATTCTGCATTATCTTAGTCATAATATTTCTTACTAGGCTAGTTGAGCTCACCCTTTCTTTCACTGTTCTCTTCAGGAAATGAGAATATAGCTGAGACGAGTCGGGGAACGGATTGATGGTCCAGATGGTTGTTTTAGTAGTCCTCACTATTTTGTGAAATAGTGTGATAATAATTGTAATGAGGACTCCATTGAGAGTGGATATTGTCTAGAAGGCAATATTCTTGTTTAAACTCTTAGATTATGTTTTGTCGTATTTTACACGACTGTTGTATAATTAAGTTGTATTTGAGTTATGTACCATGTATCTGGCGACTCAAGATGGGTGATGTATACCTGTTTTGGGGGCGTCACATTGTACCACACCTTTTTTCGCCTAACTCCCCCATCTTCAATACCTTTAACATGCCCCCGCAACGTGTAAAGAGTGTCTACCTTCTTACCTCTATTCACCACTAGAGACCCTTTGGTGATCTTCCACTGACCTTCACCAAAGTAACTTTTATAACCATTCTCCTCAACCTTACCAGCAGAGATCAAATTAAGATAAATATCCAGAACACGTCTGACTTCTCTCAACATCAACCTACAACCACTGTTAGTCTCTAAATAAATATCTCCAATGCCTATAATCTTTGATGCACTTCCGTTTCCCATCCGTACATAGACAAAATCACCACTAGTGTAGGATGTGAGTATCTCACCACGCAAAACAAAGCACCCGAATCAATAATCCAATCATTAACATGGCACTTGGATTTATCATCACAAACAATAGCTACATCAACATCGGATAAATATAAAATCGAATCCTTATCCTCACCTTTTTCCTTAGACTACTCCTTTTTTTAAAATCCGCACTCTCGCCTTATGTGAACCGACTTCTAGCAGTGAAAACAAATTACTTCTTTTCTATCTCTTGACCATCCCCTAGATTTTTCATCTTCAGGAGAGCTTTTTCCTTTATTTTTGCTCCTACTCTGTACGACAAAAACTTGTGACTCAGCACTATTCACCATGGTATCCCTTCGCCTCTATTCCTCTTTAAACAAACTATCTTTAACTGTATCCATAATCAGCTTGCCATTAGGAACAAAGTTACTCAGAGATACAACCAGCGTCTCCCAACTATCAGGCAAAGAGCTCAACAACAACAAAGCCTGTATCTCATCGTCAATTACCATCTTCATCATACTCAACTGAATTATCAAACTATAAAAATCACTCAATTGTTCTGCAATGGAGTTTCCATCCTTAAATTTAGAATTCACAAGCTTCATAATCAAAAAAGCTTTATTTTGTGTTGTCTTCCATTCATACATGGACTCTAATTTTTGCCAGAGAGCATAGGCTTTAGTTTTCATGGCAACATGATGAAACACACTTTGATTAATCCACGATCTAACAGACTAATAGTCTTCCTGTTCATCTTATTCCACTGCACGTCACTCTTGTTTATGGGCTTAACTCCATCGTTCTCAAGTGGCTCGTACAAATCCTTACAATAAATCAAATCATCCATTCTTGGCTTCCAAATTGCATAATTTGTGGCCTTAAGATTAATCATGCAACCTGTTGTCCAATCCTCCACTTAATTTGCACAAGAAAATAACAAAAATAACCAAGCTCTTGATACCACTGTTGGGAAACGTACGCCTAAAAATAATCTCAATCTCAGGAATTACTTTTTCGTCTTTGTACAATTAAATATCACTACAAGAAAAAGGCATATCTGCGACTAACACTGTCAGCGACCGCCCTATTCGTTCGCTGATAGTAATAATAACGATTGTCATGTATGACCGTTATTGATTCTAGTCGCTAGATTATATCAGCGACCGCATGCGGTCGCTGAGTGGTCGCTGGTATGAATTTCTCGCCCAAAAATTGACGTGAAACATTAGCGCAGATGTTTTTCAGGCGACCATTTCGATATCGGCCGACCACCTAACAAATACCGATATGTCCACATCATTAAAATTAAAGTGACTGCGCACGCGATCATTAATAGCGATCACGATTCTCTTAAACGTAATCAGATTCAGGCATTCACTCAATCAGCAGAAGGGAAAAAAAAGAGGGAGAATAGAAGAAGGAGAAAAGGAAGAACGGGGAGAAGAGAAGAGAAGAGAAGAGGGACCCGCCACCACCGCCACAACTGCCGACACCTTCACCACCGCTGTCACCATCGCCGCGTATTAGGTAACCCCTTTAATTTATGGCTTCAATTGAAGTATGCAATTTGTGATTAATATGTTGTTAGCCCTGTAAAATTCTCAATCTTAGCATAGAAAGAGGTTTGTACGGTCAAATTTTTGTAATGGTTGAGTTGGGCAGTTGATTTGTTGTTGATTCCCAATTATTGGGAAGTGAAAGTTGTATATTATTGCTTATTTTTTAGTAATGGGGAATGAATTTGGCAATGGTTGAATTGGGCAGTTGAATAGTTCATGTTAGCATTTAATGTTATTGTTGTTGATTTGTTGTTTCAATTCGTGTTAAGATTTGTTGTTGATTCCTAGTTCTTGGGGGGTGAAAGTTGTATTCTTACTTATTTTTTACTAATGGGGAAATAATTTAGCAATGGTTGAATTAGGTACTTGATTTGTTGTTTCAATTCATGTTAAGATTTGAGAATTGGGGAAAGAGTTTGCTTTGTATTGGCATTTGTACAATCACAGTTAATGTTCTACTTGAAACAAAAGTTAAATTTATGTTGATGTTTGTGTTTATTTCTGCATTATAAATACATCAATAATTGATTATTGAATTGTAATACTAGTATAGTTGAAATATAGATTCATCTCAAAAATTTAAATTAAAACGTTAGAAATACAACATTAGTTTGGTACGGACTCCATATATTTCATTTAACTCCCACTCAAATGAGTGTGATAGGCATGATTTTCGACGAAATTTTTGACCAAATTAAGTAACATAATTAAATTTTATAATATAATATAATAAAATTAAAAACCAATATTTTAAAAAAATTAAAATAGAATGAGAATAGAAAAATATTTATTGTAATTAGTTAACCAAAAAAATAAATTAAGTTCTATTTACTTAGTTTTTAACTAATAAATAAAAACAAATTACATGATATAATATAACTATTAAACTAAGTAGCATTTACTTAGTTTCTCATACTAAATTTAATAACATTTAATATTTGACATATAATATATATTAAATATGATTAAGTATATAATTAAATTAAAATATAATATCATACAAATATAATAAAATATAATATTAAACTTAAATAATATAAAATATATTATTAAAATATAATACAATACAATACAATATAGTAAAATATTATATTAAAATAAAATATAATAAATTATAATATAATATCAAATAAATATAATAAATTATAATATTAAACTAAAATATAATATCATATTAAATATATTAAAATATAATATAATTAAAAGTGATAAAGATCGCAAAAAAATTTTTTTTTGTAACTAATTTTGAGAACATGGAGTATTTACTAATATTGTTTCAAAGTAAATAAAATGACATAAAATAAAAAAAATAAACAAAATAAAAGACTTTCTTGTAATAGTAGTTCAAACGCTCTTTAGCTTATGTTCTTCATATGCTTACTTTATTAGTCATATGCTTACAAGTAGCTTAAATGTTAATCATATGCTTACAAGTATGCTCGTCATATGCTTACAAGTGTCAAGATATAGAAATTTTGTGAATAAGGGGGTGAAAAAAGTAAAAGCGTAACGATGAAAACTTTTTTGAAATTTTATGCTTAAAGAGATAAATGTAGTGTCTACTTTAGCTTAAAAATCACACCAAGATTTTTACGTGGTTCAAAAATTTCGTGAATGATCCTCTAATCTAATCTAGTGGCCTAATCCACGCCCAATCCCAACTAAGATTGGAGACTCTTTTATTAAACTTAATATTCAATTAAATACAAAAAAAGAACTCCCTGTTACAAAGAAGCCTCAAACTGATGTTGGACACCAATGCCCCCTTTCAGACCTCGCAACTTGTACACCTCTCGCATGTTCTCACCTCCGAGACCTTTGAAGCTTCCTTTGAATGCACTCCACTAAACTCTAGAAATTCTAGACCACCAAAGCTAACAATTTTGTTTTTCAGATTATAATGATGGTGATTCCAATGGAATATCAACTTTCTAGCTTAAGGATAACGTAGACATTGATTGCTAGAAAGACTATTAAAAAAAGCTATAAGAATTAAAAAAAATGAATTGTCGCTTTCCAATTGTTGGGCTTCCTTCATAACCGAAATCAAGATGAAGCTTTATATAATATGAAGGCCAACGACTATATTTGTTAGCAAGAAATCAGATAATTTAAATCCCATAATTAAAGCTACAATATTGACCAACGGAACATATATCACAGTTGATATACACCATGATTTTAGCAATTAAAGAGTCCAACAGATTTGGTAAATCAAGGATATGTTTTCAAGTCAAACCAAAACACCTTAAATAAAGGAACAAGGAGATTAATAAGGATAAGACCCAATAGCTTCTGTAAGTCTCCTTTTCAAAATAGAATACCAAAATATCACTAACTAATGTGGGCTCCACTAAGCAAGATAAAATCCTTAAATAAATAAGCACCCACTTAAATACTCGATGAAATAGAAGAACCAATTTGGGCAAACCGAATTAATAACAAAAGACCATAATATTTGTCATTATTAAAATTATAAATACCAACATACCTTAATAAACTCCAATTCAAATATTCCTTAATAAACTCCAATTCAAATCCTCTAAATAAGATCTTCCTTAATAGACTCCAAATCAAATCTTCCTTAATAGACTCCAAATCAAATCTTCCTTAATAAACTCCAAATCAAATTTGAAATGATTTTAAAACATTCCAACTTACCAATGTAAGAAAATCAAGAACAAGTGTTCATGTAATAACCATAACCCATGCATATTAATTATAATATTATAACAAACCATGAACCATGCACATGTCTAATATACTTAAATTAGTCATCATTCAAAACATCATAAAATCAAAACCAACATTCTCCCCTTTTTGATGATGACAATTTATGCACCAACATGTTCCCCTAAGTATATGGCTCCCCTAAATTTATGCATATTAAGGAGCAAAAGAAAATTACTTTATCCAAATAACCATCATCAGATATTCCAAAGATAATATAAGATCTCAATATCAACATGAATACCAATTCAAACCAATTAAATATACTCAAATATCTCTCCCCTTTGTCATTATCAAAAGAAATAAATCATCAAGTTATATCTCTCCCTTTGTCATCAACAAAAAATAATTCATATCAATTAAGTTGAAGTTAGTTATCTCACCCCATTTGCCAAATTAAAAAATAAGCATAAAGAATGACAATAGTAACAAGGTTATAACAAAATCACATATAGCAAGAAAACAATATAATCATACCTTTGTAATTTGTTACCTATATATCAACCTTTTGTTACCAAGAGAAAGCTTGATAATTGTGCTCCTTAGTGTAGATTTGAATTTTGTATTTTCGTAATCAAAAATCTCTTCAATAGCACTTCTTTTGGCATCCCAATGTCGAGGTCTTTAAAACTCAAAGTTGGGAGGATAATTTTTCACTACTCTGGTTGTTCTTGGAAGACCGCCATTGGTCATTTGTTCATCTGATTCACTTTCTCGAATATCGATTTTGCATCGTAATATTCATCCGATTTGCCTTCAAAAAATAGATTTGATCGAGTTGTCTGGATTTAGGTGTCTGCATGTTTTCATGGTTCATCTATTTTCCTTGTAATGCAGACGGCTTAGACTGTCTGGATTGATCTGTTTGATTTCCACGTTCCACATTACTTTTCCCTGCAAAAACCTCATTCTCTTCTTTTGACAGATCAGGGTCAAAATTATCAAATAAAATTTGAACATATTCCTCAACCTTTTATCAAGATTGTCATGTATATTAAATATGGAGCATTTGACATAATACATGATGTTATGAACCCTTGTAATACGAAACCCATAAAGTTTTTATAATAATATATCTAATTAAAACTCTATTTTAAAAAAAGACAACATGAAGTACTTACAGATTCCGCCAAATAATTTATAGGCAACTTACTCTCTCAAAGTAAAGAATCATCCATCTCCTTTTTGATCTTGAGACACCTACAAACAAATAGTCTCTATCTTTTTGGGTACCCAAATCTTCTTGGGTCCATTTGGGTTAGTTAGTAAGATATAAATCACATTTCTTCACCCAAATTTGTTTTATTCTAATTTTATTACAATTAGAATCAAAATGACCTTTAAACCCACATTTTCTATAAGTAACAAACTGTGAACAATAAAGTGGCTTAAACCTTGATTTACTATTAATCATTCTAATATTATTATTAGTCCTATTTTCCATATTTTTAATAGGATTATACCCAATCCCTTATTTATCAAGACTGGACCTTTGTGCCCCTAACATAACATTTAGGTTCTCTTCTCCTTGCACAAATTTAGCAAGATCATTTTTTAAAGATGCTATTTTCGATTTATTACATTATCATCATGTCAGATATTCATAATTTTTCCATCATTAAAAGCATCTATGCATACATCTCTCATTTTCAAATTTTCTTTTAAAATTTGATTTTCATTTTTAAGATATTCATTTTTTTTTTCTTTCTTCAATAAGTGACTCAACTTCATTCATTAGCTCATTTACGCAGCTTCTTAAAATAATAGCTTTTCTTTTTAAGCCTTTGATTTTCATTTTGTAAAGCAATATAATCAGCATAGATATTTCAAAATTTTCATGAAAATTCATTACCTCAAGTTGATCATCATCTTCTACTCCCATGAAACATAATTGGCCAATTTCTTCATCTTGTTGCTTTTTTGGACTTGTTCATTAGAGTTGAGATACCTTCGATTCTTCCTTTGTTTCTTTCTTTGAAGTAGTCTCTCGAAGTTTTCGAGAGCATTTCAATTTCTTCATCAAAATCTTCATCATCGCTTTCTATGTAGCTTTCAATTTTATAGAGCCAAGGTCTTCTTCTTAGGTGCCTCATCTTCTTCATCGCATAATTTTAATTGGTTTTCAAACTCTTCAAGTTCTCCAAATAAGGTAAGAGTTTCCATTGTGCTAATTGTGACCGAGTCTTGAAGTGTAGTAACCTTTGGAGTTTAATCGCTTTGGCATGACTCGAGAAGCTTTTGCTGATTCCTTTTGATCAATCTTTCGTCCGAAGCATGCTTAGAGAATTCATTAGAGTAAGGAATCTTGCTTTGGGCATCTCTAATTGATTCATTTTTTCTCCAATTGAAATAGTTCAGATTCGCGCATTAGCATGCTCAACTTGACCTCCTTCACTTTAGTAGTACCTTCGTGGCTCATGATGATCGTGGTCCCAAATTTCCTTAGCCGTAGTACAAGAAGAGACCTTATCTATCTCTCGATCGAACCATGCCACTTAAAAGTGTATTCATGGCCTTGGAATCATAAGATACCATATACGATTCATTTGAGTCCATTTCCATGAGATTCTTTGGCTTGCCATCATCATGTCATGGAATGACTGGTCCATTTTCGACTACCCACCATTCCCATAGGTCACGGTTCAGATAGATCTTCATTCTGAACTTCCAAAAATTGAAGTTTTCACTTCCTAGCAACAATGGTGGCCTACTTGTGGATCGACCTTTTGAAAGTTTAGGTGTGCCATAGATCTTCCCCATTTAACCGCAACGATCAATATTAGTAGAGCCAAGCTCGATACCAAATGTAAATTATGTATGTGCACACCCAGAGGGGGGGGGGTGAATAGGTGTTTAAGCTAAAAGTGATAAACGGTGAAAACTTTTTGAAATTTTTTTCAACAGTTTAATTTGCATATACTACACCGCCTCGCTTTAGTGTCTCTGCTTTAGCTTATGTTCTTCGTTTCTTATTATCGCATAGCTAGACTCCATTCGCTTTTTAGTGTCCGGATAGTAGCGTGAATAAATAAAAAAAGTGCGTAACGTGAATGGCGCTTAAAGAGATAAATGTAAAAAAAAATCACACCAAGATTTTTACGTGGTTCAAATTTCTATCCTCTAATCTAGTGGCCTAATCCACATCCAATCCCAACTAAGATTGGAGACTCTTTTATTAAACTTAATATTCAATTAAATACAATAAAAAGAACTCCCTGTTACAAAGAAGCCTCAAACCTGATGTGGACACCAATGCCCCTTTGCACCTCTCGCAACTTGTACACCTCTCGCACTGTTCTCACCTCCGAGACCTTTCAAGCTTCCTTTGAATGCACTCCACTAAACTCTAGAAACTCTAGACCACCAAAGCTAACATTTTTGTTTTTCAGATTATAATAATGGTGATTCCAATGGAATATCAACTTTCTAGCTTAAGAATAACAGGACATTGATTGCTAGAAAGACTATTAGAAAGCTATAAGAATTAAAAGAAAATGAATTGCTGCTTTCCAATCGTTGGGTTCCCCATAACCGTCAAGATGAAGCTTTATATAACATAAAGACCAACGACTATATTTGTTAGCAAGAAATCAGATAAATTAAATCCCATAATTAAAGCTACAATATTGACCAATGGAACATATATCACAGCTTGATATACACCATGATTTTAGCAATTAAAGAGTCCAATGATTTGGTAAATCAAGGATATATGTTTTCAAGTCAAACCAAAACACCTTAAATAAAGGAACAAGGAGATTAATAAGGATAAGACCCAATAGCTTTGTAAGTCTCCTTTTCAAAATAGAATACCAAAATATCACTAACTAATGTGGGCTCCACTAAGCAAGATAAAATCCTTAAATAAATAAGCACCCACTTAAATACTCGATGAAATAGAAGAACCAATTTGGGCCAATAGAATTAATAACAAAAGATCATAATATTTGTCATTATTAAAATTATAAATACCAACATACCTTAATAAACTCCAATTCAAATATTCCTTAATAAACTTCCAATTCAAATCTTCCTTAATAAATCAAATCTTCCTTAATAGACTCCAAATCAAATCTTCCTTAATAGACTCCAAATCAAATCTTCCTTAATAAACTCCAAATCAAATTTGAAATGATTTTAAAACATTCCAACTTACCAATGTAAGAAATGTTTCAATCATGAAATAAGTATCATGTTTACTTAGTAATAATAACCATAACCCATGCATATTAATTATAATATTATAACAAACCATGAACCATGCACAACGTCTTTAATATACTTAAATTAGTCATCATTCAAAACATCATAAAATCAAAAAATCAAATTAGTGACTTATATATATATACATATATTTTGTATTTAATTTGGTGTATATTGTCATAATACCAGTATCAACTGATGAGTGGGATTTATGCCTATGATTTGGACATCTTTAGGGCTTAATTCTTTGTTAACTTTAAGTATTTTTAGTGTTTTGTTACTTGTTTTTATGTTTGTGTTATAGGAAACGGCTTCGGAAGGTCAAAACATAAAAAAGAGAGCTTAGTGGCATTTTTGTAATTTTTGGAAAATGACCCCCGCCGGGGTGGGGGTTTCCTAGTGTAAAAATCCTGCCAGGGCGAGGGTGTCGGAAAGAAAAAGGAGTTTTCAGAATTTGAGTTCAAGAAGGATTGGTTCGAGCTTATTGTTCAAGGACTTCTAGGAGGACCAAAAGACATATGAAGAGGCATATAAAAGGAGGAGAATTACAACGATTGAAGAGGAGGATTTCCATTAAATTAGATTAGAGTAGATTAGGACCAAAACCTTGGTTATTATGAGATTTGGAGATTGAAGCAACTTGGAGACCATTGAAGATTCAAAGTAGGAGCATCAAATCTGCAGACAACAGATTCTATCTTTTTCTCTTCTTCTATTTTTGTCTTTTAATGTTTATTCAATTGTGGATTCTTAGTTTTAATTCATTGATCATGAACTAAATCTTTTGTTTAAGATTACAATGGAGCTTATTGCATAGTTTATTTTTAGTATGCTTCTCTATTAATTATTGTGATTATTCTTGGATTGTATATTATGATTTGCGATGAATTGCTTAATTGCCTAGCTAACAATTATCGTGATAATCTATATGAACTCAAGAGATGAATTATAAATTTAGATCTGATCATAATAGCATGTGATTGTGTTTTCTGCATGGCGTTGGAATATATAATTTATGTCTAGGATAGAGATATACCTATACATCGCATGTAATCTGAAAAAGAACTTGTGTTTAAAATTCTCTTTAATTGTAATTTGCATAAAGATATAGTGAATTAGTTAATTAGGGTATTCTTCTTAATTCTATCATCTGTGGATTTAAGTTGATTTGAGTATGATGCATTGAGAGATGGTCATATTTACTTATGTGTTCTTGATTAACAATTCATAATAGTGAGCTTAATTGATAATAAATGTATTAATTTAAATGAAACAATAAGTGAAGTTGTGATCTTAAATCTCTATATTCTGATTTTTAATTAGTGGTAATAAGAATTAGTTTAATTAAATAATTTATTTTATAACATTAAATTGATTGTTTAAATAAAATTAGTTTGGTTAAGAGTTAGTATTTGGTAATTTGTATTAATAATTTCTCGTGGGAACGATACTCTACTTTCACTTTATTACTTGTTGATCACGTATATTTGCGTGTTGTGCATAATTAGATTTTACCCAACTTCAACATATATACTATATATGTAACTTGTTTTATTATTTTGTTAATTACAGGGTGATCGATGAGAAACTAATTTGGACAATGATGCATGACGACCGACCTAGTCTTGTTTTCTAGTTATTTATGAGCCTTGTACTTTTATATTCATTCTTTGGGTGACTGTATGTTACTTAAAGATTAAATTTGTTTATATTTCTTCAGTTCATATTGGTTTTTTAATGTTTATATAGTTTATACTATTTTGGTGTATGTGTTGGTATATGGATGAATGTTTATATAAAACTTGGTTGAAAGTTTATATATATTGTCTGTTGTGTGTTGGGATATAAAGCAGGTACAAAACAGGTACAGTTTTTTGAAAAATCTGTAAAACAAGAAAAAAATATTTTATTTTATTTTATACATCAATGACGCATGCGCAACATACGATAATCATTATGATCGGTAATTTGATTAGGTATTAGCGGCCGTAATTCTGACGATTGACACGACACGCAAGACGCTTGATCTTGTACTGAACCATCTTGACTCGAACTTAAATGACTATTTTGGTCACTAATATCGATTGCACATAATTCAGTTGCTAATAGTGGTCGCTGATATGTATTCCAGCGATCAAATTTTATCACGATACTATCGTGAAGCGCACGATCGCAGATGGTTAAGAATGACCGATCATGATCGCAAAATAGGCCTTTTTCTTTTAGTGTATGAAATCAACAAAACCAATTATGAGAACGAAACTAACAAATAACGATCCACAAGTAAGACACCAAATTTACGTGGAAAACCCCCTAAATTCAAAAGGTAAAAACCACGGGTCAAACTCCGAATCTCCACTATATCACTAATAATGGGCTTACAATAATCCTCCCAAGTTTTATGCCCTAAAACTTGAGGTTACACATAAATTAAGAGAATTCAAATTTACCTTTAATTAGGTTGAGAAACCTAATTAAATTCACCACCCAAAAAATACCCCAAGCAATAAAGTCTTCAAGCTTTAAATTGAACGGAGATGGCGGCGGATACTCACAAGCAACAAACTATAATTCTCTAATTTTTTTCTTTCGGTACTTTCTTGCTACTAAGCTTCTCTCATGTGTAAAATAAGACTCCATTATAGCCTTATTTATAGTACTTTTCCTAATTCATTCCTATTATGGATTAGAAACAATTTATTCTCCTAATCAAATTAAGGATCACATCATCATCTTAATTTAATTCCAACTTGGATTCCTTTCATGGGTGAGGACCCATACCCAATAGTATTAACCCACTTGTAGGGAAATTGCATGATCCATCCCATATTAATTCATCACCAATACAACGCACACCTGTGTAGACTGGCTCAATAACATGTTGGATCACCTCCTTACCTAAAAGGTTAACCTCTTAGGTTGAGGTTTTACCATACTTATTAACTCATCTATCTATACTCTTGAATTTATCTGATATGAGATTCATGTGAAATATCTCAACAAATGGCCTAATATAGCTACAGTGGCCAGACGCTATTATGGTGGTGTCCAATGGGTCCCAGCTGCTGCCTTTTTGTCTCGTGCACTTAAATGGCCATATCTTGTAATCGGTAAAAAATAGTTGATGTGTCACCCAAATTCGAAAAACTCTATCCAAGACCTTCGTAACGATACTACATTTGAGGCTATTTGAATCTGTTATGAGAGATAAAAAGGGCAAAATTCATCTCATTGCAAACACAAATGGTGCCTTGGATCCTCCTTTTTGCATTTTTAGTAACTCAAGGTATATATGTAAGGATTTAAATGAACTGAGTCGAGCCGAATATTAAGTTGCTCAAATTTGGTTCACAAAATTTATCGAGTATAAAATAAAGTTTGATTGATGCTCATTTAGCTACCGAGTCGAGCACAATCTCGAATCGAGCCCAAGCAGTTTGAACTTTTCGAACGAATATGATCCGAGTATCAATAGAAAATTACAATTTGAGGATATTCGAGTAATTTATCGAACTTTAAAATTTGCTCATATTTAACTCATTTATATTTTAAATCGTTTCGAATCGAACTTTTAGTGAAATGAAGTCTGAATCGGTTTCGTCTGTTTCCTTTCGTTTTTAAAAGCCCATATCTATGTGTGCTCTTCAAGTAACTTTCCTTGCCTCTTTGTTAGCCACCCCTTGACATCTCCCAAATTGCTGTGAATTTACACTATTGCCCCCGTTACAAAAAATAAGAATACAAGTAAGTTTTGGGTGTCTATAGTAATGCAACTATTGTTTTTGACATTTAGATCAATAGGGATCATTCACGTTTGGGTCTCTCAGATAAGATATAGTAATCGTATTTTGAAGAGATATATTATAAGAAAATTGATATTTTCACAATTTTTTTTGATATTTTCATAATAAAAGTGTCGTTATAGATATATAATGATGGTGAAAACCGTCACTATAGAATCTATAACAACTATTTTATGGTGAAAATATCATTTTCTGTGTGGATTTATCAATTTTAATATTGTAAACATAATAATATTCCTGTTCTTGAAGTGATAAAGAATACTGACTATATACTTTTAGTAACATATTGAATAATATTGACTGTCTTTTACATGCAATTAAGTTGTTTAAATTATAATTTTTTGTTATATTTGTTGTATATAACACATGGATGTTTTATATTTTGTCATGTCAATTTTGAAGTATATTAAGGTATGTGTTAAACCTTTTATAAAATTGGGTGATTCAATTTAGTAAACATAATGTATTCGAAGTGTGATAATAAAATTAAGACATAGGTTCATAAAAATAAGTGATGATTGATCAGACCTGAGGATGTATTTTGTATGTTAACTAACCATTTCGCTACCATATTAAATTCATGTTACTCCCTCCGTCTCATAATATATGACATTTTAGAATTGGACACACGAGTTAAGGAAATAATTAGATAGTATTAAACATAATTTCAATTGTGAAAGTCCAAAAATAATTTAGAAAGGGAGTTGAATAGATTATTACAAATTAAAATTTGTCTTTAGGCCTTTTGAATTTTTAGATAATAAGTTTGCAGTGTTATAAATTAATATGCATGACAATAAAAATTCAATCACACTATGCACAGAGATTTTTCTGGTTTACAACATACATCATGGGTATGTTGCTACGTCCAGTCTCAAGTTCCTATCAAAGACTTGAGATCCTATTACTATAAGTAATAAATACTCCTTCAATAGGCGAAGAAGCTTTTCCAAAGTTTTATAGATAAACTTCCAACTATTTACAACTACATATCTTGGACAACAAGCTCCTAGCTCTCTCCTCAAGCTTAGTTGTATCTTTTTTTGAGTTCAGTTCTATTCTATGATCTGGTCTTGAAACAACAGTCTCTTCCTCACCTCACAAGTTCACTAGAGACCCAACTCCCAGCTGACCTCTCTAAGACTCTGGTCTTGTTTGAAAAATTACTCGTTTTTCTCACAGGTACATAAAATAAACTAACTCTGACTTTTTCTTTTTACAAAAGATTTTGATACAGATATGCTTCTAAAATAAGCATATAGCAATTTAAGATCAAGTAATAAAAATTTAATAACTTTTATATGAGAGAGGTGCTTCTATGTAAGAAAATATGATTTTAAGCTTGTAGATATGCTTCTTGATTAATCAGATAAGATAGTTTTAAGTGTATTTTAAAAAAATGCTTCAGAATAAGCAGATATATAGTTTAATTCAAGTTTATAAAGAATTATTTATTCTTTATAATAAAGAATGTGTTTATATGAATTTAAACAGATATAGCTTTTATGATAACAATTTAAATAGCTTTTGTATTATGCGACAAGAATTTTGTGAATAAATGAATTTATGATCAAATAGGTGTGATGACAAATATCAAGTATAATAAATAAATCAGTTAAGAAATACTTATATAATAAATATATTTATTTAACTCAAAGAATATATAAAAATATTTTATCTATTGTGAATAATATATAAAGGAGGCCGCTTAGAATTTTAAAGACTGTTTGAACAATTCACGCTATCATATGCTTAAGGGTGAAAAAATTCAAATTGTTTTGATTAATTCAAATCTTGACCAAATTTATATTTTTCACACTTGTATATAAACTACTTGAATTTCAAGGACAGTCCAGATAATTTTTCATGAGAAGTCACTACAACAAAAAGGCTTATTTTCGACGGAATATTTAAACCGGTAATAAAGGGTATTCCGTCGAGTTAACCTTATTATTATTTTAATATATTCGATCGAAAATTTGGTAATATATATATAAGACGTCGAAATTAAGTCCGCTTCGGTCTTTCGATTCGAGTATACTTCATCGTCGACGGACTTATTCTCGATCGAATATTGATCGAACTACTTATAAGTCCGACGAAAAATAGTATGTCGAGGAAATTCGGTCGATATTAATTTTTATTTATTTTAGGGCCCACATATTTTATATTTGAATAATTCTAACAGAATTCCGTCGGGAATAACAAATATAACACATAAGATACGTACTGTTCATGGCATCAAAATTTCAGAATGATAATAAACAAACACATATATTAACCATTCATGGCATGCATATAATACTAATATTCAGTTATGTAATTCCAACATATATACAAAATACAGTACAATCTTATACCAATTTCAGACCAATTTGATCAATTCGGCTCTATCTTATACCAATTTCAGTCCTATTTTATAGCTTCGGTACCAATATATCCAATTTCAAACCTAATAAAAACCAATTTTTGTACAATCTTCAGACCCACTAATTTTCAGACCCAAATTAACATATATACAAAATACCCACTAATTTTCAGACCCAAACATGCATATATACAAAATACATAGCAATATATACTATAATAGAACCCATTTTGCAAAAATAGGGCATGAATTTAAAAGAGGCTCTCTCAAAATCAAATGACAGATTCATCAAACATACCTGATTAGCTTTATTTTTTAACAAAAAGTAGAAGCTTTATACCACCAAATTGAGAAGAAATCGACCACAGTGTGGTTGGCTAGTTTCTGCGCGTAGTAGGTGGGTGGAGGTTGGCGTAGCAGGTGGGCGGTGGTTGGAATTCCGGCGAGGGAATTCCGACGGTGGTGTGGGCGGAGTGAGATGAGGGAGTACTTTTAGTGAGAGAGAGGGAATATTGAGAGAGCGATTGAGAGAAAGGAGAGAGTGAGTGATAAGAGGAGGCACTGGAGAAAACATTTTGTTTAGGTTTTTAATCACTATTCTCGACGGCAATCCGTCGAGGTTAGTTTCGTCGACTTTACGATACTTTCGACGAACTATTTCGTTGAGGATAATACATATTTTGTTGAGTTTATACTCGTGCTGGCAGGAAAGCTTGGCGCCAAGGAGGAGGGCTTAATGCCGACGGATATCTGTCGAGAATACATTACAGTCGACTAACTTAATATCGACGGTCAGTCTTATATTAATGTCGACTGAATGTGTTCAGTCGATATTACTTCCGTCGAAAATAACGCTTTTTCTTGTAGTGAGTATCTCGGGGTTAATCAATTGTTAATCTGTGATATTTATATAAATAATGAATATATAAAGTACTTATATAAATATTTTTGATAAATCATTAAGAAATTCAAAGATTGTCCGGATAGTTCTCTATTAGAAGTATCTCAAGGTCGTTTTGACGATCATAGTGTAATCTACTCTACGATATTTATATAAATAATAAATATATGAAATACTTATTTAAATATTTTCGATAGACCTCCTTGGAATTTAAAAAATGTCTAGATAGTTCTCTATTAAAAGTATCTCGGGGTTGTTTTGATGATCAAGTATGTGTCTACTTTATGATATTTATATAAATAATAAATAGATGAAATGTAGATATATATAATTGTGTAGAACAATATATATTCTTATATCTATAATAATAAACAAGTGAGAGATACTTTAATAAAGTAATTTTAAACAACTTATCTCAAATACTTGTGACATTTTTCTCTTCTTCAAGTAATCAAATTTTTGACGTAGAAGAGAGAGAAAGTTTTTAGAGAGAGAAAATATGTAGGGAAGGAGTAAGCTTTTTTTTGATAGTGAATTGGTGAGTTTGAAATTAAGAAAAACTTCTTATTTATAGAATTTTCAAGCTTGAGGCAAAATGGTCTTTTTGAAAAATCAAAGGCTGAAATTCATTTTGATTAAAATGTAGGATTCAAATGAATTTTATTGGATTTGAGCGCATGAATTGCCAAATCAGCAAACCTTCCCAATTTTGCAAGTTAAGGACCTTTGAAATTTCAATAAGTCTTAGCAGATCGGAATATTGGACATTTTTAAATTATTTTTTTTACTTGTAACTCCCAAAAAATATATAGTATTTATTCGAACATGAATTTTTACAAAGTATAGTGTTTTAGGTGTAATTTAGATACATATACAAAGCGAGTTATGCGATCATGATAACCCCTTTTTTTTGTATATGTATTCAAACTACACCTAAAACACTACTACTATAATTTATAAAAATTCTAGTTGGGACGCAAAAAAAAGAGTCTAATATTCATGTCCATGTAGAAGGACTCTTGAAATTTTGACCATCTTGCTATCATTAAATGCTCAATTGAGCACATGTTTATTCCAAGTTTTAAAATTTCAAATTTCCCAGCACATGGTCGGATTTCATAGGCATTGTCCCAAATATGAGTGTTACTTTCCTTTTATTAACTTAAATGCAAGCCTTTATTTAACCGAATACACACGTGCCCAAAACCAATTTTATCAATTTAAGCACAAATGCATATACATACACATAACCAAAAATCATGCATGCTTGCAAACAATTTTGGTTTAAAAATCATTTTGTCCCTTTTGTGAAAATAATTTTCAAAGTTTGAATATTAATATTTTTGAAAAAATAGGAATATTCCTTGCTTTGAAGAAATGTTATTTTGTGAAATAATATTTATAACACTTAATATTAAATTATCAAGATTACGTAAATATTAGTTTAATTTAGAAAAATATTTTTGGTCAAAGTAAATAAGACACAAATAAAACCTATAGAGAGGATTCTAATTAAATTATCCATTTTCCCAATTATTGTTATCATCAAAATAAATACCTATCAAATTATCTATAATATCCTTAAATTCTCATTTATTGCTATACTTGTCTCATACTCTCTCTCTCATCTGTAATATTTTCTCATGAGTGATAATTTTAAAAAAATTGTAATTAGTTCTCTTAAATTATATAAAACATCAAATAATTTAAGAAAAATAAAATCATTAAAAACGTCATAATAATATATAATGGGATATGCAATTAAATGTTTTAAAATTCTTGATGGTTATTTTTACAAGTAGTAATAGTAATAGTAATAATAATTTTCAATTGATAAACATCCCAATTGGGAAATATTGTTATTGTATTTGTTGGGATAATATTGACTTTATATATTAAACTTAGCTAATTAATTGGACTCTAATTAAGTCTACCTATCTATTCATCTATGATAGTTGTCTTCATTTCAACACCGACTGCCATATCCTTTTATGTAAGGTTTAAAGGATCAATTCTTTTGAAGAGTATATCGTATGTGCTAACTTATACTTCCTCCCTTCCTAAAAAAATTGTCTTTTTAGAAAAAGAAAATTGTTTTAATTAATTTATTTGTCATTTATAACTTTCTAAGAAAATAAATTATTTATTTTCCTATATCACCCCTACATTCTCTTATTGTCCCAAAAAACTCTCTCTCATGTATTAATAGTTTTCAACTTCCCATAAAAGGGTAGTAATAGAATTTCAAACAAATTTTAATTGTTAAATGATAGTATTAAATGACTTTCTTAATTTTTGTGCAACCCTTAAACGACAATCTTTTAGGAATAAGGGTAGTATATTCTAAACTTAGACAGTAATTAACACCTGAATATTATAGTCAAACTTATAATTCGTTATTTTAATATTATAAAATTTGAACGAAAGATAAAAAGAAATTAAAAAAAAAAACTTAATTAATGACTGAGTTTTGAATTATAAGATCAATATTAATTTTTAAAAGTCATTTTGAAATTTAAAATTGACATGATTTATTTAAGTTTTTAAAACAACAAATTTTTATAATTTGTAGTACTTTTTTAAGTAGTTTATAATATTTATAATTTTATTGGCATAAATTAATTAAATTTATATTAATTTTGAGTTTGAAAATATTCAAACTTAATTTTTCAAAAGTTAATATTAGTATTATAATTTGAAATGAAGGAAGTATTATGTTAAAAGTTTGACTTTTATGGACTTTGAAGTATTGTAAGAAGTTGTTATTTTGTTCATTAATGTGAGGCTTAATATTATTTGAATATTCTCAAATAGTTTTAGTGAGGATTTTGTGAGATTCTTAATTGATGTTAGCTATAAAAATATAGGGCCATATTAAACACGAGTAAAGTTGAAATAAGGGTATAACTCTTAGGCTGAATTACACTTTTTACCTTTCAAGTTATCATTTATTTTTAAAGTGTCTATAAAATATATTTTTTGTCAATTGAATCCTTAAAGTGGCATTTTGTGTCGATTCTATTTCTTTTACTCGATTTGACCCCAACCCGACCCATTTTGACCCAACCTTAAATTTTAAAATAAATTAAATATTTTAAAATAAAATTATTGAACGATTTTTTTTCATTCTATAGGAATTAGTCATCTCATTCACACTTTCATTACTTCAATCCAAACGTAGCATTAAGATGTCACAATTTTACATCGAATGAATAATGAAAGAGTGAACGACTAATATCTATGAATAAGCTCAAGACTTAACTACTTAAACTCTTGGGTTTGATTGGATTCCAAACACACTTGTGTGACACCCCCAAAATAGGTCTACACAATCCATTCTGAGTCGCCAAATACATGATACAAAATTGAAATATAAACTTCCAATATACAATTATTAACTATCATGTAAAATACGATAAAACATAAGCTGTGAGTTTCAATACAAATATTGTCTCGTAGACAATATCCAAACTCAAATAAAGTCCTCATTACAATTATTGCCACACTATTTTAAAGAATAGTGATGACTACTATAGCAACCATCTTGGACCATCAATTCATTCCCCAACTAGTCCCAGCTATATTCTCATTTCCTGTAAAGAATAATGAAAGAAAAGAGTGAGCTCAACTAACCCAGTAAAGAATATTATGACTAAGATAATGTAGAATAAATTATCATTAGTACTCAATAGGGAAAAATCTTATAGAATATAATAGACAATAAATTTTAGATTAATAACAGCAACGAAAATAGCAATCCATTAGAAGAGTCAAATAGAGCATGATGTCTACTATTTTTTATGATTTAAAAGTTCATCATCAATATTTTATCCATATAACACCAATCAATAATTATTTCTAATCAACTAATTATCTATGCATTACGGGCCAAAGATAATCTTTTGTATCAATAGTGGTCATGATCATGCCAAACATCTGTCCATCTATGCACTACGGGTCAAAGATGACTTTCATCACAAACCTTTATTTGTAACATTAAAGTTCATGATCATACCAATACATAATTCCTAGTCATAATCATACCAATCAACAGTCCATCTTTGCTCTACGGGCCAAAGATGACTTTTAGCACAATATAAGCATGAAGATGATGACAATGATATAAAGAATGAATCAAGTGAGACCAATGATAAATATTAAAAATTTATTAATTTAATTTATCCAGAGTTCAAAAATTTCCAAATTGTCAACATGATAATTAATTGTGGAGTAAAATTCAAGAATGATATTCATATATCAAAAATAATTTGGACAGAAAAAACCAATTTTGTCGTGAATAGTACCCCGAGTGAATAGTTCCTCGAATAAAAATATTAAAATTTAATAAGAAAGTTCAGATCAATATTCCAATGAAATGATATTAGATGAAGCGCAAACTATTAAGGATATTCTACTAATTTCAGGGATTTTCACCATTTAACAATAAGGTTATGGAAACAAACAATAAATTTGTACCATAAATGGAGAAAAATATAAAAGAAAATGATATCCCTTGACGAGTACAAAAGAAATTATATCCCATACGAGTATGAAAGAATATATGAAACCGCTAATAGATTTTCACCCGTCATGCGGTAATCCGCGTAGACAGATCATTTCCACAACTTAATAAAGAATGGATACGAAGGGTTATACACCAGGCATGCAGTAATCCGCGTAGACAAGTTATTTCCACTGATTAATAAGGACTAGAATGACAACCCTTATGAGTATGAAGAAAATAACATCATTTACCTTTGTAGGAGACTAAATTTGACTGGTATAAAGGAGATTATCTTGAGAAAATCTTGCACTATTAGCTACACTCAAAGTATTCTTATACTAGTAAGAAATACACACAATATTATAGAAGAAGAATTCTCTGATTCTGGTGTGATTTTTATTTCTTAACTAAGCATCCTATTTTTAGGAGAATGACATGACACTATTAAATCACGGATGAACAGTCGAATTTCAGACGAATTCACGGGCAAAAATCTATTTTTTACTATTCATCACTATGCAATAAAATATTTTAATAAAATAAAAACTTTATATTTATAATAATAAATTATTATTATATTCTAATAAAACAAATAACTTTATATATTATAAAAAATTTTTGTTTTATATAAAATTTTTTCTGTTTTATTACTATTATAATAATAATAAAATAAAACTGAGATAACTTTCTACCGACGGTTTGACAAATTGGCACATGGGGGTCCATGGAATAATAAGTCAAACTTACAACAAACGCCTCATGAAAAACCCCTCTATTTATATCAAAAGTGAATAAATATCTACCATAAATCACTTATCTTCAATCAACACATTTTTAATCTTCAACAATTATTCATCGTTAATATTATAAATCACAATACTGACAAACAGATCGTTCCCGGGAAAGAGGGGGCTTTCCGATAAGGATTTCTCCTTATTGGCGCGCAATTAAATAACATAACCTCTTTTCTCTACAAAACTTTCTAGACATTGTCAATAATGCAAATAATAATATAAATAATTGTTTCATGTCAATTATTGATTTAATAATATAAAATATTGTGCAGATGATACTATGACAATAATTGAATCAATAATATGAGATACTATGCCGTAACTACTGTGACAATTATTGAATGAAATCGAGTGACTTCTTACATAAGCATCAATAATCAGAGATACTGTGCAATACCCTATGCTACTGTGCAATACCGCGTACCACTGTAGAACAACGTGTATTATTGTACTTTTATCACCGGGTATTTCAACAGTTTAATGATAAACACTACAAGAAAAAGGCCTATCTGCGATCGCTTTATCGGTGATCGCATGCGGATGAGATCCTTATCAATGACCGATCATGCGGTCATTAATAAAGCGTCGATAAAATACTGGTCGTTGGAATGCACATCAACGACCACTATTAATGATCGACGATTCGCTTATCGATAGTAGCGGTTGAATTGAATTCGCCGCTAAGTCGAGTCGACATGGTTCAGTGGAAAAGTCCGACGTGGGCCACGTGTCGGCCGATTACTTATCGCGACCTTGACGCCGTCATTTCGGCGATACCCTCAAATGATTTCCAGTCGCTAATTCTTATCAGCGACATCATGCGGTCGCTGATATTAAAAAAAACTAAAAACCAACTTTTTCCTGTTTTGTAGAATTTCCAAAAAACTGTACCTGTTTTGTACCTGTTTTATCCCAACACACATACACAACAATATCAACAATATGCACAACAATATAAACATCCATCGTCCATATATATACCGACACATACACCAAACTAGTATATAAACTATATAAACCTTTAAAAACCAATATGAATTGAATAAATAACCACAAATCTAATGTTTAAGTAACAAACATACATCCAAAGAATGAATATAAAAGTACAAGCTTATCAAATAACTACAAAACAACACTAAATCGGTCGTCAAGCATCATTGTCTTGAGTAGCTTCTCCTTGATCACCCTGTAATTAACAAAATAATAAAACAAGTTACAAATATAATAACTATGTTGATACTGGTATATATTACGACAATATACAACAAATTGATTACCTCGTCGCCATCCCCATGTTGTGTTGCTGCTGCCGCCACTGCATCAGCTAACTCATCAGGACTCAGAGCCGCCAGATGCTCGCCCAGTATCTTAAGAAGATCGCGATCTCGACATATAGCTCTCACGATCACATGAAAGTATGAGCAATTTGGATGACTTGATGGTATGGAGAATGGGTAGCAGAGCTGCTTGAGCCACTGAAGGATGGGCGTCGTCGTTGTCCTTGACCTTTAATGTAGTTCTTCTTCACAACAAATGCCCTATCCCACAACTCTTGATCAATTGGCGGACGTGGGGTGCCTTCAGGATAGCGCTTATTCAATAAACGCTTATAAGTATCCTGTCATCATATTAACAATGAAATAGTTAAAAATAAATTCTGTAAGCATTGATAAACAAGATCAAGTTGTTAAAACTTATTACCACTATCTGGATAACATCAGGCAGACCATCACGGGTGGCCACGTACACATCCAGCCAATAGATAGGCTGACCTTGAGACTGAGACTCCTATACAAAAAATATTCCAATATTACTAATTAGTAAAAATGTGATATATATTCTACAATTCATGATTGTAAACATATTAAAACTTGTAAATCGCACTCTCGGCAATGATATCTTGCAATTGTGTGAATCGCCGCCATTGTATGTTATTCTTTTAGCCTTTTCACCATCGGGCACACCCGAGGGATCATTAGTGGCGGCGGTCTTTTGTCTTTTCACCCGACTCTCAATTTCTCCATTGGGCACACATCTCAAATTTATATGGACTGGTGCACCACACTGGGCTATGCTCGTGCATGTAATCCTCTCCCTGGCCTGGATGGTCGAGCGATGCATTGTGAAGGGCTTTTTGTCGTTCTTTGTTCAAATTATCTTTGGTGCGGACAACTCACTTCTGCCAGAATAATGTTTGTATCACTGAGGCCTGCATGTCCTCCCATCTATATCTTTTTTGCAAATAAAACAACAATTATAATATTAAAACGGTACTTTTAACATATAATCCAACACTATTAAATAATTATCCTTAGAATATTATATTATCTGTCATAATTAAAAAAAACATACTTGAAATTCAGCCCAAACTGCATCCTTGTGGGCGATAGGTGTGCTCGACCACGTAATCACATGTGAAGCCAATTTGCAAACCACAATTTGTGATATGCACTTGACGATCTTATTATCTGAAAAATCACTATAATATACAACAATTTACATCAACGATAAATAGATATATTAAAGCAATTTACATCTAAGTTCTATATATCTTGTATAAATAGAATCTAAAATGCTTATATATAAATGATAATCTGGACGACGACGTCTTTATTCGGAGGAGGGCGAATCCAGAATAAGAATCCGATCATCCGGATTAGTAGGGCCTTGGGCACATGATTAGGCCCCCTACCCAATGGCTTTTTCTTGCTACTGCTTGTAAGCCATCTATATATTACAAATTTCAAGATGTTATTATGAGTTATATTTGATTTCATGTATATATGAATATAAAATGACAATAATGACAGGAAATTGCATTTAAATAGTAAAGTACATAAACATGACAGTGATATAAAGATGTTGGTATGAGTTATATTTTCAAGCCTGCCCATCTGCGGGATGATTTAGTTCTCCATATTTAGCAGGAGATTTCGCATGCCAACTCATATGTTCAGCTGTTCTTGAAGACATGTACATTAATTTTTAGCCGATGTGTTATTGGAAAATACCTTAGGCGGCTACATTGCAAAGTGTGTGATCAAATTACTAAACCAAAGCTCTTTTCATGGAATGAAGTCCTCTCAGCCTACTAAAATGAAAGAAGTCTGCAATCGCATGCAAAGAAGAGACGGGATCTCTTAGAATTTAGTTATTTCACGGTATATTTTTTTGTTTATGTAATTCTTTGTGTTGGTTGTGATACTTCTTGGACAAACAAGTTATTTAGTAATGCGTAGCCACATATGACCCAAATGACATACTTGTAATATACTTCATTTATTAGTCCAAAATTGACCAAAATGAGATAGTTTTACTCTACTAATTTTACCATTAAGAAGAGTTCTAGTTAATGTGTAGCCCCAAACACATGAACCAAAGCAAAAACCAATAGCTAATAACACACATTTAAGCTTAAATATGGTTCATTACTCAAAACGAAAATATGACGATTAATTGAGGAGATTAGTTGAGCAATTATTTCTTAAAGAATCTCTAAAGTATATTAACAAAGGTTATTTCTCAGAGAATGTGTATACATATACATATGCATATCTATGTATGTATCACTAGAGATGTATTATTGTCATTCTTTCGTGTTTATATATCCAACTGTAGTTGAATTTGATGCCATTAATGGTAATGAATAAGAGGGGTTTCTCAATTTACTCCAATTTCATTTCATGATATATAATTACATTACCCATAAAGGTGAAAAGCTCTCTTGTTTTACATCAATTGAAAACCTAGAAGGATTCTAAGCTAATTTATTTGGTTTTTGCAACATCTAGTATAAATTTACTAATAGTTTTTCAAAATTACATAACAACTAACTAAACATGCCCACACCAAATCAAACAATGAAGAACAATATCCAAGTACTAAAAAATTAAACTTGCACTCACAGATGTGTACTTTTAGTTGTGAAAAAAAAGGATTCTAAAAAGAATATAAAAACAAAGACAAATGGAATTATTACCTAATGCAATATAACTGTGAAAGCGGTGGTGATGATGGCGTGCGTGTACTACCGTGGTGGTGGTGATGGTGGCGGCGGCAGTTCCCCTCTTCTCTTCTTCCCCTTCTCCCTCTTCTCCCTTTTCTTTCTCCCTCTTTTTTTTTTCTCTTCTAGTTCAAATCATTTGTCGGCGAGGTGTGCGATAGATTAATAGAATCGTGATCGTCAATAGCTTGTTGCATGCGATTCTTTGAATATTTAATGATGTGGAAATATCGTGACCGTGATCATTTGATGAGAGGTCATGAAAAAAATAGAGCGCCAACATTTCTAGCCAATTTTTAGGCGGTAACATTGAAATAGCGACCACTTAGCGATCACATTCGGTCGCTAAAAAAACCCAGCGACTACTTTCAATGGCGGTCGCTAATAATAGTATCTGCGACCGTGGTTGCGGTCGCTAATATTGTTGGTCGCTGTTAGAGCATTTTCTTGTAGTGAAAAGTCTTACTGTTATTTTATGAAAATGTTATTTTTATCGTTTTCTATATCCGACAGTTATTCCGTTGTGGGGTCCACCAATGATTGTGCCGTCGTACGAATATTCCCCGACTAAACAAATATTTTATGACAACTTGTTTATTTTATAAAATTTACACATATCACCCATAACTATAACATTATATCAAATCAACACCTTATTATTCAAAATAATATTTAGAAAAAATTAAATCTTTATTCATAAAAGTTAGAGTCTTACAACTTGTGTGTCTTGTGCGGGCACGTGACGCACGAACTCCCAGATTTTTTCAACAATAACCTCAAAAGTATTTTAAAATAATTTGGGTATTTTTTTATTTTTTATTTTGGATGGAGGTGAACTTTAAACCACTCTTTCTATAGGGAATAAATAATATCCAACATCTTTATTCCATCTTGTTGTTAGTCCAAACATGACCTTTATTCTTCTCCCACTAGTGGTCTCAAAAAGGACATGTCTAGTTGCAATGAATATCCCAATTAGAGATTATTTCAATCAAATTGCTCTAGGGTACATTGTATCTGGTGTTTTATTTTTGGGGCTCGGTACCCATCACGTGGACTATAATTAGTGTTTGGTCAATAAAGTTTCATGATTCAGTGTCATCTTTGGGTTTACCCAATCCGATTTTATTCTGCGAACAAAATCGTAGTTTCACAAACATACGGATGGTATTTTGGTCAATTTAGTCAACACTCTTCTTTTCCAGTCCGTTAACTCCTCTACGGCTATACTATTAATACTCACCCCCCAGAATTTTGTTGAACTATTTCTCTCTCCTCCCAGTTTTGGTTTTGTCAGGGCAAAGTTTAGTGAGAGAAAAATCACTCTGTAATCATGTTGGTCTACCAGGATCTTCTCACTGGTAAGTGGTAACACAACTTCTCTTTAATTATGAATCATACACCCATTGTAAAAAAGACGATGTATGATAAATGATCTTAGTTCTTTCTAATATAACTTATATGATCGTCAACTTTTAATAATCTAACCGTACAGATAAAATATGTAAAATTTCGTTTGATTTGATGTTATGTATCAATAATTTTATAATAATAGAAGTTATTAAAATATGAGCCGTCGAAATATATACTTATATAAGAAATTTTATATAATCTCATATTTTTGCATGCTCATTACATTTAAATTATTAAGTTGACGATCAGATCAAATGATGTTGTATTGGAAGTGACCTAAAATAACGTATCTTACGCGGATTAAGATTGATCTAAGATATCTTTTACTATATATATATATATATATATATATATAACTATGTCGTCGGTTTTATATAGTATATAAAGCCGAATACATATCTATGACGACAGTTAGAACCGTCACTATAGTTCAAAAAATCGTCGGTTCACTTTTAATTCGTTGTTTAAGGTTCGCTGCAGAAAAGAACTATATATATATATGTGTGTGTGTGTCTAAATGTGTATATATTAGTTATACTTTGTTTCTGGTTTAACTTTCTGTTTTTGTGCTTATGATTGAGTTGGTTTTATTTTTGTTGTTGGGTATTCTTCTTCAAGATTTTGTTTGTTCCAAAGTTCTAATGGTATTTAATGTTTGTCCTTTTTTCTTTTCTTTTTTTATTTTGATTTGAATTTTTTTTGGGACAAGTTAAAAGTTTATGTATTTGATCCATCCAATTCTAAAAAAATTAAGAAAACTGATATTTTCACACGTATTTTTTTATTTATTATTATTACGCATATCGCATGGTCATATCTCACATAACAATAAAGTTTCATATCAGAGGGAAACATCAAACTAGTGGAAATAGTGCTCCACAAAAATTAATACCTATTGGTTTCCAAATTGTAAATAGGAGCTTAAGTACTGTTTAACATTTACCATAAATAAATATATGGTAAATTGTAGGACATGGTACGGTATAAAGTTAATTTCATGATAAGTTAATCTTGTGACCAATACGTACAATTTTGAAACGTAAAGAGAGATCACCTACCGCCTGCGTGTCAACACTATATTAGTCAATTGACCAAAGTTAAATTGATGCTAACCACTCCCTTCAATAACTATACACTTACTAATTTTCATTTAATTAATATACAACTGAGTAAGACAATATTTGTTCAACAGATATGATATCAATTTAACTATTGATCATTTTTTTGGGTCCTCATAGTCTTGTTCAAGCATTAGCACCCCTTAAAATGACTAGGGATTTGGCATTATAAGGAGAGATTCCATCATATTGTAGTTGTTTTTGATTGCTTGGAGTGCTTTTGTTTTGCAAGACATTGCTTGGATAACTAATTATGAACCTATAATATGTCTATCACTAATCTTGGAGGACTACTATTCAAACCTTTATTGTCTATTGTTTGCCAGTGCTCCTAAAATGATTTTGATTATGGAATTATAGGGGATGAGCTTCTTTCGGATTCATTCCCTTACAAGGAAATCGAGAATGGGATGTTGTGGGAAGTAGAGGGAAAGGTAGTCGCTTCTTTTGTTTCTCTGCTTTTGAATTTCTCTCTTTCTTTCTTTTTTCTTTATTTCTTTTTTTCTTTTTTTTCTTCATTCTTTTTTAATAATGTGATGGTGCCGGTGCTCATAGGCATTAATATTGTGATGAAGCAGTCTGACATGGTTTGTTATTTGACATATCTTAGTGGGTTGTTCAAGGAGCAGTCGATGTAGACATTGGGGCAAACCCTTCTGCTGAAGGTGCAGAGGACGACGAAGGCGTGGATGACCAAGCTGTCAAGGTTGTGGATATTCTTGATACTTTTAGGCTTCAGGTAAGTCCAGTTCTTTCTTTTATTTTTCCCTCTCTTTTTCCCCCTTTTAAAAACCAGCCATATATGATCTCATTGCAGGAGCAACCGGCTTTCGACAAGAAGCAATTTGTTGCATACATGAAGAAGTATATTAAGTTGCTGACGCCCAAGCTAGAACCAGAGCAGCAAGAGTTATTTAAGAAGCACATTCAGGACGCAACTAAATTCCTTGTTTCGAAGCTCAGTGACCTCCAATTGTATGTCAAATATATATTAATTGTTGAACCATAGTGTAGCTAAAAATCTCAACCCTCTTTATTGCTGCTACATTAATATTAATTTTATCTCTGCAGTTTTGTGGGCGAGAGCATGCATGATGATAGCACACTGGTTCTTGCATATTACAAGGAAGGTGCTACTGATCCAACTTTCCTTTACTTTGCCTATGGGCTCAAGGAGGTCAAGTGTTGAGGAAGGAATATGTAGACTGTCCAGCCACTCCAAAATGGAGATGCTTGCTGCAGTTGAGTTACCAAGTTATGCTCTTTTTGTATAATGACAATGTATCCGAGTGTCTCTGTTTTAATAGCTAGTATTGTTATAATTACTTGCTTATATATATATATATATATATATATATGGCTTAAATATGATTTACTACCCTAAACTATAAGCCATATTCCACTTCGGTGATCAACCTTTCAATTTTGTCAATTAGGTGATTGAACTATCAATTTTTTTCGATTTCATTTAATTAGGTACTTACGTCGAGGAAATTCTTTGACGTGGCATCCTAATAAATGACGAGAATGCTTATGTGTAAAAACATTATATATTTTTAATGAGATCAAAGGACAAAAGATAAAATAACAAATAAAACAACTAAAAATTACACAAATAATATAAATTAGTTGTATAATTATTTATTTATAGTTATATAAATAATATAAATTATTATATAAATAATATAATAATTATTTTTATTAAAAATAATTATTTTTATTAAAAAAAATTACGTTTTTTAATTTTTTTATAAAAAAATTGTGTTTAATATTAATGATAATAAAAATAAAAATATTAATGATAATAAAAATAAAAATAAAAGTGTAGTTTTTTAATAAAAAAATAATAATTATTTTATAAAAAAAAAACCAATAACTCAGTTTTTTAAAAAATAAAGCAAGCTGCGTTTTTATTTTTATTATTTTTATAATTATTTTATTATTTTTAATAATTATTTTTATTAAAAAAAAAAAACCAACTGCGTTTTTTTTATTAAAAAAACAACATTTTTTTATTATTACAAAAAAAAAGCATTTTTTATTACAAAAAAACTATATTTTATTTTTATTTTTATTATCATTAATATTTTTATTTTTATTATCACTAATATTAAACACAATTTTTTTAATAAAAAAAATTAATAAAACGCAGCTTTTTTTAATAAAAATAATTATTATATTATATATATAATAATTTATATAACTATAAATAAATAATTATACAACTAATTTATATTATTTGTGTAATTTTTAGTTATTTTATTTGTTATTTGACCTTTTTGTCCTTTGATCTCATTAAAATATATAATATTTTTACACATAAGCAGACTTCATTTTATTAGGATGCCAGCGTCAACAATTTACGACGTGGCAGCCCAAATGAATGAAATCGAAAAAATTGATAGATTCAATCACCTAATTGACAAAATTGAAAGGTGGATCACCGAAGTGGAATATGGCCTATAGTTTAGGGTAATAAATCATATTTAAGCCTATATATATAGGTAAATATAGAAGTACACAGCTGTGTAAATTTTAAAGTTATATAGTCTACGATAGTAGAGTGAATTCACTCTACGATATGTCAATCTACGATCGCAGAGCAGTCACTCTGCTACCAACGAACGTAGAGTGAATCCTTAAATCATGGGTGACTACTCTACGATAGTTCACTCTTTTATCATAAATTGTGTAACTTTAAAATTTACACAGCTGTGCACCTCTATATTCCCCATATATTGTTAGTATTTGAGCATAAATAAATGTGGATGTCATTAATTATTTTTAATGATTCAATATATTAATGTGTTCTACTCCATAAGTAGATTAAATTAAGTATTTGGAAGCTCAAATCCATGGAGTAATGAATGAGATATTTGTTGGAATATTAGCAGAATTAACATGACGAATAATACAGTAAATTGGAATAACTTAGCTGTATTATTCGTCTTGTTAATTCTGCTAATATTTCAACATTCTAAAAAGTGATTTCCGGTTTATTAACAAGATGAAAATTGCCTTAGACCTTTCTAAAATTGAACGTTTTGATGGTATGAAATTTAAGAGATGGTCTGAAGATATACTATTTTATTTAGAAATCATGAATATAGAATATGTGTTATATATGGATGCTCCTGATGTTACTACTATTAATGATGTTACTCATGTTGCTATTGAAATTGTTGAAAAATCGGATTCTGATCAGTCTAAGAAAGGGGATTATGTTAAGGATAATCGTACATGTCGTAGATATTTGTTGCACTATTTGTCTAATTCGCTGTTTGAGATTTATTATCGTATGTATGAAAGTCTTTAAGAAGATTTGGGAAGCTTTAAAATCTAAATATCTTTGTTGAAAATTCTGGTCTTAAGAAATATGTTGCGGGGAAATTTCTAGACTTTAAGACGCAAGATGAAAAATCAGTTATAGATCAAGTTCATACATACCAAACAATTGTGGGGGAAGGAATGAAAATATGTGAGAATTTTCAAGTTGTTGTACTTATCGAAAAATTACCACCCTCGTGGAAAGATTATAAGATGAATATTAAACATGAAACTAAAGATTTCACTATGCAGGAATTAGTGGCACACATCCATATTGAAGAACAAAATAGGGCTATAGAAAGGGGAGACGTAGTTCCAACTCATACAGTCAAAGCTAATCTTGTAGAACAAAAGCCACAATGGAAGAGCCAAAATCATCAGTCCAAAAACTACAAAGGAAAAAATTCTAAATCAATGGGAAGAAAGGATAATAGGTTCAAGAATCCCAATCAAATTCAGAAACCTTTCACTAAAGGTCCTTGCTTCGTATGTGGCAAACCTGGCCATATTACTATGAAATGTCATTTTCGCAAGGAGCAAGATAACAAAAATAATAACTCTCAGCCTAAGCCCCAAGCGAACTTAGTTGAATCCGATGATATTATTGTTGCTGTTGTCTCGAAAGTAAACCTTGTTGACAACTTCACGGAATGGGTAGTAGATACAGGGGCCACTAGACACATTTGCGCGAATAGAGACATAATTCTCAACTACGAAAATGTGACTAATGGAGAAAAGGTTTTTATGGGGGATTCTCGAGCCACCAATGTTACGGGAAAAGGAAAAGTCTTACTAAGATTAACTTTTGGGAAAACAATTGCCCTACAAGATGTACTTTATGTGCCCGATATTCATAGGAATCTTGTGTCCAGGTCTTTGTTGAACAAAGCTGGCATTAAACTTGTGTTTGAGTCTGATAAACTTGTACTTACTCGTAATGGAGAATTTGTTGGGAAAGGTTTTGTAATGGGGGTTTATTTGCACTTGATGCTTCTGTTGAACTGAATAATAAGAATGCTTCTTTTGCTTATATTGTTGAATCTTTGGATATGTGGCATGCTAGATTAGGACATGCGAATGTGGCTTCTATTAAAAAATTGAAACAACTTGAACTTATACCTAATCTTGCAAATACCGAGTTTAATAAATGTGAAATTTGTGTAAAAGCAAAACATGCTAAGAAATCTTTTAAAAGTGTTGAAAGACAAATTGAACTACTTGAGTTAATTCACAGTGATCTAGCTGATTTTAAAAATACAACAAGTAGAGGTGGTAAAAAATATTATATTTCCTTTGTAGATGATATGTCTAGATATACTCGTATTTATCTTCTTTCTTCTAAAGATGAAGCAGAAGAAATGTTTATTAAATATAAAGCGGAAGTTGAAAATCAGTTAGAAAGAAAAATTAAAAGACTTAGATCTGATCGTGGAGGTGAATATGATTCGGGAAGTCTTAAAAAATTTTGTGAACTAAATGGAATTATACATGAAACTTCTCCTCCTTATTCTCCACAGTCTAATGGAGTCGCAGAAAGAAAAAAATAGAACACTTAAAGATATGGTGAATGCTATGTTAATTAATTCTGGTTTACCTTCTAATATGTGGGGAGAAGCTTGCCTTTCTTCAAATCATATTTTAAATAGAGTTCCACATAAAAACATAGACTCTACACCATATCATTTATGGAAGAAACATGCACCTAATTTGGGATATCTTAAAGTGTGGGGGCGTCTAGCTAAAGTAGTTATACCATAATTTATAAGGAATAAAATTGGACCTAAAACAATGGATTGCATTTTTATTGGATATGCTTCTAATAGTGCCGCTTATAGATTTTTGGTAATTAAAGATGCAACTAATAATTATCAAAATAATTCAATTTTTGAAATAAAAGATGTAGAATTTTTTGAAAATATATTTCCAATGAAAATAAGAGATGAGAGCAATCCTTCTTCTAGTGAACATTTTAAAAGGAAAGATAAAGAACATGTACCTGCATCTACTAGAAGTAAAAGGCAACGTTTGAGAAAACTTTTGGTCCAGATTTTATAACTGCTTTCATAACTGAAGATGACCCTAAAACTTATGAAGAAGCAATGAAATCAATTGATGTAAATTTTTGGAAAGATGCTATTAATAGTGAACTAGATTCTATTATGTCTAACCATACATGGGAACTAGTTAATTTGCCTAGAGGATATAAACCTATTGGATGTAAATGGGTGTTTAAAAAGAAGTTAAAAGATGATGGGTCTATTGATAAATTTAAGGCAAGACTTGTAGCAAAAGGGTTTACTCAAAAGGAATATTTTGATTGTTTTGATACTTACTCACCAGTAACTAAATTAGCAACTATAAGAATTTTAATTGCTTTGGCTTCTATTCATAAATTGATAATCCACCAAATGGACGTTAAAACTACCTTTTTGAATGGAGAGTTAAATGAAGAAATGTATATGTGTCAACCTGAAGGGTTTGTTGTTCCAGGTGAAGAACAAAAAGTGTGTAGACTTATAAATCTTTGTATGGTTTGAAAAAAGTACCAAAACAATGGAATGACAAATTTAATAAAACTCTCTTGTCTAATGATTTTGTGGCAAATGAATCTGATAGTTGTGTCTATAGTAGATTCTATAAAAATTGTGGTGTGATTATTTGTTTATATGTGGATGACTTACTAATATTTGGTACTGATGAGAAAGTTGTGAAAACTTCTAAAGACTTTTTATCTTCTAAATTTGACATGAAAGATTTAGGAGAAGCTGATTTGATTCTTGGCATGAAAATAAATAAACATGCAAATGGTTTAGTTTTATCACAGCTCCATTATGTGGAAAATATTCTTAAGAAATTTAATTTCTTTAAGGAAGAGCCATTAGGAACCCCTTATGACTCTAGTGTGCATTTAAAGAAAAATAAAGGGAATAGTATTGCACAAATTGAATATGCTAGAATTATTGGTAGTGCAATGTATTTAATGAACTGCACTCGGCCTGATATTGCATATGACATTAGTAGACTTAGCAGATACACACATAATCCTTCACAAGATCATTGAAATGCATTGTCACGACTAATGAAATATTTAAAAGGAACAGTTAATGTAGGTGTACATTTTACTGGTCATCATAGTTTTTAGAAGGATATTGTGATGCTAATTGGGTATCTGATAATGATGAAACAAACTCCACTAGTTGTTATGTGTTTACTTTAGGCGGATGAGCTGTTTCTTGAAAATCTGCTAAACAAACTTGTACCGCTAGATCTACTATGGAATCTGAATTTATTGCTTTAGAATTGGCAGGTACAGAAGCAGAGTGGATAAGGAATTTATTGGCTGATATATCATTGTGGTCTAAGCCAATTCCTTCTATTTCTCTGCATTGTGATTCTCAAGCAGCAATTGGCAGGGCAATGAACTATGTTTATAATGGAAAACAGAGACATATTCGCTTGAGGCATAATATTGTACGAGGACTGATTAGTAATTGGGTTATTTCTGTGAGACCCCAAATTTTATGAATAAAGATTTAAATTTTCTCGAAATATTTTTTTAATATTATGGAATAAATTTGATATAATGTTATAGTTGTGGATAATATTTATAAATTTTGCAAAGTACACAAGTTATTATATAATATTCGATTGGTCGGGGAATATTCGTTTTAACGGGGAATATTAAATGCGATGGTAGCAATCATTAGTGGACCCCTGGCGGAATTATTGTCGGATTGAGAAAGCGACAAAAATATTTTTATGAAAATAACGGCGGAAGTTTTACAGTTAAAAGCTGTTGAACTACTCGGTAGTAGTAAGTAAATGCGGTGTCTGGCGTGGTTGCATAGTAGCTTACACGGTATTGATTATTGATCTTACGTGAGAAGTCACTCGGTTTTGTTGAATTATTGCTATTATTGTTGCATTGTATCTCACGTTATTTGATTCAATTATTGTCGATATTTTATATATTATTAAATCAATAATTGAGATGATGAGTTATTAATATTATTATTTGCAATATTAACGATGTACAGAAGTTACGCCAAGTAGAGGTTTGGTCACCTAATTGCGTGCTTGATAGGGAGAAATCCTTATTGGAAAGCCCTCTTTCTTGGGAGCGACACAGTCGATTAATATTGTGAATTATAATAATGATGATAAATGTTGTTAAATATATTGAGGTGTCTTTTATGAAGTCACGGAAGTTTATATATATATATATATATATATTATATAAATTTTGTTTTATTAGTATTATTAATGTAATAAAATAGAAAAACTTTTTATATAAAGCAGAATACTTTTATAAAGTTATTTATTTTATTAGACTATAAATAGAATATATTATATTCTATTATGCATAGTATTTTTGCATAGTAATTTTTTTTATATAAAGCAGAATAGTTTTATAAAGTTATTTATTTTATTAGACAATAATTAGAATATATTATATTTTATTATGCATAGTGCTGCATAGTATTTGCATAGTAAAATCTTTTTATATAAAACATAATACTTTTATAAAGTTATTTGTTTTATTAGACAATAATTAGAATATATTATATTTTATTATGCATAGTGTTTGCATAGTGCTGCAGAGTGTTTGCATAGTAAAATCTTTTATATAAAGCAGAATACTTTTATAAAGTTATTTATTTTATTAGACTATAAATAAAATATATTATATTTTATTTAAAAGATTTTTGTTTTATTAGAATATTTTATTAATCTTGTATAGTAAATTAATATGGATAGTCAGTTTAAAAAGTAAACCAATCTGGATCGTTCATGAATTGAATTCTTATTAGGTCCATTCTCCAATAAATAGAAGCTCATTCCTTCATTATTTCTTACGAATTCTTTGAAACTCTAGAGAAACTATATAGAGAAAGAAGAAAAGTATACATTACTTCACCACTCCTATATCCAGTTTCTTCTAAAGTAAGGGGTATTATTTCTTTCGTATTCATGAAGAGAACTTCCGTTATTCCATTCGTTATTATTACGTTAAAATAAACTGTCTATGCGAAGTATCGCATACATGGTGAAATTCTTCTGTTATTCCATTCTTTATTATTATGTTAAAATAAACATACATCAGAAGTACCACATACATGGTAAAATTCTTTTGTTATTCCATTCTTTATTATTATGTTGGAATAACTTTCATCATGTAATACCGCATACATGGTGAAATTCTTACATTATTCCATTCTTTATTATTACATTGGAATATCACTGTTGGTGCGTATTACGCGTGACACAGTTCCATTATTTATTATTACATTGGAATAACACATGCATATGATACATGGCATGCACGGTGAAGTCTTTTGTTATTTCATTCTTTATTATTACATTTGGAATATCACATACATGTGTTTTACGCATGACTGGTTCCATTATTTATTATTCTATTGGAATAACCTATACATGCTTGATCTATTGCATGCATGGTGAATTCTTACATTATTCCATTCTTTATTATTACATTGGAATAACCTATCTATGTGGATTACCACATACATGGTGAATGACCCTTCGTATTCATTTCTTATTAAATTATGGAAATGATCATCTACGTGGATTCTGGCGTGGCGCGGCGAAAATCTATTTACGAGTTTCATATATTACGTTATACTCGGTTGGTTAAAGCTTTGACTTCTATACTCCATGAAATTAGTGGAATATCCTTGATATTTGCACTTCATCCGATATCTTTTCATGGAAATATTCTTACGAGCATTCTTGAATTTTACTCTACAAAAAAGTATCATGTTGACAATTTGGGCGTTATTGGTTCTGGATAAATTAATTCTTGAACTTGTTTTATTGAATTCTTATATCATTGTCATCATCCTCATGTTTATATTATATTGAAAGTCATCGTGATGCGCATTGTGCATAGATGGACTTGGTATGATTATGACCGAGGATTAATCGGTATAATCATGATTAGTAATGTTACAAATGATGTGGTAAAAGTCCTCGTTGGCCAATAGTGCATTGATGGGCGATTGTTAGCATGATCATGACCATTGATGAATACACGAATATCCTTGGCCCGTAGTGCATGGATAATTTGTGGTTGTGATCTTAATGAATATCCTTAGTAGTAGTGCTTGGGGATGATGTGGATTATTTATTAAAGTGAGTCTCGTGATAAAAGTGATGAAAACCTTTTAAATCATAAAAGATAGTAGATTTTATTCTCTACTTGACTCTTTTAATGAATTTCTTGTTCATTATGATTAAACTTGATGTTTGTTATATTTTATCGGTTTAACATTGTTGAAGACTAATGATAATTTATTCTACATTATCTTAGTCATCATATTTCTTACTAGGCTAGTTGAGCTCACCCTTTCTTTCTTTCTTTATTCTCTTTGAAATGAGAGCGTGGCAAGGGACTAGATCGGGGAGGCGGAGTGATGGTCAGATGATAGAATTAGTAGTCCTCACTATTCTGTTAAATAGTGTGACAATAAATGTAATGAGGACTCCATTGAGTGTGGATATTGTCTAGATGACAATATTCTTATTAAAACTCTCAATCTCTGTTTTGTCGTATTTTACACGACTGTTGTATAATTAGTTTATATTTGTATTCAGTACCTTGTATCTGGCAACCCAAGATGGGTGATGTATACCTATTTTGGGGGCGTCACAGTTGGTATCAAAGCTTAGGGATATGATCCTGGTGAGATGTGAGACAAGAACTAGGAGGGGAGAGGCAGAATTCTTCGCTAGTATGACCTACCTAAGTTTGTTTAGTATTTAATTGGTCGGTCAGAGTATAGGGATAATATGTGATATGTTAATTAACCCTTGTTTTGTGACAGTGTTTGTATTGAGATATTGTGAATAGGGCTAAGTTATTGGAGCGCGATAATGAGTCACCACAACCAAAATGTAATGACCAGCAACACGATAATAATCGTACCGGTGGCAACGGCCATCGGAACAATGATAACCATCGTGGGAGAAATTATCATGCCAAGAATGGTAACCACTTCGGTGGTAATCATGGCCAAGATAATAGAAGTGGAAATTTCAAGAAGAGGAGGTTCAATAATGATGGAAAGACAGCAGCATCAACACCCGTTTCAAAGGAAGAAGAAGGACCACCGGTCGTATGTTTCAAATGCTTGAGACGGGGAGGGACACATCCAAATCAATATCTGTGACAATCCAAAGCGTGTTTCAATTGCGAAAGAGAAGGTCACCTAGCTCAATTTTGTCATGTAGTGAAGTCAGGTCCAGCTAGGATAGTGATGCCAAAGGATGTCTCAGACAAGTCAAAGCCGGTAGTTTAAGTGAGAGCGTTTATTGAGGAACCCGAACAAGGTTATTAGGGTATGTTAATCATAAATTCTTACGAAGTCTATACCTTATTAGATACCGGTTCTACCCATTCTTTTATCTCTCTTGGTTGCGCTCAACGTTTAAATTTGACTCCTCAGAAATTAGACTTTGACTTATCTGTTGAAACTCCGTTAGGAGAAACCTTCGTTACCTCCACTGTTTATAAACTTGTTTGATTCATATCGATACCCTCACGTTACCTGTCGATCTTATCTCTTTGAAAATACTTGACCTTGATGTGATTTGAGGAATCGATTGGTTAACTACTCATCATGCTAAAATTGATTATTTTTCGTAAGGTTGTTAGCTTTTATATTCCTAACCAACTGTTATCTGAATTCAAACAACCAAACCACTAAAGTCAATCATTGTCATACCAAGCCATAAGTAAAGAGCCCCGAACCTTTCGTTGGTGACTTCCTTGTGTGGAATGCACCTAAGCCAGACTTTCCGTAGGGGACGTCGTGAATAACGGTGGCAAGTTGATAGGTATCAATGTGACGTGCTATCCAAGTTGGATGAGGGTCACAATTTTGAATGATATTTCTATCGTTAATAAATTTCTTGACGTATTCTTGAAGACTTCTTGGCCTACCCCAGAGCGTGAAATCGAATTTTGTATTGACCCCAGTACAAAACCTATTTCTTCAACCCTTAAATATTTTTTCAACCAAAACGAACGTATAATGCGCCAAAGACGTTGGCTCGAGCTGTTGAATATTACGATCGTACCATTCAATACCATCGTGGGAAAGCGAACGTGGTAGCTAACGTGTTGAGTAGAAGATCGTATGCGTTTACGAGTGCGATGTTGTTAACACAAAGACTCATTTCGTATAACTTATAAATGATGAAGATAGAGTTAAAGACTCTAGAGACCCACGTGAAGATAGCGAATATACGAGTAAAATCGACTTTAATCGATAAAGTTAAAGCCGCTCAAGATACATACTCAAAGCTGATGAATGTGAAGAAGAAGGTTCAAGAGGGCGTTATTCTAGAAGCAAGAATCGATGAAGAGAGAAAATCTCAATCCTCGATTTTATTGGCCCATTTGAAATCCTCGATTAAGTAGGAACTGTGGCTTATAGACTCGTTTTACCGCAAAATATATTGCGTGTTCATAACTGTGACACCCCCAAAATAGGTATACATCACCCATCTTGAATCGCCAAATACATGGTACAAAATTCAAATACAACTTAATTATACAACAGTCGTGTAAAATACGACAAAATATATGTTGTGAGTTTTAATACAAATATTGTCATCTAGACAATATCCACACTCAATTGAGTCCTCATTACATTTATTATCACACTATTTAATGAGAATAGTGAGGGACTACTAATGCTATTATACGGACCATCACTCCGGTTTCCCGACTAGTCCACATTACGTTCTCATTTCACAAGAGAACAATGAAAGTAAAGGGTGAGCTTAACTAGCTTTCGATAAGAAATATTATGACTAAGATAATACAAAATAAATTATCGTTAGCCTTCAACAAAGTGTTAAACCGATACAATATAACAAACATCAAGTTTAACTGCAGTGGAATATACAATCCATTAAAAGAGTCAAGTAGAGAATAAAATCTACTATCTTTTATGATTTAAAAGGTTTTTCATCACTTTTATCACTGGGACTCAGCTTAATAAATAATCCACATCATCCCTGCAATACGGCCAAGGATATTCATTAGTATCATAACCACAAATTATCCATGCACTACGGGCCAAGGATATTCGTGTGTTCATCAATGGTCATGATCATGCCAACAAATGTCCATCAATGCACTACGGGCCAATGAGGACTTTTACCACATCATTTGTAACATTACAGTCATGATTATACTGATTAATCCATGGTCATAATCATACCAAGTCCATCTATGCACTACAGGCCACAGATAACTTTCAATATAATATAAATATGAGGATGATGACAATGATATAAGAATTCAATAAAAAAAGTTTAATAATTATTTTATCCAGGAACTAATAACGTCCAAATTGTCAACATGATACTTTTTTGTAGAGTAAAATTCAAGAATGCTCAGAAGAATATTTCCATGAAAAGATACTGGATGAAGCGCAAATATGAAGGATATTCCACTAATTTCATGGCGTATAGAAGTCAAAACTTTAACCAACTGAGTATAATAAAGAATGGAATAACAAAAGAAATCACCAGGCATGCGATAGACCGCACAGATAGGTTATTCCAACAAAATAATAAATAACGGAACCAGGTCATGCGTAAATGCACAGACAAGATATTCTAAGAGAATAATAAATATGAGAACCGTGTCAAAGTAAATTGCATGAAGCGAGGATGTTCAACGAGAATAATAAATAACGGAACCATGTCATGCGTAAATGCACAGACATGATGTTCCAATAGAATAATAAAGAATGGAATAACAAAAGAATTTCACCATGTATGCGGTGCTTTGCAGATAGACAAAGTTATTCAACATAATGATAAAGAATGGAATAATGGAAGAATTTCACCAAGTATAGGGTAGACCGCAGCGTATCTGAGTTATTCCAATGAGAATAAAAAATGGAATAATGAAGTTCTCTTCATGAATACGAAAGAAATAATACCCTTTACCTTAGAACAAACTGGATATAGGAGTAGTGAAATAGCAAAAAACTTTTCTTCTTTCTCTCTATAGTTTCTCTCTCTAGAGTTTCAGTGAATTCGTAAGAAATAATGAAGGAATGAGCTTCTATTTATAGGAGAATGAAAAGGATACTATGCAATAAAATATTCTAATAAAATAAAAAGTTTTAAATAAAATATATATATTATATATTATATATATATTATCTGACTTAGAATACACCCAAGTGAATCGGGATGATTCACGTGAATTCAAATAATCTCTCTATATATATTATATACATATAGCACTTCCTTTCTCCATCCTATATATATATATATATATATATATATATATATATATATATATATATATATATATATATATATCATATAATAACAAAAAGTACCCCATCCTGTGTTAGCCAAAAAACTTTCTCACCACCTTTCATGTGATCAAGCCAATTCCCTCCCCCATCCACTTGACTAACACGTATATATATATATATATATATATATATATATATATATATATATATAATTGAGATAACTTTCCACCAACAATTTTGAAAATGGGTAAGCGGGGTCTAAATAATACATAAACTTATAATAAAATCACTTCAATATTTTTAACAACATTTATCATCATTATTATAATTCATAATATTAATCGCCGGGTCGTTCCGGAAAGAGGGCTTTCAATAAGGATTTTCTCCTATTGACGCATGATTAGGTGACCAAACCTCTCCTTGTGAATCGCTAGACATCATTAATATTGCAAATAATAATATTAATAACTTTGTCATCTCAATTATTGATTTAATAATATATAAAATATTGACAATAATTGAATCAAATAACGTGAGATCTTATGCAACAATTCATGAAGCAATAATTGAACAAAACCGAGTAACTTCTCACGTAAGCATCAATAATCAATCCGAGTGTGCTACTATGCGACCACGCGTATTCTTGGACTTTAACACCGGGTGTTTCAACAATTAACGATAAAACTTCCGCCGTTATTTTCATAAAATATTTTTGTCATTTTTTCAATCCGACAATAATTCCGTTGTGGGGTCCACCAATGATTGTGCCGTCGTACAAATATTCCCCGACCAATCGAATATTATATAACAACTTGCGTACTTTGAAAAATTTATAACTATTACCCACAACTATAACATTATCTCAAATTCATTCTATAATATTCATAAATGATAATTATAGAAAATTCATCTTTATTCATAAAAGTTGGGGTCTTACAATCTCCCCTTCTTATGAAATTTCGCCCTCGAAATTAGGGTACGTACCTGCTATGTCAAAGAGGTAAGGATACCTTGATTTCATTTCAGATTCTAACTCCCAAGTCATTTCCTCAACATCGACTTGAGGTATAACCTTGGAGCCTAGAATATGTTCCTTCTTATCCAAGATTTGAACAGGAACCTCTTCATATGTTAAATCTTCCGCTATTTCGTCCGGTTCTAACTCAATAATGTGGTTCGGGTCTTTCACATATTTACGTAACATGGATATATGAAAAATGTTATGAACACGAGACATACTTGGCGGTAAAGCGAGTCTATAGGCTATAGTCCCTACTCGATCGAGGATTAAAAATGGGCCAATGAATCGAAGATTGAGCTTTCTTCTCTTTCCAAATCTCGTAACTCCTTTCCATGGAGCAACACGTAACAACATATGATCTCCAATATCGAATTCTATGTCCTTTCGATGAAGATCAGCATAACTCTTTTGTCGGTCTTGTGAGGTTTTTATACGTTGTCGGATCATTTGAATCTTTTCCGTAGTCATACATACCAACTCCGGTCCCAACAACGTTGCTTCACCCACTTCATCCCAAAGATCTTTGGAAGCGACACTTTCTTCCATACTAACGCCTCGAATGGAGCCATGCAAATACTTGTTTGATAACTGTTGTTGTAAGAAAACTCCACCAATGGTAAGAACTTGTCCCAACTTCCCTTGAAGTCAAGGACACATAGTCTTAATAAATCTTCAAGAGTTTTAATAGTCCTCTCTGATTGTCCATCCGATGCGAGGATGATATCTTTGAACTAAATCGTAAATCCGTGCCCATAGCTTTTTGTAAACTAACCCAAAATTGTGAAGTGAATCTTGGGTCTCGATCAGAAACTATGGATACTGGCATACCATGCAATCTTACAATCTCGTTTATGTATATACTAGCAAGACGTTCAAGTGTATAAGTTTTTGGAATTGTTAAGAATTAAGCAGACTTGGTCAATCTATCAACAATGACCCAAATCGCATCTATGCCTTGAGAAACCTTGGGAAGACCGAGAACTTGAAATCCATGGTAATGTGCTCCCACTTCCATTACGGAATTTTAAGTGGTTGCAATGGACCTTTTGGCACTTGATGCTCTGCCTTGACTTATTGACAAGTTAGACACCTTGAGATAAACAACGCTATCTCTCTCTTCATATTGCTCCACCAAAATGTATGGCGAAGATCATGATACATTTTGGTACTCCCGAGATGGATTGCAAAGCGGTGTGTTATGACGCCTCCATCATGATTTTATACTTTAAATCGTGGTCGTTAGAACACAAAATGGAGTTGACTTCGAAGTATTCCTTCTTCATCGATTCTTTCTTCCGGCATAGCACCTTCTTGCACTTTCTTTCTCATACGCATCAGCTCCAGGTCTGTAACTTGAGCAGCTTTAACTTTATCGATTAAATTCGGTTATACTCATATATTCACCATCATCACGTGGGTCCCTGGAATCTTTATCTCTATCTCCATCCTTTGCAAGTCATACAAAATGGGCCTCTGCGTTGACAATATCGCACTCGTACCCGCATATGATCTTCTACTCAATGTGTCAGCTACCACGTTCGCTTTTTCAGGATGGTATTGGATGGTTTGATCATAATCTTTCAACAGTTCAAGCCAACGTCGTTGTCGCATGTCGAGTTCCTTTTGAGTGAAGAAATATTTGAGGCTTTTATGATCCGTAAAAATCTCCACTTTCTCCCCATACAAGTAATGCCTCTAAATCTTTAGTGCAAAGACGACTGCTGCCAACTCTAGATCATGAGTAGGATAATTCCTCTCATATTCTTTGAGTTGTCGTGAGGCATAGGCTATGACTTTCCCATGTTGCATGAGAACACATCCCAACCCTTTGCCCGAAGCATCTTTGTAGATGACAAATCCCTCGAGAGCAGGATGGTATTGTCGAGCAGTCTTTGAAATGAGTCTCCTCTTGAGTTCTTGAAAACTCTTCTCACATTCTTCACTCCAACCGAATTTTGTATCTTTTCGAGTCAGCTGAGTTAATGGAGTAGCGATTCGAGAAAACCCTTCTACGAATCTCCGATAATAACCAGCTAAGCCGAGAAAGCTACGTACTTTGGTCACTGATTTAGGTTGTTCCCAGCTTTGAATGACTTCAATCTTTGCCGGGTCAACCGATATTCCATGACTTGATATCACGTGCCCAAGGAATGCTACTTCCTCAAGCCAGAACTCGCATTTCTTCAACTTGGCATAAAGCTTATATTCACGAAGTTTTTGGAGTATTAGCCTTAAGTGTCGCTCGTGATCTTCACAGCTTTTGGAATAAATAAGGATGTCATCAATAAAGACGACCACAAAGTGATCCAAATATTCCTTGAATACTCGGTTCATCATATCCATGAAGGCAGCAGGAGCATTAGTCAATCCAAAAGACATGACTAGGAATTCATAATGCCGTCATCGAAGTTACGAAAGCCGTCTTTGGAATGTCATCGGTTCTAATCTTCAATTGGTGATATCCGGGAACGAAGATCAATCTTTGAAAAAAATTTAGCGCCTTGCAACCTGGTCAAACGGTCATCAATGCGAGGCAATGGATATCTATTTTGATAGTGACATGGTTCAACTCCAGATAATCAATACAAAGTCGCATACTCCCATCTTTCTTCTTCACGAATAGAACAGGAGCACCCCAAGGAGGCGTCTTAGGATGAATGAAAACCGATGTCTAAAAATTCTGCGCGATTGGGTCTTTAACTCGAAGTTTAATAGGAGCCATTCGATATGGGGCTTTGGAAATGGGTTTTTATCTGGGTTCAAGGTCGATACAAAATTCAATTTCACGCTCTAGGGTAGTAGCAGAAGTTCTTCAGGAATACGTCGGAAATTTATTAACAATAGAAATATCATTCAAAATTGGCGTATTTTTGTTTAGATCTGTGACATGAGCTAAGAAAGCTTGACATCCGTTTTTCAATAAGCGAATAGCTTTATGGCTTGAGATGAGCGGTGATTGATTTTAATGGTTTGGTTGCTTGAATTCGCATAATAGGTTGGTTAGGAATATGAAAGCTAACAACCTTACGAAATCAATCAATTTTTTCATGATGAGTAGTTAACCAATCAATCCCTAGAATTACGTCAAATGCAAGTATTTCGGGAAAGTACTTGTCGTTGAACAATTCTTGGAACTTCTCTCAAGTCATCTTCGGTCATGACGAGTTTGTATCGCTTTTCTGATTCCCACCGATAATCTTCCTCCGCACGCATGACATGAAGGTGGCAAAGGAACCTTTTGCTCCTCGGAGCATCCCAAGACATCAAATATCTTGCAGATCCGCTTTATCCACGCTCTCCGCCTTAAGTGGTTTTGGCTCTCCAAAAACTCCGGTGGTCCAGTTCCTTGAAGCGCTTAGCGGTGATCCGTCCGAGAGTTGCCAGTGTTTCCACCTGCATTTTGTATAGGAGCCGCTCTTTCCTGATGTTGAATGAATTTCATAAAGCCTCTAAACATTTCATCGTTCATCATCTGGTCAGTGTTGTTGTTTGCCTGAGGATTGTCGCCTTCCTGATGCACATTATCCTGATTATTGATCTGTGGAGACTCAACGGTCTCCTGTGCTCCATTGCTAATCTCAACATTCTCGGATGTCATTTTTCAAATACTGCCACAAAATTACAAGGGTTAATTAACATATCACATATTATCCCTATACTCTGACCGACCAATTAAATATCAAGAATGCTCAGAAGAATATTTTCATAAAAAGATACTGGATGAAGTGAAAATATCAAGGATATTCCACTAATTTCATGGAGTATAGAAGTCAAAACTTTAACCAACTTAGTATAATAAAGAATGGAATAACAAAGAAATCACCAGGCATGCGATAGACCGCACAGACAGGTTATTCCAACAGAATAATAAATAACGGAACCAGGTCATGCGTAAACACACAGACAAGATATTTCAACAGAATAATAAATAACGGAACTAAGTCAGGCGAAATTCGCACCGACAGGATGTTCCAACAGAATAATAAATAACGGAACCATGTCATGCGTAAACGCACAGACATGATGTTCCAACAAAATAATATAGAATGGAATAACAAAAGAATTTCACCATGTATGCGGTACTTCGCATAGACAAGTTATTCCAACATAATCATTAAAAGAGTCAAGTAGAGAATAAAATCTACTATCTTTTATGATTTAAAAGGTTTTTCATCACTTTTATCACTGGGACTCAGCTTAATAAATAATCCACATCATCCCTGCACTACGGCCAAGGATATTCATTAGTATCACAACCACAAATTATCCATGCACTACGGGCCAAGGATATTCGTGTATTCATCAATGGTCATGATCATGTACCAAGTCCATCTATGCACTACAGGCCACAGATGACTTTCAACATAATATAAACATGAGGATGATGACAATGATATAAGAATTCAATAAAACAAGTTCAAGAATTATTTTATCCAGGAACTAATAACGTTCAAATTGTCAACATGATACTTCTTTGTAGAGTAAAATTCAAGAATGCTCAAAAGAATATTTTCATAAAAAGATACTGGATGAAGCGCAAATATCAAGGATATTCCACTAATTTCATGGAATATAGAAGTCAAAACTTTAACCAACTTAGTATAATAAAGAATGGAATAACAAAGAAATCACCAGGCATGCGATAGACCGCACAGACAGGTTATTCCAACAGAATAATAAATAACGGAACTAGGTCAGGCAAAATTCGCACCGACAGGATGTTCTAACAGAATAATAAATAACGGAACCATGTCATGCGTAAACGCACAGACAGGATGTTCTAACAGAATAATAAAGAATGGAATAACAAAAGAATTTCACCATGTATGCGGTACTTCGCATAGACAGGTTATTCCAACATAATGATAAAGAATGGAATAACAGAAGAATTTCACCAAGTATAGGGTGAAATAGCGTATACAAAGTTATTCCAACGAGAATAAAAAAATGGAATAATGAAGTTCTCTTCATGAATACGAAAAAGAAATAATACCCCTTACCTTAGAACAAACTGGATATAGGAGTAGTGAAATAGCAGAAAACTTTTCTTTTTTCTCTCTATAGTTTCTCTCTCTAGAGTTTCAGTGAATTCGTAATAAATAATGAAGGAATGAACTTCTATTTATAGGAGAATGGAAAGGATACTATGCAATAAAATATTCTAATAAAATAAAAACTTTTAAATAAAATATATATATATATATTATATATTATATATATATTATGCAACCCGTGAATACACCCCGTGAATCAGGATGATTCACATGAATTTCAAATAATCTCTCTTTATATATATTATATACATATAGAACTTCCTTTCTCCATCCTATATATATATATATATATATATATATATATATATATATCATATAATAACAAAAAGTACCCCATCCTGTGTTAGCCAAAAAACTTTCTCACCACCTTTCATGTGATCAAGCCAATTCCCTCCCCCACCCACTTGGCACACACACACACACACACACACACCCATATATATATATATAAAATAAAATTGAGATAACTTTCCACCAACAATTTTAAAAATGGGTAAGCGTGGGTTTAACTAATACGCCAAACTTACATTAAAATCACCTCAATATTTTTAACAACATTTATCATCATTATTATAATTCACAATATTAATCGGCAGGTCGTTCCCGGGGAAAGGGGCTTTCAATAAGGATTTCTCCTATTTAGCGTTGATTAGGTGACGAACCTCTCCTTGTGAACTTCTAGACATCGTTAATATTGCAAATAATAATATTAATAACTTTATCATCTCAATTATTGATTTAATAATATATAAAATATTGACAATAATTGAATCAAATAACATGAGATACTATGAAATAATTACTGAAGTAATAATTGAACAAAACTGAGTGACTTCTCACGTAAGCATCAATAATCAATACCGTGTGCTACTATGAGACCATGCGTATTCTTGTACTTTTAACACCGGGTGTTTCAACAGTTAACGATAAAACTTCCGCCGTTATTTTCATAAAATATTTTGTGTCGTTTTCTCAATCCGACAATAATTCCGTTGTGGGGTTCACCAATGATTATGCCATCGTACGAATATTCCCTGTTAAAACGAATATTCCCCGACCAATCGAATATTATATAACAACTTGCGTACTTTGCAAAATTTATAACTATAACATTATATCAAATTTATGCCATAATATTCAAAAATGATAATTATAGAAAATTCATCTTTATTCATAAAAGTTGGGGTCTTACAATAACGTTTTTCACGTATCGATGTTACGTAAATATATGGACGACCAGAACCACATTATTAAATTGGAACTAGACGAGATAGCAGAAGATTTAACGTATGAGGAGATACGTGTTAAAATCTTAGATAAGAAGGATCGTATTCAACACTCAAAGGTTATACCTCAAGAGTTAGAATCGAAATGAAGTCAAGGTATCCTCATCATACCAGTACGTGACGTAAATTTCGAGAGGGCGAAATTTCATAAAGAGGGAGATTGTGAGACCCCAAATTTTATGAATAAAGATTTAAATTTTCTCGAAATATTTTTTAATATTATGGAGTAAATTTGATATAATGTTATAGTTGTGGGTAATATTTATAAATTTGCAAAGTCATGCAAGTTGTTATATAATATTCGATTGGTTGGAGAATATTCGTTTTAACGAGGAATATTCGTATAACAACCACGATCATTAGTGGACCTCTGGCAATGTAATTATTGTCGGATTGAGAAAATGACAAAAATGTTTTTATGAAAATAACGGCGGAAGTTTTACCGTTAAAACTGTTGAATTACTCGATAGTAAAAGTACAGTAATATGCGTGGTTGCATAGTAGCACACGGTATTGATTATTGATGCTTATGTGAGAAGTCACTCAGTTTTGTTTAATTATTGCTATAGTAATTGTTGTATAGTATCTCACGTTATTTGATTCAATTATTGTCGATATTTTTTATATTATTAAATCAATAATTGAGATGACGGAGTTATTAATATTATTATTTGCAATATTAACGATGTCTAAAAGTTCTGCCAAGGAGAGGTTTGGTCATCTAATTGTGCGCCAATAGGGAGAAATCCTTATTGGAAAGCCCCCTCTTTCCTGGGAACGACCTGGTCAATTAATATTGTGAATTATAATAATGATGATACATGTTGTTAAATATATTGAGGTGTCTTTTTATGAAGTCACAGAAGTTTATATATATATATATTATATACAAATTTTAATTTATTAGTATTATTAATGTAATAAAACAGAAAAGCTTTTTATATAAAACATAATACTTTTAAAAAATTATTTATTTTATTAGACTATAAATAGAATATATTATATTCTATTATGCATAGTATTTTGTATAGTAAAATCTTTTTATATAAAATGAATACTTTATAAAATTATTTGTTTTATTAGACAATAATTAGAATATATTATATTTTATTATGCATAGTATTTGCATAGTGCTGCATAGTGTTTGTACAAGTAAAATCTTTTTACATAAGACATAATACTTTTATAAAGTTATTTGTTTTATTAGACAATAATTAGAATATATTATATTTTATTATGAATAGTGTTTGCATAATGCTGCGCATAGTATTTGCATAGTAAAATCTTTTTTATAAAAGCAGAATACTTTTATAAAGTTATTTATTTTATTAGACTATAAATAGAATAATATATTATATTTTTTAAAAGATTTTGTTTTATTAGAATATTTTATTAATTTTGCATAGTAAATTAATATGGATAGTCTGTTTAAAAGTAAATCAATCTGGATAGTTCATGAATTAGTTCTTATTAGGTCCATTCTCCTATAAATAGAAGCTCATTCCTTCATTATTTCTTACAAATTCACTGAAACTCTAGAGAGAGAAACTATAGAGAGAAAGAAGAAAAATATTCTACTACTTCACTACTCCTATATCCAATTTCTTCTAAGGTAAGGGGTATTATTTCTTTCGTATTCATGAAGAGAACTTCTGTTATTCCATTCTTTATTATTATGTTGAAATAACATGTCTATGTGAAAGTACCATGCATACATGGTGAAATTCTTACATTATTCCATTCTTTATTATTATGTTGAAATAACTTGCATCATGTGAAGTCGCATACATGGTAAAATTCTTACATTATTCCATTCTTTATTATTATGTTGAAATAACTTTGTCTACATGTGAAGTATCGCATACATGGTGAAATTCTTCTATTATTCCATTCTTTATTATTATGTTGGAATAACTCATCATCGCAATACCTGCATACATGGTGAAATTCTTCTATTATTCCATTCTTTATTATTATGTTGGAATAACTTTTGTCAATGCGAAGTACCGCATACATGGTGAAATTCTTACATTATTTCATTCTTTATTATTATGTTGGAATAACTTCATCATCTCGCAATCTGCATACATGGTGAAATTCTTGATTATTCCATTCTTTATTATTATGTTGGAATAACTTTGTATATCTCAAATCCGCATACATGGTGAAATTCTTACATTATTCCATTCTTTATTATTACTGTTGGAATATCCTGTTTGTGCGTATTACTCATGACCTGGTTCCATTATTTATTATTATGTTGGAATAACTTTTATGCATGCGGTCTTCATCGCGTATCCGGTGAAGTCTTTTATTATTTCATTCTTTATTATTCTGTTGGAATATCCTGTCTGTGCGTTTACGCATGACCTAATTCCATTATTTATTATTACATTGGAATAACACGTCATGCGATCTATCGCATGCATGGTGAATTCTTACGTTATTCCATTCTTTATTATTTCGTTGAAATAACACATACATGTGGATTACCACATACATGGTGAATGACCCTTCAGTATTCATTTCTTATTAAATTATGGTAATGATGCGTTCTACGTGGATTACCTGCGTGGCAAGCGAAAATCTATTTGTAGTTTCATATATTCGTTATACTCCGTTGGTTAAAGCTTTGACTTCTATACTCCAAGAAATTAAGTGAATATCCTTGATATTTGCGCTTCATCCAAAGATCTTTTCATGGAAATATTCTTCTGAGCATTCTTGAATTTTACTCTACAAAGCAGTATCATGTTGACAATTTGGACGTTATTGAATTATGGATAAATTAATTATTGAACTTATTTTATTGAATTCTTATATCATTGTCATCATCTTCATGCTTATATTATGTTGAAAGTCATTTGTGGCCTGTTGTGCATAGATGGACTTTGCATGATTATGACTAGGGATTATTCGATATAATCATGACCGTAATGTTACAAATGATGTGGTAAAAGTCCTCATTGGCCCGTAGTGCATTGATGGACAGTTGTTGGCATGATCATGACCATTGATGAATACACGAATATCCTTGGCTCGTAGTGCATGGATAATTTGTGGTTGTGATACTAATGAATATCTTTGGCCGTAGTGCAGGGATGATGTGGATTATTTATTAAGTTGAGTCTCAGCGATAAAAGTGATGAAAAACCCTTTTAAAACATAAAAGATAGTAGATTTTATTCTCTACTTGACTCTTTTAATGGATTGCTTGTTCCGCTGCAGTTAAACTTGATGTTTGTTATATTTTATCAGTTTAACATTGTTGAAGACTAATGATAATTTATTCTACATTATCTTAGTCATCATATTTCTTACTGGGCTAGTTGAGCTCACCCCTTTCTTTCACTGTTTTCTTCAGGAAATGAGAACGTAGCCGAGACTAGTCGGGGAACGGAGTGACGGTCCAGATGATAATATTAGTAGTTCTCACTATTCTGTTAAATAGTGTGACAATAAATGTAATGAGAACTCCTTTGAGTGTGGATATTGTCTAGATGACAATATTCTTATTAAAACACTCGATCTATGTTTTGTCGTATTTTACACGACTGTTGTATATTTAGTTTGTATTTGTATTCAGTACCTTGTATCTGACGATCCAAGATGGGTGATGTATACCTATTTTGGGGGCGTCACATTTTCCATGGAATTTGTGAGGTCTGAAAAGAACCTAGCGGATCCGCTTACTAAGAGATTAAGTTAAAAGATAGTCCAAAAAGCATCTAGAAGGATGGGACTATTGCCAACATTTTGAGTAAATGATATGTGATGGAAACCCAAATCATGTGATTGGAGATCCTATGAATTGGGTTCAATGGGTAACAACAAGTCATATAATTATTTAATTAAAGCACTACAGTTATTTATATTTCTCCCTGTGTATGTGGTGCTTACTGACAAATTGTGATAGGATGAATCATTTAGATATACAGTATCATTGTATCCTAGGAGACAAGTGTTATTAACTCTAAGCACCATACCGAGGGTATAACACCAAATATTAGCCTTGACAAATTAGTTACTGCAAGATAAATTCATATAAATATATATATAATTTCCTTTAAGGTGTCTTAACATATATATCCATGAAGGATTCTGTTCCTAATTTGTGGATGATTTAGCTTCGAATGCAAAGTGTGCTTAGAGTTTATGATTTTTGTGGTTGAGACTTAAAAACTTATAAAGTCGTATTTCTGTTCCTTGCAAGACTGCAAGTCATATAAATGAAAAAACCCAATTTAAATTCTCCATCGTTACAACTTACACGCTATCCAATTTGATGAAACAACAGTTTTCATGACTGATTCCATAATTTAGATAAAATTCAAAGTCATTATTGCTAAATTCCACTTCACTTTAATCCCAATTTTGCAAAACAGCATACACACACACACTCTATAATGAGGAGAGTGAGAAACCCCAGTACATTTGTTTGTAAGAATTTAGATTTGTATGACAAAATGTCTGCTGATTAAATTTTAGAGACATTGTTCGTTGATTCTGAGGAATTACGTACAGATGGTAAAGGTCTCGCATAAACACCTACGGCCAAAGTTTTACAACCACATCCATGAAATCTATGGAATCCAGAAATATAACTACCATCTGACACTATATATGAGAATTGAACGCCATCTTTTTTAGACGGTTGAGGCTATGGTCCATATATATATTTCCCAAATTTGTTTCAAATATTAGTGATGTAAAATATTTGGAATATCCAGCTGGCATTTGTAAATAGGACCAACTTATGCCAGTCAATATTCTGGCAAAAACTCTATATGGACATGAAAATTAAACATGAGTGTATTAAAGTTTTAATTATTTGTATTTTGATCCATCATTGGGGTCAAAATACAAATAAATAAAATTTAAATACACTCATGTCCAATTTTCATGTCCATATTCTGGAGGACCCTTGATATCAAATAAAAAATTCTATGTGGACATAGAAATTGGACATGAGTGTATTTGAATTTCACTTATTTGTATTTTTACTCACTAAATTTTGACCCTCAATGGTGGGTAAAAATATAAATAGGTAAAAAATACACTCATGTCCACCTAGAAGAGCTCATATTAAATGTGCCAACAGGTACAAGTAGTCCTATTAACATTAATTCCAACAAAAAAATGAAATGAATATTATTAGGAATTTTTTTTTGGCATTTTAGATTTTACCATGATTACAGAAGAATAAATAAAAGAATAGGTAGAAGTACCTTTTTAGAAAGCTTAAAATTGTGGACAAATATAAGAAAAAAAAATTGCATGACAACAACTATCATGCCAAAATTGAGAGTATAAATCATGAAACTAGAGTAACTATTAATATAAATAACAAAAGAGATAAAAATTAGTTTGATACTACAATTTTTGGTGCGTTTGATATTAATATTTTTAATATTTTATTTTTTATTCATTGAAGTATTGGAGGAAGCTAAAATTTAGTTATATGTTAAAACAGTTTGTGATGTGAGTTAATTTTCGAGTTTGACTTTCTCTTGGTTCTCTTTAATCTTTTCCTTAAAACGAATTTAAGTCCAAATTAGTTTGATGCGATTTCTGTTACATCATACATACAAATTACCGTTTTCCATGAAAACAGGAGAGAAAGAATTTATATTAACATTGTCTTGTTCCGTAAGTTGATTATAGATTTATAAAGTGCAAGAATTATATGAACCAAGCAGTAGGTTCGAGGAGCGGATTGGTCAGATTAGCGGATCAGGCCTTTAGCAATGACAGATTGTCCGTCGCTAAAAGCTCATAATGAGCAATGTTATAGACTTTAGCGACAGACGATCCATATCGCTAAAAGACTGGTCCGATATGACCAGGTCCAAATTTAGAAAAAACAACTGCATATGAAACAAACCAGTCTTGAATATGTCGATGGAATATTTAACGCCCCAATTCATAAATGAGTTAAAATTTGAGCCATTAATCGTGTATGAGTAAGATGTTCCGATTATAATGTCATAAATATAAAAATAATAATATCAAAAATAAATATTTCATTAGTGAAATGTTATAATTCATAATCATGACACTATTCGTAAATATACTGATAGTGCGTAAAATTGTAATTATTTGTAAATTTTATTTTTACATTCGTAAATTTTATTTTAAAAATATAAAATTGTCATGTTGACTCAACTGAGTTGAAATTTATTGAGCTCAAACTCGTTTATGTAATTGAGTTTAGTTGAATTTTAAACAAGTTTAAATTATAATATATAAATTCGGTCTGCTTAGTGATCATAAATTAAAATTTAATATATAAATTTGGTTCGTTTAGTGCATTAGTTATGATCTAAAAGCGAATTGAGTTTAATGGAACTTAACACCACTTATTTAATATTTTATCAAATAATTTAAAATTAATTATAAATTATAATAATGTAGGGGAGAGCACGGTGCGGTTTTAAGCTCCCACCACAACCACAATTGCAATATGCGGTTTTTAACTTTTAACAACCGCGTCAATTCAGTTTCTTGGGGTTGAGATGCGATTGCGGGTGCAAAATCACACTTTAGACATAAAAATAATACACATTACACAAATTAAAAATATTAATTAGTTTTATTTGTTATCTCAAAGGCACTGAGAGATCTATTAAAAGGAGTTGAATAGATTCTTAAAAACGTTCATTTTAAATAGTTATTACTAGGGGTGCTCAAAAAATTGATTTTCATCGCAAGGCAGGTTGATCTAAACAAAGCGTACTGGTTTTTTTTTTAGTAACGATTTTTCGATTTTTTTACACTTTTCGGCAATGCGAGGCAACGGGTACCTATTTTCGACGGTGACATGATTCAACTCCTGATAATCAATACAAAGCCGCATACTCCCATCTTTTCTCTTTACGAATAGAACAGGAGCACCCCAAGGAGACGTACTAGGATAAATGAAATTGATTTCTAACAACTCCTACAGTTAGGTTTTTAACTCCTGAAGTTCAATAGGAGCCATTCGATATGGGGCTTTGGAAATGGTTTTTGTACCGGGTTCAAGGTCGACACAAAATTTGATTTCACGCTTTGGGGGTAGACCAGGAAGTTTTTCAGGGAATACATCAGGAAATTTATTAACAATAGAAATATCATTCAAATTTGACGTATTTTTGTTTAAATTTGTGACATGGGCTAAGAAAGTTTGACATTCGTTTTTCAATAAACGAATAGTTTTATAGCTTGATATGACAGTGACTGACTTTAGTGGTTTGGTTGTTTGAATTCGCATAATAGGTTGGTTAGGAATATGAAAGCTAACAACCTTACGAAAACAATCAATTTTAGCATGATGATTAGTTAACCAATCAATCCTTAAAATCACATCGAATGCAAGTATTTTCAAAGAGATAAGATCGACAGGTAACGTGAGGGTGCTGATTTGGATCAAACAAGATTTATAAACAGTGGATGTAATGAAGGTTTCTCCCAACGGAGTTTCAATAGATAAGTCAAAGTCTAATTTCTCCGGAGTTAAATTTAAACGTTGAGTGCAAGTAGGAGAAATAAAAGAATGGGTAGAACTAGTATCAAATAAAGTATAGACTTCGCAAGAGTTTATAATTAGCTTACCTGTGATAACCTCGTTCCACTACTAGAAATTCAACATATAGCGACGGGATATAGCGACGGTTGGAAATGACCGCATATATAGGTATATATATATGACGGTCAATTAAAAGTCGATTGTAAGGTTTTTTTGGCTGAGTCATTACTGGGTCTTTAGCTTGGGCGCGAGCTTCTATTTTTCCCCAAATCATTATTTTGCCCCAAATGTTCAGTCCATCGAGCTCTCATCTCTAACCCTTTCCCCTTTCTCTCTCCTCTCTCACCATTTCTCAGTCGATCAAATTGATGCCGGCTACTAGACGTGCTTCGGTAGTAAGCCATCGTGTTCTCCGATTTAAGCCGTACAACATTAAGTAAGAATTTTGAATACCCAGTTTATGATCTTATTAATGGAGTTGTTTCTCTTTCTGTCTATATGTGTGTTAGTGTGTATGATATATGTAGATAAATGTGTTGTTATTAGTATATATTAATGGTTTAGCATGACTAGCTAAATAGGTTTTGTTGTTTATGGTGGATTAGATAGCTGCTTTTAGTAGCCGATGCTATTTTGAGTCTTAAAATTCAATTCCATTGCTTTGAATTTGGTTGAATTTGGGACTAGACCCAGCAAAAGTTGACATTAAAAAAATTGGTAGAGCTCTTTGTGTGGTTTTATTTGAGCTATAAGATTGAGAATCATTTTCTCCACTTTGAATGGTTTATAACAGGTCTCATCCTCTTCTTCTCTTTTATTTAGACAAATGATTTTTCTTGTTGCTTATCTTTATAGCTTATTGGCTTTCCAAGCTATGTAAAGGATATTTTCTTTTCTTAGTGATTTAGGAACTCTGAAAAGTATGCATGTAATTTGTTGGCTTAGTGATTTAGGAACTCTAAAAAGCTATGTAATTTGTTGATAATTCAGTATGCATGGGTGGAGTCGATGGTTATAAATAGTTACAATCCTACACATTATTTTGTATCTACTTCTAGTATTTATTCTTTAGCCACAAAAGCACTATTGCCAAGGATCATGTGTTGATGGTTAAAACTTAAATGAACCGTGATAGTTTCTAAACAGAGATGTTCACAAGTACATATTATTATAGGCCAAAGGGTCACTTAACATGGAGACAAATGTTTCAGCTGGTTCCACTATTTCTCAAGATAATTATTTTCAGTATCCATAAAATTATAACACGGTGATGAAACAACATAAACACTCAAACATACAGAGATTGCTATGGTCTATAACAGGCATTAAATTCCAATAAATCACCAATAGTCTGTCTCCTTGATCTCTCTCTGGGTTATATAAGCATGCAATATTTGGAGACAACTTCATTCGTTCTGATATGAGCTTACACATTCTACATGATGATTTGCTCTCTTGTATCCTTTGATCATCATCTACTCCTCTGACCGCATTCTTTCTAGGTTAAGATTTTTCTATCAATAGTATAGGTCTTTAAGCAATCCCCTCTTGTTAAGTTTCCCTCCTCCGTCCACTGATTCCATCCAAATAAACCATTGTATGACAAACATACAGATAATGCACATATCCTATTACATAACCAATGAAATATCATGAAATCAAGATACAAGTCTTCAAATGTTAAAATCTCAGAAAAACAAGTCTGTATCCAATCTTCAGTGTTTTTAGCAAAGATTTTCTGCTCTTGGGCATTAAATGCCACACATATCTTGTTCCAGCACCGGATTACTATAAGTGTGGGTATCCAACCCCAAAAAGAGTTTGCAAATATGTAGTATGCATAATAATAGAAAGAGTTTGTAGCGAAGTTATCCCCATCCAAGCAAGAAGTTATGTAATATACAACAGTTCCATAGAGTTGTTCAATAGAGATAGCAATCTGAAGTATGTGGCTATATGACTTTCTTTTCGCAATAGCATACCTGCCAAGAGTTAAAAGTCTTATTTTAGAGTAGCAAAAGTAGGAGGGAACGAGATCCAACGAGATAAGCTAATGGCTATGACTCAAACAACATCATACATTGGGGCCTTGTAAATTTTAATGGTCTTACTAGTTATGATCACTATAACTGACATAGAAGCAGCAGTACAACAATACTAAGAGGAATTATAATTTTAGATTAACAAGAGATGTTCGGACCACATTCTAAGCCTACAACTTTGTTCAATGTTGACCTCCAATGATTTGCCCTGTCCATATCCATTCCTTTTTTACTTTCATTATCTTTTTTCGCCATCAATTTCTCTTTGTCCGTGCCAAATGCTTTCTTGATGCTTCTTGTTTTGTACCTAACATTGGATGGTTGTTCAATTTGAATTAGGGAGACAATATCATGGATAAGGGGTGGATGGAATTACCAAGATATTCTAAAGAATATCTTGCAGGCCTAGAAAGATTTCAGAATTTTGGTTTCAAAAAAGTGGGCATGGTCACGGGAAGAATTCCTTGTCCATGTAAGAATTGCGTGAATGGAAGATACCAGATTCAAACAACTATTCGTGAACATTTGATTTGTGATGGATTTATGTTTGGCTACACGAATTGGGTGAATAAAGGGAAAGATAAGATTGTCAGGGATGTGAACAATGATGATGTTCACGGAGAACCATCACAATCCGAAGATGATCATCGTATGCTTGAGATGATAAATGATATATTTAGGGATCACGGTGTGGAATCGTCGACTGAAGCTACAAAATACCAAAAGTACATGTTAGAGACCAATCAACCTTTATATCCTGGATGTGAAAATGAGACTGTCCTTTCATTCATTGTATGGCTTTTCAATCATAAAAATGTTAGCAAATGGACTGATGTATCATTTGATGGTTTGCTCCGTAAGTTCAAGTCATCATTTCCAGCATTTGCAAACTTGCTTGATAATTTTTATGAAATGAAGAAAATGGTTGGAAATTTAGGGTTTGGTTATGAGAAAATTGATGCATGAGAGAATGATTGTATGCTCTTTTGGAAGGAGAATGAAAAATTAGAGTCTTGTACAGTTTGCAAATCATTGAGATGGAAGCAGACTGAGATGGTTGTACTAGAGAAGGCACAAATAGATACAAATGCTAAGAGGAGCAAAGTAGCTGTGAAGCAATTACGTTATTTAGCGTTAATTCCTAGATTATAGAGGCTATTCATGTATGTAGAAACTGCAAAATACATGATGTGGCATCATGTAAAGTGACGGAAAGATGAAGTGAATCGTCATCCAGCTGACTCTGCAGCTTGGAAGCATTTGGATACAATGTACCCTACATTCTCTCAAGAACATCGAAATGTAAGACTCGGACTGTCCACTGATGGCATGACTCCCTTTACCCATGGGTCACCATATAGTATATGACCAGTGACAGTTGTTGTTTATAACTTACCACCATGGATGTGTATGAAGCAGAAGTATTTTATCATGACGTTGTTAATACCTGGTCCAAACTCTCCATGTAATAATATTGACGTGTATATGCAACCTTTAATTGAGGAGTTGAAGATACTATGGAGTAATGGGGTTGAAACGTATGATGCATCTACCGGTACAAATTCCAAATACGTGTTGCACTGTTGTGGACAATTAGTGATTTTCCAGCTCTTGTTATGTTGTCTGGTTGGAGCACTAAAGGTAAGTTGGCTTTTCCATCATGTCAAATGAACACTTGTTCTTGTAGATTGCAAAGTAAGGAATGTTATATCGGGCATCGTTGCTTTCTGGAGTCGGGTTATAGTTATAGGTTCGATACACGAAGATTTAATGGAGAATGTGACCATAGTGAAGCTCCAGTGGTGCCATCAGGGTTTGATATGCTTGAACAAGTTAATTCCATTAATTTCACTTTTGGAAAGACACCCACTATGTAATGACCCCAAAATTCATACAATTTAATTCTCGACTTCGGTCGTTAATAATACATTCAACCTCTAATTTTACATCCTTAAACGATAATACAACCATTGAAATTTGCAGAATAATTAAAATTTTCTATTACAAACTATCCTCGTTCCCAAAACCTTCAACCTTTACATCTAAATATTTCAGAATCATTTTAATACTACAATAGTTTATATCGCAAAACGATATTATAATTCAACATTAATACATTATTCGGAACCTTAAACATGGTTTAAATAATAATAACACAACCAAAGTGTATAAATCTTCAAGTATCACATCTGATTCATGTCTTTCAAGTAACACATAACTTTACCTTGAATCTTGAACCAACAAAAGTGGTTATTTGAAAGGTTGAGCTCGACAGCTCAACAAAATCTAACAGTTTTCATGCATCACATAGCATATAATAACATGCTCAAGATATAACATACATGCTACAGTTCATATAACAAGTATAAAGATTGAGTCCTTACTCAATCAACATGCTTTAATCAATCAACATAGTCATAAATCGACTTTGACATTTCATACTTTCAACATATATATAACACATCATGCTTTTTGCAATAAAGATTTAAAACAGTTAATCATCAAGTTCACATAGAAAATAGGAACTGAAAGACTTGCCTGATCCGTAGTTTATGAACTATGACTTAACTACTTAACGCTTATCTGCACTTTGTGTATTCCTACACAGTTATATAATCATGGATTCACATCCATTAGTCATATATTAACGCATAGTAGTTGTAATGTAAATTTTACGCTATATCTCATAAGTCCGATGACATCTAACTTTGGATATGCTATTAACCTATTTTTAAAAGTTCTTGGACACCCATTTCGGATAAGATAGAGAGTCCAAAACAGTGTTCAAAAAGGGCGTTCAAATCTGTTTTTCATTCTTTCCCAGCTTTACCCTCTCTCGCTAAAACAGTCATAACTAATTTATTTCAAGACATTTTTGAGCGATTCTTGAGTCCACGCAAAGCTAACTTCCAGGGATACAACTTTCATTCTTTGACAACTTCCAAATTCAAAACATAGAATTAGGGAAAATTCGTTCGAGGTGGATCAACATCCCGAGTTGGTTAGACAATTTTGATCGACTACTTTGAATGGTCATAACTCTTTGCTCAAGAAGGAATTAGTCCGTTCGAGTCTATGGAAAGCTAATTCAGTGTACTATTACATACCAAAAGCCCGAAGTTTTGGAAACATTAAGCTCGATTGAAACGATTGTCCCGAATAGCACCTCTCATTTGCTGACTTTCGGTTTGACAAATTGACACATTTCCTACCAATCACCGTAACTCCCTCATCCGAGGTCGGAATGAGGTCATTCCAAAGCCTATGGCTTCCTAACTCAGTGTAATACAACTACCCGAAACTCAAAATTTTCAGGCAACATAGCTATTCCACAATTTGACACTATAGTCTTTGTTCATTGGTTTTCATTTCTAGACATGGTTTACTAAAATCTTCACCAAGGATTCATTTTAACCCGTTTTGGTTCATTCAAGTTAGGTAATCTTCAGAACTTAGAGGGATATAACATACAATCATCAAATTAAGCTTTTAGATATAAATCAAAAGCACAAATGGTCCTTAAACTCAGTCCCAAAAACTGTCCAACATGGTTCTTTGTAAATATTTTATTTTGTGAGTTTTGGTTACACTTGGATGATGTTAAGGCTTCGTATCTCTAATTACAATCATTAGAACTCATTTACATAGTCAATTATAAGCCAAAATAAACATACTAAAATAACTAGTTTACTAACAAAACTAACTAAACTTCCAAAACTTAAACTTTAACTAACAAACTAAATACAATATTTAAAATAATAACATTACCAAAAATTAAATAAGAAACATACACGAAAATACGAGTTTCACAAACTGAATACGCACTTCCACGCCAAAATTTAACTAAGGAGATCTTTATAAAAGTTCTCCCGAACAAAAGCCTTTCTCAAAAATTGAGGCCTTATTGTTGGTGAATGAAACAAAGGATCAAGCCCTTTACATTTATAGGTTTAGCAAATGGTAAAGTTCTCAATTTAGTTGATGTGGGACTTGATTTATACTAATTCTAATTTGTTTATACTAATTTTTCCTATTTTCAACATGCTAAGTGTATTCATTCATCACGAATTCGTTTCTTAACTAATTCGATCCGTTCAACTTGTGTTGTTTTCGTTTTATAGAGGAGAACAACAATCATCCATCAATTTAAAGTTTCCATCACGAATTCATCATCAACTTTAGTCCCAAAGTACACAAAAACACACATTACAATTAAAACCCAAACTCCTCTTCTTTAGTATAAATACATGAATTTGATTTTTGAAAATTTGTTTCTAGATGACCATTATCAAATTATAAATATCTAATAACATATAAAACATCGTAACCCACAAATTCATTAACCAAAACTCCAATTTTAAAAGAAACTCAAGAACACATAAACTAGAAATATAAACTAGATTATGTACATTTAATTCCTTAAGAAATAAAATTAACCTTATCAGTAAAATTATAATTTCTATTCAACCATTATAATCATAACATTATTTAACAAATTCTCACTCCTCTAATTTAATTATTTAATTAAATTAGTATATCACTAATTATACTCGCATAATAAAATACATATAAATCCCATCTATTTTATTAACAATTTTCATCAAATATTTATTTAATAGTTTCCAACTAAAATATTTAATGTACTTAATAAATATTTTACTCGCATTATACTAACATTTACATTTTCATGCAATATATTACCTTCTCAATTTATTAAATCAATTATACTTGTATTAATTCACTATTTTAATTAAGTGAATTATTCACACTATTTATGAAACTTAACTCATAATAATTTACATTGCCCACAGGGCATAATAATTAAAATTAAATTATCTCATAACATAATTTCAACTTAATTAAATAAACTAATATTATTTAATTTCTTTAATAGTTTAATTAACTATTAAATCTCACATTCTCCAACATATGAATATATAATTCTCTTCACACCAAATCACATAATTCAAAATATATACACCTCATAATAAGAATTTTAATTATTAAATTTTTATTTTAATAACTTATAAAAATTCGGGTTGTCACATCCTTCCCTCCTTATAAGGATTTCGTCCTCGGAATCAAAGAAACCTCCCTTTCTCGGTTTTCACCAAATCTCTTTTCAAAATTTTCTCGGGAAATTACATTCATCCTTTCTTCTAAGAATTTCATCCTCGAAATTTTATCTATTAATCTTTATTCATTCAATCTATCAAAATAGATTTTACGTTAATACTTTATTCAGTCATTGAGTTCTATAACCACTTTCTTTTCACAAAGATCTATCTAAAATTATTAACTTTTCTATTAAAAGTTTTACATTATTCTTTGATAACTCATCTCCTTCTCACATCAAAATTTCTTTTCTCACTTATTCAATATATTCATCATTTAGTGTCGCATTCTACGACTTACTTCTTTCTAAGAAATATCATCCTTACCACATTCGCCTTTTAGAATAGTAAGAATCTTCCACAATTGCTCAATAATTGGGAGGCATTATGAATAATTCAGGAATTTAAAAGATTCCAAATCATGCTGAGGGGTCATAAGACCTTGAACTATGTCCACGGTTATAAGTACTCTTTCAACTTAAACCTTAACATTCATAAGACTATATGGACTCCCGTACTTAGGGTGTTAAGCTCTTCGTACGATGTATTGTGCACTCTACCCACGGTTATAAGTACTCTTTCAACTTAAACCTTAACAATCATTGGACTGTAGAGACTCCCGTACTTAGGGTGATCAACCCTTCGTACCATGTATTGTGCACAAACATCTAAACGCTTCCGCGTAATCCCCTATAAAAGGGTTGTTCATCTCAGCTTTTCAACATCTGAATCCGCACCAAAACAATTTGGTTTGGCATAACTTCTCAAGAAACGCTTGAATTTCATGAACATCTTTCAATATTCGTCTAGCTGAATCAAATAGCATAGACTTTTATAACAATTCGGATATTAATTGAAATATACAAATACATACATATATATATATTCTCATATCTTAAAGAAATCTCAAAAATCTTTTTATGACGTCATAATATCGCACTGTATTTACAGTCCGTTTGAGGATTCCGTCATTTGGTGATTTTATCATACTACATCATACCATAGTGGGCTGACGATCCTTAGATCACATCCAACACTACGTAATACTACATTGATGACTCCATCATTTTTATCATCTCTGCACCAGGTTCCATGATGCATTGATGATATAAAAAATACATTTTGATATATTTCAAATCATTTTTGTCTAGCCGAAGCAATTAGCATAGACATACGAATAATGGTATTATTTTTAAAACTTATTGGTTTCATCATTTGATCCAATTTTTTTCAAGAAAATAGAAGTACAAACATCAGCACGAAGTTAATAAATTTCGAAAGTCTAGCATAGCTAGTAGATTTAGAATATCCAGGTTTCCATCAACTTCAATCTTTACTCCATTACTTAACCAATTCTTTTTATTTCTAGCACCACTAATGCTCTTATACTAAATATTCTTGTATTTCAACTTACAATCTTCCCATACCCCCAGTATAATTCATCAAACTTACCGCACATTAGAAGTTTAGGAACTTGCCACAATAATATGAGTTTAAGAACTTATCCTAGTCAGACCATAGGCGTCCATTCGCTGAGGGGTTCAAAACATACCATATTATTATGAGTCACGAACTTACCATATGCATTAGTTTTAAGAACTGCACCTAATCCTAATAATATCTAACTAATCTTAAATAGTTTCTAACTATCAAATATACACATGAGAAAAGAATCACCTTTTCACCACATATACATTGACAGCGCGACACCAACATTCCAATGATTATCAATGGGATAAACTGAGTGCAAGTACAAAACCCTCGCCCATACAAAGGTTTGTACAACTTAGCCATCACATGAGTCCTCAATTGAAATCCCACCTAACATTACCTTACTCTTAACTTGCCCTTAACTTACTCAATACGAATTTTTCGTACCTCATCATTTATAACTCCTCGCGAGTTTACCTCGTACTATTTCATAGTACATTATCTTCATAGCATCAAGCTATAATTATTCAAACATTACAAACCATCTTTCTTTTATAACTTAAACAGATCACATCGTGATCTTATTATATAATCATCTCCCTTAAAATTCTTTTCTTAACTCGTGATTATTTTGTTTTATGATCCTCTTTCTTTCCTTTTTCATCATTTACGATTTCATTTATTCTTTTAATCTTACAGGCTTTTCCTATTCATCATTATTCGTTATCTTGGCTGGGTAACTCCTATTTCTTATCTTTATATCTCTTCAAGATTCTTCTTTAAATTTCTTGTTTATATAACAATTCTTCCTTTAAGAATTTTTAACTTCATTTACATTGCTCAACAATTCATTCGAGTTCCACATTTTCGTTATACATATCCATTTTCTATACATGGTACACATCGAGTGTCTAATAGTTTCAATATAGTACGCTGAGTGATTTCCCACAAACAACCAACAAACTAGGTTCCGAGTTACTAGTTCGTATATACCTCCGCTCTATGAAGGAATCGTTTAGCCCAGATACCATACATCAACTATTAAAGAGTACAATTGTACCATACTTAAATATAACTTTTTATTCTTAACTTCTTTATCATTCTCTTTGTATAGACATTGTCTATTTATTATCACCTTACATCCTTATTATTGGAGATGGGTAACCCCACATTCATATTCCTTATAACTCTGCGAGATTCTTCTTTGAATCCTCTTACACATGTTTTAATCCATTCTTTATAAATTTCTTAAATTACTTCTTATTGTTCAAACTCTATTTGAGCTTATTCGTTCATTATCTTCACCTCTTCTCTAAGGTTATAGCCTAAGGTACTATTACCTAAGGTTTCGAACCTATCAGCTTTGATACCAACTGTAATAACCCCAAAATTTATACAATTTAATTCTCGATTTCGGTCGTTAATAATACATTCAACCTCTAATTTTACATCCTTAAACGATAATACAACCATTCAAATTTGCGGAATAATTAAAATTTTCTATTACAAACCATCCTTGTTCCCAAAACCTTCAACCTTTACATCTAAATATTTCAGAATCATTTTAATACTACAATAGTTTACATCGCAAAACGATATTATAATTCAACATTAATACATTATTCGGAACCTTAAACATGGTTTAAATTATAATAACACAACCAAAGTGTATAAATCTTCAAGTATCACATCTGATTCATGTCTTTCAAGTAACACATAACTTTACCTTGAATCTTGAACCAGCAAAAGTGGTTATTTGCAAGGTTGAGCTCGACAGCTCAGCAAAATCTAACAGTTTTCATGCATCACATAGCATATAATAACATGCTCAAGATATAACATACATGCTACAGTTCATATAACAAGTATAAAGATTGAGTCCTTACTCAATCAACATGCTTTAATCAATCAACATAGTCATAAATCGACTTTGACATTTCATACTTTCAACATATATATAACACATCATGCTTTTTGCAATAAAGATTTAAAGCGAGTTAATCATCAAGTTCACATAGAAAATATGGTGAAGATTTTTTGCTCGATCCGTAGTTTATGAACTACGACTTAATTGCTTAACGCTTATCTGCACTTTGTGTATTCCTACACAATTATATAATCATGGATTCACATCCATTAGTCATATATTAACGCATAGTAGTTGTAATGTAAACTTTACGCTATATCTCATAAGTCCGATGACATCCAACTTTGGATATGCTATTAACCTATTTTTAAAAGTTCTTGGACACCCATTTCGGATAAGATAGAGAGTCCAAAACAGTGTTCAAAAAGGGCGTTCAAATCTGTTTTTCATTCTTTCCCAGCTTTACCCTCTCTCGCTAAAACAGTCATAACTAATTTATTTCAAAACATTTTTGAGCGATTCTTGAGTCCACGCAAAGCTAACTTCCAGGGATACAACTTTCATTCTTTGACAACTTCCAAATTCAAAACACGAATTCCGGAAAATTCGTTCAAGGTGACTGTCCCGAGTTGGTTAGACAATTTTGATGCGACTACTTTGAATGGTCATAACTCTTTGCTCCGAAGTCGGAATTAGTCCGTTCCAGAGTCTATGGAAAGCTAATTCAGTGTACTATTACATACCAAAAGCCCAGAAGTTTTTGGAAACATTAACTGATTGAAACAGTGTCCCGAATAGCACCTCCTGCTGCTGACTTTCAGTTTGACAAATTCGACACATTTCCTACCAATCACCGTAACTCCCTCATCCGAGGTCGGAATGAGGTCATTCCAAAGCCTATGGCTTCCTAACTCAGTGTAATACAACTACCCAGAAACTCAAAATTTTTCAGGCAACATAGCTATTCCACAATTTGACACTATAGTCACTGTTCATTCAGTTTTCATTTCTAGACATGGTTTACTAAAATCTTCACCAAGGATTCATTTTAACTTCGTTTTGGTTCATTCAAGTTAGGTAATCTTCAGAACTTAGAGGGATATAACATACAATCATCAAATTAAGCTTTTAGATATAAATCAAAAGCACAAATGGTCCTTAAACTCAGTCCCAAAAACTGTCCAACATGGTTCTTTGTAAATATTTTATTTTGTGAGTTTTGGTTACACTTGGATGATGTTAAGGCTTCGTATCTCTAATTACAATCATTAAAACTCATTTACATAATCAATTACAAGTCAAAATAAATATAGTAAACTAACTAGTTTACTAACAAAACTAACTAAACTTCCAAAATTTAAACTTTAACTAACAAACTAAATACAATATTTAAAATAATAACATTACCAAAAATTAAATAAGAAACATACCCAAAAATACGAGTTTCACAAACTGAATACGCACTTCCACGCCAAAATTTAACTAAGGAGATCTTTATAAAAAGTCCTCCCACAACAAAGTCTTTCTCAAAAATTGGAGGCCTTATTATTGGTGAATGAAACAAAGGATCAAGCCCTTCTATTTATAGGTTTAGCAAAGGGTAAAGTTCTCAATTTAGTTGATGTGGGACTTGGTTTATACTAATTTTTTCTATTTTCAACATGCTAAGTGTATTCATTCATCACGAATTCGTTTCTTAACCAATTCGATCCGTTCAAGTTGCGTTGTGTTCGTTTTATAGAGGAGAACAACAATCATCCATCAATTTAAAGTTTCCATCACGAATTCATCATCAACTTTAGTCCCAAAGTACACAAAAACACACATTACAATTAAAACCCAAACTCCTCTTCTTTAGTATAAATACATGAATTTGATTTTTGAAAATTTGTTTCTAGATGACCATTATCAAATTATAAATATCTAATAACATATAAAACATCGTAACCCACAAATTCATTAACTAAAACTCCAATTTTAAAAGAAACTCAAGAACACATAAACTAGAAATATAAACTAGATTATGTACATTTAATTCCTTAAGAAATAAAATTAACCTTATTAGTAAAATTATAATTTCTATTCAACCATTATAATCATAACATTATTTAACAAATTCTCACTCTTCTAATTTAATTATTTAATTAAATTAGTATATCACAATTATACTCGCATAATAAAATACGTATAAATCCCATCTATTTTATTAACAATTTTCATCAAATATTTATTTAATACCATAAATATTCATTTTATTCCATAAAGTTTCCAACTAAAATATTTAATGTACTTAATAAATATTTTACTCGCATTATCTGAACATTTATATTTTCATGCAATATATTACCTTCTCAATTTATTAAATCAATTATACTTGTATTAATTCACTATTTTAATTAAGTGAATTATTCACACTATTTATGAAACTTAACTCATAATAATTTACATTGCCCACAAGGCATAATAATTAAAATTAAATTATCTCATAACATAATTTCAACTTAATTAAATAAACTAATATTATTTAATTTCTTTAATAGTTTAATTAACTATTAAATCTCATATTCTCCAACATATGAATATATAATTCTCTTCACACCAAATCACATAATTCAAAATATATACACCTCATAATAAGAATTTTAATTATTAAATTTTTATTTTAATAACTTATAAAAATTCGGGTTGTCACATCCTTCCCTCCTTATAAGGATTCCGTCCTCGGAATCAAAGAAACCTCCCTTACTCAGTTTTCACAAAATCTCTTTTCAAAATTTACTCGGAATATTACACACTAGCATGAAGACCATTCCCTATGACTCAAAACATAATTGGAGGAAGAAATCTATTTTCTTTGAATTGCGTATGGCGGATACTTTTGTCAGACCACTGATCTAGATGGAATACACATTGCCAAAAATATTTATGATAGCCTGATTAGGACATTGTTGAGTGTGCAAGGAAAGTCAAAAGATAATTTAAAAGCACGATTGGACTTGATGAAAATGGGTATAAGAAGAGAGCTCCATCCAATACCCATGCAAGCAAGCAATTCAAAGTACCTTTTGCCGGCTGCAAGCTACTCCATGTCTAAGAAAGAAATACATGATTTCTTGAAAGTGTTGAAAAATATTAAGGTACCTGATGGATATGCTTCAAATATTGCACGTTGGATCAATTTGAAGGGGGGCAAGATCTCAGGTCTTAAAAGTCACGACTGCCATATTTTAATGCAACAATTACTTCCAATAGCAATACGATGTACCAACTTTCCTAGACATGTCTGCTCAACAATAATTGAACTTGGTAACTACTTTAGAGAATTATATTTCAACTATAACACATCGAAAGATTATGAACGGTTGAACAAGAAAATTCCGTTAATACTTTGCAAGCTTGAGATGGTGTTTCCTCCTGCTTTCTTTGATATAATGGTACATTTGTGTGTCCACCTTCTTTGAAGAGGCGAGATAGTGGAAATGTGAAATATCGACAAATGTGGGCTTTTGAAAGATACATGGGCAAGTTAAAAGGTATATTCGCAATGAAGTAATCCCAAAAGGGTCAATTGTAGAAGGGTATATTCTTTGAAGAATGTGTTACATTTTGTTCAAGATATTTGAGTCAAAATAATCTTTGCATGGAAACGAGTTGGAAGAAATGAAGCGGATATCTGAACAAGGTGAATCATGTTTATCTCGTGATTCGAAACATAGGTCGATTTCTTAATGTCCCAAAAGTTTGTACTCTATGTGGGGATGATGTCAAGGGTGCACACATGTATGTGCTATTCAATTGTACAAAGGTTGAGTCATATCTAAGGTGAGTAAATAAAGAATGACATTTATTGTTTGAAATATTAATAACTTTTGTTAGCCAGCTAGCTATGACAAAAAAAATTTATTTGTTTATTTGTTTGTAGTATTTGGCAAGATTCATATATGTTACGACGTGGAAAGCGTAAGCAAAAACCGACGCCAAGGGAAATTGACAATGCTAAGAAAAAGGAATTTCCAGAATGGTTTAAGAATTATGTAAGTGAAGGGTTTCAACACAAAAACACAGCGAAAATAAACCAATTTAAAGGCAATTCCGAAACCCTAAAATAGGATCCATGCAAAAATCAATTAACTCAGTGGTTAGAAATTATACCGATTATGAAAATAAAATTGTTGCGCTCGAATCTCCAACGCAATCCAAACGAATCGCGCCTCTACGGTATCCACACGAACGCCCCGCGAACCGTTGTATGATCTGCAGTAAAAGGAACTGTGGTACTAGCCACCAATGATGAGGATTTTAGAACTGTTTCTCTCTAGTCTCTCTCTAAGAGCGGCTAGGGTTTTGGTTAATGAATAATAATTAAAATGGCTGCTACATATCATATATATAACAATTAAAAGGAATTATTCAAAACCTAATTTAATAAAATCCAAATATATATATATATATATATATATATCTTAATTAAGTCTTACTTAATTAATATACCTATATATAAATTATCCATTAATTTAAATTGGTAATTTAAATACTATCAATCATATTGACATATTTAAATCTTTACAATTTAAATTAATTTCCTTTTAATTACGTTTTATGTGTGTGACCCTATAGGTTATTATTACGTTGGCAATAATTTTAAAATCATATTATAAAATTATAAACAGTGAGTGGCATCTAGTAATGCATCACTGCTACCCAAGTAATAATAAGATCGATGATTTGATGCAACCTTTTCGTGACCAATATTTCAATGTAATTTAATTCTTTTAACCTTGACATCCTAGATTAAACTCGAGTCATGGAATGTGTCATACTTTTCATAAGTTAATCTGTGTTTTTTTGATCAATGAGTAGACTATATGAAACAAATTACTATTTGAGCATGGCCATGCATTTCATAGTCCTATTAAATCAAGAGGCCTATGGATATCACCCCTAATATATAGGAGGGTAAAATTCCATCTAAATCACTCATATTCCTCACACGATTCATGATGTACCCAATAATCATCTTTATAGTCCACCCTATTAAAGGTGACATTTGATGATATCAAAGTACATAAATTCTCGTGTAGTAATATAGTGATTTCAGGTCAGAGGACCATTACACCATTGTTACTATGAGAATCGCTAATGACACTTTACATACTTTGCTCCACATAGAATTCTCATGGTGGGTGCATCCAAAGACATCGTTCTCTAACATGTACCTATGCATCGACTTAATATCTCATATATTTATGACTAATGAGATTTGGTCATCGATCGATCCACATATTAGTCTCAATGCATCATTGTTGTCCCATCAACAATGATACTCGACTAGGGACATTTAAGAGCAATGATACTAATTGTAATTATATAATCTCATGTTCAAGTCACATACTTGAAACTATATAATTTGTATCACTATTCTAAGGAATTTTATTATGTTAACATTTATATAACGCAATAAATAAAACCATAATAAAATCATTCATTTATTCAATCAAATATAATATCAAAATGTTAAGCAATTATATCAAATAATTGGCCTCTAGGGCATAAACTATAACAGTAAGTATTACATTATGTGAACATAATTTTATGCAAAATTTTGTAATGGTTATTAATAATAAATGGATGGAATTTTCTTATATCGCTACCATTTTGTAGATGGCAACTATGAATAATGATGCTTCAAAAGAAGTTCAAACTCTTAAATTTGGCCCAAATTTGATAGGCAGGAGAGGAGATGGTTATTTGGTAAATGGGTATCAATTCCATTCTACAAGTTGTGAGAGTAAGAGGAGAACGTAGAATAATGGGGTATATGTGGTAAGAATCTACTGTGGATATTCCTCCTGCAGAGGCCAGAAATCCTAAGGAAGATGTAGTTGAATACTTTGGTATTTTGGAAGATGTTATTGAATTAGATTATTATGGATTTGGCAAAGTTTTTATATTCAAATGTAAGTGGTATGACAGTTTAGCACGTGATAGAGGGTCAAAACTGATGACTATGGCTTCACGCTTGTAAATTATCAAAAGTTTTGTTCAAATGATGAGCCCCCTTTGTAATGCCTTCTCGGGTTCAACAAATATTTTATGTTGATGATCAAAGGATAACAATTGGCGTGTGGTTATACTAAAAAAATGAGAGATTTATGTGAAGATCTTTGAAGTAGATTACGATAGTGACGAGTTACCCAATACCAATGAAGAATTCATCACTCTAGTTGCAGAAGTTGATATTGAAAACATAAATTGGGTTAGGAATGATGTTGATGCTGAATTAGTTGAAAATGGACGAAAAAGACTTAAAAGTAAGTGAAAAACAGGATCTCAAATTGATACATCTCATTTCAAAAGACGAATGATTGAACATATTGTTGATGAAGATGAAGATGAAGATGAAGATGAGAATGGAGACAGAGACGGAGACGAAGATGAAGACGAAGACGAAGGCGAGGGTGATAGTGAGGAAAATGAAGATGAGGAAGAATGAAGAGGATAAACATCACAATATTGATATAATATCTAGACTATCTTATGTATTAGTATAATATCTAGACTATCTTATGTATTAGTATAATATCTTCTATTTTTGATATTATATCTTGGTGCTCCTTGTACTATTAGCAAATATCTAGACTATCTTATGTATTAGTATAATATCTAGATTATCTTATGTATTAATATAATATTTTCTGTTTATGATATTATATCTTTATTACAATATAAGTGGAACTTGGAAACTAGAAGCAGATTATAGCTTTGCATGTATAGTATGTGGTTCTTATATAATTCTTGTGAGGCTTAAACTTTGCAAGAAACAACATGCAAGTTGATTTATTTGATGCAGCAAGTTCTACTAGCCGGACAATCTTTAAATAGAGTTGTTGAAACTTGATAACAAGGTTAGGTTTATTCTTGGGGTTGTAGAAGGCAAAATCACAGTGAGCAATAGGAAAAGAGCTGATCTTTTCCTTGATTTGTGTTATTAAGATCAGTTCTCTTCTTATTGCTCACTGTGATTTTGCCTTCTACAACCCCAAGAATAAACCTAACCTTGTTATCAAGTTTCAACAACTCTACTTTAAGATTGTAATAAATTGAACTATTGCATCAAATAAATCAATATAACTTGAGTTAGTGCCTATCTCTTACAAAGAAGTAACACAGTAAGTTTAACTTGCTTAGTGATTATATAATTTGCTCAACTTGCCTGCCGTTTCTTATATAATTTTTTTTATAGAAGCTAACCTCTAAAAACTGATCTATCAATTATGACTTGATATTCTTTACTATTCTGAATTCATATTTTTGTTTCTCAGGTTGCTTTAATGGCTTCTAATAGAACGTCTAGATCTCGTGCTAACTGTTCCAATGACCCATAAATTAATGAAAATGAAGATAATGAGATCTATGTCGATGAACCACATGCAGAGGAGGAAAGTATTCATGAGAATGCTGAAGGTACCATGCATAGATCTACACTTATACTTGCATTTTCATAAAGGCAATTGTTACACTCTTCTTTTTCTTCACTTGAATGGCAACTTTTACACTCTTATTTTTGTTTTACATGGGTTTATTTGAACAAATCTGTTCTTTATTTTGTAAGTGAAAGTGGGGATGGATTCTCTTGAACCAAAATAGTGACCATTCCGTTAAATGTTCATGAGAATGTTGTAAAATGTGCTCATGCCTTGATTATTATGGTAAGATGTCATGCCTTGTATTGAAAAGTAGACTTCAGACTTGATAATCTGAAGTAAGATGTTATGCCTTGTAGAATGTATCCATATCCATATCTATATCTATATAGGAGTACATATAATTATATGACACATGGGTATTAAACTTTCTTGGCTATTAGAGGCGGAACCAGGGGGGTCGAGAGGGGGCATATGACCCCCTAGGATGAAGCTTACTGTCGCATGCCGCCTGCCGCCTGCTGCTGCTGCTGCCTACCCCTACCGCATTGTCGCCTAATTCACCGTCACTGGAATTAGATGATTCATCGTTACTAGAATCTGACCGGAGAGATTGTTGTACGAAAGATCGAGGCGGTACAACCGGAACAAGGTAGATATGGACGCCGAAAACTCATAGGAAAAGTTGTTGTACGACAGAAACAGAAGCTTTAGTGCGGAGAGGTTAGAGAGATCGGGGATTAGACCGGAAAGGCGGTTTCGCTTGACCGTAAAACGGGATGGTTTATACATTTTTTTCCAATATTACTTAGTAGTATAATACAAATATAATTATATAAATATATACTTATATATAAGTATAAAATATAAAATTATATAGATGTACGTACATAAATTTAGTGGTGCGCTTGAATGTAAATTGTTGAATATTTTCAACTGGGAGATCATAAATGCAGTTTATTTTTGTTACTTGATTCATGACTCAACTGCTAGCCCGTTGGGTTGAATTATTACTCTCTCTCTCTTTAAAAGATGAGAAAAAGTATAAATTTTATACATATTAAAAAAATAAAAAATAGAAAAAAGAGATTAAAAATAAAGTTTCAAATTTTTTCTTAGTGGTTTTTTAAGATTCATAAAATTATGATTAATTTTTTTGTACTGATGAACCCCACTAAATGACATAATTACTATTCTATGTATTTTATCTTATTCTTTTGAGATCAAAAATATATCCACGAGTTATTCTTTTAAGGACGAATGGAGTAGTATTATTTTTAAACTAGTAAAATGCATTTATCATTTAATTCTATATATCATTATGGGCTATATGTAGGTGCTTTGAGAATTTCAAGAAAATTGAGGTCATTGTTTTCATATGTGTTGCAATCAACCAGTTGGGTCTGATTATTGGTGTTCTTGCCAGTAGCGTGCTGCCTTGTGCATTAGGTCACGATTCTGGTTGGTATACATTGGGTTGCTAATATACTTTCTATTTTTTCAATCTGGGTCAAAATCAAACCCAAAGACCTTAACTCCGCTTCATAAATCATTTATGACACACACGTCATTTGCTGCCTGGACCTCCAAAGAATCGCCTCAAATTTTGACCCCCCTCAAATTTTGTTCTAGTTCCGCCACTGTTGGCTATGATCAAAACTTTGGGTATGGAAACGAAAAATGAAAATAAAATGGAGATAAAACCAAGCAGAGGAAAAGGAAAATAATTTGGGGTTTCATACAAGTCTCAGTTTTTCTCACTAATGTGTCTCCTCAGTTTCCTTCTATACTCCTTATCTGAAACCGAGATGCAAGTCCAAATGCCCACAGAATACCTAGCTAGTTTGTTTGTTTGTGTGCGTACGTGTTAATTTTTTTTTGTGCTTAGTTTAGTAAAGGGGTTTGGTATATATATATATATATATATATATATATATATATATATATATATATATATATATATATATATATATATTCAGATATATGTACTTAGTGTATTGGTGTGTATACTACATTTTGAGTTCAGCACTATGTCTAGTTCTATGGGAATATGGTAGGGTGTGGAGTCTTCTCAACTCAAAAATAATAGTTAGGACAAAGGTGCAAAATTGCAGCTGAGGTTTTGGCCAAATTGCAAGTTCAAGGGTCACAGTGTGTAGATCAGCTGACATAGATAAGTAGCTGACTTCTCTCTTTAGTCTTCTTTCTTTCTTGAAACTTAACTAACTAACTACATAGTTGTATTAGGTTCTGTGTCTAACAGGACAGGTTGATCCCTGGCTTAAACTTGCTTGACTAGTTGTCCAACCATTGAAAAAAATACATTGCTATATAGTCTAGATACCTGTCAGAAACTAAGAGCTAAGAATTTCATACACATTTACTATGTAAACGGGGTCTGTTATATACATTTCATATACATTCCATATGGTTTCTTGCTCTTTTTTGATATTTACTTGTACTATTACATCATTTCCTTTCTATTGAACTTTATGTTATATTTCAGTTCATATATCTTGATTCTTCATCTCTTTTAGGTTCTCGACCTAAGAGGAAGCGTGGACCAACGATGGGAGCAAAGTTATGGTCAAATATCGATGCACCCAAGAAAGTAATTTATGATGCAAATGGTCAACCTGTTGGGGGAGAGACCAATAAGTTAACAACCTTACCAAGGGTGTCTTGCTCATAATGGAGAATTTTTCCAATAAGTACTCCAACATGGTCCAATATGACAGAGGCTAACATGACAAGGGCTTGGGATGAAATTCAGGTTATTAATCATAGCATTTTATAGAATTTGACATTAAGCACTTTGAAGGTAATTTAATATATGTGTAAATTTGTTTGTTGTAGAAACGATTTACCATGATCACCCCAATGCTAAAAAGAAAATTGATGGCTATCATGAACAATAGGTGGATGATTGGAAGTCTAACTTAAAGAGTAATAATTTTGTGCTGGTGTGACCGTACCAAATCTATAGTGAATACTATCAACAATGATTGAGTAAATCCTAATCAATGAAATTTGCGTTGGTTGATTATTGGCTAACTGATGATGCACAGGTTGTGTTTATTCTAATTTTATGTATTATCAATTCTTACTTATTGTTATATATTATTATTAATTTATAAATACATGCAATGCAGGATATAACAACAAAAAATTGTGAAAATCGAAAAAAATTGTTGGTAGATCATACGTTGGGCACTAAATCAATTCCAAAAAAGAAGCATGAATTGGTAATATTTGATGATATTTCAATATTTTTTGTCGTTAATCATGTATTAGACTTCTATGAATAGAGTATTTCTTGAATTATGTACTATTTTTTGTTTTATTTGTAGTACCAAATAAATAGAAAAGAGATTAATCGAGCGGATATGTACATACAGTCCCACACTCGAAGTGATAACTCAATTTTACCGGGCGCATCCTCGAATATGGTACGTATTTATCAATCCTCAATCAATGGGGTTTTTTAACTCTTTATTCTATATTGTCCTGTTGTTGTTGTTGTTGTTCCATGTGTGTATATTCTGTTGAGCTTCGATTGAAAATAAGAAAGGATGATAAGAGATGAAAAAGTGCGAACTGGGTCACAATACATGAAAAGATATTCTTGATATATGTAGCCTGTTTTTAGCTTCAAAAACATAAATTTGCATAAAGTTTGACTACTAGATTATGGTTATTTCATATTGTAAAAACTATAAAAGGAAAAAGAAAAAGAAAAAGAAAACAGAAAGAGTATGGAGTATATGATAATGTCTGCATTTGGTTGTACTTTTGAATGCTTTAAGAAAAGGTTTAGAATATTTCATGATCATTTCAGTTGTCTCAGACTAAACGTCGAATGCATGCTTATTTTGTAATATCAGCAATGAGTACCATTTCAGTTGTCTCAGACTAAAGTCATCCTTCTGTCTAATGTGATATATAGTTGTTAGTGATTGCTTGAAAGAATCTCTTGATGACAGATTACCTGATTGACTATTTGCACACACTATTTATGGTGTGTGCATTGAAACTTGAGTGAGTCGGATGTAGCGCAAGCTGCACAACTGTATATTAATGTTAAATTTGATTTTGATTTTGGGTTTGGATTATATGTTGTCATCTTTTGTAAGTCTGGGTTTAAAGGACGTTATAAATATTTTCTATACCCATTTACCTAAATTCCTAATTCACATTTCACAAACAAAGAGTAAATTCTTACAAGCTATGGATGTAGTTTTGATCAATATTTGTCTAAGTAAGAAACCTATGCAAATTTTATTGTTGCGTTGGCGTGCTTTACTAACATTGAGTTATGAATGCTGTGAAACTGCTTGAGATTAAGCGATTTCTTTTGTCATTGTTTTAGAGTTTAATGCTGCCAATCATTTAGACGATGTATGTTGGCAGGATCAATTGTTATGCAGGTTGTACATGTAGTGTTTTGAACTTTTGATTACTATATCAAATTAGCATGGTTGACTCCCACTTGCATTCTTTAAGTTATGTTGAAATGCCTTGTATATTTAAGTTATGTATATTTTGCCTTGTATATTTTTATAGGAAAAAATTATTGAGTTAAAGAAGACTCAGAAATCGGCTGGTGAAAGCAGTACAGGACGGAATGATATACTTGCACAAGTGCTTGGACCGGAGCGACATGGTAGACTACGACAAGGTGGAGTTGGTGCCACAGCTACAAACACTTGGGGGCCTCGCGACACAAATAATGAGATACAACGTGAGAATTAAGAATTGAAAGCTGAGTTGAAAAATGTGCGGGAAAAAGGAGACGATACTGCAAGGAAAGTCGATGAAATATTATCAATCATGACAGAATTATGAAGAAATTGTCAGTTCCAAATGTTCATTCCAACAATCAGGTGTTGCTCTCTCACTCCACTTATACTTTAAATTATTGCTCTATCACTTTGTTTGTATGGATTAACAAGTTCACTTGATAATTAATTTGTAGGATCGATCCACAAAAGGAGATAATGGTGATATTAGTGGATCAAATAATCCTATAGAGGACCTGTGACATGTCTCGTGCTACTAGCGATATGTTAGATGTAACACTATTTTGGATGAAAAATATGTTAAATGTGCTATTAATAATATGTTAAATGTGCTACCCATTATGTACTGTTTTGACAGTATTTTGGATGGTTATGTATATTTAGATGATATTATACATTAATTTGTAATTTTGAATACTAGACTTTATTTGTTTTGTTCTTTTAGTTTTAAATGTTATATTCAGATTGGATGGTATGGTTTGATATAATTATACTTGTTAACAGGTAAAATAAATAAGAAATATTGTGTAATAAAAGTAAATATTTTTAAAAATCTGGAACACCTATCTGTAAGTCGGTGGTAACCGTCATGATGAACCTAAACCTTTCGCGCCAAAAAACATCTATTACGACGGTCATGACGATCGCTATAACTTATACTGACCGTCGGTAAAAAAAAAAAAAAAAAATTTATCGCGTTTTTGGGATGTTTTTTTGGTGATGATCGTAATAGTCGCTATAGGGAAAAAAGGCCGAATTGCTATAGGTTTCAGGGACGACTTATATGGCGATGGTATCCGACCGTCGCTATATCCTATAGCGACGGTCGTTTCATCTATCTCTTGACGGTCATGAGCCACCATTATAAATTTGATTTTCTAGTAGTGTTCGGGTTTCTTATTTTTTGGGAGGTCACAAAAAACGCTATCCCTTGAATTACCGGCTTTGACTTGTCTGGGACGGCCTTTGATGTCTCCATCCCAGCTGGACTTGACATCACTGCACGACAAAATCGGGCTAGGTGACCTTCTCTTCCGCAATTATAACACGCTTTGGACTACTGCGTACATCTTGGACTGATCTGTCCCTCCTCTCCGCATTTGTAGCATACGACCGGTGGTCGTTCTCCTTCTTTAACAATAGTTGTTGGTGCTGACGTCTTTCCATCATTGTTGAATCTCTTCTTCTTGAAATTTCCACTTCTATTATCTTTTCCAGAATTACCACCGAAGTGGTTACCATTTCTGGAATGTTGAATTCCTCCACGTTTATTGTAACCGCTTCGATGACTGCTACCACTGGTATTATCGCTTTGCCGGCTACTATCTCTTGGTTGGGTTGACTCATTATCGCGCTCCAATAACTGAGCCCTATTCACAACATCTAAATATAAGCAAAGTTTGTGAAAAATGAGGTATTGACGTATTTTGGGTTTTAAACCTTGTAGAAATATTCGTGTCATTCTCTCCTCATTATCAACCAAATGGGATGCAAACCGGGACAACTCGGCAAACTTAGCTTCGTACTGCGACATGGTCATATTGTTTTGCTCCAGCTTGATGAACTCCACCTCCTTCATGTGACGAATACTTTCAGGAAAGTACTTGTCATTGAATAATTCTTGGAACTTCTCCCAAGACATCTTGGTCTGGCGGTTGTGTCGTTTCTGATTCCCACCGATAATCATCTCTCCTTTTGCAACATGTAGGTGGCAAAGGGAACCTTTTTCTCTTCGGAGCATCCCAAGATATCAAATATCTTAATGACCTGCTTTATCCATGTAACTGCCTTAAGTGGTTCTGGCTTTTTCAAAAACTCTGGTGGTCCCAGCTCCTTGAGCTGTTTAGCGGTGAACGTCCGAGAGTTGCCAATGTTTCCACTTGCATTTTGAATAGGAGTCTCTCTTGCCTGATGTTGCACGAATTGCAGAAAGCTCCTAAACATTCCATCGTTCATCATTTGGTCGGTGTTGTTGTGTACATGAGGATTATTGCCTTCCTGATGCACATTATCCTGGTTATTGTTCATCGGTGACTTAAAGGTCTCATGTGGTCCATTTTTTATCTCAACATTCTCGGATGTCATTTTCAAACACTGCCACAAAACAAGGGTTAATTGACATGCCACATATTATCCCTATATTCTGACCGACCAATTAAATAACAAATAAGCTTAGGTAGGTCATACTAGCGAAGGATTTACCCGTCTCTCCCCTCCTAGTTCTAGCCTCACATCTTAGCCAAGGATTATATCCCTAAGATGAAATAAATAATACCCCTTGCCTTAAAAGGAGAGTATTTCTGACTGTTAGGGCGGGGATATTCTTGAAGAAAACTTATACTGTTTCCTACGCTCAAAGCTTCCTTAAACTCAAAAGAAATACGCTCAATATTATAGAAGAAGAATTCTCTGATTCTGGTGTGATTTTCAATTCTAAACTAAGTATCCTATTTATAGGAGAATGACAAGGCATTATTTGGGACTTACGAGTAGAAAAGGTTAGCAGGCAGAGAGCGAAACTTTACGATTTTACTATATGCAAACAACGTTTTCGATAAAATATAATATATTCCATTTTTCATAAAAAAATAAAACTTATTATAATATATATATATATATATATATATATATATATATATCTAATAATTATGATGCCCCCAAAATAGGTATGCATCACCCATTCTGAGTCGCCAAATACATGATACAAAATACAACTACAACTTAATTATACAACCGTCGTGTGAAATACGACAAAACATAGCTGAGAGTTTTAACACGGATATTGTCTTCTAGATAATATCCAAACTCAAATTCAATCTCATTACAATTATTATCACACTATTTCACAGAATAGTGAGGACTACTAAAACAACCATCTGGACTGTCAATCCATTTCCCGACTAGTCCCAGCTATATTCTCATTTCCTGAAGAGAACAGTGAAAGAAAAGGGTGAGCTTAACTATCCCAGTAAGAAATATTATGACTAAGATAATGCAGAATAAATTATCCTTAGCCTTCAACAGTATAAAACTGATAGAATACAATAGACAATAAGTTTTAGATCAACAACTGCAGCGGAATAAGCAATCCATTAGAAGAGTTAAGTAGAGCATGATATCTATTATCTTCTATAATTTAAAAGTTTATCATCAATTTTATCGCTGAAACTCAACTTAATAAATAATCCACATCACTGAATTATCCATGCACTACGGGCCAAGGATATTCATTAGTATCACAACCACGAATTATCCATGCACTACGGGCCAAGGATATTCGTGTTTTCACCAATGGTTATGAACATGCCAAACAATAATTCATTTTTACAACCTTGGCCGAAGAGAACACATGGTCATGATCATACCAACAACTGTCCACCAATGCACTACGGGCCAATTAGAACTTTTACCATATTATTTGTAATATTACATGTCATGATTACACAGAATAATCCCTGGTCATAATCATATCAATCAACAGTTCATCTATACAGTACGGGCCAAAGATGACTTTTATCAAAATATAAGCATGAGGATGATGACAATGATATAAGAATTCAATTAAACGAAATCAAGGATAAATATTAAAGACTTTAAATTTATCCAGAGTTTTAAAAAGTTCAAGTGGTCAACATGATACTGCTTTGTGGAGAAAAATTCAATAATAATATTTTATCAAAAATGATTTGGACCGAAAAGAATTTAATTTTTATCATGAATAGTACTCTGGATGAATAATACCTGAGTGAATAGTACCTTGTGAATAGTACCTGTACGTATGAATAGTACCGTACGTATTAATAGTGTTGAATAAATGAATAGTACCCATAAATAGTACTCCGACATGAAAAGCTTAAAAATGAACAAGAATGTTCAGAAAAATATCCTTGTAAAATGATACTAGATGAAGCATAAATTTTAAGGATATTCTACTAATTTCAAGGAGTATAGAAGTAATACTTTAACAAAATGAGTGTAAAATTCAGAATATGAAACGAAATAATATTACTTACATATTACAGAGTATGGAAGAAAATATTATTTCTTTCGAATATTGAAGCAAAAATAATATCCCTTACAACTGTTGAACAAAATTAATATTCCTTATGAATATTTAACAAAGATACTATTCCTTACGAATATTAAACGAAGATAATATTTCTTGCGAATATTGAACAAAATAAAATTTCTTACGAATACGAAAAATAATATCGTAAGCGAATATGAAATAAATAATATCCCTTACCTCAAAAAGAGAGCAATTCGGACTGGTATAGCGGATATATTCTTGAAAAAAACTTTCACTAATTTTTACACTCAAAGCTTTCTTAAACTCTAAAGAAATAAGCCCAATATTATAGAAGAAGAATCCTCTGATTCTGGTGTGATTTTCATTTCTAAACTGAGCATCCTATTTATAGGAGAAGGGAAGGATACTATTTAGAAATTTTAATCACGGACATACAAGAGAATTGAGCGAATTCTTCACGAGATGATTCTCGAAAATTTTGATTTTACTATGCAGACATTATGCAGATACTATGCAAATAAAATAAAATATATTCTATTTTTCATATAAAAAAATTATTATAATATATATATATATAATAATAATAATTACACCCTCTCCGTGATCGATTCCCCCCCAATTATTTCATTTTCTTTATGTGGGCCCCACCTCAAGTCATTGTCATATATATATATATATATATATATATATATATATATATATATATATATACTAAATAACTTTCTATTGATTTTTGAAAAAATGGGTAAATAGGGGTCCAAATAATAAGCAAAATTTATAACAAATACTTCATCAAATCCCTCACTATTTTTAACAACATTTATTCATCATTATTATAACTTCAATATTAATAAACCAGATTGTTCCGAGGAAAGAGGGGCTTTCGATAAGGATTTCTCCCCATTGGTAGCAATTAGGTGACCAAACCCCTTTTCTCGACAGAACTTTCTAGACATTGTTAATTATGCAAACAATAATATGAATAACTTGTCATCTCAATTATTGATTTAATAATATAAAATATTGTACAAATGATATTGTGACAATAATAGAATCAATAATGTGAGATACTATGCAGCAATTACTGTAGCAATAATTGAGTATAATTGAGTGACTTCTCACGTAAGCATTAAATACCGTGTGCTACTATGTAACCACGCGTATTACTGTACTTTTCATCACCGGATAATTCGACAGTTAACGGTAAAACTTTCGCCGTTATTTTTATAAAAAGATATTTCTGTCGTTTTCTAACTCCGACAGTAATTCCGTTGTGGGGTCCACCAATGATTGCTCCATTGTACGAATATTCCCTTATAAAATGAATATTCCCCAACCAATCGAATATTTTATAACAACTTGCTCACTTTGCAAAATTTATAAATATTACCCACAACTATAACATTATATCAAATCCACACCTTATTATTCAAAAAAAATATTTTAAGAAAATTAAATCTTTATTCATAAAATTTGGGGTCTTACAACATCCCCTTCTTATGAAATTTCGTCCTCAAAATTGACGTACGTACCTGGTATGTCGAAGAGGTGAGGATACCTCATTTTCATTTCAGATTCTAAATCTTGAGGTATAACCTTTGAGCGTAGAATATGTTTCTTCTTATCCAAGATTTTAACAGGTATCTCCTCATACGTTAAATCTTCTGCTATCTCATCTAGTTCTAATTTAATAATGTGGTTTGGGTCGTCCACATATTTACGTAACATCGATACGTGGAAAACGTTATGAACACACGACATACTTAGCGGTAAAGTGAGTCTATAGGCCACAATTCTTACTCGATCGAGGATTTTAAATAGACCAAGAAAATCGAGGGTTGAGATTTTTTCTCTTGGTCAATTCTTGCTTCTAGAATAACACATACTTTTTCTTTTTTTCTTCACATTCATCAGCTCCGGGTCTGTAGCTTGATCAGCTTTAACTTTATCGATTAACGTCAATTCTACTCGTATATTTGACATCATCACGTGGTACCTTAGAGTCTTTAACTCTATCTCTATCATTTGTAAGTCATACGAAATGAGTCTTTGTGTTAACAACATTGTACTCGTAAACGGATATGATCTTCTACTCAATGCTTCAGCTACCACGTTCGCTTTTCTAAGATGGTATTGAATGTGTTAGGAATAAGCATGTGAATGATATTCCTATTTATATATGATTTGATTATGATATATATGAATGAATATGCAAGTTTACTTGCATTAAGAAAAGCTGTAAAGTCCTTTGATAGATTATAGAAACATATGTACAAGAACTTAGAATGAATTGATCAAATATGTTAGGTTGATCCTACATAAGCTAAACAGCTTTATAAAGTCCTTAAAAAGAAATGATGTACAAGGACTATAAATATAGAAAGATTAAGCATGTTAGGTTGATCTTATGATGTAATAGATGAAGCTTCATTCGATCGTCGAGAACCTTTGCACGAAATAAATCGAGATCCCGCCGGAGAGTCGAGGAAAACTCGAGAGCTATCAATGAGAATAATCGTAGTCCGCAAGATAGTAGATCTCGGAGTTCGTAGAGCGCCGGGAGAGGCGAGGAAGGATCGTAGTGTGTCGAGTAGCACTTCCTCGGATCCGTAGATCTCTTGAGGAAGTCATGTTCAGAATCATAGAGACAACACGCCATGAGCCGATGAGAGCATCTGCCGAAGCGAGTTAAGAATCGTAGACTACACTCGAGTCGAGAGTCTACTAATAGTATCAAAGCGGAGATCGTGAGTCGAGCAAGATCGGATGAAGACAACAAGCACAACGGCAATGACGAAATCGTAGAGTGTCAAGATCGATTTTGGAGTCATAGTGTCTGCTGCAGTAGAAAATTGAATCGTAGTGTGTGTACAATTGAGACTTCAATAGATGTCTTTGACAATGCCAAGGCGAATCGTAGAGCAAATATGATTCTCAATAGATGAGCACCCGAGAATATCAAAGGAATGAAGAAGCCTACGGTTGGTACTTTGCAAAGATCGTCCCACCCTAAAGGAAACCGCAGAGCACTCAATGAATGGCATGTAAGCTAACAAAAGATCTAAGCATCAACTGTGAGGTCCCCGAATCCGGATACTTGAAACCCGAACTCGGTACATCACGATACCATTTCTATGAGCGGAATAATACTAATAATAATAATAATAATATAAAACTTAACTTAAGTTTACATATACATCGAGTCATTCTCCCAATCACGTAACCTTTAAACATTCATTACATGTCATATATATATATATATATATATATATATATATATCATAGTCTTCATAATCTAAACTATTACAAACAGTAACATAAAAAGTCATTCAGCAACTTTCCCTTTTCCCTTGTTCTTGTGCGGATCCTTACGGTCCTTCATACTTAGTGAAACACATTTAAATTAAGCAAGGATGAGCATTTGAGTGCCAACAAGTATTATATATATATATAGACTGAAAGAATTTAAATGTTTCCTTAATAATATCTTCTACAACTAGTCAGTAGTTGTGAAGTAATCTGTACCACTAATAATTCATAACAACCCTCTTTCAAACTTTTGAAACTACGTATTATTGTATATGGGGTTTACGTGACATACCATGAACATTGTTTTCATTTTGAAAAGGTTTGAGCGAAATTCATCTCAGAAAATGTCATGACTTACGAATGCGGAGGGTGATCTACTGTTGTACCTGTATTGATGATAATACATTTACATGAGCGATGTTATCGTTAAGCTCTGTCCGTCCTTGGTAGCATAAAATTTTTCCTTGGGATGTTCATATCATCGGGTTTTCATAACAAAGGTCTTATATAATTCAACATATATGTATATCAAAAGGGTATCAACATGCGATGAAAAACAATGATTGTCAGTGGGGACACTTGTATAATCATTTATAGAAATTAACGAAAGCAGAATATATTTATCCAGAATTATCATATACTAGCATGTTGATAATCAATGGGCATATATTATATAGCTTAACAACAATCATAATAATAACAATAATTACGAACTTCTCATACATCCATTGCATAAAGAAAAATGCAAAGTTAGGATACTTGCACGATCTTTACCGCTTCTTATTCTCAACTTAGTTTTATCTTTTCTATCACAACCTATCATTAATCAAATCATTTTCTTGATTAGTATAACATAACGTACATATATAACACTTTTATTGCGATCAAAGACATTCCTATTCACATTATCACACATGTTTAACAATCGTTGACTCATAATCAAACATCAACACCTTCCTAATCACATTGTCATACAACCTTAACAACCATTGAATCACAAATAAACCATTAACTAACTTAATTTCTAAGTCCGGATCGATTTAAAACATGTCGATATTCTGAAAGCGACTTTTTTCAAGTAATTATCGAGTCTAAGACTCTAAGCAAGTAGTTCAATATCCATTTGGATAACTTAAACATTAGTCACACTATTTTTCATGGCCTTATAATATTTATTAAATAATTATTATCATTTATTATAATTTTGAAATATCGAGAATCATTATTAAATGATTTAAATATTAAACAATTCTATTATCATTAATATTTAATTAGTATTAAATTATTAATGAAACCATTGCCAAAATATTAAAGTTATGTATAATAACTCAAAATATTTTAAAGTATTTACAATACCTTTAAATAATTTTTAGAACATTTAAAATCATTATTAAATAATTACCATTAATATTTAAATATTAATGAACTAATTATACAAATATTAAAAGTCAATAATTATAACTTAAAATATTTTAAATCATTAATATCCTTTTAAATGATTTTAAATAACTAAAACCATTTTAAAACTATTTATTTAATATAATTATTAAATAAATTTAATATCATTAATCATTAAATAAATATCATTAATATTAAATTATTAATGAAATTATTCTTTAAATATTAAAGTTATATTTTATAACTTAAAATATCTTTAAACACTTTATTTTTATTTAAAATGATTATTATAATAATAATATCATTTTTAAACTAAATTATTTAATATAATTATTAAATAACTTTATTATCATTAATCATAATTAATTAATGAAATTTACCTTTAAATATTAAAAGTTATATTTTATAACTTAAAATATTTTTAAATACCTTATTATTATTTAAAATGATTTTTAATATAATAAGAATCATTTTTAATTCATTTATTTATTTTATTTAATAAATAACTTAATTATCATTAATATAAATTTATTAATGAAAATTATCACATAATATTAAAAGTTATCAAAAATAACTTAAATTATTTTCTTATATCATAATATAATTTTAAATGATTTTTCATGAATTAAAATCATTTTTAAATAATTTATTTAATATTATAATTAAATAAATTAATTAATTTTAATATTCCAAAAATATTAAATATTTATGAAATATATTTAAAATAATTAAAACTAATTTTCGAATTTAAAATAATTTTAATAATTTATTTTGTATTTTTAATAATTTAAAACTAATTTTCTATAATTATTAATTAATTTTAGGAAAATATTAATCATGCGTATTTAAAAGGTTACCTATATGGCAGGCCGTCATATAGGTGTTCTTCATGATCATACTTAAACCCAGATCTTCATGGAGAGGCGGTTCTTAGAGAGTGGCCGTGTTTGACCCACTTTAATTCTCTGTGTATTGTGTTTAAAGAAATACAAAAGCTAGATTTTGTAGACAAAGTTCAAGACTACATGTTCTAATAGACCACATGATCTAACAACCTAACATAAGCTAGATCTAAAGCGTTCCAAGATCTTTGTCAGAGTCGTTCTTCATTTTACAGGTTGCCAGAAATGAAGAAACGATTCAATGACCACTTTAGATCGATTATAACGTCTGACACATGAAGCTATTCTTGTGATATAAAGGGTTGAGGTTGTAGTAGCATGCATGAAGAGTAGATCTATTACATAAAATACAACTAACATGAGCGAGAATCCAAAAGTTATGACTCGGTCAAACCATGTCAGTCGACATGTTCATATGTTTTCTAGGTTACCCAGAAAAGAGAGAACAGGCTCGACCTTGCTAGTTTGACCGTCCATAAAATCCAACCCATTTACGAAATAAGTGATATTAAGGCATGATGATGTAGTCTAACAAACATACTACAACTTAGATACAAGAACCATAACGATACATCAAACCCTTTATCGATTCAAGCCATTTAAAAATTTGTCGAGCTTTACGGGCTCATTACGGGTTACCCGAAATGGCCCGATCGATGTTAGTCGGCGACCTTTGGCCGAGTTATAACTTATAATCTACAACCGATCTAGGTGCGATTCTTGATCCGAGAGCAAAGATCTCATAAACTACCATATTCAACACTTATAACACAAAAATCAAACACCTACGAGAGATCTACGACGACGACATTCGTTGTCGGGCGCCTCCTTTAAAAATTTCGATTTTGAAAATCTTTAATTTCGAGAGCACTTTAATGTTATGGACTTGATAAATACCAACCCGGATCATCATAATATCTTATAAACAACATATTCTAACACCCAAACATAACATCTAACAATAGAAAATTGGATGATTTTGAATTAGGGTTTCATACCTTTTATGCTCAATTCTTGATTTTGTGTTCTTTGTTTTGGTATGGGATTTCGTGGGGGCTTGAATAATGGGTGCGATATACTCAACAAATTTGGAGGTTTTAGTAAGAGGAACTCTTGGTTGAGTTTTATGCAAAATAGCTATCAAAATGGATTTTCTCTTTCTAATCCTTTATATAGACATGCTAGATTCATGAATGAAATTTGGAAAAATGGCGATTGTTTGTCATCTTAGAGTCAATGGGTTGTTAGTTTTGGTGAACAACTTCACCAATTTGTCAAAACCTATGGCTAGCTTCTTTAATGCTAAGAGGGTATAATGGTCATTTGATAAATCAATTTTAAATGGCAAAAATGAACTTACCAAACCCTTAGGGTTAGGGTTTGATTTAGGGTTTAGGGTTTGAGCCAATTTGGATTTTATAAGTAAACAAAAATCTAGGATTTCCAATTTAGGGTTTGCACACAAAAAAATTAAATAAATAAAATTAAATACTTTTAGTTTCTAAAATTTTGAAAAATAAATATTGTTAATTAATTAAGTTTGTTATTACATGAACATTAGGGTTTATTACCCTTAATCATAATGAACTTTGCTAATAAAGCAATTAGGGTTTAAAATATCGATAATTACGGTTTCTAGAAATACAATTAGGGTTTCTAGAAATTAAATTAGGATTCTAGGTTTTAGGGTTTTGATTTACTAATTACGTTTATTTTAATTAGCAATTAAAGTCTATCACACGTGTTATTAATCTTTGTAACACAATTCTTGTGAGATCAAACCTCAGGTTTAGGTTTTTTAGGATTAGGGTTTCTAATATTGGAAATTAGGGTTTAACATTATTAGGGTTTCGAATTTTAATTAGGGTTTACCTAATTAATACATTTAATACTACGACATAAATGGTATTACATGCTTATAAAACAATCTCACACTCTAATTTGGATCTCAAATTAGGGTTTAACATTATTACTAGGGTTTGGGTCAAAATACATAGTAATTGACCAACCATTATCAATCTGGACATCCGCTTATATATTCATATGCTTTGAAAAATCAAAATATACGTAATATTATATTATTATTCCCATACCTTGACAATAAATCCAAAATTAGGGTTTGGATTCCATATCGATTATTCTTTCATATTTAACCTTAATAATTAAGGTAAAATAATTAACTTAATAATCGTACAAAAATTCATATAATAAAATAATTATTATATTATTTTAAAAAATCACTTCATATATTATTTAAATAATATATGATTATATATTCATGGAAAATAATTAATAAAAACATTTCTATCTTAAAATTAATTATTATAAAAATATACTTTATAATAATCAATAATTCAAAAATAAATTTACTTATAAATATTCATGTAATAAATATATTTTTATTTACCACATAAATACATATACACATAATCTTGTACAAATCCTCATCCTTAAAATAAATAAATAAAAAAAAAAATTATACGCAAAATTTATGATTTATTTATATAGAAAATATCGGGTTGTCACATCAACTCAATCAGCATCCAGATTGAGTTGTGAAGCCATTCAAGATGAAGTCTTCCACAAGTTGATCATAAGAAGACTTCAGTAACTGACTAAGGAAAGTCAACTAGTGCAGTTGTTGTCAAGTAAATAGAAGACATCGATCTTGGAAGCAACCAGGATCGTAGTGTTTTCCAAACAAAGAAAGAACTGATGGAGTGTACACTAAGATACTGGTCAGCCTCTGAAGAACAAGGCTAAAGTGATTAAGCATTGGGTCAGTCCATTGATGATAAGTGAACAGGAGATCACAAGGAGAAAGCGAGCTGGACACGCCACAAATCTGAAGTGTCTTGATATTCAGAAGGGGCCAGAACAAAGAGTCAAGCCAATTAGTATTTGAGAGCAGTCAAAGCAAACAGAAGTGTTGAAGCACTGGACAAGAGAAGGAAGAAGTGTTCTACATTGAAGATCCAATGAACATTCTTCAAGATCCTAGTGTTATTTCTACCGGCAACTAGACACTACTATTAGGTCCAAGAAATGCATGCATCAGAATCGTAGAGTTCGATCATCCGAAGATTGAAGCATTGGCAACGGTTCAATCTGAAGGTTTGTATTCGAACAAGAGCTTATTGAGAGCATCGATGCAAAGGACAACTCTCGATCGAGAAATCGGAAGGAGAAATAAAGTCGATGACGCCTTAAGACATCAAAGTGACATCTCGTGGGGTAGGGTGAAACAGTGAAACTGCGGTGTCGAGGAAAGTCATGTCATGTCACATTTGCCGTCTACACCAAACAACTCGAGATCTGTGAAGTAATTTTAATAGCTTTCAATGGCTACTTTCGAACGGGAAGATTGGCAAGGAGTATAAATCAGAATGAGCTTCAAAGATTGTTGGTCGTTTTACCAATCAATATATGCGTGCAAGTATACACGGTCAACAAGTAATAAAGAGTAAGTAAAGTATCGTTCCCACAGAGAATTAACTAATAAATTTCACCAAGCATTAGCTCATAACCATTTCAGTCTTATTTAAACGAATGATACTATATTTTTTATGTAAACTATGAAATAAAATAAACCTAACTATTCCTAGAGTGAGACTAGATAATGAAGACCTGAGATCATAATTTCATCTATTGACTCATTCAAATCCATACATTTCATGTTAAGCCAAACTAATTGTACCGGTTTGTTAGTCAAGAACACAAAAGTAAAGTATAGTCATCTCTCAATTTACCATACCCATATCACATATAATCCACAGTTGATAGAATACACATGAACCCCCACATTACCTAAACCACTATATGTCTATGTGATTTATGAATAATTAGGGTTTAATCCCAAGTTCTCAATTGACTACGAATGGCGCTTTGGTATATGTCTATCCTAAGCACAAATCATACATCCCAACACAATGTAGAATATACAATCATAAGCTATCAAGATCAGATCTAAACCCATACTTCGTCTTTCAAGTTCATATGGGTTATCACAGTAATTGATGGCCAATCAACTAAGCAAATAAGCATGAATCTTAATAGACAATCCTATAGCAATCAATAAGGCTAACAATGGAACATATCAGAAATAACTAATCCATAGAATCCATTACAATCTCAGAATAGAGTTTAAATCATAACTGAATTAATGTTATTATCCACACATTGAATAAACATCATAAGATACAATTAGGAATCAAAGAGAGAGTAACAATAGAGAATGGTAGTGCAAATCTGTTCTCTTGATCCAAGGTTGAATCTTCAATGCTTTGCAATTGCTTCAAGTCTTCAATCTAATCAACTCTTTAAAATCACTACTATAATCTACTCTAATCTACTTATTCCAAGTTGAAGAAAGAAAATAGCAGTAGTTTCAGCCCCCAAGGGGTGGAATATGTTTTACATAATGAAAATGCGTCTAGTATATAAGCCCTAATTGAACCCCCCCCCCCCCTCTCAATTACGCTTCGATTGCACTGTTTAATGAAAAGTCAGCTTTGGTCAACATCAGACGTCGTGCGGCCGTGCAGGAATTGGCCTGAAGTTGGGCGCGGCCGCGCTCAAGCAAAAAATCACATTTTTTCGCTCTGAGGGTCCTGTGGCCCATGACCATATGAAAATTCAATACAAATTCGCGCGCCCGCGCGGTCCATTTTCTGCTGCAGTGTCCTCTGGTAAAATGGCCATAACGTTTGATCCGGGAAGAGTTATGGGGCCTTCCACCTATCAAATCGAAGATATCGACGAGCTCTACAACTTTTATTCTTTGATGATTGATAAATTCGGGCCGGATGAAGGTTGAAATTGGGCTGGAAGGGACTACTATGAAAATGGCTAACCAAAACAACGAAGTTTGACGTCCGTTGGTACAATGATCATAACTCTTGCATCCGAACTCCGATTAGAACGATTCAAGATGTTCCGGAAAGCTACGAAGACGCTCTACAATTTAAGCTAAGTTCCAAACCAAGAACATGAAGTAAACATGAAAGCCCAAATGATGTTCGGATTGCTTTTCTTTGCATTTTCCTTGCTTTTCTATACCAATAGTCGCTCACACCGCTCCCAAACATAAGATCTACAAAATACACACAAAATGCATGAAAAGTAACTAAAAACATGAATATAAGCAACTAATTCAAGTAAAAGATACCGAATAAGTAGGTATAAAACTAACTTATCAAATACCCCAAAACTTAAACCGTTGCTTGTCCCCAAGCAACACAATATAATGCAATCTACATGTTATGCATGCTACGCTACTATGACAATGAATCCCCAGATTTCCAACCATGTTAAGAATTCCAGTGAAACATGCCTTAGAGAAATATCAAGATCCAAGAACAAAGCATCAAACTAAGCTAAAGGCATAATGACATACAATCAGATAATCCTAACTCGCTTTATAAAGATGTGTGTGTGTGATGTGTTCACAGATAAGCTTGACAAAGGTGAAGATACCACATGCTACATGCTTAAGACAGAAAATTAAAGTTTAAATCAAGAACTGCATATACTATGAGACATCAACTACTCCAACACATCAATACAAACTAAGGTTCAACAATGGGTTTATTCTGCTTTATTTTTACTCGCGAGGGCGATCTTCGCACATTCCCGCGGTGTTTATTGATTTTTTTATATATATGTATATATACATATATAGCGAGTGCGTTTTACGCTCCATCTCACTTTCCATTTCTATTTAAACGAGTGCGTTTTACGCTCCATCTCGTCCCAATAGCAAGCATACCCATGTGTTCTCAAAATTTGAATATCTGTGTTTTCATAGTCTATATCTACTTTATACACAATTCCATCTTTAAAAATAATATTTTCTACTCAGCAAACAAACAAGTTATTCTTAAACCAACAAGCAGATATGAACACCTATGTGCTAACCGATAGCATCTAAACAACAAGCATGAATTAAATCATGTATAACATTATAACTAAGCTCATGTTATCCACTAAATTCAAAAATCTATCAAATTTCTATATCATCATTGGCCAAATTAGAATTCAACCGACTAAAACATGGGAAAATGCTATATAATGCAACTAAACAGATATTAATCAAACAAAAAGAAAAAAATTACGTCAAAATTAAACTAAAAACCACTAACATGCAATTAACTATATGTAACATGAAATTACTATATATGATGCAATTACACTACATGCTCTAAACTACTGATTAAACCCAATACCCCCAAACTTAAAACGAACAATGCCCTCATTGTAATTAAAAGTGAAAGAATACTCCCCTAAGTGGCAATGTCATCTTCGTTCGCCTCCTCGTGATCCGATAGTATATCAGGCGATGGCTAAGTTTGAGATATTCTATAGTTGGAAACTAAGTGTGGGCTTCTAACTGTCCAAATGCTTGAGTCAGAAATTCTAAAAAGTTAGCAATTTTTTCCTATGACTAGCTAAGCTTGTGCCATGTGGTGTTTGGCTTGTAGTTGGAGCGCGGTCAGCAGCGACCACAATACTCTGGCAATTTCAGGTTTGGTTTGACTTCTGTTTGATCCTGAATGCTTATAGCAATTGGATTGAACCTGAGAGGAGAAACAATAAAACTATTATTAAGACTTACCACTATCTAACATCCACTAAATATGGAAATGTAAATAAGAATTAAACAAGGAGGGAGAAAGATTGGATGGGGTGCCTCCCATCGAGCACTCGGTTTATAGTTCGTTAGCTGGACCCTTTTCTTGACACTGCTATCCAATTCCTCTACGATAAGCTAGGAACCCTCCATCCATTAGAACTGCAATGTGTGTAGGTAGGTTCCCCATCATGAGAGTCTGTGAATTGAAGCCACCTAGCATATTTCCTGTACATGATGTCCCTAGTTCCATTGCAATGCCAGGTGCTTCTCCCGTTGTATCTGTGAATAGATTTTTGCATTGAGGCATGAAAGATACAATGGCTTTTCTTCTTCTATTATCTCTTCCCCAGCCCACCATGGTTTGTAAGAGGCCTCATAATCGCAGGAATTTTTTCTTTGGATGTGACTACCAAGGGGACATGGGTGTGAAAAGTTCACTGAATTTTTTAACTCTAACTGAGAAAGCACTTGGGGTATTATACAAGTCAACTCATGTTCTTCATTTTCCATACCCCCAATTGTCTCCTCAATGTCCACTCCTTTCAGTTCATTCAGTGGTATGTACACTCCTGGCTCTCCATCAGTTTCATCGTCCATGTCATAGCACCAATTGTGTGGAGGGCGATTGTTCAAGGCTTCGAACATTTGATCCATATGATTCTGAAGATTTTGAATTGACCTCTCTTGCTCAATCATCTTCTCCTCAGTTGACGTTACAAATTTGAACCACAACTCCTCCAATCTTGAATTATCTTGTTCAGTTTCAAAATCCATGTATTGAGGACCATTCATTGAGTTAATGAGTTGTTCCATTTGTCTGTTAAGATTTTGACTTGATAACTCTTGACTCATCATCATCTCTTCATGGTCTGCTATGCTTTTTGACATGAATTCCTTCAACCTTGAATTTTCTTCTTGTTGCAATGGAGGCGGATATAAGAAATCCGATGGATATGTTGGACTTGGGGTGCAGTATTGGTCTTGATAGTTATAACTCCATTCATAATCTAGGTGATACCCCCAACCTTGATGATAATTAGGATTGGCATAGCTGTTGGAGTAATCACCCACATCTTGCATTTGTCAAAACCGATGTTGCAGCGATAATCTGGGATGTTCGCCATGAGACAATATTCACATAAGCTGCTATCCCTCGAGTAAGTTGGTGCGCAAGAACATCCAACCTCTCCGAAAGTTTTTTAATTTGTGCTGACAATGTAGAAAATACATTGAGTCCCTCAGTGCTTATGTCCCTTGGTTGAATCCTATTTGCAAAAGGCTAGTGATAAGAAAAGTCATCCATAGTACCTGAAAAGAGAGAAATATAAGAATATAATTAAAACAAAATAAAAATGTTTAATTAAGACCAATTTGATTGAAATTAATGTTGGCAAAAATTTATTAAGCTAATTCCCCAGCAACGGTGCCAAAAACTTGTTGGTCGTTTTACCGATCAATATATGCGTGCAAGTATACACGATCAACAAATAATAAAGAATAAGTAAAGTATCGTTCCCACGGAGAATTAACTAATAAATTTCACCAAGCATTAGCCCATAACCATTTTAGTCTTATTTAAATGAATGATACTATATTTTTTATGTAAACTATGAAATAAAATAAACCTAACTATTCCTAGAGTGAGACTAGATAATGAAGACTTGAGATCATAATTTCATCTATTGATTCATTCAAATCCATACATTTCATGTTAAGCCAAACTAATTGTACCGGTTTGTTAGTCGAGAACACAAAAGTAAAGTATAGTCATCTCTCAATTTACCATACCCATATCACATATAATCCACAGTTGATAGAATACACATGAAACCCTACATTACCTAAACCACTATATGTCTATGTGATTTATGAATAATTAGGGTTTAATCCCAAGTTCTCAATTGACTATTACTGACGGTTCGGTATATGTCTATCCTAAGCATAAATCATGCATCCCAACACAATGTAGATTATACAATCATAAGCTATCAAGATCAGATCTAAACCCATACTTCGTCTTTCAAGTTCATATGGGTTATCACAGTAATTGATGGCCAATCAACTAAGCAAATAAGCATGAATCTTAATAGACAATCCTATAGCAATCAATAAGGCTAACAATGGAACATATTAGAAATAACTAATCCATAGAATCCATTACAATCTCATAATAGAGTTTAAATCATAACTGAATTAATGCTATTATCCACACATTGAATAAACATCATAAGATACAATTAGGAATCAAAGAGAGAGTAAGAATAGAAAATGGTAGCGCAAATCTGTTCTCTTGATCCAAGGTTGAATCTTCAATGCTTTGCAATCGCTTCAAGTCTTCAATCTAATCAACTCTTTAAAATCACTACTCTAATCTACTTATTCCAAGTTGAAGAAAGAAAATAGCAGTAGTTTCAGCCCCCAAGGGGTGGAATATATTTTACATAATGAAAATACGTCTAGTATATAAGCCCTAATTGAACCCCCCCCCCCCCCCTCTCAATTACGCTTCAATTGCATTGTTTAATGAAAAGTCAACGTTGGTTAACATCGACGTCGTAGCGATCGCTAATGCGAGAATTGGCCTGAATTTGAACGGCGCACGCCAGCAAAAAATCACGTTTTTTTCGCTCTGTGGTCATGTGTGGTGCGCGGGAAATGCATTACAAATTCGCGCGCCCTTGCATCCATCCATTTTCTCGCTGCGATCCTCTACGGTAAAATGGCCATAACATTTGATCCGGGAAGAGTTACAGGGCCTGACACCTATCAAATCGAAGATATCGACGAGCTCTACAACTTTCATTCTTTGAGGATTGATAAATTCTAGCCGGATGAAGGTTGAAATTGGGCTGGAATGGACTGCTATGAAAATGGCTAACCAAAACAACGAAGTTTGACGTCCGTTGGTACAAAGATCATAACTCTTGCATCCGAACTCCGATTAGAACGATTCAAGATGTTCCGAAAAGCTACGAAGACGCTCTACAATTTAAGCTAAGTTCCAAACCAAGAACATAAAATAAACATGAAAGCCCAAATGATGTCCGGATTGCTTTTCTTTGCATTTTCCTTGCTTTTCCATACCAATTGTCGCTCACACCGCTCCCAAACATAAGATCTACAAAATAAACACAAAATGCATGAAAAGTAACTAAGAAACATGAATATAAGCAACTAATTTAAGTAAAAGATACCGGATAAGTAGGTATAAAACAAACTTATCAAAGATCAAGTGAGCTGATGATTAAAAAGTTAAAAAATCGTTGAGTTGTTGGAATGCAACTGTTGACTCTGCGAGTTCCACCAGAGATTAATAGAACAAGTCTCAGTGACAGTGACACTAAATAGGTGGAAGTGAAGCATCTTTAAAGAAGGACTCAAATAGACTAAAGCTTCACTCAAAAAAGATGAGAATGTCATTGAAGATGGCAGCTAAGCTGAGAGCCGAGAAGGCCAAGAAGATAGCATTTAGAAAAGTGGTAGAATACAATGAAGATCAAGAGAGCCACTCTACAGATCACCATGAACCAAAAGCTGAAAAAGAACAGAAGCAGAATCATGTCTGCAAAACATTCAAGAAGGGTTCAGGGTTTGCTAAGTGCTAGACGAAGTCTACCAAAAGCTTAGAGACTTAGCAAATCTAGATGGTGATGGTGCACAGCTAACAATTAGATGAAGATGAGCAGAAAGGAGTAAAGATCAGCTGCACCAGAGAAGATGTGGTCCAGACTCAAAGCAGAATACAAAGAGGACCACATGAAGCTGCTAAGTACATAAGATGTTCAAGCTTAAAGACATCTTAGCAGCTCAGCACCAACAACACCACCAACAACAACAACAAGCAGCCAGGGCCTGAGGGGTCCTTGTCCAGAGGGACTAAATGAAGTTCCAAGCCTACTGGGCTTGAAGAGTTCCTAGGGAACTAGAGGAGTTCCAAGGCTTGGCCTTGAAGAGTTCTTAGTGAATGAAGTTCCAAGTGGCGGCCTTGAAGGAATCTTAGTGATCTGTGGTCTTTGCCCTTCCTTGGTGGAAATCTGCTAGTTGAAAGCAGAAGAGTGGATTAGGAGCTTGAGTCTCTGAACCACTTAAAATCCCTTGTGTCTTTTACTTTATGTCATTTACATTATATACATTAACTACTATAACTGCTATGTATGTTCTAACTGTTTACCACTGAACTAACTCTACGAACAATGTATGTATAATTATGAATATATCAATGAAGGGGAACTTTTACTTATTCCACTGTGCTTGAAAAGATTCTTATGTTTGTCATATGCTAAATTATTAGCAATACAAAATAAACTAGAAAAGTATTTGAAAATAAAAAGGATCTATTCAACCCCCCCCCCTTATAGATCTATTGTGCCTACTAGGAACTAACAATTGGTATCAAAGCAGGTTCTCATGCTATATTCAAAAGCTAATCGCTTTGAGTCTGATCCTAGGCACAAACATTGTTCTAAACTTGGTTTAGTAATAAGATACTTGTTATATATAGATGAGCTCACACGTTGGAAATATTGTGCACAGGTAAATGTGTATATACACCAGAAGCTGCTCAGATTGGTCCATGTTCTTGATTGCCATATCAACAAGACCAATCCTTGCTCGTAGTCAATCTTTTAGTCTGAAGACTAGGCTAGAAAGATCAGAGGACATCAACATAAAAGAGTCAAACATCCACTATCCTGAAAAGATGAAAAAGCCACACATGCTAAAAAATGCTTATCCGGAGAAGAAAGAAGAACTTCGCAAACATGTATCTGGCCAACCAGCAGCTGAATGTAAACCTTGTGAACTCAAGGATGTCAAAGAACTAAAAATGTTGATACTCTCTTAGCTTGCATCTTCAAGACCATGACTGATTGATTGAAGGTTAACTAGAGCAACTAGCTGTCAGGAGCAAATGAGAAATTATGCACATCAATGCCTAAACTCAGTATATCTAAGATAAATGACTGTTAAGAAACTAACAGTAAAAAGGTACGGTTCCTCACTAATATAAATATGAACATCATGATTGAGCCTCCTTGTGAACTATAACAACATTCTTTTAAGGAATCATAATCTACCTAAAAAGGTGAAGAGAGAAAGTACACTAAGGGTGGAAACTCTAATGCCTATAAACTTTCTCTCCATCCAAATTTTAGGTTGAAGATGACATCTTGAAAGAAATCTGAAATGGGTCATAAGAGCATCACAGGTTAAATTAATTTTATGTGAAGTAATCTTTGGTGATGGGTTAGTATGTATGTACAACCTATGGTCTAAGTGTTTAATAACACAGTAGTGATCAGTTCTACAAGAGTATCTTGAAGATTAAAGAGAAAGCGATCACCTCCATGAATCAACCAGATACAAATAAATCGTAGAGTTGATTCTCACTCTGTGAACATTTAAATCCTGTGAACATAACCTAGCAAATGATGAAACCATCAAAGAAAGAGTGTGTTTTATTAAAATAGCAAATCTTACACACACTCATCATCATGCATCTCAAAATGCATTATCTAAATTAGTTACATGCATGAATATGACTGTTGGTGATAAATATGATGATTATCCAAATATATGAGGAACAGGAGTTTAGAAAACTAACCTAGCAGGACCCATTTAATTATGGGAACCAAAATAGAAATGTATCTAACTTACAGGTACCTGGTCTATCTGACCACACCAAGGAATCTTTGAAGCGAAGACTTGATTAAGAAGATTCAACGAAGAAGTGAGCTTAAGAAGGCTGATTGAAATGATTCTAATAAAACTCCTATATGTTAAAAGTGTTTTATATACGTAGTGTTGAAATGAGTGCGTTTTGAGAGATATCCTTAATCTTTTGGATGTTTTTAAGTGTTTGAAGGTGTCTATTCATGCATGTTTTTTACTGAAGAGTTAATGGGGGAGTGATGTTGTTTTAGGAATTGGGACTTAAAAAGTTACTTGGATCATGACGTTTGGGGTGGGACAAAAGTTATGGATCGGCGTTTTTTGGCTTGCGTTTTTTTGCCATTTACACAATAGTCACTTCAGAGCCAATTTGAGTATTTCTCTGGACCTTATTTCGAAAAAACTTAAAGAATGAAAGTTGTAGATCTCGTCTCTCTTTCGGAACATCTTGAATCATCAAAATCGAAGTTCGAACGAAGAAGTTATGGCCATTTTCCCAAAGGACGTCGAGAGAAAAATTTAGAAAAAAGCCCGCCAATGGCGGGGCCCAAAACAAAGCCTATGCCAGTGCTTAGGGCGCTAGGGGGATGATGTTCGGCGCCATGCCAGTCTTTGGGGTCTTTGGGGAAGGTTTAGTCAAGCTTGGACGCGTTTTGGGGTGAATTTTGACACTTTTTTCGACTCCAAATTGGATTGGGTTTGTTCTAAGCTAAAAATTGGACTTGTAACCTATAAATACATGATGTAAGGCATAAAATAAAGGGAGATTACATAGATTAGATTAGATAAAACACTCTATTAGATTAGAACATAAACCCTAGTTCTTATTAGTTTTGGAGATTGAAGCAACTTGGAGACCATTGAAGAGAAAAAAGAAGCGAGGAAGAGAGAGAAGATGGAGATTTGACGACAACAATTTTATTTCTTCTCTAATCTTACTTTTATCTTTTAATGTCTATTTAATTGTGGATTATTGATTTTAATTCATTAATAATGAACTAATTTCTTTCATTAAGATTTCAATTGAACCTTTTATGTCTATAAATTAATTATTTGATTTATTCCAATTATTTATGTCAAAGTGAATTGTTTATCTTGTCTTGTGCTTATTGATTAATTATTTGGCCAATAATTACCTTGTTACTCTAGAAGGATTAGGAAGAGGAGATCTAGGGTTAGGCGGGCATGATAACATGTATGCTTAATTATTTGCATGATGAATAATTAGGGTTGTGAATTGAATGGAAATATCTATTCACTGCATGTAACAAGTTGGGAATTGGAATTTAACGCGTTTAATTTAATTGTTTTGCATAGGAATATAGCAAGATTAATTGGATTAAATAGAAGTTAATTGATCACTTGGAAAAGGGCTTTTGACACTGGGAATTCCCGTTAACAATTCAGTAGGCATAATAATTGGGATAATTGGATAATTGGTTTATAGTTCATAATTGGGGATATTGGAGTCTTAATCTTTATTTATCTGAAGTCATTCGTTAAAATCTTAGTTTTATTTATTTGATTTATTTTAGAATAATCTCTTTTAATTGCTTAGTTTAGTTTTCTTATTTTGAAAAACCACACTTTATGGTTGTTTAAATAAAATTGGATTGATATAGTGCTAGTAGTTGGAATTTATTGATTAGAATTCTCTATGGGATCGACACTCTATCTTATCACTTTATTACTTGTTGATTATGTACACTTGCACAAATTCATTGATTGTGAAATCAACCAACAAGTTTTTAAGCGCCGTTATTCGGAGAATTCTTTATTAATATTAATTCCATATTAGTTATAATCAATTAGGTCTTAATTTAAGCGTTATTTATTTTTTCTTCTTGTATTTGCGAGAATTCTTTGTGAGTGTATGCACACTAGATCAAGAGCTAAAAGGAACTTTTTCCTTATATCTGACGATATCGAAAGGAAGTTCTAAAATTTTAATGATTGACTAGTGCGGTCACACTTGAAGAAAAAACCTGGCGAGAACAAGAAATACCAAGTGGCCCATGACTAGGTCTAATCCTCCAAAACACAGGAAAGTTTGAAGTGGATCCGGTGATAGCATTGGCAAAGATAGTGTGTCCATAATAGCAAAGAAAATGGAAACATGGAGTCCACCATCCACGCAACAAGTAGCAATGGTTTGTGAGTTATGTCTTTGGGAGTCATGCTACAGATCAATGTGCCATCAATTACGAATCATTTCGGTTAAGTGAGGAGCTATAATCGATCAACCAAACTGTATCCGAATCAAAACGCATATAATCCAGGTTGGAGAAATCACCTGGGATTTTCATGGAGTAACAATCAAGCTCAAACACCTAGACAGAAAAACACATCTAGATTTCAAAATCAAACTCAACAACAGCCAGAGAGGAAAACAAGTTTGGAAGAAGCTTTGGAAAAATTCATTTTAGCTACTGACAAAAGGATCGGTGAACAAGAAAAGTTATTGAGTCAAGTAGATATGAATGTGAAAAGCCAAGGTGCTTCGATAAAGAATCTGGAAAATCAATTGGGGCAGATAGCACATGCGTTGAATAGCCGTCCACATGGAACACTCCCTAGTGATACAGAGATAAATTCGGGCAGAGATGAGCATTGCAAGGCTGTGACTTTACGTAGTGGAAAGGATTTGCAAGAGACAACTAAGGATAAGGAAAAGAGGGACAACGTAACAGTGGAAAAAGAGGAAGTTGTGGAAACCGGAAAACGTCAAGATGAGACCTTAGAGCAGAAAGCACCGGAACCAACCTTCGCAATGCCTCCCATACCATATCCGTAGAGGTTTCAGAAAACCAAGTTAGATAAGCAGTTTTCAAGATTTTTGGATATTTTCAAAAAACTACATATCAACATCCCATTTGCCAAAGCCTTGGAACAAATGCCGAGTTACGCCAAGTTCATGAAGGAGGTCTTATCGAAAAAGAGGAAATTGGGTGATTTTGAAGCGAGAGTGGCGTTATTAGAGAAGAGTGCGAACGCAATTATCCAGAATAAGTTACTTCCGAAGCTCAAGGATCCGGGCAGTTTTTCAAGACCTTGCTCAATTGGCAGTCATGTCGTAGGCAAAGCTTTTTGTGGCATAAGAGCTAGTACAACTGTGGAGTCATGGTGGGTTGAAAAGGAGAAGATAGAGGAAGATCCCATTGTGTTTACTAAGCTTCAATGCCCCAATCTGATCATAGACATAATGGAGAAAACACCTAGTTGTTGGACGTTCTTAATAGGGAACCTATCTACAAAGAGCATGCTAGGTGACTTTCATTCAAGGGTTATTACTAATGGGAACCTCCCAAAAGAGACATTGTTACTGATGGATGGAGGGTTCCTCAATTTTCATAGGGGAATTGGATAGAGAATTGAAGAAGTCAGGCTGAGACTATAAAACAAGCGCTTATTGGGAGGCAACCCAAGTTTAATTTTTATTTTTAGTTTTTATTAGGTTTTATATTAGTAGTTTTGAATTTGCATTTATTTAGAATTTAATAAAATTGTTTCTATCATGGTTTACAGGTTATTCAAGTCAAATTCAAGTGTGGTGCCCAATTTGTTCCATGTGCTTAGCCTATTCTCCAAACTTAGTGGACAAGGAGGAAGATTGTTATATTTTCAGGGAAGTCCTCTGCTCTATTTTTTTATTTCAGCCATTGAGGACAATGTCTAGTTTAAGTTTGGGGGCACTTTAGTGTCGTATTGCATATAGTTAGTTATCTGCATGGTAGTTCATATTTTTTATGTGTTAGCATTGTGTTTTATACATGGTAGTTATTTGCATATTCATATATGTGTTGCATTAGTATGTGTTCATGTATAAGTATAATTGCATTTTTTTGCATGAATCATGTGTGATCGGTTGGTGTGGTTTTAGCTCTACTTTATGATAAGATTGGTTTTGCATGTTAACTTGAACAATGTTGATAATTGATGATGAGTTCTAATTTTAATCATGATGATAATCTAGAGCTGTCTTAAACTTATATAATAGGTTAGCACTTAAAGTTTAACTATTTTAATCCACTTGGTTCAAGGGTTTTATAATTTGTTTCTGAGGGAAAATCTTAGTTAAAATTTAAGGAAATTAGTGAACTGGCGGTAAAGGTTGGAATGACGTAAAAGCTTGAGTTTGGGGGAATCTATGGGATATATATATACAAAATGAAAATGAAAAAAAAAAAAAAAAAAAAAAAGAAATGAAAAAAATGAAAAGAAGAAAAAAAAAAAAAAAAGAAAGAAAAAAAAAAAAAAATGAATAAACAAGTGGCATGCTTGTCTAGTTTTGTGGCCTTTGCTACTTGAGTAAGTAAGCCCGAGGGGATTGTCTTTACACCTAGCGCCCTAAGGTCTTAATGGCTTGGGAGTCGTTGGACAAAAGCTCGTTAAGGTAGCACTGAAAAGCCTAAGGGAATAAGACATTGCATGACCATGAGAGAAAAAAAAAAAAAATGAATAAAACATGAGAAAGAGCAAAAATGCCCTCGTGATTGAATAAAAGTAGAAATAAATCCTGTATTTACCCTTAGACTTGGTAATTGCTTAGTTTTAACTGGAGTTGTCATGTTCACAAAAGTAATTAAATTGGAACTGAAATTTTCCTTCTAAGAAGTTTGTTATGTGATTATCTTGAACTGTGGTTGGTTAGAATGGTTAACAAGCACACACACACAACATGGGTGATGACTGGTTTGGATTGACTAATTGGTTATAGTTATGGATTTTGACTTGATTGGATATATTGTTTGAGTATCAATGGTATCTTTGAGGCTGTTGTTATATATATCATATTGATTTATTCTTTGGGTTCGTAGGTATATTAGGAAGTAGATCATGCATATGCATTCATGTAGTTGAGTTAGTTCGTTTATTTTTAGCTGTTTTGTATTTTTGCTTGAGGACAAGCAAAGGTTTAAGTTTAGGGGTATTTGATGAGTGAGTTTTATACACATGAATTGAGTGCGTTTGAGCTTAATCTTTTGTATGTTTTTAAGTGTTTGTGTCTATTCATGCATCTTTTACATTGTTTTGTAAGAATTGGGACAAAAGTTACTTGGATCGACGTTTGGGGTGGCTAGATTCACGTTTTCGGCTTGCCATTTACACAACAGTCCCTTCAGAGCCAATTTGAGTATTTCTCTGGACCTTATTTCGAAAAACTTAAAGAATGAAAGTTGTAGATCTACATCTCTTCTTTTCGGAATATCTTGAATCATCAAAATTGGAGTTCGGACAAAGAAGTTATGGCCATTTTCTCAAAGGATGTCAGAGTAGAAAATTTTGGAAAAAAGTGGCCTCGGTGCCAGGCGCCCATTTCAAATCAATTTCGGTATTTTGGGCGCTAGGGGAAGCGATGTTCGAGACCATGCCCAGTATACCAAATAGTCTTTGGGAAGGGCTTGGTCAAGCTTGGACGCTTTTTGGGGTGAATTTTGTTACTTTTCTGACTCCAAATTGGATTGAGTTTGTTCCTAAGCTAAAAATTGGACTTGTAACCTATAAATACATGATGTAAGGCATAAAATAAAGGGAGATTACATAGATTAGATTAGAGATACACTCTATTAGATTAGAACATAAACCCTAGTTCTTATTAGTTTTGGAGATTGAAGCAACTTGGAGACCATTGAAGAAAAAGAGCAGGAGCTTGAGAAAGATGGAGATTTGCTGACAACAAATTTATTCTCTTCTCTAATCTTACTATTATCTTTTAATGTCTATTTAATTATGGATTATTGGTTTTAATTCATTAATAATGAACTAAATTTCTTTTATTAAGATTTCAATTGAACCTTTTATGTCTATAAATTAATTATTTGATTTATTCCATTTATTTATGTCAAAGTGAATTGTTTATCTTGTCTTGTGCTTATTGATTAATTATTTGGCCAATAATTACCTTGTTACTCTAGAAGGATTCAGAAGATGAAATCTAGGGTTAGAACTGGACTTGATAACATGTATGCTTAATTATTTGCATGATGAATAATTAGGGTTGTGAATTGAATGGAAATATCTATTCACTGCATGTAACAAGTTGGGAATTGGAATTTAACGCGTTTAATTTAATTGTTTTGCATAGGAATATAGCAAGATTAATTGGATTAAATAGAAGTTAATTGATCACTTGGAAAAGGGCTTTTGACACTTTGGGAATTCCAATTAAAATTCAGATTAATAATTAATTGGATAATTGGTTTATAGTTCATAATAATATTGGGATAATTGGATAATTGGTTTATAGTTCATAATTGGGGATATTTGCTTAGTCTTAATCTTTATTTATCTGTTTAAATAAAAATTCATTCTAGTAGTTGGAAAATCTTAGTTTTATTTATTTGATTTATTTTAGAATAATCTCTTTTAATTGCATTAATTTAGTTTTAAAGACAAATTAATTTGAAGATCACACTTTATGGTTGTTTAAATAAAATTGGATTGATATAGTGCATTTAGTAGTTGGAATTTATTTGAATTAGAATTCTCGGAATATCTGGGATCGACACTCAAAGAGTTTATCTTATCAATTTATTACTTGTTATGGTGTACAAGCTAAATTCTTCCGACATCAATCAAATTCATTAGAGATCTGAAAAAAATGAAGATCATGTCTCGCTTATAGTCACGAAGGAACACATCAACTTTGGAGCTATCCTGCTTGATCATATGTCTAAGTGGCTGGATAAGTAAGAAAAGAAAAGGTTAACTGAAAAACCACTCACAAAGGTTTTTCATGGAAGGTTCTTAAGTATCATCTTGAAGAGAAAGTTGAAGAATAAAATTAAGGATGATGAGGGCGAAATTCTTAATATTCATAAAGTAATGTCTCCACGGTTGTTTATAAACTGGAAGAAAAATCCCAAGGAGAACAAGAGGCTAATAACGACTGGGAGCAGCAGCAAGGTCTCTGTCAAGAAAAGGAAGGTACAAGAAGTGGAAATCTCTCAATCTGATGACTCTGATCGATTCTTTCGCCACCAAACAAAGAAGACGTCTAAGAATGTGAAGAATCTGACGCTTTGTCAAGCCCATGTCTCCACTAACAAGAAGAAATAAGGAGCGGGGAGAAAAACCCGGCATCAATCTAGCTGAAACCCCAAAAAGAAGAAGGAGTAACAGACTACTCCAAGAACCACCCAAGAAGAAAGCAAAAGTAATGAAGAAATCAGTTCCAGTTCCCCTAGAAAGTCCATCCAACAAAGAAGAAAATGTAGAATCTGAAGATGGGAAGGGAACTGAAAGCTCTAAGATTGAACCCTCAAAGAGCAAATCCAGCAATGAGGAAGAAGTTGAATCTATAAAAGGAAGAGCCAAGTCTGATGGTGAAGAAAAAGAATGTGCAAGCCCTATGGCTAACTCTCAGAGCATCCACTCTGATGATGAAGAAAGGTTTCAAGTTGACACAACAACATCCTCTACTACAAATGCTCCAAAAAACTCAAAAGATGTCGAGTCTAAAGAAGAAGAACATGCCCCTACTGTTGCTGAACATCAAGCTAGTGTGTCTTATGATACAGAAGCTTTTGATTCTGAAGAAGAAGAGGAGTTTGAAACTCCTATAGCTGAACCTCCAAGAAGGAGAAAGAGTTACAAACTACTTGCTTAATTTGCCTCCAAAAAGAAGAATGATCACTCTACTGCAGTCATTGAATTACGTGATGATGAAGAAGATGAATCCAAGGAAGAACTTGGTGAAGAAGGGTCTGGAAATGAAACACAACAAGAAGAATTCACTGATGGATCTGATCAGAATGTTTCAGGCTCAGAAAGAGAAGAAATGAAGAAAGATTCTGACTCTACACATCAGGAATCAGAAGAACCAGAAGATCATCCTGTCATTTCTCCAGCTAGGAGTAACAGAAGAATAGAAGTGGAAGCCTCGAATAAACCACCAGAAGTTCTTCCAAAAATTCCAAGATTAGAACTGGTGGCTCAGAACTTCCTAAAGTTGAAGAGTGACACAACAATGATGATCAAAGACAAGCCCCACTACAAAGTCTACAGACATGCTGGCAACCATTATATTCCTTATGATTATAGAGTAAATTCTGAAGGAAGAAAGATCATGACCAAGGAAATAATCATAGAGTCTGTTCACTCTACTACTGATGGCGTTCAAGTCCAAAATGAAAAGCCTCCATCTGCTCAAGCACAATTGCCCAACATTTCTTCATCCATCAATAGCGATTGGTACTCAACGATTTTTTAGATTCTCAACACTTTCAAAAATCTATCCAAGGATGAAAATCGTAGAGACCAATCTGATGCTCAACAAAAGGCTGCCCAACCAGATGACCAAATTCCTATGGAGCAGAAGCTGATGAAAAACTCTGATGAGTTGATTGAGAAGATATCTCTAATCAATTATGAATCAAAGAGGTTGACAGCAGCCGGAGATAATTCAGCTCAAGACAGACTCCAAGCAACGATGGCTAATGTATCTCTCAAAATCAAAGAAAGAGATCACATCTATTTGAAGACTATAAATGATCAGAAGGCAGATGCACTACGAGCACAGAAGGCAAATGAAGAACAACTCCAAGTCCTCTCTGACAAGATTGACAACATGAATCAGTCCTTCTCCGTGCAACTTGAGCTGAGCCAACAAGAACTCAAGATTGAAGTTGCAAACTCCTCTTATCTGATGGAGCATCTTATGTCCAACATGGAACAACTCTCTCAAGTGATTAATGACAAAAAGGGGGAGAAAAAGAGACATAGGAAGAGGCACAGTAAGAAGTATTCAAGAAAGGGCAAGAAGAGCAGAAAGAAATAAGAGAAGAAGACAGTAGAAGAAGAAGAAGTCGGGTCATCATCGAGGGGAGCCAAAGGATGATGAGCCTATGTTCTGCAAAGGCCGAGGGTGAGCGGAAGAAGAAGAAGAGAAGCATACATCGAGGGGAGCAGGACAAAGAGATGAAGTCCACATCCCGTGGGGAGCAGGAGCAAACAGATCAAACAGATGAATAGCTGATCAACAGACATCCTGGAAACATACATGGAGCCAAAGAGGTACATCTCTAACTAGTTAGGTATGTTCTGGATCCAGGATGTAAAATGTCATAGTGTATTAAATTCCATATCATTATAAATGACATTCATAATTACCTGTTTTAGAAATATAGTTGCTCACTGTATATAAGATTCATTCATAACATGTATATGCATTTATTGTTTTTGTCATAATCAAATAGGTGAGATTGTTAGAAATAAGCATGTGAATGATATTCCTATTTATATATGATTTGATTATGATATATATATGAATAAATATGCAAATATACTTGAATTAAGAAAAGCTGTAAAGTCCTCTGATAGATTATAGAAACATATGCACAAGGACTTAGAATGAATTGATCAAATATGTTAGGTTGTTCCTACATAAGCTAAACAGCTTTGTAAAGTCCTTAAAAAGAAATGATGTACAAGGACTATAAATATAGAAAGATCAAGCATGTTAGGTTGATCTTATGATTTAATAAATAGGCATGTATGATCGTCGAGCATTGCACCAGAAATCGTAGTCTGCCAGGAGAGTCAAGGAAATCTCGAGAGCTATCATGGCAGAATAGTAGTCTGCAAGATAGTAGATCTCGGAGTACTTAGATTGTCAGGAGAGACGAGGAAGGATCGTAGTGTGTCGAGTAGCACTTCCTCGGAGTCGTAGTGTGACTCCCCCAAGACAGGTATACATCACCCATCTTGAGTCGCCAGATACATGGTACATAAATTCAAATACAACTTAATTATATAACAATCATGTAAAATACGACAAAACAAAGTTAAGAGCTTAAACAAGAATATTGTCATCTAGACAGTATCCACACTTAATGGTGTCCTCATTACAATTATTATCACATTATTTCGTAGAATAGTGAGGACTACTAAAGCCATTTATCTTGGACCATCACTCCATTTCCGACTCGTCCCGACTATATTCTCATTTTCAAGAGAACAATGAAAGAAAGGGTGAGCTCAACTAGCCCGATAAGAAATATTATGACTAAGATAATGCGAGAATAAATTATCCTTAGCCTTCAACGATATAACAAGCGATAGAATACAATAGACAACAAGTTTTAGATCAATAAGCTGCAATGAAATAAGCAATCCATTAGAAGAGTCAAGTAGAGCATAAAATCTAATATCTTCTATGATTTAAAAAGTTTTTCATCAACTTTATCATTTGAGACTCAAACAATAAATAAACCACATCATCAAATCATCCCTGCACTACGGGCCAAGGATATTCATGTAATCATCAATGGTCATGGATATACCGAATAATCCCTGGTCATAATCATTCCCATAATTGTCCATCAATGCACTACGAGCCAATGAGGAATTTTACCACATCATTCGTTACATTACGGTCATGATTATACCAAATAATCCCTGGTCATAATCATACCAAGTCCATCTATGCACGTAAGCCAAAGATGACTTTAATCACAATATAAGCATGAAGATGATGACAATGACATAATAATTCAATAAAACAAGTTCAAGGATAAATTTTAAAGATTTATAATTTAATTTATCTAGAAATCAATAATGTCCAACTTGTCAACATGATATTGCTTTGTAGAGTAAAATTCAAGAATAATATTCATGTACAAAAAATAATTTGGACAGAAAAGAAATATATTTTTTGGGTGAATAGTACCCCGTAAATAGTACTTCGGGAATAGTACCCCGTGAATAGTACTCTGACACGAAAAGTGTCCCGAATACCCGAGTGAATGATACTAGAGTGAATAATAATCGGGTGAATAGTAACCCATGAATAGTAACTCGTGAATAGTACTCTGGCATAAAAAGTACCCAGAATACCCGAGTGAATAATACCAGAGTGAATAGTAACCGGGTGAATAGTAACCTATGAATAGTAACTTGTAAAAAAAATAACAAAGAAAATAATATTCCATGACGAGTACAAAAGAAATGATATCTCAAACGAGTATAATAGAATATACGAAACTGCAAATGGATTTTCACTCGCCATACGGTAATCCACGTAGACAGATCATTTCCACAATTTAATAAAGAATGAATACGAAGGATCATTCACCATGCATGCGGTAATCCACATAGACAAGTTATTCCAACAGAATAATAAAGAATGGAATAACAAAAGAATTCACCAGGCATGCGATAGACCGCAGAGACAGGCTATTCCAATAGAATAATAAAGAATGGAACCAGGTCATGCATAATCCGCAAAGACAGGATATTCCAACAGAATAATGAAGAAGGGAACTAGGTCATACGTAATCCGCACAGACAGGATATTCTAACAAAATAATAAAGAACGGAACCAGGTCATGCGTAATCCGCACAGACAGGATATTCCAACAGAATAATAAAGAATGGAACCAGGTCATGCGTAATCCGCACAGACAAGATATTCTAACAGAATAATAAAGAATGGAATAATAACAGAATTCACCAGGCATGCGATAGACCGCACAGACAGGTTATTCCAACAGAATAATAAAGAATGGAATAATAGAAGAATTTCACCATGTATGCGGTACTTATGCAGACAAGTTATTCAACATAATAATAAAGAATGGAATAACAGACTCTTAAGAGTATTGAAAGAAAATAATTCTCTTCATGAATACGAAAGAATAATACCCCTTACCTCAAAAGAAGACTGGATACTGGAATAGTGAGGTAGCCGACTTCTCTTCTTCTTTCTCTCTATAATTTCTCTCTATAATAATTGCTCTATAACTTTAGTGAATTGGTGAAAATAATGAAGGAATGAGCTTCTATTTATAGAAAAATATAGTTTTGATAATTGCACGTTTTGGGGCTCAAAATATTACAATATAATACCTTCCTCTTTTCCTTTATTTTTAATTTAGTCCTGTAAGTATTATCAAACTTTCACCATCTCCCCTAATAGTAAATCATGTGAATCAATAGTTCTAGACATGTGAAAATATGAATTACAGTATAGTACCTCCATCTATACCTCCATTTTTAACTTAGTCATGCAAGTATTATCAACCTTACACCAACTCCCCTAATAGTAAATGAATGTGAATTAATAGTACACACATGTGAACAAATAGTTATAATCATGTGAATCAATAGCAATTAATTGCTCATTTATCTAGTTAATTACCCGATTGGTCAATATAACCTCCAGATATCAATTATTATCGAAATAAATGTAGATTTTCACTAACACTAATAATTCCAACACAATGGAACTATCAATTTCATCTTTAATCAACACGAACTTGTTCATCATTAATATTATAATTCAAAATATTTAATAATCAGGTCGTTCCCAGGAAAGAGGGGCTTTCCAATAAGGATTTCTCCTTATTGGCGCGTAATTAGGTGACCAAACCTCTCTTTGACAGAACTTCTAGACATTGTCAATATTGCAAATAATAATATGAATAACTTTGTCATCTCAATTATTGATTTAATAATATAACATATTATATAGATGATACTGTAACAATAATTGAATCAATAATATGAGAGATATGATGCAGCAATTACTGTAGAAATAATTGAGTATAACTAAGTGACTTCTTACGTAAGCATCAATAATCAATACTGAGTGCTACTTATGCAACCACGCGTATTCTTGTACTTTTACTCTAGGGTAGTTCAACAGTTTTAACGGTAACACTTCCGCCGTTATTTTTATAAAATGATAATTCTGTCATTTTCTAACTACGATAATACTTCTGTTGTGGGGTCCACCAATGATTGTGTCGTCGTACGGATATTCTCCGACAAAAAGAATATTCCCCGACCAAACGAATATTTTATAACAACTTGCATACTTTGCAAAATTTTCATATATCACCCTTAACTTTAACCTTTTATCAATTTAACCATTTACGAAATAAAATAATAATTGTAATAAAATTGAATACTTTCATTTCATAAAATTCAGGGTCTTACAATCTCCCCTCCTTAAGAAATTTCACCCTCGAAATTTACGTACGTGCCTGGTATGCCGAAGAGGTGAGGATACCTTGCTTAGATTCTAACTCTTGAGGTATAACCTTTGAGTGTAGAATATAATCCTTCTTATCCAAGATTTTAACACGTATCTCCTCATATGTTAAATCTTCTGCTATCTCATCTAGTTCTAATTCAATAATGTGGTTTGGGTCGTCCACATATTTACGTAACATCGATACGTGAAAAACATTATGAACACGCGATATATTTGGCGGTAAACGAGTTTATAGGCCACAGTTCCTACTCAATCGAGGATTTCAAATAGACTAATTAAATCGAGGGTTGAGATTTCATCTATTCATCGACTCTTGCTTCTAGAATAACGCCTTCTTGAACCTTCTTCTTCATATTCATCAGCTCCAGGTGTGTAGTTTGAGCGGCTTTAACTTTATCGATTAAAGTCGATTCTAATCGTATATTCGTTATCTTCACGTGGGTCCCTAGAGTCTTTAACTCTATCTTCATCATTTGTAAGTTATACGAAATGGGTTTTTATGTTAACAACATCGCACTCGTAAACACATACGATCTTCTACTCAACGCGTCAGCTACCACGTTCGCTCTTCCACGATGATATTGAATAGTATAGTCGTAATCTTCAACAGCTCGAGCCAACATCCTTGGCGCATAATACGTTCGTTCTAGGTGAAGAAATATTTAAGGGTTTTAGAAATGGGTTTTGTACTGGGGTCAATACAAAATTCGATTTCACGCTCTAGGGTTAGGCTAAGAAATCTTCAGAGAATATGTCAGGAAATTTATTAACGATAAAAAAAATTGTGACTCTCATCCAAGACTTGGATAACACGTCACATTGATACCTATCAACTTGCCACTGTTATTCATGATGTCCCCTACGGATATTTTGGCTTCGGTGCATTCCACACAAGGAAGTCACCAGCGAAAGGCTTGGGGCTCTTTACTTATGGCTTAATATAGCAGTGATTGACTTTAGTGATTTGGTTGCTCGAATTCGCATAACAGGTTGGTTAGGAATATGAAAGCTAACAACCTTACGAAAATAATCAATTTTGGCATGATGAGTAGTTAACCAATCGATTTGAAAGTGATAAGATCGACAGGTAACGTGAAAGTGTCGATTTGAATCAACAAGATTTATAAACAGTGGAGGTAACGAAGGTTTCTACTAACGAAGTTTCAACCAATAAGTCAAAGTTTAATTTCTCCAGAGTTAAATTTAAACGTTGAACGCAAACAAGAGAGATAAAAGAATGGGTAGAACCGGTATCTAATAAGGTATAGACTTCGGAATAATTTATAATCAACTAACCCGTGCTAACTTCGTTCGGGTTACTCGCTTTTTGAGAAGTCACGAAAAACGCTCTTCTTGAAACCACCGATTTTGTTTTGTCGTATTATCGCCTTTGGTGCTTTCACTAGTCAATTTGGACTTGACTTTGGTGCACGACAAAATCGGGCTTGATGACCTTCTTTTCCATAATTATAACATGCTTTGGACTGCATCATGCAATTTGGAGTGATATGTCCCTCCCCTCCGCATTTGAAGCATACAATTGGTGGTCGTTCTCCTTCCTTGAAAATGGGTGTTGGTGCTTCTGTCTTTCCATCGTTGTTGAACATTCTCTTCTTGAAATTTCCACTCCTATTATCTTGGTCATGATTACCACCAAAGTTTTTTCCATTCTTGGCATGATAATTTCCCCCACGATGGTTATCGTTGTTCCAATGGCCGTTGCCACCAGTATGATTATTATCATGTTGCTGGTCATTACCTTTTGGTTGTGCAGACTCATTATCGCGCTCCAATAATTGAGCCCTATTCACAATATCTGAATATAAACAAAGTTTGTGAGAAATGAGGTATTGACGTATATCGAGTTTCAAACCCCTTAGAAACATTCGCGTCATTCGCTCCTCGTTATCGACCAAATGGGATGCAAACCGGGATAACTCCGAAAATTTAGCCTCGTATTGCGACACGGTCATATTGTTTTGCTCCAACTTGATAAACTCCACCTCCTTCATGTGACGAATACTTTCGGGAAAATACTTATCGTTGAACAGTTCTTGGAAATTCTCCCAAGACATCTTGAGTGCGTTAAATTTGATGCGTTTTCTGATTCCCACCGATAATCGCTTCTTCACCTTAACATAAAGGTAGCAAAGGGAGCCTTTTGCTCCTCGGAGAATCCCAAGACATCAAATATCTTGGTGATCTGCTTTAACCACGTCTCCGCCTTAAGTGGTTCTGGCTTTCCCAAAAACTCCGGCGGTCCCAGCTCCTTGAACTGCTTAGCAGTGACCATCCGAGAGTTACCAGTGTTTCCACATGCATTTTGAACAGGAGTCTCTCTCGCCTGATGTTGCATGAATTGTATAAAGCCTCTGAACATCCCATCGTTCATCATTTCATCGGTGTTGTTATTTACCTGAGGATTATTATCTTCATGTTGCACATTATCCTGGGTATTGATCGTTGGTGACTCAACGGTCTCATGTGCTTCATTGCTGATCTCAATATTTTCAGATGCCATTTTCAAACACTGTCACAAAACAAGGGTTAATTGACATATCACATATTATCCCTATACTCTGACCAACCAATTAAATACCAAATAACTTAAGTAGGTCATACTAGCGAAGGAATTCCCTATCTCTCCCTTCCTAGATCTTGTCTCACATCTTAGCCAGGGATCATATCCCTAAGCTTTGATACCAACTGTGATGCCCCCAAAATAGGTATACATCACCCATCTTGAGTCGCCAGATACATGGTACATAAATTCAAATACAACTTAATTATACAACAGTCGTGTAAAATACGACAAAACATATCTGAGAGTTTAAACAAGAATATTGTCATCTAGACAATATCCACACTCAATGGTGTCCTCGTTACAATTATTATCACATTATTCCATAGAATAGTGAGGACTACTAAAGCCATTTATCCTGGACCATCACTCCATTCCCCGACCCAGCTATATTCTCATTTCCTGAAGAGAACAATGAAAGAAAGGGTCAGCTTAACTAGCCCAGTAAGAAATATTATGACTAAGATAATGCAGAATAAATTATCTTTAGCCTTTAATAGTATAACAACTAATAGAATACAATAGACAACAAGTTTTAGATCAACGACTGCAGCGGAAATAAGCAATCCATTAGAAGAGTCAAGTAGAGCATAAAATCTACTATCTTTTATGATTTAAAAAGTTTTTCATTAACTTTATCGCTGAGACTCAACTTAATAAATAAACCACATCATCGAATCATTCCTGCACTACGGGCCAAGGATATTCATGTAATCATCAATGGTCAAGACTATACCGAATAATCCTTGATCATAATCATACCCATAACTGTCCATCAATGCACTACGGGCCAATGAGGACTTTTACCACATCATTCGCTACATTACGATCTTGATTATACCGAATAATCCATGGTCATAATCATACCTTGTCCATCTATGCACGTAAGCCAAAGATGACTTTAATCACAATATAAGCATGAGGATGATGACAATGACATATTAATTCAATAAAACAAGTTCAAGGATAAATTTTAAAGATTTATAATTTAATTTATCCAGAAATCAATAACGTCCAAATTATCAACATGATACTGCTTTGTAGAGTAAAATTCAATAATAATATTCATGTACCAAAAATAATTTGGACAGAAAAGAAATATATTTTCTGGGTGAATAGTACCCCGTGAATAGTACTTTGGGAATAGTACCCCGTGAATAGTACCCCGACACGAAAAGTGTCCCGAATACCCGAGTGAATGATACTAGAGTTAATAGTAATCGGGTGAATAGTAACCCATGAATAGTACTCCAGCACGAAAAGTACCCAGAATACCCGAGTGAATAATACCATAGTGAATAGTAACCGGGTGAATAAAAACACGTGAATAGTAACTCGTAAAAAAAATACGAAAGAAAATGATATTTCATGACGAGTACAAAAGAAATGATATCTCAGACGAGTATAATAGAATATACGAAACTGCAAATAGATTTTCACTCGTCATGCGGTAATCACGTGAGCAGATCATTTCCACAATTTAATAAAGAATGAATCTGAAGGATCATTCACCATGCATCTGATAATCAAATAGGCGAGTTATTCCAACGAATAATAAAGAATGGAATAACAAAAGAATTCACCAAGCATGCGATAGGCCATGCAGACGACAGGTTATTCAAGCGAGAATAATAAAGAATGGAACGGGTAAATGCGTAATCCACATGATGAGGATATTCCAGCGAGAATAATGAAGAATGGAACCGAGTCATGCGTAATCAAATGCAGACGAGGATATTCCAACAGAATAATAAAGAAGCGGAACCGGTCATATGTAATCGCATAGACGAGGATATTCAACGTAATAATAAAGAAGCGGAACCGGTCATGCGTAATCCGCATGCAGACATGATATTCCAGCGAGAATAATAAAGAATGGAATAACAATGAAATTCACGAGCATGCGATAGATCAAGCCTTGCAGACGAGTTATTCAACGAGAATAATAAAGAATGGAATAATGAAGAATTTCACCATGTATGCGGTACTTCGCACAGATAGGTTTTTCCAACATAATAATAAAGAATGGAATAACAGCTCTTACGAGTATTGAAAGAAAATAATTCTCTTCATGAATACGAAAGAATAATACTCCTTACCTCAAAAGAAGAGTGGATACTGGAATACTGAGGTAGCAGACTTCTCTTCTTCTTTCTCTCTATAATTTCTCTCTATAATACTTGCTCTATAGCTTTAGTTAATTGGTGAAAAATAATGAAGGAATGAACTTCTATTTATAGGAAAATATAGTTTCGATAATTGCACATTTTGGGGTTCGAAATATTACAGTATAATACCTTCCTCTTTTCCTTCATTTTTAATTTAGTCCTACAAGTATTATCAAACTTGCACCATCTCCCCTAATAGTAAATCATGTGAATTAATAGTAAATCATGTGAATCAATAGTTCTAGACATGTGAAAATATGAATTAAAGTATAGTACCTCCATCTATACCTCCATTTTTAACTTAGTCATGCAAGTATTATCAATCTTTCACCAACTCCCCTAATAATAAATGAATGTGAATCAATAGTACACACATGTGAACAAATAGTTATAATCATATGAATCAATAGCAATTAATTGCTCATTTATTCGGTTAATTACTCGATTGGTCAATATAACCTCCAGACATCAATTATTATAGCAATAAATGTCGATTTCCACTAACACTAATAATTTCAACACAATGGAACTATCAATTTCATCTTTAATCAACACGAACTTATTCATCATTAATATTATAATTCACAATATTTAATAAGCGGTCGTTCCTAGGAAGAGGGGCTTTCAGATAAGGATTTCTCCTTATTGGCCTTGATTAGGTGACCAAACCTCTCCTTGTGAACTTCTAGACATTGTTAATATTGCAAATAATAATATGAATAACTTTGTCGTCTCAATTATTGATTTAATAATATAACATATTATCTGAGGATAATCTTTGTGACAATAATTGAATCAATAATATGAGAGATATGATGAAACAATTCTTGTAGCAATAATTGAGTATAAGCGAGTGACTTCTTATGTAAGCATCAATAATCAATATCGTGTGCTACTTATGCAACCACACGTATTCGACTTGTACTTTTTTACTAGGGTAGTTCAACGGTTTTACTTGGTAACACTTTCGCCGTTATTTTTATAAAATGATAATTACATCGTTTTTCTAACTACGACAATACTTCCGTTGTGGGGTCCACCAATGATTGTGCCCTCGTACGGATATTCCCCGACAAAAAGAATATTCCCCGACCAAATGAATATTTTATAACAACTTGCATACTTTGCAAAATTTTTACATATCACCCTTAACTTTAACCTTTTTTCAATTTAACCATTTACAAAATAAAATAATAATTGTAATAAAATTGAATAATTTCATTTCATAAAATTCGGGGTCTTACAGGTAGTCTACTGAGGAAGTCATGTTCAGAATCGTAGAGACAGCCTGCCTACGATCCGACCGAGCATCTGCCGAAGCCAAGTCAAGAATCGTATACTACATTCAGAGTCGTAGAGTCTACTAATAGTATCAAAAGCAGATATCGTAGTCGATCAAAATCAGACGAAGACAACAAGCACAACGATAGAAATCGTAGAGTGTCAAGATCTGATCTTGGAGTCGTAGTGTCTGCACATCCGAAGTTGAATCGTAGTGTGTAGAACTGAGACTTCAACAGATGTGCTCACAATGTCAAGGCAGAATCGTAGAGCAAATACGATTCTCAATAAATGAGCACTCCTGGAATATCCAAAGGAATGAAGCCTCTGGTTGGTACTGCAAAGATACGTCCCACCTAAAGGAAACCAGAGAGCACTCAACGAATGGCATGCAAGCTAACAGAAGATCTAAGCATCAACTCAATCAACATCCAAATTGAGTTGTGAAGCCATTCAAGATGAAGTCTTCCACAAATTGATCATAAGAAGACTTCAGTAAATGACTAAGGAAAGTCAGCTAGTGTAGTTGCTGTCAAGTAAATATAAGACATCAATCTTGGAAGCAACCAGGATCGTAGTGTTTGCCAAACAAAAAAAGAACTGATGGAGTGTACACTAAGATATTGGTCAGCCTCTGAAGAACAAGGCTAAAGTGATTAAGCATCGGGTCAGTCAATTGATGATAAGTGAACGGGAGATCACAAGGAGAAAGCGAGCTGGACACGCCATAAATCTGAAGTGTCCTTATATTCAGAAGGGGCCAGAACAAAGAGTCAAGCCAATCAGTATATGAGAGCAGTCAAAGAAAATAGAAGTGTTGAAGCACTGTACAAGAGAAGGAAGAAGTGTTCTATATTGAAGATCCAATGAACATTCTTCAAGATCGTAGTGTTATTTCTACCGGCAACTAGACACTACGATCAGGTCCAAGAAATTCATGCATCAGAATCGTAGAGTTTGATCATCCGAAGATTGAAGCATTGGCAACGGTTCAATCTAAAGATTTGTATTCGAACAAGAGCTTATTGAGAGCATTGATGCAAAATGACAACCTCTGATCAAGAAATCAGAAGGGAGAAATAAAGTCGTCGACCTGCCCAAGACATCAAAGTGACATCTCTGACGGGATAGGTGAAACAGTAGACTACAGTGTCAGAAAGTCATGTCATGTGACACCCCCAAAAATGGGTATACATCACCCATCTTGAGTCGCTAGATACATGGTACAAAATTCAAATACAACTTAATTATACAACAGTCCTGTAAAATACGACAAAACATAAACTGAGAGTTTTAATAAGAATATTGTCATCTAGACAATATCCACACTCAAAGGAGTCCTCATTACATATATTGTCACACTATTTAACAGGATAGTGAGGACTACTAATGCTATCATCTGGACTGTCACTCCATTCCCCAACTCATCCCATCTATATTCTCATTTCCTGAAGAGAACAGAGAAAGAAAGGGTAAGCTCAACTAGCCCAGTAAGAAATATTATGACTAAGATAATACAGAATAAATTATCATTAGCCTTCAACAATGTTAAACTGATAAAATATAATAGACTTCAAGTTTAACTGCAGCGGAATAAGCAATCCATTAGAAGAGTCAAGTAGAGCATGATATCTACTATCTTCTATGATTTAAAATGTTTTAAATCAATTTTTATCGTTGAGACTCGACAATAAATAAACCACATCATCGAATCATCCCTGCACTACGGGCCAAGGATATTCATTAAATCATCAATGGTCATGACTATACCGAATAATACCTGGTCATAATCATACCAAAAACTATCCGTCAATACACTACAAGCCACTAAGGACTTTTACCATATCATTTATAATATTTTAGGTCATGATTATACCGAATGATCCCTGGTCATAATCATACCAAGTTTATCTATGCACGTAAGCCAAAAATGACTTTTATCACAATATAAGCATGAGGATGATGACAATGACATAATAATTCAATAAAACAAGTTCAAGAATAAATTTTAACGATTTATAAGTTAATTTATCCTGAACTCAATAACGTCCAAATTGTCAACATGATACTGCTTTGTGGAGTAAAATTCAAGAATGCTCAGAAGAATATTTCCATGAAAAGATACTAGATGAAGCGCAAATATCAAGGATATTATACTAATTTCATGGAGTATAAAAGTCAAAACTTTAACCAACTAAGTATAATAGAATATATAAAACTACCAATGGATTTTCACCCGTCATGCGGTAATCCACGTATACAGATCATTTCCACAATTTAATAAGGAATGAATACAAAGGATCATTCACCATGCATGTGGTAATCCATATAGACAGGTTATTCCAACATAATAATAATGAATGGAATAACAGAAGAATTCACCATGCATGCGATAGATCGCACAGACAGGTTATTCCCAACAGAATAATAAATAATGGAACGAGTCGTGTGTAATCTTGCAAGCGAGGATATTCCAACGAGAATAATAAATAATGGAACCAGGTCATGCGTAAACGCACAGACAGGATATTCCAACAGAATAATAAAGAATGGAATTACAACATAATTCACCATGCATGCGATAAACCGCATGCAGGCGAGTTATTCCAATAGAATAATAAATAATGGAACTAGGTAAATGCGCCAGAAAAGCACGCAGATGCAGGATATTCAACGAGAATAATAAAGAATGGAATAATAGAAGAATTTCACCATGTATGCGATCTTGCATAAAAGCAGTTATTCCAACATAACAATAAAGAATGGAATAATGAAGAATTTCACCATATATGCGGTGCTCAGATATCTGAGTTATTCAACATAATAATAAAGAATGGAATAATGAAGAAATTCACCATGTATGCGGTACTTAGCATATCTGAGTTATTCAACATAATAATAAAGAATGGAATAACGGAAGAATTCACCATGCATGCGATTACTTCAGCATAGACGAGGTTATTCTAACATAATAATAAAGAAAGAATGGAACGATGAAGAATTTCACCATGTATGCGATACTCAGATATATATCTCAAAGTTATTCAACATAATAATAAAGAATGGAATAATGAGAAGAATTTCACCATGTATATGGTACTTCAGATATATCTGAGTTATTCAACATAATAATAAAGAATGGAATAACATAAGTTACATTTCATGAATCTGAAAGAAATAATACCCCTTACCTTGAAGAAAGCTGGATATTGAAAAAGTGAGGTGGAGACTTCTCTTCTCTTCTTTTTCTATAATTTTCTCTCTAGAGTTTCAAATTGAATTCGTAAGAAATAATGAAGGAATGAGCTTTATTTATAGGAGAATGGTGAATAGTAACTAATTCATGAGCGGTCAGATTGATTTACTTTTAAAGCGAATGGTCCATATTGATTTACTATGCAATATTAAAATATTCTAATAAAACAAAATCTTTTAAATAAAATATAATTTATTCTATTTATAATCTAATAAAACGAATAACTATATAAAAGTATTACATTTTATATAAAAAAAAATTCACTATGCAAAACACTATGCATAATAGAATATAATATATTCTACTTATAGTCTAATAAAATAAATAACTTTATAAAAGTATTACATTTTATATAAAAAGCTTTTCATTTTATTATATTAATAATACTAATAAAACAAAATTTATATATATATATATATATATAAACTTAGTGACTTCATAAAAGACACCTCAATATATTTAATAACATTTATCATCATTATTATAATTCATAATATTAATCGACCGTGTCGTTCCCGTGGAAGAGGGCTTTCAATAAGGATTTCTCCCTATTGGTAGCGCAATTAGGTGACCAAACCTCTTATTGGCGAACTTCTAGACATTGTTAATATTGCAAATAATAATATTAATAACTTTGTCATCACAATTATTGATTTAATAATATAAAAAATATCGACAATAATTGAATCAAATAACGTGAGATCTTATCGCAAGCAATTCTTGTAGCAATAATTGAACAAAAGCTGAGTGACTTCTCACGTAAGCATCAATAATCAATACTGGTGTGCTACTATGTAACCCGCGCGTATTCTTCGTACTTTTACTACTAGAGTAGTTCAACGGTTTTAACGGTAAAACTTCCATAGATTATTTTCATAAAAATATTTTTGTCGTTTTTCTCGATCCGATAATAATTTCGTTGTGGGGTCCACCAATGATTGTGTCGTCGTACGGATATTCCCCGACAAAAAGAATATTCCCCGACCAAACGAATATTATACAATAACTTGCATACTTTTCAAAATTTATAAATATTACCCACAACTATAACATTATCTCAAATCCGCACCATAATTTTGAAAGAAAATATTTCGAGAAAATTAAATCTTTATTCATAAAATTTGGGATTTTACATGTCATGTCACATTTGCCGTCTACACCAAACAACTCAAGATCTGTGAAGCAATTCAAATAGCTTTCAACGGTTACTTTCCAACGGGAAGATTGGCAAGGAGTATAAATCAGAATGAGCTTCAATGATTAAGTGAGCTGATGATTAAAAAGTTGAAAAATTGTTGAGTTATTAGAATGCTACTGTTGACTCTACGAGTTCCACCAGAGGTTAACAGTACAAGTCTCAGTGACAATGAGGCTACATAGGTGGAAGTGAAGCACCTTTAAAGAAGGACTCAAACAGACTAGAGCTTCACTCAACAAAGATGAGAATGTCATTGAAGATGGCAGCCAAGCTGAGAGCCGAGAAGGCCAAGAAGATAGCATTCATAAAAGTGGCAGAATACAAAGAAGATCAAGAGAGCCACTCTACAGATCACCATGAACCAAAAAGTTGAAAAGAACGAAGCGAGAATCATGTCGTAAAACATTCAAGAAGGGTTCGGGGTTTCTTAAGTGCTTGAGACGAAGTCTACCAAAAGCTCGAGAGACTTAGCAAATCCGGATAGTGATGGTGCACAGCTGACAATCAGATGAAGATGAGCAGAAAGGAGTAAAGATCAGCTGCACCAGAGAAGATGTGGTCCAGACTCAAAGTAGAATACAAAGAGGACCACATCAAGCTGCTAAGTACATAAGATGTTCAAGCTTAAAGACATCTTAGCATTTCGACCAACAACAACAACAACAACAAGCGACCGAGGGGCTGATGGGTCCTTGTCCGGAGGACTAAATGAAGTTCCAAACTGCTTTGGCAAGAAGAGTTCTAGGGAACTAGAGGAGTTCAAGGCTCACGGCCTTGAAGAGTTCTTAGTGAAGCTGAAGTTCCAAGGTTCTAGCGGCTCTTGAAGGAATCTTAGTGATTCGAGGTCTTTGCCCTTCCTTGGGAAATCCTGCTAGTTGAAAGCGGAAGAGTGGATTAGGAGCTTGAGTCTACGAACCACTTAAAATCCTTTGTGTCTTTTACTTTATGTCATTTACATTATGTACATTAAGCTGCTATAAGCGATATATATGTTCTAAGCGCTACCTTGAACTAACTCTACGAACAATGTATGTATAATTATGAATATATCAATGAAGGGATCTTTTACTTATTCATTGTGCTTTGAAAAGATTCTTATGTTTGTCATATGCTAAATTATTAGCAATACAAAATAAACCGGAAAAGTATTTGAAAATAAAAAGGATCTATTCAACCCCCCCTTCTACAGATCTATTGTGGTCTTGGGAACTAATGAGAATGGTATAGTCGTAATCTTTCAACAGCTGAAGCTAACTTCTTTGGCATATGTTACGTTAGTTTTGGGTGAAGAAATATTTGAGGATTTTAGAAATGGGTCTTATACTGGGGTCAATACAAAATTTGATTTCACGCTCTGGGGTAGGCTAGGAAGTTGTTTAGGGAATACGTCAGGAAATTTATTAACGATAGAAATATTATTCAAAACTGTGACTCTCATCCAAGACTTGGATAGCACGTCACATTGATACCTATCAACTTTCTACCGTTATTCGGTACATTCCACACAAGGAAGTCACCAGATTAAGGCTCGGGGCTCTTTACTTATGGCTTGATATGACAGTGATTGACATTAGTGGTTTGGTTGCTTGAATTCACATAACAAGTTAGTTAGGAATATGAAAGTTAACAACCATACGGAAATAATCAATTTTAGCACGATGAGTAGTTAACCAGTCGATTCCTAAAATCAAATCAAAGGCAATTATTTTCAAAGAGATAAGATCGACAGGTAACGTGAGGGTGCCAATTTGAATCAAACAAGATTTATAAACAGTGGAGGTAATGAAGGTTTCTCCTAACGGAGTTTCAACATATAAGTCATAGTTTAATTTCTCCGGAGTTAAATTTAAACGTTGAGCACAACTAAGTAAAATAAAAGAATGGGTAGAACCGGTATCGAATAAGGTATAAACTTTGTAAGAGTTTATGCTTAACTTACCCGTGACAACTTCGTTCAGGTTCCTCGACAAATGCTCTCACTTAAACTACCAACTTTAACTTATTTGGGACAGCCTTTGGCGTCACCATCCCAGCTGGACTTGACTTCACTACAAGATAAAATTGAGGTAGGTGACCTTCTCTTCCGCAATTGAAACACGCTTTGGGTTGTTGCATACAGTTTGGACGGATGTGTCCCTCCTGTCAGCATTTGAAACATATGACTGGTAGTCATTCTTCTTCCTTTGAAACGGGTGTTGGTGCTGCTGCTGACGTCTTTCCGTCATTGTTGAATCTTCTCTTCTTAAAGTCGTTCCCCCTAGTTTACCTTTCCTATTTTCTTGGCCATGATTACCACCGAAGTGGTTATCATTTTTGGCATGATAATTTCCATGATGGTTATCGTTGTTCTGATGACCTTTGCCACCGGTGTGATTATTATCATGTTATTGGTCGTTGCCTTTTGGTTGAGCTGACTCATAATCGCGTTCTAATAACTGAGCCCTATTCACAACATCTGAATACAAACAAAGCTTGTGAGAAATGAGGTATTGACGTATTTCGGGTTTCAAACTTCGCAAAAACATTCACGTCATTCGTTCCTCATTATCAACCAAATGGGATGCAAACCAGGACAACTCGACAAACTTAGCCTCGTATTGCGACACAATCATATTATTTTGCTCCAACTTGATGAATTCCAACTCCTTCATATGACGAATACTTTCGGGAAAGTACTACAAGTAATCTACTTCTTCACACAACATAAAGGTGGCGAAGGAAACCTTTTTCTCCTCTGAGCATTCCAAGACATCAAATATTTTGGTGATCTGCTTAATCCAAGTCTCTGATTTAAGTGGTTCTGGCTTTCCCAAAAACTCCAGTGGTCCCAGCTCCTTGAACTGCTTAGTGGTGACCAGCCATGAGTTGCCAGTGTTCCCACCTGCATTTTGAACATGAGTCTTTCTTGCCTGATATTGCAGAAAGCTCCTAAACATTCCATCGTACATCATTTGGTCGGTGTTGTTGTTTACATGAGGATTATTGCCTTCCTGATGCACATTATCCTGGGTATTGATCGTTAGTGACTCAACGATCTTATGTGTTTCATTGTTTATCTCAACATTTGTAGATGTCATTTTCAAACACTGCCACAAAATAAGGGTTAATTGACATGCCACATATTATCCCTATATTCTGACCGACCAATTAAATAACAAATAAACTTAGGTAGGTCATACTAGCGAAGAATTTACCCGTCTCACCCCTCCTAGTTCTAGCCTCGCATCTCAACCAGGGATCAAATCCCTAAGCTTTGATACCAACTGTGACGCCCCCAAAATAGGTATACATCACTCATTCTAAGTCGCCAAATACATGGTACAGAGTACAACTACAACTTAATTATACAACTGTCGTGTAAAATACGACAAAACATAGCTGAGAGTTTTAACACGGATATTATCTTCTAGACAATATCCAAACTCAAATTCAATCTCATTACAATTATTATCACACTATTTTACAGAATAGTGAGGACTACTAAAACAATCATCTGGACCGTCAATCCATTCCCCGATAAGTCCCAGCTATATTCTCATTTCCTGAAGAGAACAATGAAAGAAAAGGGTGATCTCAACTAGCCTAGTAAGAAATATTATGACTAAGATAATGTAGAATAAATTATCCTTAGCCTTCAACAGTATAACAACTGATAGAATATAATAGACAACAAGTTTTAGATCAACAACTGCATCGGAATAAGCAATCCATTAGAAGAGTCAAGTAGAGCATGATATCTACTATCTTTTATGATTTAAAAGTTTATCATCAATTTTATCGCTGAGACTCAGCTTAATAAATAATCCACATCATTGAATTATCCATGCACTACGGGCCAAGAATATTCATTAGTATCACGACCACGAATTATCCATGCACTACGGGCTAAGGATATTCGTGTTTTCACCAATGGTCATGAACATGCCAAACAACAATTCATCTTTGCATCCTTGGCCGAAGAGAACGCATGGTTATGATCATACCAACAACTGTCCACCAATGCACTACGGGCCAATGAGGACTTTTACCACATCATTTATAACATTACAGGGCATGATTGCACCAAATAATCTCTGGTCATAATCATACCAATCAACAGTTCATCTTTCCACTACGGGCCAAAGATGACTTTTATCACAATATAAGCATGAGGATGGTGACAATGATATAAGAATTCAATTAAACGAAATCAAGGATAAATATTAAAGACTTTAAATTTATCCAGAGTTTAAAAACGTTCAAATGGTCAACATGATACTGCTTTGTGGAGTAAAATTTAAGAATAATATTTTATCAAAAATAATTTGGACCGAAAAGAAATCAATTTTTGTCATGAATAGTACCCCGGGTGAACAGTACTTGAGTGAATAGTACCCCGTGAATAGTACTTCGTGAATAGTACCCATACGTATGAATTTTGCCGTACGTATGAATAGTGCCATATAAATGAATAGTACCCATAAATAGTACTCCGGCATGAAAAACTTAAAAATGAACAAGAATGTTCAGAAAAATATCCTTGTGAAACGATACTAGATTAAGCGCAAATTTTAAGGAGTATAGAATCAATACTTTAACAAAATGAGTGTAAAATTCAGAATATGAAACGAAATAATATTACTTACATACTACAGAGTATGGGAGAAAATATTATTTTTTTCGAATATTGAAGCAAAAATAATATCCCTTATAACTGTTGAACGAAATTAATATTCCTTACAAATATTGAACGAAGATAATATTCCTTACGAATATTAAACGAAGATAATATTTCTTGTGAATATTAAACGAAATAAAATTTCTTACGAATACGAAAAATAATATCGTTAGTGAATATGAAATAAATAATACCCTTTACCTCAAAAAGAGAGCAATTCTGACTGGTATAGCGAATATATTCTTGAAGAAAACTTTCACTATTTTCTACACTCAAAGCTTCCTTAAACTCTAAAGAAATAAGCTCAATATTATTGAAGAAGAATTCTCTGATTCTGGTGTGATTTTCATTTCTAAACTGAGCATCCTATTTATAGGAGAAGGGAATGATACTATTTAGAAATTTTAATCACGGACGCATAGTAGAATTTGAACGAATTCTTCACGGACGAATTATGAAAATTTTGATTTTACTATGTTGTCACTATGCAGACACACTATGCATAATAAAATATAATATATTCTATTTTTCATATAAAAAAAACTCATTATCTAATATATATATATATATATATATATGCATAGTGTGTCTCCCATTATTTTATTTTCTTTATGTGGGCCCCACCTCAAGTAATTATCATATAAATATATATATATATATATATATATATATACTGAATAACTTTCTACCGATTATTTTGGAAAAATAGGTAAATAGGGGTCCAAATAATAAGCAAAATTTATAACAAATACTTCATAAAAATTCTCTCAATATTTTTAACAACGTTTATTCATCATTATTATAACTCGCAATATTAACAACCAGATCGTTCCTAGGAAAGAGGGGGCTTTCTGATAAGTATTTCTCCCTATTGGCGCGCAATTAGGTGACCAAACCCCTTTCCTCGACAGAACTTTCTAGACATTGTTAATTATGCAAATAATAATATAAATAACGTGTCATCTTAATTATTGATTTAATAATATAAAATATTGTACAGATGATATTGTGACAATAATAGAATCAATAATGTGATATACTATGCAGCAATTATTATAGCAATAATTGAGTATAACTGAGTGACTTCTCACGTATTACTGTACTTTTCATCACCGGATAATTCGACAGTTAACGATAAAAATTTCGCCGTTATTTTTATAAAAAGATATTTCTGTCGTTTTCTAACTCCGATAGTAATTCCGTTGTGGGGTCCACCAATGATTATGTCGTTGTACGAATATTCCCCTACCAATCGAATATTTTATAACAACTTGCTCACTTTGCAAAATTTATAAATATTACCCACAACTATAACATTATATCAAATCCACACCTTATTATTCAAAAAAAATATTTCGAGAAAATTAAATCTTTATTCATAAAATTTGGGGTCTTACAATAATACATTCCCTCCTAACCAAGCAATTCCCCCCCCCCCCCCCCCCCGGTGAACTTGAAATATATAAAAATCCCCTTTATTTATCTCAATTCACTTGGCTTCACAAAACACATTTATAATAATATTTATCATTAATATTATAACTCACAATATTAACAACTAGATCATCCCCAGGAAAGAGGTGGCTTTCCGATAAGGATTTCTCCTTATTGGCGCACAATTAGGTGACCAAACCCCTTTACACGACAGAACTTTCTAGACATCGTCAATAATGCAAATAATAATATGAATAACTTTGTCGTCTCAATTATTGATTTAATAATATAAAATTTGTGACAATAATTGAATCAATAACGTGAGATACTATGCAACAATTACTGTGACAATAATTGAATAAAGTTGAGTGACTTCTCACGTAATCATCAGTAATCAAAGATAGTGTACAACAATGCAGTGTATTTATTACAACCACGCGTATTCTTTGTACTTTTATCACCGTGTATTTTAACGATTAACGGTAAAACTTTTCGTAGTTATTTTTATAAAAAGATATTTACATGCGTTTTCTAACTCCAACAAGAATTCCGTTAATGTGGGTCGCTTAATGATTGAGTCGTCATACAAATATTCTCCGACCAAACGAATATTTTATTACAACTTGCTTACTTTACAAAATTTATAAATATTATCCACAACTATAACACTATATCAAATCCACATCATAATATTTAAAATGATATTTAGAAAAAATTATTCTTTATTCATAAAATTTAGGGTCTTACAGCAACAATATCAATAACGCGCGCGCTGCCCAAACAAAACAACTCAACAATAATCTTAACTTAAAATCCAACAATAAATATATTTTAAATCAGTCCAAATGAAATACCAATAAATACCACATTCAAATAACTGAGACGTAGCTCCTCGAAACTAAGAGTTTTATCAAAATCCATCAACAAAAGAAATAATATCTAAAACTAAACTCCGGCTATTCCAAGCGTATCAAATAAGTGCTCAGCTTTCAACGATGGGACCTATAAATATCTTTAAAGGGGTGAGCGATGAAGCCCAACAAGTAGCAATCCTCTCTATCTAGCCAAATCAAGTACAATTTGCAAAACAATTTTTCGAAATAACTTTTTGTTCAATAACAATAGTACGTAAGCTTTTAAAACTAAAACAATTCAAAATTTTATTTCAATGTATATCATATATCTTTTAATTCACGGCCTTAGCAATAAAGGTTACAATAACCCTGTAACACGGCCCAAAAGTTCGATAACGTCAATGATATGCACCCTACTAAGGTATCTATAAAAATTCACGCTTTCCGAAGGGCATCTAAAAGGTGTGCGCCTTAGTAGGTCCTATATTAACTCAGGAACTAAACGTAATCAATAACAGGTTCTATACATAGTCAGATTAAGGATTTCAAAATATTTTCTCAATATTATCGATATTTTAAATGATACTTTTTCACATTTCAAAATCATATAATCTCATTTCACAGTTAGAAAATAAATACTTGATCCGAATTTTGAAATAGAAAACATAACAGTTTAATTTAAATGGAAGCCTTAAATAAAACATAACAAATTTTAAAACGATACATTTAGGCATCCGAATAATTTTTAAGGCATACATAAAAGTAACGATAATCTTAAAAACAATAACTAGTTCGAAAAGCCACTTACCTCAATATTGAGAAACACGAAATTAAAAGCGAACAAATCCTAAATATAAAATTAGGACAAATAGAATTATTAGAATACAATATTATAACACACTCATACTCTTTATTCGAATATTATGCACATAAATCTTAAGTTTTAAATAAATTCTTAGTTAATTATTATATTTGAATTTATAAAACTTATAAATTTCGGTGTTAGAAAATATACTCTTAAAATTCACATTATGAAGAACAGTAACTAACAATTCTATCAGTAATTAAATATTCGCACAATATATATATATATATACACACGTATGTGTATGTGTAAAATTGTAAGTGTATTGCCATAACATTCTTGGCATGATTGAACTTACTATTTATATTAACTGTTGCAGTAACTTATTTTTGATTCATGATTCACATACCCCATATGTATTTAATGAATAAATACATAATATCCTCCCATTATGCATTAGTAATATATTAACACCACTCATATCCACATATATATAACAAACATCAAATATCTCTCACCCTGTATTTGTATATGTATCCAAATTACACCCAAAACACTATATTTTGTAAAAATTCCTGTTGAAATAAATACTATACATTTTTTGAGTCATAATAAAAAATAAAAAAAAAATTGGACCGGTCCAATTTTCCGATCCCAATTTCATGTCCGCGTAGAAGGACTGTTTATAAAAATACAACACACACCAACGAAGTTTCAAAATCTACAATCATACTCTGATTTCGTACGCCCGTAATGAAAAACTATATACATATATTACGGTTTTAAAAATCTCATTTATTTTTACTAAAAAAACCACATACATAACACCATTTTCAGAATTCTTTTATTATTATAATTACTGTTTAAAAAAATATCTAATCATACATATAAATCAACTCATAATTGAAAATTAAATTTTTAAGTTTACCTTTGAGTTTTCTTCTTTTCTACTTCTCTGTTCTACAATACTCCATAACCAAATAGTTTTTACCTTTTTTTCTTTCTCTCTCGTTATTTAAATATATTCAATTCCTTTGCAAAATAGGTTACCAGGTAAAAGAGTCCTTTTTAAAACTAAAAATTTGTTAAAATTGAATGACTTTTCTTATCCTTATAGGTTTTAGATATGTATAAATAATTATTAGTTACACTTCTATTATCTAATTATATTATTTTATCATCTTTTATCTTTTTTTTAACCGGGTATTACATGATCTTTTGATCATGCCATCTTTTGACTTTCTCTTTGTACAACTTTGCATTCTCATATGCCTGCAGTTGAAATTCATCTAATTCGTTAAGTTATAGAAGCCTCTTCTCTCCTGCAGCTTTGAGATCAGAATTCATCTTTCGAATAGCCCAATGAGCTTTATGCACGAGTTTGACCAGGAAGTGACATGTTTTGCAATAAACTAGCTAGTACGGTGACATTCCAATCGACGTCTTATAAGCAGTTCGATACGCCCATAACACGTCATCCAACTTTACGGACCAATCTATCCGATTTGGATTCACGATCTTTTCTAGAATCCTTTTTACCTCTCTGTTAAATACCTCAGCCTGACCACTAGTTTGGGAATGATATGTTGTGGCAACTCTATATGTTGCAGAAATGGCTCCCCTCATCACTAATGACTGCCCTTGGCTCGCCAAACCTTGTGAATATATTTATCTAAAAAAAATTTAACACAACCTTTGCATCGTTCATTGGCAAAGCAGTTGCTTCGACCCATTTTGAAACGTAGTCTACTGCCAAGAGAATGTACGCGTTGCCAAAATATGTCGAAAACGGCCCCATGAAATTGATACCCCAAATATCGAAGATTTCCACTTCTAAGATCGTGTTTAGAGGCATCTCATGATGCTTTGAGATATTACCAACCCTTTGACATATATAACACATTTGCACAAACTAATGAGTGTCATTAATGAACGTGGGCCAGTAAAATCTTCCTTGTAACACTTTCGCAGTTGTCCTATCACTTCCATAATGTCCTCCATACATTGAATCATGAAAGTAATGTAATACGTTCTCAGTCTCGCTTTGCGGAATACACCGTCGTTTCATTTGATATGCGCACTGTTTGAATAGAAACGACTTATCCCACATGTACCTCCTTACATTATATAAAAAAATATTCATTTGTTGGCTTGTTAAGTCTGGAGGCAACACGTTGCTCACTAAGTAGTTGACATAGTCTGCATACCACGATACTTCTGTAACGCCCCCAAAATAGGTATACATCACTCATCTTGAGTTGCCAAATACATGGTACAGAATACAAATACAAACTTAATTATACAACAGTCGTGTAATATACGACAAAACATAGCTGAGAGTTTAAATAGGAATGTTGCCTTCTAGATAATATCCACTCTCAAATAGAGTCCTCATTACATTTATTATCATACTATTTTATAGAATAGTGAAGACTACTAATAAACCATCTCGGACCATCACTCTGTTTCCCTACTAGTCCCGGCTACGTTCTCATTTCCTGAAGAGAACAATGAAAGCAAAAGGGTGAGCTCAACTAGCCCAGTAAGAAATATTATGACTAAGATAATGCAGAATAAATTATCAATAGTCTTCAACAATGTTAAACTGATAAAATACAATAGACATCCAAGTTTAACTGCAGCGGAATAAGCAATCCATTAGAAGAGTCAAGTAGAGCATGATATCTACTACGGGCCAAGGATATTCATTAAATCATCAATGGTCATGACTATACCGAATAATCCCTGGTCATAATCATACCAAAAACTGTCCATCAATGCACTACAGGCCACTGAGGACTTTTACCACAGCATTTATAACATTCTGAGGTCATGATTATTATACCGAATGATCCTGGTCATAATCATACCAAGTCCATCTATGTACGTAAGCCAAAGATGACTTTCATCACAATATGAGCATGAGGATGATGACAATGACATAATAATTCAATAAAACAAGTTTAAGAATAAATTTTAAAGATTTATAAGTTAATTTATCCTGAAATCAATTACGTCCAAATTGTCAACATGATATTGCTTTGTGGAGTAAAATTCAAGAGTGCTCAGAAAAATATTTCTATGAAAAGATATTGGATGAAGCGCAAATATCCAGGATATTCTACTAATTTCATGGAGTATAGAAGCTAAAACTTTAACCAACTGAGTATAATAGAATATATGAAATTACAAATGGATTTTCGCCCACCATGCGGTAATCCACGTAGACAGATCATTTCCACAATTTAATAAGGAATGAATACGAAGGATCATTCACCATGCATGCGGTAATCCACATAGACAGGTTATTCCAACAGAATAATAAAGAATGGAATAAAAGAATAATTCAACAGGCATGCGATAGACCGTACAAACAGGTTATTCTCAATAGAATAATAAAGAATGGAACCAGGTCATGCGTAATTCGCACAGAAAGGATATTCCAACAGAATAATAAAGAATGGAACCAGGTCATGCGTAATTCACACAGACAGGATGTTCCAACATAATAATAAAGAATGGAACCAGGTCATGCATAATCCGCACAGACAGGATGTTCCAACAGAATAATAAAGAATGGAATAACAACAGAATTCACCAGGCATGCGATTGACTGTACAGACAGGTTATTCCAACAGAATAATAAAAAATGGAATAACAGAAGAATTTTACCATGTATGCGGTACTTCGCATAGACATGTTATTCCAACATAATAATAAAGAATGGTATAACAACTCTTACGAGTATTGAAAGAAAATAACTCTCTTCATGAATACAAAAGAATAATACCCCTTACCTTAGAAGAAACTGAATATTGGAATAGTGAGGTAGCAGACTTCTCTTCTTCTTTCTCTCTATAAGTTCTCTCTATAATAATTGCTCTAAAGCTTTAGTGGATTGGTGAGAAATGAAGGAATAATGAGCTTCTATTTATAGGAAAATATAGTTTCGATAATTACACATTTTGGGGTTCGAAATATTATAGTATAATACCTTCCTCTTTTTCTTCATTTTTAATTTAGTCCTGCAAGTATTATCAAACTTGCACCACCTCCCCTAATAGTAAATAATGTGAATCAATAGTTCAATCATGTGAATCAATAGTTATAATCATGTGAAAATATGAATTAAAGTATAGTACCTCCATCTATACCTCCATTTTTAACTTAGTCATACAAGTATTATCAATCTTGCACCAACTCCCCTAATAGTACAAGAATGTGAATCAATAGTACACCCATGTGAACAAATAATTATAATCATGTGAATTAATAGCAATTAATTGCTCATTTATCTGATTAATTACCCGACTGGTCAGTATAACTTCCAGACATCAATTAATATCGAAATAAATGTCGATTTCCACTAACACTAATAATTCCAACACAATGGAACTATCAATTTTATCTTTAATCAACACAAACTTATTCGTCATTAATATTATTAACTCACAATATTTAACAACCAGGTCATTCCTAGGAAAGAGGAGGCTTTCCGATAAGGATTTCTCCTTATTGCCGCTTAAAATTGATTAGATGACCAAACCTCTCCTCGATGAACTTCTAGACATTGTAAATATTGTAATTTAATAATATGAATAACTCGTCGTCTCAATTATTGATTTAATAATATATCATATTATGCGGATGATCTTGTGACAATAATCGAATCAATAATATGAGAGATATGATGCAAAGACATTCTTTGTAGTAATAATTGAGTATAAGCGAGTGACTTCTCACATAAGCATTAATAATCAATACCGTGTGCTACTATGCAACCACGCGTATTACTGTACTTTTACTACCGGGTAGTTCAATAGTTTAACGGTAAAACTTTCGTCGTTATTTTTATAAAAAGATAATTCTGTCATTTTCTAAGTACGACAATACTTTCGTTAGGGGTCCACTAATGATTGTCTGCCGTCGCATTTAATATTCCTCGTTAAAACGAATATTCCCCGACCAATCGAATATTATATAACCACTTGCTTACTTTGCAAAATTTGTAAATATTACCCACAACTATAACATTATATTATATCCACACCATAATATTCAAAAATGTATTTCGAGAGAAATTAATCTTTATTCATAAAAGTTGGGGTCTTACAACTTCTGTGTGTACCACGAACAACTGCTCATCCGGGAAAATCATTGATTAACATCTTGTCTTTCTTGTCTTGCTCCATATTCTCTAATCTCGATAGATGGTCAGTAACCTGGTTTTCAGTACCCTTCCTGTCCCAAATTTCCAAATTGAACTCTTGAAGAAGTATCCATCTTATCAACCTCGGTTTTGCATCTTTCTTCGAAATTAAATATTGAATAGCCGAATGATCTGTGTAAACCACCACCTTAGTTCCGATAAGGTATGATCTAAACTTGTCAAATGTATACACAACCGCAAATAGTTCCTTCTCAGTAGTCGTGTAATTAAGCTAAGCATCCGCTAATGTTTTGCTAGCGTAATATATTGCATGAAAAAAAAATTTTGCGTTGGCCTAAAACTGCCCCAACCGCATAGTCGCTAGCATTACACACCAATTCGAAGGGCATAGACTAATCCGGTGCCACAATCACCGGTGTTATCGTCAATTTCTTCTATAACTGTTTAAAAGCTGTCAAACAGTCCTCGTCAAACTTAAAAAGGCACATCCTTCTCCAACAAATTACATAATGGCTTGGTAATCTTGGAGAAATCCTTTATAAATATGCGATAAAATCCAGCATAACCAAGGAAACTCCTGATTCACTTAATTGAAGTCAATGGTAGCAGGTTTTTAATTGTCTCTATCTTGTCTTTGTCTACCTCCAACCCCATAACTGACACCTTATGCCCAAGAATTATCACTTCTTGCACCATGAAATAGAATTTTTCCCAACTTAGCACTAAGTTGGTATCCACGCACCTTTTCAGCACCAATATTAGATTCTCCAAACAATTGTCAAAGGAATCACTGAAAACTGAAAAGTCATCCATGAACACCTTAACTTTATGTTCCACCATATCTGAGAAGATAGTCATCATACATCGTCCTTGTAATCCATACAAACCATCAAACCGGTTACTGTCCTTGTTGGTATCAATTTATTATTCTAATTTGCTACTACCGTCATTCCACCCTTCTTAGAGACACACTGTACTAGGCTCACCCATGTGCTATCAGAGATGGGATAAATTATTCCAGTGTCAAGCCATTTCATGATTTCTTTTTTCACCACTTCTTTCATAATTGGGTTGAGCCTTCGCTGCTGTTAAATTTTTCAGTTTCACATTGTCTTCTAAGTGGATCTTATACATACAGAATGATAAACTTATCCCCTTGATGTCTGTGATGGTCCATCTGATTGCAGTTTTGTATCCGTAAATGACTCACAACAGCTTATTTTCCTGCAATCCGTTAAGTGCAGATGAAACAATAACAAGAAAAGTTGAAGAAATATCCAAATATGCATACCTGAGGTGGTTAGGAAGAGGTTTCAGTTCTAATGTGGGAGGATCCTCTAGAGATGATTTCATCCGCTCTGAAGATTTTTCTGCATACTCCCAAGGCTCGAAAGGAATTTTAAATTTAATCACCTTTGGCAATGCATCCAACAACTACAAATATTCCAAGAATTCTGGTTCATCTTATTTGAAATCCCCCAACAAAGTAATTTCTAGAGGATCAGTACTCATCATTGCTAACTGCTCATCATCCACTGCCTCTTTGATCACATCCACACGAAAACACTCCACATCTTCCGTAGGGAATTTTATGGCTTTAAATACATTGAATGTTACCTCTTGGTCTTGAACCCTCATTGTCAGTTCATCTTTTTTCACATAAATGAGTGTTCTATCGGTAGCCAAGAAAGGTCTCCCAATTATGATCAGAATGTCTTTATGTTCTTCAAAATCCAACACAATGAAATCGACTGAAAATATAAACTTATTCACCTTAACTAGGATGTCCTCAACAATACCCCTCGGATATGTCACTGACCTGTCTGCAAGCAGTAAAGAGATATTTTTCGGCCTCGGTGCTGATAATGTTAACTGAGTGTAAATCAATAGTGGCATCAAATTAATACTTTCACCCATATCACACAAACATTTTTTGAAAAATTGGCTTCCTATAGTGCATGGAATAGTAAAGCTGCCAGATCTTTCAATTTCGGAGATAGCTTCTTTTATAATATGGCACTGCACTCTTCAATTAAAGCAACTGTTATGTCTTTCATGAATTTAGCGTAGCTGGGCATTTGCTCTAATGCATCTGCAAATGGAATTTTGATATTAAACTTTTTAAACACCTCAAAGAACTTCGAAAAACTGCTTGTCTAACTTTTTCTTTTGAAACCTTTGCGGAAACGACACAGGTGGGATAAATGTGTTTTGCTTTTCTTCCTTCGGCTTTTGAACAACTTGTTTCTCAAACTTACTTTCCGAATTCCCATCCTCAATTTCACTATCCTTAGCAACATTTTTTTTCTTATCAGAATCTGAAGCCAACTCCTTTCCATTTCTGAGTGTCACTGCCTTGCATTATTCATTGCCATATTTCCTCTCATTATCACTCGGTAGAGAACCTTGAGGTCTATTGTTTAGGGAACCTGCTATATGTTCTATTTGGGTTTTAAGGTTCCTTATTGCAACTACTTAAGTCTTTGTTGTTGCATCGAATTGGGTTGTCATCCTTGCTATTAATTCCTCTATCTGAGATATCTTATCAGTTGGTTGCTGTTATTGGGCTTGTTGTTGCTGCTATGGCTGAAATCCGAGTGGGAATGATTATCTTAGAGCTTGAACTTGTGTTTGTGACTGATTATTACTCTAAGAAAAGTTCGGGTAACTCCTTCATCCCGGATTATAGTTGTTCGCATTACACCTTGCTGCCTATTATAGTGGGAACCAAACTAAATGGCTTTAGGATTTATTGCATATTGATCAACCGAATGATTACTCGCACATATCTCACATACTGTCTCCACTCTCTGCACATTTTGTACCCCAAGCGCATCTATTTTCTTTGTAAGTACAGAAATATGAATTGTCACTTGAGTTGATAATGCAGTCATCGCATCCATTTCATACACCTCAGCTACCTTAAGCTGAGTCATTCTTGTTGTTGGCCACTGATAATTATTAGTTGTCATAGTCTCGAGCAGCTAATAGGCCTCAGCAAAGTTCTTAGCCATAATTACCCCACCCGTTGCAGCATCAATACTAGTCTTCACTGTACTTGTCGATCTATTGTAAAGAATTTGCACCTGTAACCATTAAGGGATCCCATGATGTGGACATCTTCTCAACAAGTCTTTGAATCTTTCTCATGCTTCATATAGTGATTCTGAGTTTAACTGAGCAAATGAGGTGATATCATTCCGCATCTTCTGTGAGACCCCAGATTTTATGAATAAAGATTTAAATTTTTTGAAATATTTTTTTTGAATATTATGGTGTAGATTTGATATATTGTTATAGTTGTGGGTAATATTTACAAATTTTGCAAAGTAAGCAAGTGGATATATAATATTCAATTGGTCGGGGAATATACGTTTTAACAGGGAATATTCGTACGATGGCACAATTCATTGGTGGACCCCAGCGGAAAGTATTGTCGTAGTAAGTAAGAAAATGGTAATTATCTTTTATTAAAAATAACGGCGAAAGTGTTACCGTTAAAACTGTCGGAACTACCCGGTAGTAAAAGTATAGTAATACGTGTGGTTGCATAGTAGCACACGGTATTGATTATTAATGCTTACGTGAAAAGTCACTCAGTTATACTCAATTATTACTCACGATAATTCACGCATCATATCTCTCATATTATTGATTCAATTATTGTCACAGTATAATCTGTATAATATGTTATATTATTAAATCAATAATTGAGACGACAAAGTTATTCATATTATTAAATTGCAATATTTACAATGTTTAGAAGTTCTGTCAAGGAGAGGTTTGGTCATCTAATTGTGAGCAATAAGGAGAAATCCTTATAGGAAAACCCCCTCTTTCCTAGGAACGACCTGGTTGTTAAATATTGTGAGTTATAATATTAATGATAAATAAGTTCATATTGATTAAAGATGAAATTGATAGTTCCATTGTGTTGAAATTATTAGTGTTAGTGGAAATCGACATTTATTTCGATATTAATTGATGTCTGGAAGTTATACTGACCAGTCGGGTAATTAATCGGATAAATGAGCAATTAATTGCTATTAATTCACATGATTATAACTATTTGTTCACATGTGTGTACTATTGATTCACATTCTTGTACTATTAGGGGAGTTGGTGCAAGATTGATAATACTTGCATGACTAAGTTAAAGATGGAGGTATAGATGGAGGTACTATACTATAATTCATATTTTCACATGATTATAACTATTGATTCACATGATTGAACTATTGATTCACATTATTTACTATTAGGGGAGGTGGTGCAAGTTTGATAATACTTGCAGGACTAAATTATAAATGAAGAAAAAGAGGAAAGTATTATACTGTAATATTTTGAGCCCCAAAACGTGCAATTATCGAAATTATATTTTCCTATAAATAGAAGCTCATTCTTCCTTTATTTCTCACCAATTTACTAAACCTATAGAGAAATTATTATAGAGAGAAATTATAGAGAGAAAGAAGAAGAGAAGTCTGCTACTTCACTATTTCAGTATCTAGTCTTCTTCTAAGGTAAGGGGTATTATTCTTTTGTATTCATGAAGAGAGTTATTTTCTTTCAATACTCGTAAAGGTTGTTATTCCATTCTTTATTATTATGTTGGAATAACATGTTTATGCAAATTACCGCATACATGGTAAAATTCTTCTGTTATTTCATTCTTTATTATTCTGTTAGAATAACTTGTCTGTACGGTCTATCGCATGCCTGGTGAATTCTTCTGTTATTTCATTCTTTATTATTCTGTTGGAATAACCTGTCTATGCGGTCTATCGCATGCTTGGTGAATTCTTTTGTTATTCCATTCTTTATTATTATTCATTGGAATAACTTTGTTTGTCTTGGCCTATCGCATGCCCGGTGAATTCGTTGTTATTCCATTCTTTATTATTCTGTTGGAATATCCTGTCCATGCGGATTATGCATGACCTGGTTCTATTCTTTATTATTCTATTGGAATATCCTGTCTGTGCGGATTAAGCATAACCTCGTTCCATTCTTTATTATTTGGGTTGGGAATAACACATGCATGCGATCTATCGCATGCATGGTGAATTCTTACATTATTCCATTCTTTATTATTACGTTGGAATAACCTGTCTATGTGGATTACCACATGCATGGTGAATGATCCTTTGTATTCATTCCTTATTAAATTGTGGAAATAATCTGTCTACGTGGATTACCGCATGGGGGGTGAAAATCGATTTGCAGTTTCGTATATTCTATTATACTAGTCTGAGATATCATTTCTTTTGTACTCGTCATGGAATATCATTTTCTTTGGTATTTTTTTTTACGAGTTACTATTCATGGGTTACTATTCACCCGGCTAGTATTCACTCTAGTTTTATTCACTCGGGTATTCGGGGCACTTTTGTGTCGAGTACTATCCATCCACGAGTTACTATTCACACAAGTTACTATTCACCCGATTACTATTCACTCCAAAGATCATTCACTCTCGGTATTCGGGACACTTTTTGTCTCGTGGTACTATTCACTTGTACTATTCTCGAAGTACTATTCACGGGTACTATTCAATTCGAAAAATATATTTCTTTTCTGTCCAAATTATTTTTGGTACATGAATATTATTCTTGAATTTTACTCTACAAAGAAGTATCATGTTGACGATTTGGACGTTATTGATTTCTAGATAAATTAAATTATAAATCTTTAAAATTTATCCTTGAACTTGTTTTATTGAATTATTATGTCATTGTCATCATCCTCATGCTTATACTGTGATGAAAGTCATCTTTGGCTTACGTGCATAGATGGACTTGGTATGATTATGATAGGGATTATTCGGTATAATCATGACCGTAATGTGACGAATGATGTGGTAAAAGTCCTCATTGGCCTATAGTTCATTGATGGACAGTTGTTGGTATGATTATGACCAGGGATTATTCGGTATAATCATGACCATTGATGATTACATTAATATCCGTGGCCGTGGTGCAGGAATGATTCGATTTTATTTGTTAAGCTGAGTCTCAGCGATAAAGTTGATGAAAAACTTTTAAAATCATAGAAGATAGTAGATTTTATGCTCTACTTGACTCTTCTAATGGATTGCTTATTCCGCTGCAGTTGTTGATCTAAAACTTGTTGTATGTTATATTATATCAGTTGTTATACTGTTGAAGGCTAAGGATAAATTATTCTGCATTATCTTAGTCATAATATTTCTTACTGGGCTAGTTGAGCTCACCCTTTCTTTCACTGTTCTCTTCAGGAAATGAGAATATAGCTGGGACGAGTCGGGGAACGGATTGACGGTCTAGATAGTTGTTTTAGTAGTCCTCACTATTCTATAAAATAGTGTGACAATAAATGTAATGAGGACTCCATTGAGTGTGGATATTATTTAGATGACAATATTCTTATTAAAACTCTTAGATTATGTTATGTCGGATTTTACACGACTGTTGTATAATTAAGTTATATTTGATTTATGTACCATGTATTTTCTGGCGATCCAAGATGGGTGATGTATACCTGTTTTGGGGGCGTCACAGTTGGTATCAAAGCTTAGGGATATGATCCCTGGCTGAGATGTGAGACAAGAACTAGGAGGGGAGTGACGGGGAATTCATTCGCTAGTATAACATACCTAAGTTTATTTGGTATTTAATTGGTCGGTCAGAGTATAGGAATAATATGTGATATGTTAATTAACCCTTGTTTTGTGGCAGTATTGGAAAATGGCAGCTGAAAATATTAACAATGGAGTGAATGAGATCGTGGAGACACCTCTAATCACCAACCAGAATAATGTGATATCAGGCGCAAAAGGAATTAGAGATATCCATGTGGTGAGTGAAAAATAGATAGTTGCACCCGAGATAGTCGTAGAGGTAGCAGCTAAGAGTGTGGAAGAAGAGGAACCTGAGGAGAATTTATTAGAAGAATTTTATGATCGAAATTTAGAATTGCAAAATCGTGTTCATGAGTTAGAAGAGCAGGCTGAAGAAGGGCAAGCGGTCGTGGAACAAAAGGATGCAACAATTCAAGCTTGTGTTACCCGATATGTGATGCTTGAACAGAAGCACTCTTTGGCAGAGTATAAGATGATAAAGCTGGAATCTGAGCTGAAAGAAGAAACAACTGAATGAGTGAGAATGAGTGATGCATAGGTAAAAGCCGCAAGACGCGTTGATATAGTGGAAAGAGATGTCCGATCTAAGAAGGCTAAAATAGATGATATGTATTTCTCTTTTTGGACAATAATTAAGAGAACCTTACATCGAGTTTTGAATTACCTGGTACATGGCGGTCAACCCCAATTTGATATGGATCGAAGATTAATGATTCAGATCATGAAACAGGAGTACGATGAAGCAGTTGAGGGTGGAATATGCCCTATAGAAAAGTCAATTTCAACAGTAGTGATGACAGCAAATGCTACCCCAGACAAGTCAAAGCCGGGTAGTTCAAGGGAGAGCGGTTGTCATGACTTCCCAATAAGTGAGGAACCCAAATGAAGTTATCACGGGTTAGTTAATTATAAATTCTTGCGAAGTCTATACCTTATTAGATACTGGTTCTACCCATTATTTTATCTCTCTTGCTTGCGCTCAACGTTTAAATTTGACCCCAGAGAAGACTTTGACTTATTGGTTGAAACTTTGTTAGTAGAAACCTTCGTTACCTCCACTGTTTATAAATCTTGTTGATTCAAATCGATACTTTCACGTCACCTGTCGATCTTATCTCTTTCAAAATACTTGGCTTTGATGTGATTTTAGGAATCAATTGGTTAACTACTCATCATTGCCAAAATTGATTATTTTCGTAAGGTTGTTAGCTTTCATATTCCTAACCAACCTGTTATGAAAATTCAAGCAACCAAATCACTAAAGTTAATCACTATTACATCAAGCCATAAGTAAAGAGCCCCGATCCTTTTGCTGGTGACTTCTAAGTCTTGGGATGCACCGAAGCCAGACTTTCTGTAGGCGATGGTGTGAATGACGATGGCAAGTTGATAGGTATCAATGTGACGTGTTATCCAAGTCTTGGATGACGGTCACAGTTTTGAATGATATTTCAATTGTTAATAAATTTCCTGGAGTATTCTTGAAGACTTCTTAGCCTAACCCTAGAGTGTGACGCCCCCAAAATAGGTATACATCACCCATTCTGAGTCGCCAAATACCACACTACAGAAATCAATTATAAACTTCATTTATACAACTGTCGTGCAAAATACGACGACATATTATATACTATGAGTTTCAATACAAATATTGTAACGTATATAATACGACAATATTCATACTCAAATTATTACATGCCATATAAAGTACAACAGCAAATATTTCAAGTCTCCAAAAGGACACGAGAAGATTTCTGTTCTCTTCATTTTAATGTGGTACACTTTTGACGCTTTCAAGGTCGGGTTCTCATCACCCTATTGTTGTTCACCAAAATCAATTATTAAGTGATGTATAAAATACGACACACACTTCTTAGGTCCTCAATGCAATTATATATTGCATGTCATGCCATTTTATAATGTATTGAGAACCTCAACAGTCTCGGACCATCTCACTATTTCCTCATATCCCCTTTCGACCCAATTTACACTCTTCTTATTACGAAAGGAATTGTGAAGCAAAAGGGTGAGCACAACTAGCCCGAAGAAAGAATATCATAACTAAAGATAATTTAATTATCAATAGCTTTCATCAATAATAAATCAGAGATTTAAAACATATGGTAGATGATAAAAATTTTCAATCATAGTTGCAGCGGAACGAGCAATCCATTAAAAGAGTCAAATAGACCATCAGATCTATTATCTTCTCTATGTTAAAAGTCCACCAATAATGTTTTATCCCTGTAACATCAATCAAAAATTCATGTCCACAAATATATGAATAACTCATAATCATAATTGTGATTCTGAATTCCTTTTCGCACCCAGGACGAAGATAATTTTCATCATCTATCTTCACCTGCAACATCAAAAATCATGGTTATACCAAATCACAATTCCTGCTCATAATCATACTAACAAATTCATCTTTGCACTACGGCCAAAAGATATACAACTGTATAACCAATAATGCTGAGACTCAGCTTAATAAATAAACCACATCATCGAATCATCCCTGCATTACGGCCAAGGATATTTATTAAATCACATCCATGAATTAATATTTCATTGCTGGGACTCAGCTCAATAATTAATCCACATCATCGAATCATCCCTGCACTACAGGCCAAGGATATTCGTTAATATCACGACCACGAATTATCTATGCACAACGGGCCAAAGATAATCGTGTTTTTATCAACGGTCCTGATCATGCCATAAAAAAATTCATCTTTGCACTCTTGGCCAAAGAGAATCCATAGCCATAATCATACCAAAAACTGTCCATCAATGCACTACGGGCCAATGAGGACTTTTTCCACATCATTTGTAACATTACGGTCATAATTATACCGAATAATCCCTGGTCATAATCATACCAAGTCCATCTATGCACTACAGGCCATAGATGACTTTCAACAAAATATAAACATGAGGATGATGACAATGATATAAAAATTCAATAAAACAAGTTCAAGAATTAATTTATCCAGAAATCAATAACGTCCAAATTGTCAACATGATACTTCTTTGTAGAGTAAAATTCAAGAATGCTCAGAAGAATATTTCCATGAAAAGATACTGGATGAAGCGCAAATATCAATGATATTACACTAATTTCATGGAGTATAGAAGCTAAAACTTTAACCAACTGAGTATAAAAGAATATATGAAACTGCAAATGGATTTTTGCCGCCATGTGGTAATCCACTTAGACAGATCATTTCTACAATTTAATAAGGAATGAATACAAAGGATCATTCACCGTGCATGTGGCAATCCACATAGACAGGTTATTCCAACAGAATAATAAAGAATGGAATAACAGAAGGATTCACCATGCATGCGATAGAGACCCAGCATGCATAAAAGTTATTCCCAATGTAATAATAAATGCAAAATAATAAATATGGAACTAGGTCGTGAAATTCACCGATAGGATATTAAACGTAATAATAAAGAACGGAATAATAAAAAAATTCACTAAGTATGCGGTACTTTGCATAAACAAAAGTTATTCCAACATAATAATAAAGAATAGAATAATGTAAGAAGAAGATCACCAAGTATTGGGTAAACCACATATCAAAGTCATTCCACCAAGTATAGGTAAATCACAGATACAAAAGTTATTCCAATGTAATAATAAAGAATGGAATAACATAAGGATTTCACCAAGTATAGGGTATGTCTGGCAGATACAAAAGTTATTCTAATGAATAAATAAGAATGGAATAACATAAGGATTTCACCAAGTATAGGGTATGCCGAGTATACAGGTTATGTATAGGGTATGCCACTTTTATAGGTTATTCCAACAGAATAATAAAGAATGGAATAACAGAAGTTCTCTTCATGAATAAGAAAGAATAACACCCCTTACGGGTACAACAAATAATATCCCTTACCACAATAATGATATCCCTTACCACAATAATGATATCCCTTACCTTAGAAGAAGTTGGATACTGGAGTAGTGAGGTAGTGAAGTAGCAAAATACTCTTCTTCTTTCTCTCTATAGCTTCTCTCTATAATTTCTCTCTCCAGAGTTTCAGTGAATTCGTAAGAAATAATGAAGGAATGAGCTTCTATTTATAGAAGAATGGAATGAATAGTAACTAATTCATGAACGGTCCAGATTGATTTACTTTTAAACGGACGATCCATATTGATTTACTATTAAAACTTAAAGCAACGGTCCATATTGATTCATTATTCTAACTTTTAAACCAGCGATCCATATTGATTCACTATTATAACTTTTTCACCAGCGGTCCATATTGATTCACTATTATAACTTTCCACCAGTGGTCCATATTGATTCACTATTATAACTTCAACCAACGGTCTAAAAAATTACCACATCTCCTCATGGAATAATATTGTACTCAAATACCCGAATGCACAATACTAGAGTGAATAATAATTAGGTGAATAGTAACTCATGAATAGTAATTCGTGAATAGTAACTCTGACACGAAAAGTGTCCCGAATACCCAATTGAACAATATAACCTCTAGACATCAATTACTATCGAGATAAATGTTTAACACAAATAATTTTAACATAATGAAACTATCAAATTCATCTTTAATCAACACGAACTTATCCATCATTAATATCATAACTCATAATATTTAACAACCAGGTTGTTCCCAGAAAAGAGGGGGCTTTCCGATAAGGATTTTTCCCTATTGGTGCGCAATTAGATTATCTAACCTCTCCTTGACAGAACTTCTAGACATTGTAAATATTACAATTTAATAATATGAATAAATTTGTCGTCTCAATTATTGATTTAATAAAATAACATATATGCATATGATACTGTGACAATAATCGAATCAATAATATGAGAGATATGATGCAAAGAATTACTATAGCAATAATTGAGTATAATCGAGTGACTTTTACGTAAGCATCAATAATCAATACCGTGTGCTACTATGCAACCACGCCAGACATCGTACTTTTACTACTAGGTTAGTTCAGCAGTTTTAACGGTAAAACCTCCGCCGTTATTTTCATAAAATATATTTTGTCGCTTTTAACTATGACAAGATTTACTTAGTTCTTGGGTTCGCGATGATTGTCTTGTCATTGCACGGATATTCTCGAAAAAAAAAGAATATTCCCGACAAAAAGAATATTTTATAACAACTTGCATACTTTGAAAAATTTTCAAATATGACCCTTAACTTTAAACTTTTATCAATTTAACTATTTACCAAAATATAAAAAATGAATACTTTTATTTCATAAAATTCGGGGTCTCGCATAGAGCGTGAAATCGAATTTTGTATTGACCCCAGTACAAAACCCATTTCTAAAACCCTCAAATATTTCTTCAACTAAAATGAACGTAACATGTGCCAAAGACGTTGGTTCAAGCTGTTGAAGATTACGATCATACCATTCAATATCATTATGGAAGAGAGAACGTGGTGAAATGACGCGTTGAGTAGAAGATCGTATGCGTTCACGAAAGTGCGATGTTGTTAACACAAAACCCATTCTCAGATAACTTACAAATGATGAAGATAGAGTTAAAGACTCTAGGGACCCACGTGAAGATAACGAATATATGAGTAGAATCGACTTTAATTGATAAAGTTAAAGCGCGCCAAGCTACACAATTTTGAATCGATGAATGTGAAGAAGAAGGTTCAAGAAAACGTTATCTCAACCCTCAATTTAATTGGCCCATTTTAAATCCTCGATCGAGTAGGAACTGTGGCCTATAGACTCGTTTTACCGCCAAATATTTCGCGTGTTCATAACGTTTTTCATGCATCGTTGTTAGTAAAAACTTAGTCTTGGGGGACTTTGGAGCAAAATTTTAGAATAATTAATGAATCTGAAAAATTATAAAATCATGGGGGTTTTATAGAGCATGTTACAAGCTTTCCATAGCCTTGAAAACGGACTAATTCCGATAACGGATGAAGAAGTTATGAAGATTTGAAGTATGTGTGTCAAAAGTTGCAAAATCTAGAAAATTAGAGTTAAGTGTCAAAGGTCGAGCGTCTAGGCACTAGGCTCGGAACTTAGAATCTGTTCTTGGGCGCCTAGGCGCTTGCCCAAGGCCAAATTTGGGCGCCTAGCCGCTGGTCAAGTGTTAAGCCAAAATCTGTCTGGATGTCCTTTAGTAAATTGGGCATAACGTTTTCATACAAACTCCGATTGAGGTGATTCAAGATGATTCAAAAAGATAACGAATAGACCTAAAACTTTCATTTTTATATTTTGAGATTTGAGGTCGGTATCAAGGCCTAAAATGGCTATTTTAGGGACTGATGTGCATTCAGAGGCAAACGGAGGACATCAGGCATGCACGTATACAACGTGTAATGTTTTTGACGATAAAGGTATTCAAGGTATCCTCACATCTTCGGCATACCAAGTATGTACATAAATTTTGAGGGCAAAATTTCATAAGGAGGGGAGATTATGAGACCCCAAATTTTATGAATAAAGATTTAAATTTCTCGAAATATTTTTTTGAATATTATGGTGTGGATTTGATACAATGTTATAGTTGTGGGTAATATTTATATAAATTTTGCAAAGTAAGTAAGTGGTTATATAATATTCGATTGGTCTGGGAATATTCATAATGACAAAGACAATCATTAGTGGACCCCCATAATGTAAGTATTGTCGTAGTAAAAAAAGCATGTAATTATCTTTTATTAAAAATAACTACGAAAGTGTTCATCGTTAAAGCTGTTGTACTACCCAAAGTAGTAAAAGTACAAAGAATGGCTGTGGTTGCATAAGTAGCATACCAGATTGATTATTAATGCTTACATAAAAGTCACTCATTATACTCAATTATTGCTACATGAATTCACGTGATCATATCTCTCATATTATTGATTCAATTATTGTCACAAGATCATCGCATAATATGTTATATTATTAAATCAATAATTGAGACGACGGGTTATTCATATTATTAAATTGCAATATTTACAATGTTTAGAAGTTCACAAGGAGAGGTTTGGTCATCTAATTACGCCAATAAGGAAAATCCTTATCTGAAAGCCCCTCTTTCCTAGAAACGATTGGTTGTTAAATATTGTGAGTTATAATATTAATGATGAATAAGTTCGTGTTGATTAAAGATGAAATTAATAGTTCCATTGTGTTGGAATTATTAGTGTTAGTGGAAATCGACATTTATTTCGATTTTAATTGATGTCTGGAAGTTATACTGACCAGTCGGGTAATTAATCGGATAAATGATCAATTAATTGCTATTGATTCATATGATTATAACTATTTGTTCACATGTGTGTACTATTGATTCACATTCTTGTACTATTAGGGGAGTTGGTGCAAGATTGATAATACTTGTAATGACTAAGTTAAAATGGAGGTATAGATGGAGGTACTATACTATAATTCGTATTTTCACATGATTATAACTATTGATTCACATGATTGAACTATTGATTCACATTATTTACTATTGGGGAGGTGGTGCAAGTTTGATAATACTTGCAGGACTAAATTAAAAAATGAAAAAAAGAGGAAGGTATTATACTGTAATATTTTGAGCCCCAAAACGTGCAATTATCGAAATTATATTTTCCTATAAATAGAAGCTCATTCTTCCTTTATTTCTCACCAATTTACTAAACCTATAGAGCAATTATTATAGAGAGAAATTATAGAGAGAAAGAAGAAGAGAAGTCTGTTACTTCACTATTTCAGTATCTAGTCTTCTTCTAAGGTAAGGGGTATTATTCTTTCGTATTCATGAAGAGAGTTATTTTCTTTCAATACTCGTAAGGGTTGTTATTCCATTCTTTATTATTATGTTGGAATAACTCGCCTATGCAAAGTACCGCATACATGGTGAAATTCTTACTCGTTATTCCATTCTTTATTATTATGTTGGAATAACTCCGTCTGCATCATGGTCTATCGCATGCCTGGTGAATTCTTCTGTTATTCCATTCTTTATTATTTTGTTGGAATAACCTGTCTGTGCGGTCTATCACATACCTGGTGAATTCTTCTGTTATTCCATTTTTTATTATTTTATTGGGAATAACCTGTTTGTGCGGTCTATCGCATGCCTAGTGAATTCTTCTGTTATTCCATTATTTATTATTTTGTTGGGAATAACCTATATGTGCGGTCTATCGCATGCCTGATGAATTCTGTTGTTATTTCATTCTTTATTATTATGTTGGAATATCTTGTCTGTGCGGATTACGCATGACCTAGTTCCATTCTTTATTATTCTGTTGGAATATCCTGTCTGTGCAGATTACTCACGACCTGGTTCCATTCTTTATTATTCAGTTGGGAATAACCTGTCTGTGCGGTCTATCGCATGCATAGTGAATTCTTCTGTTATTCCATTCTTTATTATTACATTTGAATAACTTCGTACATGTGGATTACCACATGCATGGTGAATGATCCTTTGTATTCATTCCTTATTAAATTGTGTAAATAATCTGTCTACGCGGATTACCACATGGCGGGTGAAAATCCATTTGCAGTTTCGTATATTCTATTATACTAGTCTGAGATATCATTTCTTTTGTACTCGTTATGGAATATCATTTTCTTTGGTATTTTTTTTACGATTTACTATTCACGGGTTACTATTTACCCAATTACTATTCACTCTAGTATTATTCACTCTGGTATTCGGGGCAATTTTCATGCTGGAGTACTATTCACGAGTTACTAATCACGAGTTACTATTCACCAGATTACTATTCACTCTAGTATCATTCACTCGGGTATTCGGGACACTTTTTCGTGTCGGGGTACTATTCACTTGGTCTTATTCTCAAGTACTATTCATTGGGTACTATTCATCCAAAAAATATATTTCTTTTATGTCCAAATTATTTTTGGTACATGAATATTATTTTGAATTTTACTCTACAAAGCCAAGATCTTGTTGACGATTTGGACGTTATTGATTTCTAGATAAATTAAATTATAAATCTTTAAAATTTATCCTTGAACTTGTTTTATTGAATTATTATGTCATTGTCATCATCCTCATGCTTATCTTTGTGATGAAAGTCATCTTTGGCTTACGTGCATAGATGGACTTGGTATGATTATGATAGGGATTATTCTAAGTATAATCATATAACCGTAATGTGACGAATGATGTGGTAAAAGTCCTCATTGGCCTATAGTTCATTGATGGATGATTTGTTGGTATGATTATGACCGAGGATTATTCTAAGATAATCATGACCATTGATGATTACATGAATATCCTTGGTCGTGGTGCAGAATGATTCGATTTTATTTGTTGTCGAGTCTCAAATGATAAAGTTGATGAAAAACTTTTTAAATCATATAAGATAGTAGATTTTATGCTCTACTTGACTCTTCTAATGGATTGCTTATTCCGCTGCAGTTGTTGATCTAAAACTTGTTGTATGTTATATTATATCAGTTGTTATACTGTTGAAGGCTAAGGATAATTTATTCTGTATTATCTTAGTCATAATATTTCTTGCTGGGCTAGTTGAGCTCACCCTTTCTTTCACTGTTCTCTTCAGGAAATGAGAATATAGCTGGGACGAGTCGGGGAACGAATTGACGGTCCAGATAGTTATTTTAGTAGTCCTCACTATTCTATAAAATAGTGTGACAATAAATGTAATGAGGACTCCATTGAGTGTGGATATTGTTTAAATGACAATATTCTTATTAAAACTCTTAGATTATGTTATGTCGTATTTTACACGACTATTGTATAATTAAGTTGTATTTGATTTATGTACCATGTATTTTCTGGCAACCCAAGATGGGTGATGTATACCTGTTTTGGGGGCGTCACATCTTCTCTGATTTTACAGGCAGGAAGAACTTAGTAAGAAATTTCTGGGATAAATCGTTCCATGTGGTGATCGAGCCAGGTGGTAATGAATGGAGCCAACTCTTAGCCTTATCTCTGAGAGTGAACGGAAACAACCCGAGTCTGATAGCATTTTCTGACACTCCGTTGTACTTAATGGTATCACAAATTTCTATAAAACTGACTAAGTGACCGTTCGGATCATCATTCGGCAACTCTCCAAACCGAACAAAATTCTGAATCATTTGTATTATCCCAGGCTTTATTTCAAAATTAGTAGCATTAATGGCAAGCCTCAAAATACTCGACTGAATTTCAGTAACACGTGGTGTGGTATAGTCCCGTAGTGCCTTTTGCACTTCTTCAACCATGTTGTCTTGTTCCCCTAGTGTCTCTTGTGTTTCCTTCATCCACTTACGCAATAACTGAAACCGTTTGTTTGATGTCGTTCTCGTAAGACAACAACTCTGGCTTCTTCGATCGATTTTGCATGCACTAATCAAGAACACCTAAAACAAGAAGTGAAACAGAAAAATAAAAGTGTTCTAAGACCGAATTAATTAAACTAATATTGGAAGTTATAAACGCAATTTGATTCCCCGGCAATGGCGCCAAACACTTGTTTGCCTAAATCTATACTAGTAAAATACGCAATAATATAATGATAAGTAGAGTATTGTTCCCACGAAAAAAATTGCGATTTATCAATTAGTAATTTTGTATTAACTCAATTTTATTAAACTAGTGATTAAGATTGTGAAATTTTATGAAAATAGAAAATTAGTTAAATTAAACTAACTACCGCAAAGTTGAAACAAATTATGGAGACTTAATATTACAATTTCACTTATTGCTTCACTTAGATCAATACACTTCTTGTTAGTTACATTATATATTCCGGATTGTTAATCGAGAACTCATTAATATTTATGACCATCTCTCGATGTACCATAAACGAATCAACTTAAATCTACAAATGATAGAATTAAGGTGAACATCGTATTTAACTAATCCATTATATCTCTATGTGAATTACAATTAAAAAGGATTTGAAGAACATGTTCCCTATAAGATTACATGCGATGTATAGATATATATCTCTATCCTAAACATAAATTATGAGTTCCATCGCCATGCAAAGAACACAATCACATGTTATAATGGTCAGATCTAAACATATGATTCATCTTTCGAGTTCATATAAATTATCACGATAATTACTGGCCAGACAATTAAGCTATTAAATACAAACCACAATAAACAATCCCATGATAGTTAACAAAAATTAACAAGAAAGCATATCAGTCAAAGTTATGCAATAAGATTCATTAGTCTTAAAATAAAATTTAGTTCATTGTCATTGAATTAAAAACCATAATCCTGTTATAAAATATTACTAAAATTAAGAACAAACAAGATTAGATAAAAGAGAGCATTCTCTTTTTACTTTGATATATCCATCATTCACTTTACAAATATTTTTATTTATATATATAATAACATCAATACTAACATAAATACTAGTAGGCTACAAAACTCAAAGGTTATGAGTTTCATAACTCAATGGACATGGGAGTTACATGTACCTAGACATCCATAATATGAATCTAGACATACATAATTTTATAACACTCTCCCTTGGATGTCTATTGTATAGCTATACGCATTGAAAGCTGCCTCATTAAAAACCTTACCAGGAAAAAACCAATGGGAAAAAACCTTGGTTAAGGGAAAAAGAGTGCAGCGCGTATTAGCTCCCCCTCATGAATATATCCTTAAGTCCTTCAGCTGTCGCATTCCAATATTGTGACGCAATCCTTCAAACGTTGCAGTTAGTAATGCTTTGGTGAACAAATTTGCTAGATTATCTTTTGAGCGAATTTGTTGAACATCAATGTTACCACACTTTTCAAGGTCATGTGTGAAAAAGAATTTTGGTGAGATGTGCTTTGTTCTATCTCCTTTGATGTATCCCCTTTTTTAATTGAGCTATACATGCAGCATTGTCTTCATACAGAATGGATGGAGTTCTTTTGTAGCAATTTTCTAAGAATATGCCTCATTAAAAATCTTACCAAATAAAAACCCAGTGAAAAAAAATTTGGCGAAGGAAAAGAGTACAATATTCTTGTATAACTTCTAGTGCCTTGGGATTGCCTCATTAAAACCTTGCAAAGGAAAACCCAGTGGAAAAAAACCTTAGCGAAGGAAAAAGAGTACAATCAGCACATATCTTTTTTACTCCCCTTCACAAGTACATAGAATTTCTATTGTTCATGGTAAAAATATCATTAAGTAGAAGTATGCCAATATTGTGCACCATCTTCTTCAAAATCATAGTTGGTAATGACTTAATGAATATATCAACCAAATTATCACATGGTCAATATTGTCATTCTTCTGGGGCTCATGTGTATAAAATAATTTTGGTGCAATATGCTTGGTTCTATCACCATTTGGATTAAGTAATCCTAAATCAATAGTCTCACGAAGATAACGTAAAATATGTTTAATTTCATTACAATATCTTCGAGTTGGTGCATAACTATACATTGCTAGTAAGTTAACTGCAAATGTTATATCAAGTCTTGTCAAATTTGCAAGATACATCAAAGTACTAATTACATTAAGATATAGTACTTCAGGACCAAAACACCAATTTCACAAAGATATGGTACTTCAAGACCAAAAGTTTATTAATCATTTTCTTGTGGTCAAAATGGATATTTCTTGATATCAAGTGACCAACCCATCATTGGAGTACTCAAAGGATTAACATTATCCATGTAAAGTTACTTCAGGACTTTTTCTGTGTATGTTTATTGATGAACAAGAATTTCATAGTTCAATTTGTAGGCCAAGACAAAAATTGGCTTACCAATATCTTTCATCTTAAATTAGTTGTTTTTGTCGACTCTTCTGGAGCAAGATCTTTCATCAATAAATACAGTAATAATAGCAAAACTAGATTATGATCTTTTGATAAAAAATGCATGCACAAATTAGATTATTCTCAAATCCTTTTTTCAAAAGATATCCACTCAGGCGATTATACCACAATATGCATCTGGATTGCTTTAACCTATATAAAGATCTTTGTAGCTTAATAGAATACATATTTCGAGATGTAGAATTATATGCTTCAGGCATTTTATATCCTTCAGGGATTTTTATGTAGATATAATTATATAATGATCCATACAGATATGATGTAACAACATCCATTAATTTCTCTTTCTACCAAGCTAATTAAAAATCTGAATGTAATTGTGTCTATTACAGGAGCATATGTTTCCTCATAATAAATACCATGTCTCTGCGAAGAAACCTTGTGCTACAAGTTGCACTTTGTACCATATAATTTCATTTTTCTTATTTCGTACAAATACCCATTTGTATTCAACAGGCATTACACCTTTAGGTGTTCGGACTACAGGTCCAAAAACTTCACATTTACTTAGTGAATTTAATTATGCTTGAATCGCCTCTTTCCACATTGGCCAAATATTTCTACATTCATCAACGATTTATGGTTCATATATATGATCATTACTTCTGGTAATATCCATAGGAAATTTATATGAAAATATGTTGTCGACAACGATTTTATTTCTATCCAATATATACGTCTCCTGTATATACATAATGTATTGAGATCTCGTTATTTTTGAAGACTGATCCTCTTGAGGATAACTCATCCTCTTGAGGGAATAACTCTTCAAGAGTTTTATTTACGAGGAGATTTTTGTTCATAAGTTTTGGATAAATTGATAAATTTTGTAGCTTTGTTTCATGGGTATAGCCTCTTTATATGAAACTTACTTATTTTCTTGTACTTTTTCTTCTTCCGGGAAATTCAATGATATGTTTCGTGTATGACTTTGATTCAATTTTTCTTTGCATTAATTGATTGTCCTACAGGGACATCAATCTCTGCTAGAGTATTATTAGCAGCTAGAATGTGAGATATCACTATTTTCTTATTATCGGTGAATAATTCTAGTAATTAATTTGCAATTCATTGCAAATGAATTATCCTTTGAACTTCTAGTTCATATTGATTTGTATAAGGATCAAGATTAAATAACGTTGAAACATTTCAATTAATCTCCCGTCGTGCTTCAGGCAATAATCTCACGTCGTGCTTCAGGCAACGACTTTTCTCCCCCTAATGGTGGGAAGACTATTAAAATAACAATCCTCAAAATATACCTTAAAAATATCACTCTGAATTCTTTCTTAGAAGATGAACACCAAATAACAATAATTAAATGTGATAATTTGGTAATTAATTTACTTTGATATAATCAACAGGTAAAGGAATCTTCTGGTTCTTTAAAGGGTATTCATGGGAGTTTTCAATAATTCAATGCATCATTATTGATCCTAGATGATCATGCCAAATCATAAAAACATTTGGATTCAAACACTTCTGGTGTATTACAACATTTATTTCAACTATTCTCATTTTAGTATAATATAACCCATAAGAGAAAATATATAATTTTCTAATATGAGCTTCTGGCCCGATAATATTGAAGTAATATAAAGAAATTCTTCACTGCCTTCGTTATTGATTTCAATATAATAACTATTATAACGTATATCCTTAAAGCTGAGCAAATTTCGCTTGTCTCGAGGAAGAATATAAAGAATCATCAATACAAAGTTTTGTGCCCTTTGAAAACATTATAATCGCTCTTCCAGAGACTTTAATTAAATTTGATGAATAATCACTCTTCAAGAGTCTTCAATTATGTTTGATGAATAATCGCTCTTCTAGAGCCTTTAAAGTTTGATGAGCTTCTGACCCATACAACTTCATATATGCAAAACATAAATTTAACTTTATTACTTGAAACATAAATTTAACTTTATTACTTGAAACATAAATAAAACATATAATAAAAATACTTATTATAATGTCATAATATAATGAAATAAAAATAATTAATTGGTATGAATATTTCTATCAACATATCATCAAGGAAATCATAGATATCAAAATTAGTTATATCCACTCCATTTGAAAAGTCAAAATAATTCATGGGATCTTCAGGATCATTCTATTTCCTTTTCTTTTATGGAGTCTTGGTACAAATCTACCAAATGTTTAGGAGTACGACGGGTACATTCCCATTTCTGTATTGATTGTTCTTTTCACATCCACTACCACAACCACAACCATAATTTTCTCTATGATTATCAAATGAGGTTCCATTCACTTCAGGGAATGTAATAGAATCGGTTGAGCGAGATTGTTGATTTTTCAACAAAAACTCATTATTTTGTACAGCCACTAGAAGACATAATATCACTTCTGGGAACATAGTTTTCTTTATCGCTTCAGGGAATATTTTGTGAACTTTCGCTCTCGATATTGCTACTGCAAGAGCATATTCGAGACATGAAAATATAATAAATATTTTCTCTAACATGTCTTCATCAGTGTTTTTTTTTCCACATAATTTTAATAGTGAGATTATTTTTTAAAAAAATGTAGAACTGTTCTCAGTCAACACTTTTAAAATCTTGCAACTTCAGGTGCTACCAATTATAATGAGCTTTTGGGAGAATTACAATTTTTTTTTATTCTCATATCTTTCCTTTAAATCATTTCATAAGATAAGTGAGTCTTTTACTGTAATATACTCATATTTTAATTTTTCATGGAGATCATAGCGAATAAAAATTATTAATTTTGCATGATCCTGCAGGGATGCATGATTGCCAACTTTAAATGTATCTCCAAGGTTTTTTGTCTTTATATGAATCTCAGCATCAAGATTCTATTATAAATAATTCTTGCTCGATATAAATCAAGGGTAACAAATTCAAATTTATAAAATTTGAATATTAAATAACTAAACATATTCCCCATCAAATTAAATAATTATATATGTTCAGATTTAATTATAATGAAACAATTTATAGAAATACAGTAAAATACGAAACTAAATTTTTTCACTAAAACTAAATAACAAACCAACACTACTAAATATATTTGTCATTGTAACTTTATACAAAAATATATCAAAAATCATTAGAAATTTAGTTTATTATAATATAACAACGCTGCGTAGCTATCACCATTCAAAGACTGAAAATTTTGCATGAGGTATAAAAAATGTAAAGAATAAATGATAATAGTTCATGCCTCTTATCATAATGAATACCTTTTAAATGATGCATTCATTTACATAGAATTTATGGTTTCTACAACCATTTGAAGTTACAAAGGTTTTCCTTTCACTACTACAAAATACTAAATAGACAACACTTAAATCACAACATTTTTTATAAAAACGTTGTGGTATTTTTTTTACAACGTTTTTAAAAAAAACATTGTAGATATATATGCAAAAACGTTATCTATTTAAAAGGGCATTTTTTTTAATTTTAATTAAATAACGTTTTTTTTTAAAAAGGTTGTCTATCAAACAAAACACGAAGCTACTGAACACTTAAAATTATAAAACACATATATTCTTTTTCTCTCCAAGGCTAGTCTGTTTGTTCCTTCACTCTTCAGTTTCTTCTCTTCGTTCCTTCTCGCTAGGGTTTCTGCAGCAGCTGTCGCGGCTGAGGATGAAGGGGGATCAGAGGAGGAAGAGGAGGATTTGGGGACGAGTGAGGAGAGCGGTGGAGCTGGAGGACAGAAGGAGGGGCAAGTGGAGGGGATGAAGAAGCTGGCAAGGGCGATTGAGAGGTTTGGAGAGATAAGGGATAAGGGATATGGAGAGATACTCGATACGTTGCCTTGTAGCCTGGAGTAACTTTACAAGGGAACTACAAAAAATACGAAATCAGAAAAATTGGATGCCGATTTGGGGGTTTCATCTCAGTACTGGACCAGGTATGATTCATTATATTTTTCGAACTTCAGTAATTCCGATTCTGTAATTTGTGGTTTTTGGGTTGTTTGTTGTTCCTCTGTAGGAAGTTATGGACGCACTTTCATTTGTGGTTTTTGGGTTGTTTGTTGTTCCTTTGGCCGCCACTCTAGGAATTCATCCTCTAGTCGATTCTTGGGGATATTTAGGTCCTCTTCTGGAAGGAAAGGGGGCAGAAAAAGGAATGATAAGGGGTGGTCCGAATGTAATGTAATTGTAGAGGAGGGTGACTATGATGATGAAAGTGGGTTTAGCCGCCGCTTTCAGGCTTTGATTGTTCTGCTTAGTTTTGTTCTTCTGTTTACTGTGCTTTGCTTGATCATATGGGGAGCAGTTAGGCCTTCCAAAGCAGAGGCTGCTGTGAAGGTATTCTTTTATTTGCCTTCATTTTTTTTCCCTGGTTCAATGTAATGTAATAATATGAGTACTTTTCATATCAAATTATAAGCCATAATAAAGGCATTCCATAATTTGACACTTGTCTAAATGGATATGTTATTATAATTAAGCTCTGGTGTTGATATATTGAATTGGGGTTAGAAAATTTGGGCACGAGTGTTTGCCAAATGTTTCTGAAATTAACCAGTACAATTGTTTTCTGTTATCGTTTCTCAATTATCAATGCATTTGTTTTGCTTAAAACAGTTGGGTCATTGTTAAAAGAGCTTAATTTGGACTTCTTTTTTGTTGAATGTGCATTTTCTTTCGAGAAAGAAAAACTCTTAAATGACTTGCTCTTTCTGTCATAGAAAAGACTACTCAGTTTTTAATTGTGTTGATGACTTCTTATCCTTGTCAATCTGTAGAGCTTGGCAATTAACAACCTCTACATCGGGACAGGTTCGGACTTTACTGGGGTCCCAACGAAGATGCTAACAGTGAATGGCTCGTTGAGGTTGAGTATATACAATCCTGCTACATTCTTTGGCATTCGAGTTAGCTCCACACCTGTCAATCTCATCTACTCGGACATTGTTGTTGCAACTGGTCAGGTGAGATTATTCGTTCTTCCTAATTCCTATTATTATTTATTATGCAATGACATGAGATAGTGAATTAGGATCACTAGACTGCATCTCCACTTGGGAATTTTCCTTTGTTCGTCTCCTCTCATATTATTGAAGAATTTGACATTTGTGACTGCAGTTGAAGAAATATTTTCAGCCAAAAAATATACTGAAGAAGTTCATTTGCATTGCGGATTTGCGGACTCAAATTTCAGGGTATTTGTATGGTGTTAGTCCTCCAGACAACCCTCAGGTTAAGGAGATTCGTTGTATTCGAAGTGGTGCTATGTCAAAGTTAAAGGTTAAGTCCATTTTGATAGTTGCTTGATGTTTTCAATTGAGAAGTAGTCCTTTTGTGGCAGTCTATCAATGGTACGATTTCATTCACTTATAAAATTTTCTTTTAAATATGTGGGTTTTTATACAATAAACATGAGGTTTCTGTATGATTAGGTTTGAGAAACATTATGGGAACATTATGTAATTTCTATCCCTTATCTGAGTAATAGTATCATTTTTTGTCCATCATTTGTTTTTTTAACACACAATAGGCTTTAGCTTCAGATAATTATATCAAGTCTTGTTTTCACTTTTCAAATAAGGAAATTGAATGGTCTTGGATTATTTATTCTTAGCCTCATTGTTTGTGAAAAATACTTCTTTACTTTTCTTTGATCATAACTGACCTTTTTGAGCAACACCAGCTTTTCACAACCATCACTGTTGATGAACCTGCTCCTGGCTTGAAGACAATCCTTAGCTTCAAAGTTCCTGACCAGAGATCTGGCAAGGTAAGTGAAGTGATATTTTGATTCTGTGGTAGGACACTCTAATTTAAGTGAATAATTAGTGTTTGATTATCCCTGTTGTTCTACTATGAGATATTTGTTTATTACTGGGGAGTTGGGGATTAACAGGAGTCGGAAGAGTTGTGATTATATAATTGCATTGGTGCCACTAGAATCTTCCAAACTTTGGGCTATATGATTTGATGTTTACTTAAATGTAACAGCTGGAACTTCAATACCTACATGACTATGCTGGGATCAACATAAGCATTGGGTTGACCGCTTGGGACTGACGTCTCCTTTGACACCAAAACAGGAAACTTCATGTGTTATTTGATCTTGAATAAGATCTTTTTGGGGAACTAACACTGTTGGGATATTAACAGATAGGTTTCAATGGCGGGGAACCCATCACTAAGTTATAATTTTTGCTACTGTTGGATTACAAAAATAGATTACATGTACTATGTTGAATTTTGAAATGCTCTATATTGTTTCTGTTGACACCTGCATGTTGTTGGCTGAGGTTATTTCTTTTATTGAGTTTTAAATGAGAATATCTTAGGTTCGATTTCTGTAGCTTCTTTGATTTCGCACATGTTACTCCTATCTACAGTAAACTTCTTAACTTCTCTCAATTTTAGCTCATGTCCAGTTAGCTTTGCTGATTGAAATTTTTTTGAGGATATTATACACTTGAAGTTACACCTCCTAATAGCTTAAACCTAAGTACACAGAATTTAGCTGTTACTTATGCAGTCTTGGGAAATATTTCTTTAGTTTTATATATGCTGAGTGTTTCAATTTATACAGAGCATGTGGGCACAAAAACTGTAGTTCAAATAAGAAGTCATGTGTGTTTTTATTGTTGTTTTTATCACTCAGTTGGGTTGTTTTTATCCTCGAGGGACTCCTCTCACTCTGGACCAGCAAGAAAGCAGGATTTTGGAAGTAATGCCAAACTGGGAACTCCAGGTGTGTTGAACATTCTTCTGCTGAATTGTATAAAAAAAAATTTCTAACATTTGGGAAACTTTTAGCACCTAGCCTTTTTTTACCCCTGACTTTTGGTTTAAATGTAGATTACAAGACTCAAGATTAGCTAGCTATTGTGGTGACTGACTGAAGGAGAAAAATGAATCGGTACAGAAGGTTAGCTAGCTATTGGAGGTTTAAAATTACAAAACTCAAGATTAGCTAGCTATTGTGGTGACTGACTGAAGGAGAAAAATGAATTGGTACAGAAGGTTAGCTAGCTATTGGAGGTTTGGGAAATTTGAATTAGAAACCAGAGTACTGTACTCAGATATAGTAGTAATTTATATTGAAAAGTGAATTTGAGATGTATATATGGATAGTTTGGTATATATTTTGTGGATGTAGTAATTTGAAATTGTAAACGAATGGTATTATTGGGATGTATTTTGAATGGTTGATACATTTTGGCTTTAAATTTAAATGAGAATGTAAACCTTTTAGCTATATATCATGGCATTAACATATTGCAGGTGCATTGGTAATGTAGGTGAATCATAATTTTTTTTCTTTTTTTTTAATCTACAACATTTAAAAAACGTTGTGTAAATGTGCCTAAACGTTGTCTGATATACTAAACAACAATATTTTTAGCCAGAAAACGTTGTGGAATTATACCTTCTACAACGTTTTTAAGCATCTGTTAATTTATGAAAAATAAATCTACAACGTTTTTCTCCTAAAAAATGTTGTGTATTGTGCTTAACTACAACGTTTTAAAAATATTGTGTAAGGGTGTCAAATAGATGACACCCTTAATCATGACGTTTTTCTGACTGAAACCACAACGTTTTTTCTGCGTTGTCTATTTACGATTTTGTAGTAGTGTTTATTTCAGATTGTACATTGTTAAGCCTTGTAATAGAATATTATTCAGTTAGAAAAATTCATGAAACCGTGTCGATTAATTCTAGAAAACTATTTTTTTATAGTACTAAACAATACCATAGAGGATGGTAATATTACATGAGTATATACTTGTGCTCCAACAAATATTCATAGCCCAATATGATTCCCTATATATTCTTGAGATAACATTTCTCAAATATACTTGTACATATGTATAGGCATATAATACCACCAAATATAGTAACAGATATAGAGGATGTGTTTGTTGAGGTGTTCTTTTATGGTGTCACCAGTCAAATATTTGATTGCTATTTACTCTTTTAGCAGACTGATATATTTCCCCCGCTTTACCTCAATGCTTACCATTCTTCTATAAAGTTATGTAGATCTAGATAATAGTATGTAGTAATAATATAAAAGGGAATGAATATTTAAAACTTTGTTTGGCATACAGTACTAATGACAACTATCAGATATTTCTTTTAGCAAATTCCAGATAATAATTATCAAACAAGCTATTGATTTTTTTTCAGAATAATTGAATTATTTGTGATCACATGCATAGAATAATTATCAAAAAGAAAAAAAATAGTACAGGTATGCATGATGACCATGCAATACTCAAACACACATATATAGAGAGAGTTATACCTTCTTCTATTTCAAACCAAAAATGATTATCTTCAAGAGGAAGGTGAGGAGCAACTCGTGCTGATAACGTGTTATAAAATATTACTAAAATCAAGAACAAACAAGATTAGAGAAAAGAGAGCATTCTCTTTTTACTTTGATATATCCATCATTCACTTTACAAATATTATTATTTATAGATATAATAATATCAATACTAACATAAATACTAGTAGGTTACAAAACTCAAAGGTTATGAGTTTCATAACTCAATGGACATGGGAGTTACATGTACCTAGACATCCATAATATAAATCTAGACATACATAATTTTATAACAAATTCATAATTGAATAAACATTTAAGATACAAAAGTAAAAGAAAAAGGAAGAGAGTAAAAACTTATGTCGCAATCCTCGTGTCTCTCCTCAACTCCTGCTATGGATCCTTCTTGCTATCCAAGTTGCTTCAGTTCTCCAAAACTCAATTCCAAACTAGGTTTTGCTAATAGATAGAATTCCTCCAAATAAACTGAATAAAAACAACTATTTATAGCTTCTATATTAATTCATAGTTCTTTTATTTCCAAGTCAAGATACAACTGAATTGCAACATTTAAGTGAAAAGACAAAGTCTGGTCAATATTCGAAGCGACGTGGCCGTGCTGCTTTTAAGCTGGATTTGGGCGTTATCACGATTCTGTAGCAGAGAGCAAAAAATCATGTTTGAAGTGTGGCGCGACCGCACTTCACCCTAGTTCATTTTGGGCTTGGACGTGGCCACGCTGCTATGTGATATCCAGAAACTTTTCAATGCTGCTTCCATCCAAAGGCCACCAAAATAGTTCACAAGCATATAACCTACACAAAGAACCTAAAATGCATGAAAAACAACCTAAAATCACAAGAATAAACACCAATTCAAGTCAATTAATACCTAATTCATAGGTATAAAACCTACTCATCAGATTAGAAAATATTTTTGGTCAAAGTAATATAATTAAAAACAATTATATATATATATCTTATGGAGATGATTCTATCCTTCTAATTAACATATTTATTAATTATTGTTATCATCAAAATATTTCTAAAAGTTAGAGACCCGTCACTTGAGAGCCGACTAGGTCCGAGTAATGTTTCGAGTCGAATATAACATAAAATTAGAAATGAAAACTGATAAATCTACAATAGAAAATAATATTTGCACATGAAAACCGTCTCTATAGATCCTATAGCAACAATTTTCACCGATGTTATACATTTATAGCGACACTTTTTATGTAAAAATAACAAAAAGTGTTATGAAAATATCAATTTCTTGAATAAATCTCTTCATGAATCCAAGCTCAATTTTTTTGAGTCAAGTCGAATATGAGCAAGAGAGTGTTCGCGCAAATTCGACTTGTTTACATATCATCTTCTTGTTAACTTTTTGGTATAGGCTTCTAAAATCTCTTTGTATTCTAGACCTTAAATAATCTTCATCAAGCAGTTCATATAGAATTGGTGCCTCAGCCCTAGAGAGAACAACGAAAATAGAACAAAAATCATATTCTGTAAGATGGAAGAATGATATTAGACAAAGTTAATATTGTCATCAAGGGAAATAGCCAAATAGATGCTTTATGCCTTCAGAAGGGTGTCAACATATGAATATCTTATAATCCGGGACAGCACCTCCAGCATTCAAGTAATTAACATCAGCTACAACGTCGCCAAAATCCTCTGATAGAAAGAGAACAAAATAAAACTTCATTATTATTAAATCATTGCACAAATTATGAACAGCGTGATTAATGATTGGTAATGAATAGAGAAAAAAAATTGAAACAAAAACCTTCATATAATGTCCTCGCAAAATTTACATATTCAGGTATGAGATCCCTATATATGATTCCATCCGGACGTGCATCCAAGACCACCAGGACTCCTGTCAAAAAGATCAAAACAAAGTCAAATATCTCGTCATTAAAGTTCACCCTCTCAAACTATTTCCCCACACTAACATGATGTATTGGTATCTGCGTTCAAGGTTACAGCATTACGACTTCAAAACTTCAAATAATTTAACAAGTAAAAGCGGAGTTTCCAGTTCACTGTAGTCAACAGTTACTTCCAAACTAGAACTCCACAGGCTTTTAACGAGCATTCTCTCTCCGAGCCAAACATTTAAAACACTGAAGTCCAAAATATTATCCAGACAACACAACTTCTCAGGTCTGATATATTTTCTTTATTAAAAAATGCCAAAACTCTTCCCTCTTTTTCTTTATTATCGAAAAACAGATTGAGCTCTGAAGTAATCAGCTCAATTCATCCTACAATTTTTAGTAAGAATTGCTTTCAGACAATAGATGCAATGTATATTTGGATATGCATATGAATCAGTTTCCAAGGACGTGCACTTAGCTTATGTGACTACAAAATAACAATCTTAGCATGACACCAACAGAGTCATTATCAAGAACTAGAAACTACTTGCACGTGATTAACATAGACACGAAAAATGTGGTACGACTAGATAGAGGTGAGAAGAGGCACCGGGTGCCAACCAAACTTTAGTAGAAGTACTTGGCAATGGAGCCAGCCACAAAATGTTCCGTAGATTCATTGAATCATCATACGGCACATTTGATCCTGAAGAACAAATATTAGAAATGATGTTAATTGTAGAGTACCAAGGAAAACAGCTAAAATTTTTATAAGGTAGATTCATGATTTTCTTTCATTTACGCAAAGGAGTTACCATTTGACCAAGTGAGCTTCTTCATTCAAGTATCAGAACAAATTAGTGCATGATTTTTGGAAGTAAAAAGTAATAGTACAATTACCATTATTAGTTTTCAGTTTCTCCATTATCCTTGATTTTCTTTTTCCTTTTTATTTTTTATCTTGAAGTAGATTAGCTGACAAATCAACAACAGTCAGTAGTACACAGTCAAGCATTCCAAATTGACCCAATCTAAATTAGTAAGGGATTGCAGAGAGAGACAAAAACTTCGTCGAAGTAGATTCAATGTTCTAAAAAGCGCTAGGCGGGAGGCGGGAGGCCGGGGGGCCTGGGCGGGGCGTAGGCTGGATTTTTATTTTAAGCCAATTTTAATATTTTATCTTACATTTATCCAAACAAAACAATAATACTCCCTCCGTCCCATAGTTATAGGCTGATTTTCCATTTTGGGATGTCCCAATATATAGGCTACTTACTATTTATAAAATTTAGTTGGTTCATTATTTTACTTTTATGCCCTTATAATAAATATTCAACCATTACTTTTTTTTTTTGAAAAAACAACATTCAATGTCATTATTGTTATCACCACATTTAATGTTGTTGTATTCTCAATAAAAGAATTCAACTTTTTAGGCTCAATAAATGAATTTGGAATAACATAAACGTTTTGTGATTGGTTGAAAGTTTATGTAGATTAAAAATTCATCTTTGGTTAAAGTTCTATTTTAATAGTCAGTACGCGTTGATCAATTAAGTTGAGAGTTTCAGTGTGATAAGTAAGGAGTAATTAACTTATTCATTAATTCCATATTAAGGGGTATATGTGAAAAAAATTTGTAAAAATTGCCACTTAAACTGATTTTCTTAAACTGTGCGCCAAAAGAAATCAGCCTATAACTATGGGACGGAGGGAGCATAAAGCAAAACAATCTATAATAAAGATAATAAAAGTCTTTGCTTAAAGTTCTAACACATATCCATATTGTCAATGTCAAAGTTCAAATACAAACATGCAATTGTTCAAAATTCAAACATATCTTTAACGTATTAGTTTTATTCATAAACAAGATTGCTATTAAATAATAAAATTTCAAATTTCAAAAATTCAATTCAATATTAAAACTTAAGAAACTAAACATAAATTTAAGAATTATATTGAATTAAACTAAATATTACAAATGTATCATCATTTATATAATTTGAAGTTGGTACAAGTTCAAAAAATTACAACTATAATAAAATTATCCATTTTGACTTGATATTGGTCACTTTTTATTGTGATTTGATATGCTACAACGTGCATTATGAATATGGTAAATCATTAGAAAAATAAATATATCAAGATTTGGTTTGGGTAGTTATTAAAATTTTAAAAAAACATCTTCGCCTAGCCCGCCTAGCCCGCCTAATTTTCTGGAGGAATTTTTTTGCCGCCTTGAGCCTAGGTGAGGCGCCAGAGGGGGCCTAGTGCCTTGGCAGGGCGCCAATAGGGGGCCTAGCGCTTAGGCGGGGATTTTTAGAACACTAATTAAAGATGTAACAATGACAAGACGTACCTTTTTGGCAGTAACCCATATTGTATGGAAACACTTCTTTGTCATATGCTGGGTACTCTTTAGCATGAAATCTGCTAATTGTGCACCAAAAGTGCAATAGCAAGTCAAAAGAGTAAGATGGACTCCTCGGTCTCATGAGAATTAGCAAAAGAAGGGAAAATTAATTTTCATGTGTTTAATAAAAAAACTATAGCAAAAAGACGATACACATTATAAGCCATACAAAAGCTTGCATCTTACTGAGCCCAATCACAAAAGAGCCGGAGATTATAGAGTACATCGACTTACAAAATACCAAGTCTTCCTGAATCCGTGGCAAGAAAAATGTGACCATGAAAGAAGTCATAGCGATTTAGTGATACATTCAATCCAACATTGGGACCTCGAACAGCAATAATTTCAAATAAAAATTCTAGGTATGAATTTAATTCCTACACGAAACAAAATGTAAATCAAGATAATCATCAAATAATGTAAAAACCACTAGACAATAAATATAAGATACAGGAGAAGCATACACCCATGAGCACCCTGCTCATACACGCATATATGAATCTATTTTGTGATGCCAACCTCACTTATAAAGCGCCACCCATAAGGAGTTCTTGTAAGCTCGCATCGATTTTCCTTTGATCCTTCAATATCAGGTACCTGTTAAATTATTATAAGTGTGCATTTCAGTTACCAGTACCTATCAGAAATGTCTCAGTAGCAATACGAAGAGTGGTGAAATTCAAATAATCAAAGAGGACTACCATAAAATTTCCAGCTTATCATGCATATACTGTAAGCATTACATATCTACCACTTATCTGTCTTCAGTTGCATTGGCATGGAAAACAAGTCGGAAGCAGGAGAAGTTGAGATGATGAATGAATTTGAAGCTTCAATAAACTTTTTTTGTGTTCATATTTTTGAAAAGGTTGGTACTTGTCTAGGAAAATAAAGACTCAGTCCTAATTGAACGGACTAGATTTTGCCATGTAAATTTCACTGTTATAGGAAAAATATTTTATAAAAAAAATGTTTTTAACACAAATCTGGACCATTCATTATTGTTTAGGCCACTTGTCAATTTTGTGAACACTGTACTGGATGATACACTCCACCGAGGGACTAGCCTGGCTGGACTGGAGCGGGTCAAATTCCGCAAAAACCAGATCCATAAATATAAATTGGACAATGATGATAATGTGGCAACCTTGAAGCTCTAATAACTTCATAATTTGTGTGCTTAACTTCATAATTTGATAATTTCACTGTTAACATTGAGGCTCAAATAGTACACAAAATCAGAGATAATAGAGTGAATTCACAGCCACAATTAGAAGTCTTAAAAAAGACTCACTATAACTAACAATTCTACTATCTAAAATTGTTCTCACACACTAATACACTGCAAATGCCTAATTACAAACAAAAAGCATAACATATGTATACATATAGCAAACTCACAGGAATAATGGTGGGATCAAGGGAAAGCTCAATAGCCGCCGGATCTCCGCCGGAATCAACGGCAAGCCGAGCGAGCTCCATCACCGGCGCCGGCGGCCACCAAACAAGTTCATTCTCTTCCTTCTTCCTAAAATCCGGCAGTGTGCGTCGAGCTGAACGGACTACGGGATCGGGGCCAGATTGGATCGGAGAAAAAGGGACTAGAAATTTGAAGCAGGATCGGAGCTGCTGGGCTTCATAGGTATTGATGGAAGAGGCCTGTTGAGGTGTACCCAGAAGAGAGAGCAGATCAGAGGCGGAGGCTTTGGGTTTGGGGGGTTGGGAATTGGGTTTAGAAAAGGGTTTAAGGAAGATGCGAGAGGATGAGGATTTTGGAGAAGAGAGAGAAGGAAATGTGTAGGAGGAGGAGGAAGCGGCTGAGGAGAGAGAAAGAAGGAACACAAGCTTGAAGGAGGGGCGATATGGAGGAAGAATACCCATCACTCCATCACTCCATCAGTCTTTTCTCTCTCATCTCTCTCCCACTCCTTGTGTTTTGATTTTGAACCTCATTACAAAGGATAAAATTCAAGAAAAGGGCAAAGGTGCGCTTGACGTTTTCGTATTCTGGCCAATGAGCCTGTTCGGCTCCAAAATGTTTCCTATTTGAGTGTTCGGTTACGACTTATTTTTTGAGTTATAAGTCAAAAAGAAATCAGTAATAATTTGAAACTTATAAAAAAATAACTTATAAGTCATTCTTAATGGAGTAAGTTTTTTTGACCAAATCCGTTCCTAAAAGATTATCGTTTTAAAAGAAAAAATTTATTCTAAAAAGTTTGTCGTTTACAACATTTAAGGAGAATAAAGTATTTACTTTCCTATATTACCCCTACCTTCTTTCATTGTTTCAAGAAATTTTTTCTCTTGTATTAATAGTTTTCAACTTTCCATAAAAGGGTAGTGATAGAATTTCAAACAAATTTTACTTGGTAAATAATACTTTCTTAATTCATGTGTCAAAATCTTAAACGATAATCTTTTAGAAGGTAGTAACTATTTTGGTCATTTTTTACCTCGGTAAATTACATATCTACCCTGCTAACCTTAAAATGCCTACTCTTTCTCTTTCTCATCTAACGTAAACATTTTCATAGCAATCTTCTCTGATTTGCTCTCCCCCTGCGCTCGATCCGTCAATTCTGGTCATCCAGGTAATTCATTTCAATGTTTTACTAGTTTAACGATCATTGAATTAGTTTAATCTCTGAAATTTGTGATATATACAAATAATGTTTTGTGCAATCTGTATGGATGAGTTGTGTTCGAGATTGTGGTCTGTTAGTTTGGAGAAATTCTCAAACAATATCCAAAACCATATTTTCAAATTTGTAAAATCTTCACCCTGAAAAGCTTTAGGCCGAAAGTATTTGCTTCATCTGTCACATGTGAATTTCCTAAAACCCATCTCATGAATTTATTTGAAGGTCGTGAAATTTGATGGATTTTGTAAATTTTTTGTGAACTTGAACAGTTTTGAGTGGTAGGCTTTATTTTTATATTTGCAATTTGTGGGGTTGAAGAAAAAAGATGAGGGCTTGCTGAATATTTTGTTGGATTGAACATATAAAACTTAAATGACAATGTTGCCTGTGTGCTCAGTTGCATCAAGTTATTCTTCTAATTTCCAGGTGAAGAATACACTTTTTTGAGTTTTGAAGCACTGTTTTCATCTTTTTTGTTATATAATAATAGACTAGTGATAGATTAGAAGTTGAAGATCTGGTGCAACTATAAGGGTAAAATACTCCCTTCCTTCCACAAAAAAGGTCCCATTTTTACTTTTAATGTAGTTTGCGAAATCGATATTAATTCATTTTATTTAATACAAATGTAATTAGTATAAATTATCTAACAAGTATTACTATCACAAAATTTATTGTTTGCAAAACTTATTTGAATCATACCATTTTTAATTTTAGGATTTCACGACTTTATGGACTCTTTTTTCCAAATTAATTAAGTTGGTTCAAGAAAAGCAATTTCCTTATGGAATTGCTACAGATTGTGGCCTTTATGTTAGAAATAATTTGATTTTCATTGCAGTTATTTACTTTTTATGTTTGTTTGTTTGTCACAAGGTTGGCTAGAATTTTACTCTGTTGGTATGAGTATTATGAATCTGATTCTGATGTTTATAATTACAAAGGATTCAGCTGCTGAAATCTTGATATATTTGTGCGTTGTGTGCCTGTCTTTGTATGTTGTGTGCCTGTCTTTGTATGTTATTTCAAATTCAGCCTCAAAGGATGCATATTTTGGACCACAACATGACTTAATGAACTGGAAATCATACGAGTTATATCATGTATAATTTACTTACAGAGTGTTGTTTGGTAAGATTACTTTTGTCTAGACACTTTGCATATGAGCAAAAGCTGTGTTTGTTGGAAATTTATGGAAGATGATAAATTATAAAAGAAGTGAAATATAACTTTGAAGAACACTTAAGAATACTTTAATTTCACTTGATTAAAATGATCCAAGTACAAGACTATCTATAGGACTCATAGGATACTTCTAGATCCACAATAATAATTACTACATGACCACATTCATGTACATGAACCTAACCATTACATGTTCCAAGACAATTTAAATACATTCATGTACTTAGATATCACTAATTCATGTACTAATATTAATTAATATATTTCTTGAATAATCTAGAATATATTTGGTTTAGATGCTAACAAGGCCTCCCGTAAACCAAATTTATTCTTCATAATGTCGTAAAACATTTTGATCTTCCGATTCCTTCAAACGCAAGAAACTCTTTTGTCATCTCCATTGATGTATATGACACAAATGCTTGAAGTTTCCATTTGTTCTTCTTGATCTTGCTTATAACTAGCTTCTCACATTTTACATGCTTGTATTTCTTCTCCATTTCATTATTTCTGAACTCATTTTGATCAAAATACTTCTCCATATTAACCCATTCAATACCTTCCACAACTCGAGTTTCTTTTTCTTGGTCTTTGCATTTTCGACCTTTGGTTTTCAGACTCGCCCAACTTGGACTTTGTATATGATGTTTCTTTAGCGCTTTTTGTGACTTGAACCTTTTGGCAACCTTTTTCCTTGTAAAAAGTTCGATGAAGAAGAGGATTAGATGATGTGACGTCCAATTGACTAGTAACTTCTGAGTGTGCACTCTTTTCTTCCACATCCTTATCCTCCAGCTCATTATTCAAATTTGTCTCATTCTCTTCTTCCATCGCTTCACTCTCAGGTTCTTCTTTCTCAAATGATGCTTTAATTATTGTGTCTTCAAATTCTTTATTTTCGACATGATCTATTTCTTTTGCTTCCTGACATATGTCTTCAAAAGAAGCTTGGGATATTTTGCAATCAATATATAAAGGTGAAGAAAAGGTAAAAAAGGTACGACTCCAATCTTTACGTTTAGAATTTGAGAAGTTGAAAATGCAAGAAAATGAGACTATTGCTGATTATTTTTCAAAAGTTACTTCAATTGTTAATCAAATGGCAACTAATGGAGAAGTTTTGCAAGATCAAAAAGTTGAGAAAATTCTTCGGAGCTTACCACAAAATTTTGATTTTATTGTGGTAGCTATCGAAGAGTCCAAAGATGTGTCAAAATTGTTTTTGGAAGATTTGCAGGCTTCTTTAAAGGCACATGAGTTTCGTGTTAATCAAAGAAATCCACCTTCTAATGATCAAGCTCTCAAGTCTGAAATTACGGGAGGCCGAGGTGCTCCCCATGGTCGCGGCCGTGGAGGAGGTCGTGGACGTGGAAGAGGTGGCTTCCAAGGAAACAGAGGTAGAGACTCTAATTTTCGTGGCAATGGAAGAGGATCACAAGGTAACAATAATAATTTTAAGGAAGAGTCATTTGAGTATTCAAACAATTCTCAAAGAGGAAGAGGTCGTGTTATCAATCAAAGAGGGAGAAAAGGATATATTAAATGTTTTCATTGTCATTGGCCTGGTTATAAAATCAGTGAATGTTGGTTTGCATCATCTAACAAAAAAGAATCGGGATTAGTGCATGAAAATGAATCAGTTGAGAAAGATTGTTCAGAGTCATTATTAATTGCTTGTCAAGAAAATAATAATCATGTTTGGTATTTGGATAGTGGTGCCAGCAAACATATGACAGGGAATAAGGATTTATTTTCTACCCTGGTGGAGTCAAATTTTGGGCAAATAAAAATTGGTGATGCTAGAGCCTATACAATTAAAGGAGTTGAAGAAGTCACTTTCAAAACAAAATCTGGAAAATTTGAAAAAATGTCAGATGTTTATTTTGTTCCAGGCATCAAAAGCAATTTGCTAAGTACTGGACAACTTTTACGAAAAGGGTTTGATATATTCTTTCATGATAAATTATGTACTCTGTCGAAAAATAATCAGGTTGTGGCAAAGATTAGCTTGGCGGAGAATAATTTATTTTCACTTCTTCTCCAAGTGGAAAATTTTCATTGTTTCGCTGGTTTTAATGAAGAAGTTTCCAAGTTGTGGCATGACAGGTATGGTCACTTGAATTTTGACAGCCTAAAATTGTTAGCAGTGAAAGGAATGGTGAATGGATTACCCCAGATTAATAAATCAGAGGAGATTTGTGAAGCATGCCAGTTGGGAAAGTTGCACCATAATCCATTCCCTTCAAAATCTTCTTGGGGTGCAAAGCAGCCACTTGAACTTGTTCATTCAGACCTGTGTGGACCTATGACAGTGTCATCTTTTGGAGGTAACAAATACTTTATTTCTTTTATTGATGATTACACAAGAAAAGTGTGGACTTATTTTCTTCATGAAAAATCAGAAAGTTTTCAAGCTTTTAAAAATTTTAAAGCAGAAGTTGAAAAATTTTCTGGTTGTCACATAAAGACTTTGAGAACAGATCGAGGGTCGGAGTATCTTTCAAATGATTTTCAGCATTTTTGTAAAGATAATGGCATAAGGCATGAATTGACAGTTCGCTATACACCGCAACAAAATGGTGTTTGCGAAAGGAAAAATCGTACAATCATGGACATGATCTATTTTTTTTGCTTCCCGACATATGTCTTCAAAGTCTTCATTTTTCTTTTCTTCTTCTTCTTCAACTTCATCAATTTCTTCTACAAGTTTCTCATCCTCTTCCAAAAACCAAGACTCTTTAGGTAACGATGAACCTTTATAATTCTTGCAAATCAATTCAAGCTCATTCCATAACTGAGATAGAGAATCAAAACTCGCAACACGCATCCAGACTTCTTCATGCATTACTCGCAAAATCTTCCTTATTCTTTTTTCTTTCATTTCTCGAACTTTTTCTGAAATACACTTTTCTGGATTTGCAATGACATCTTGCCATAAATTGCATTCTCCAAGAAATACTCGAATCCTTATACTCCAAACATTGTAATTTGCGAACACTAATTTGGCGCCAAACCTAGGAAACATCATTTTTTTAAAATTTACCTCACCAAAAATGCTATCAATATGACAATCTTTGTGACGTGCTTCAACTCACAAACTTCTTCAAAAATTTTCTCAACTAACACATTTGTTAGATTGCAATTCGGAGCTATAACGCGCACACTTTGCACTCGCCCAGCGAAATACTTTGATAGCACTAAGTCACCTTTCTTGGGTCATCGATTTTACCTTAGAATTAACCTTAGCTCTAATACCACTTGTTGGAAATTTATGGAAGATGATAAATTATAAAAGAAGTGAAATATAACTTTGAAGAACACTTAAGAATACTTTAATTTCACTTGATTAAAATGATCCAAGTACAAGACTATTTATAGGACTCATAGGACACTTCTAGATCCACAATAATAATTACTACATGACCATGCACATTCATGTACATGAACCTAACCATTACATGTTCCAAGACAATTCAAATACATTCATGTACTTAGATATCACCAATTCATGTACTAATATTAATTAAGATATTTCTTGAATAATCTAAAATATATTTGGTTAAGATGCTAACAGTGTTGATTAAGATTGAAATAAGAGACTTTTAAGAACTTACCCCCTCACACAGTTCTTTATCAAAAATGGTGTCTGAGGTGTTTTCTGGGCCATCAAATTGCCAATCAAAGAGGCCATCAAACGAGAATCTTAGTAACGTGAAAATAAATAAAAAGGTAACAACTGGGGAGCATCTATCCAATTAAATTGATTCAATGATAGATATCATGTCAAACAGAAGTGCAACCACAATGACATATCCTGTACAAGAGTCATCTGTGTCTACTCCAACCGCATGCATCAAGTTAATGGTTGAGCTTCCAAATGTGCTTCCCAGATACTCCATTTTGGAATTCTGCCTGCACAATTTTCATGAGCAAAGATGCAAGAGAATTATTTGCAGCTCAACCAAATATGAACTCGTGCCTATCATTCATCGCACTTGTGGACGCGAAGAATTCTAAGATGCCCCCCACCTAGTTTTCATCAAGTTATCGTTTGAACTTTTTATATATTGTTGTAATGAGATGTTTTATTAAGATTATATTTGTTGAAGAGATTGTAATATGATTATTATGAATGTAATTCAAAAGGCTTCTGATTGTCTTGGCCACTTCTAATTTAATTATGATATGATATTGAATCAATGCATTTTTTATAATTTCCTTTTTAGTAATCTGACATGTTTAAATAAGTTGTTTACCAATAAGCTGTTTAAATAAGTTGCTTATCAATAATAAGTTGTTTACCAATAAGCTGTTTAAATAAATTGTTTATCAATAATAAGTTGTTTACCAATAAGCTGTTTAAATAATAAGTTGTTTACCAATAAGATGTTTAAATAATAAGTTGTTTACTATTAATAAGTTGTTTACCAATAATAAGATGTTTAAATAATAAGTTGTTTGCCAATAAGTTGTTTAAATAAGTTGTTTATTAATAATAAGTTGTTTACCAATAAGCTGTTTATCGATAAGTTGTTTAAATAATAATTTGTTTACCAATAAGATGTTTAAATAATAAGTTGTTTACTATTAATAAGTTGTTTACCAATAATAAGATGTTTAAATAATAAGTTTTTTATCAATAAGTTGTTTAAATAAGCTGTTTACCAATAAGTTATTTAAATAATAAGTTGTTTACCAATAAGATGTTTAAATAATAAGTTGTTTACTATTAATAAGATGTTTACCAATAAGCTGTTTAAATAAGTTGTTTACCAATAAGTTATTTACCAATAATAAGAAGTTTAAATAATAAGTTGTTTACCAATAATAAGAAGTTTAAATAATAAGTTGTTTACCAATAAACTGTTTAAATAAGTTATTTACCAATAATAAGCTATTTACCAATAAGTTGTTTACTATTCATAAGTTGTTTAGCAATAATAAGTTGTTTACCAATAAGCTTTATAAATAATAAGTTGTTTATCAATAAACTGTTTACCAATAAGCTGTTTAAATAATAAGTTGTTTACCAATAACCTGTTTAAATAATAAGTTAGTTACCAATATAAGTTGTTTACCAATAATAACATTTGATATGACATTGAATCAATGTATCTTTTTAGAATGTCCTTTTTAGTAATATTATATTTTATTTTAACTTATAAGTCATTATCAGCCGAACACCTTCATAACTTGTTTAACTTAATTTCTGACTTACAAGTCATTATCAGCCGAACGCTTTTACTTATAAGTCACAACTTAAAACAACTTATAAGTCAACTTATAACAACTTATTTTAAAATTAGTTAAAGTTAAAAATATAACTTACTTATAGGAAATTGATATTTTCACATGAAAAGTGTCGCTATAGATGTATAGCAACGGTAAAAATTGTCACTATAGGATCTATAGAGACGGTTTTTATGCGAAAATATCAAAAAGTCATGTGAAAATATCAGTTTTCTACTTAGAAGTTGTTTTAAGTTGTGACTTATAAGTAAAAGCGTTCTGCATCAATTTAACTTATAAATCAAAAATTAAGTTAAAATAAGTTATGAAGGTATTTGGCTCATAATGACTTATAAGTTAAAATCAAATGTAAAGATTACTAAAAATGACATTAATAAAAAGAGGGGCAAAATATAATAGGGGCAAAATAGACATTACATTTGGTTAAACTAACTTCTTTTAAAATGACTGAATGTAGATTTTCAAATTTCAGAATTCAACTAATCAAGGATGTGGAAACTGCTTATAAGTCATGGCGTTTTGACTGGTCGCTACTCCCTCCTGCGACCAGTATCAAAACTGCTTAAAAAAGTAGGGGCGTCTTGGGGATTTATCCTGGCCGTATGAGATAGTGGCGGCCAGTTTGACCAACCTTTAGGACATGAATCTAACATTTTACTCCATTCGCATCCATATGCTAAACAACTGCAAAAACTTAGCTTTGGAGAGAATTTGCTAGTTCAGAGATTAGAAGAAATCAGTTGTTCATACAATCAATTTTTGATAAGTCTTCATCAATGGCTTTCATGTTTGTTACAAAGATATTTTTATCTAGTTCTTCTGAATCTCTTGCTAGTTTAGATTGTTGAAATGCATCAGAGTATGTTAATGATGCTAAAAGTAGTAGTAAAAAGGTAATGGTTCCTTATGTTGGTCAATTATTTTTTAAATTGGAAGAAAATGAAAATTTTTATAGATCCTATGCACAAAAAAAATGTATTTGAGATTAGGATTGCTACAAGTCGTAAACATGCTCACCGTAATGATTTGACGTCCAGGTTATATGTATGTAAAAAAGTTAGTAAACCAACGGCAGTAAAAAGTTCATTAGATGATGAATGTGATAACGATAAGAAAGCAAGACAACGAGACTTAATAGGCTAAACATTATGCAAAGCTAAAATGTATGTTGTCCACGGTAAAAAAGAAGATAATTGGTGTATTTCGACTATTGAGTTGGATCACAATCATCATTTAGTGACACCTACCAATATAGATTTGATTGAGACACATAGAAATATTACACCAGTAGCAAAAAGTTAATTAACACATTAAATAAGGTAGGTATTAGACCAAGTAGAATAATGAACGTTTTGAGCACAATGGGTGGATGGATGCAAAACGTAGGTTTTAGTGACAAGGATGTTCGTAATGTAGTTAGGGATTTAAGGCGTGGCTCAGAGGATGAAAATGATGCACATGTTGCAGTCACTTATTTGAAAACAATTTGGTTATGGCACTGCGAGTAAATTCTTTTTTCGTGTCAAATCAGGCAAAGACAATCGCATAACTTGTATTTTGTGGGTAGACGCCCGATCAAGATTTATGTATTAACGTTTCAGAGATGTGGTTACATTTGACGCTACGTATAAGACAAATATGTATAATATGTCATTTGTTCCATTTACCAGGGTCAACCACCATTATCACTCTGTTTTATTTGGATTTGCACTGTTAAAGGATGAGATAGAAGACACTTTCGTTTGGGTCTTAGAGACATGGCTCGATGCCATGGACTAAAAGACTCCTGTAACAATCATCACTGACCAAGATAAAGCCTTGAGCAATGCTATTGGTAGGGTACTCTCATCCACTCATCATTTATTGGGTTCTTGGCATATTAGCAAAAAATTCCTAGAAATATTGCATCATGTTTATACAGAACACCCATCGTTCAAAGACGATTTTAACAATTGTGTGTATAATTCATTGTCCATTGGTAAGCGTTAGGAAATCCTTATGAGAGAATATGGCTCATAAGTTTGTATGATGTGGAGGAGAAATGGATAGGTGCATATACAAAGAGGTATTTTGCTGCAAGAATGACAACCATCGGAAGAAGTGAATGTATGAATCATTTTTTTGATTTATCTGTGAATGCTTCAGCAGATATGAAAGATTTTGTAGTCAAGACTAAGAAGGCTATTGAGAAACAATTCATCAGAGAGAGAAAGGCCAACTACGTAACAAAACATCGGAAACATAGTTTGGTATTAGGATCATCGTTGGAAGTGCATGCTTCGAAATGTTATACAAAAGAGATGTTTAGACGTTTTCAAAAAGAGCTCGTGGATTCTCTAAAGTACAACATCAAAAAAGTGAGTGAGCTGTACATTATTGATACAAAGGTCTATGCAGTGTACATGGAAGATGTAATTGAAAATAGTCAGAGATAGTAGCAAGTTGTCAATAATCGTCAAGGGGGGTCGATAACATGTACTTGTCAAATGTTCTCCCATTCTGGTTAAATTTGTAGGCACATACTGAGATTCTTAAGATTTAAGACTTTCAAAAATACCTGATGACATTATCGTTCCTTGGTGGACAAGAGATGCTAACAAGAGTAATGGTGAAGAAAAAATGGTTTCTCCAATGAGTGCTTACTTTGAAAAAAAAATCAAGCAATACGGTACAATCATTTGATAAGTGATTTTCAAGAGTTAACTGCTAAAGTTGTTTGCTCAGTCCGAGGTTACAAGGCAATACTAAAACTAAATGCACGAGGAAAAGACCTTGTTGATCAGTATGACCCGAATAAGAATATTACCGACATACTTGACGATGATATTAACCGTGCGGACGAATATGCAGCTCAGGAGATAGGATTAGAGGATGATGATGAAGAGAGTGAGGTTGAGGAGGAAGAAAAAAGTCTTTGCCACCAATTGCTTCTCAAACAAAGGGCCAAAAAAATAATCCAGAATCAAAAGTGTCATTGAAAAAATGGTGGGTAGTAAGCCTCACCGAAAATGTGTCATATGTTGATTCGAAACAAACCATGACAAGTGCAATCATTATAGTGTTAGGACTTCCTGAACCTAAAGAAAATTGAAGTCGATAACTCATTAATGTCTATGGAGATGTAGTAAACAGCTAGTGTTAAATGCTAATGTGTGTGTGTTTATTTGGAATGTCTATGGAGATGTAATTTAAGAAAGCTTTAAAATGTTTGTGTTTTTGTGGAATGATTATGGAGATGTAATTTAATATTATTATTTATAAAATGTTTTGAAAATGTGTCTTAGAACGTTTGTAGAATGTTTGTGTAATTCTGGAATGTTAGTGTAATTTTAGTGGAAATGTTGTGGAAATATTAGTTTGAGATTTTTTTCTAAAAATTGTTGGTAAGACTTTGTAAATATGACTTTGTAGTGCTTTGAGATGGTGTGTGGGATTACCAACTCCCTGTACTCTAGACACAGGAGGAACTAGCGGTTAGTACTTGTGGAAAAGTTAACAAGCCCTGGCGGCTAGGAAAGTATCAAACCAACTCTCGGGATTTTGGCCGCTAAAGGGAGTAGCGGTCAGGACTTTTGCAAAAGTCCTGGGCCAGAATCCAGGGAGTTGGCCCAATCCCCATTAGCATGGTACCAACTCAAACCTGTTCAATACAAAAATCACTAATAAGCAAACATTTTCAATACCAAATTAACCAACAAACATATATGCTCAATACCAAAATCACCAACAACAATATCAAATGAGTTAAAATTCCATAAATTTATTCCAATTGAAATTAAACTAACATCAATTAAAAATAAAAAACCATACGTTTAATCCAACATCTAAAAGATTTAAAAGTAATTACAGTACATGTTCAAATTCCCATTAACATCTAAATGATTTGCTCCCCCGGTATATCTCTAGCCTTACATTTGAACAATTAATAAGCTATTATATACCTAAAGACCGATACATCCTCCGTTGACCATTTTTCATTGCTAAGGTCAAGATTGCTCCACACGAGGTAGTCGACATACTTGCAAAAAAAGATGCCCGCAATTGTAATGATTCTTCTGCATGGGTCGACTCTTTGTTGTATTGACCTTTGGGGGTGTACGAAGCCAATCACCCAACGGGTTACCCATTCGCAAAATCTACGGTATCAATTGTACCTACAATAACAAGAACGTCATAAGTATGCACATATATAGCGGGGAAACTAAATGAATGTATTAAAAAACAAAATATGCCACGTACCGCGACATCGACGTAGTCTTTGTACATTTCGGTTAACTTGATGTAGGGTGTGTCATTATATAGTGGGTCGAGAATAGAAACCTTTTATGTTGAAACCAAAAAGTTTAACAGTATGAAATGATTGTTGCTTGAGATACATATAGGCATGAAGATATAGTCAAAATTGTGCAATGGCGGTCCCACTTGAGGTGTAACATATGACTGAAATAATTAATCTCCAAAAAATTGCATGAAATAGGAGGGCATGAAGCCAAAATTGGCACATCTCTATATCCCCTCGCGCCGATATTTGTCTTCACGATCCCACAAAAGACATATATACACATCCATCACTTGCTCATATAGACAAATTCCGGGTCTCAAAGAATTTATATCTTCGTGAGTCAACGTGCACCACTGCTGGGGTGCTCAATGGGAAATTGAAGAAGATTGACAGGATTTAAGGAGCAAAAGTTCTCGTTGATCATTCCAATCTTTTACCCACGAAATCTTTTTGGTATAGACCCTTTTAGGTCCATATTCTTCTACTGGAACATCATCCCCAATAAACAAAGATGCATCTTAGTAAGTAAGTTGAGTAAGCTGGGACATATCAACAACAACCTGGGTGATAGGGATGTACACGTTAAGGGCAGCCGAAGAGGTGGGCATCTCTGTCTGCTCAACCCCCATATACTCCTCCCCCCACCTCTGACATCCGCATCATACAATTTATAGAGTTGGTCCCAAACCTCTTTCATGTGCTTGTACTCGGGAGGAAAGTCTTGATTGAACTTAAAAACTTTATCCATGAGGGATTTCACATTCTCAATCTATGCAAAAAATAACATAAAAATAAGAAGACACAAATAAAACACATTAGTATCAAAGAATACAATAAATTATATCAAATTAACAAACAATATATTATATCAATTAAATAATTTGTAAAAATTTAACTTGTTTAGCATGCTAACCATACAATATTGATTATATACAGAACAAGGCTCGTAGGTAGTGTTGGGATCTCCTTCGCGTCGAGGGCGGTGCAGTTGGCGTCGGGTAACTTTGTTGTACCACGTGAAGTACGTATCCATTGGGGTAGTTTTTGTAACCTCCTTGACTTGTCCCTCGAATTCTACCATATCTAGCTCCCACTATCCAATGTATTCCTTTCTCATTTCCATGTAATCATCTGGCTCAAATTTCTATTTTATGGGTTATCTCAAAGAATCATGTCTCTCAACTGGGGAAGAAATTCCTTGTACATACCCATATTGCCTCATTACCCGGTCGGGCATTTGATACTCGACAATATCAAAATGAATCAATGGGACCCGAGTAGATATTTCCATTTTAGCCTCATAGTTATACCCCTCCAATCATCATCCCATCGCTGGTATAGCCGCCATACTACCTCCCACTTAGGTTGCCTATCAAATTTGCACCGGTAAAAAGATAGATAGTGATGGGGATCGTTTCACCTATTAGCAGATTGATGTTTGGCGGAGTATGTCCGTGTCGTTGCTCTAAGGACCCAATATAAAGAATTTGCCCTAAGGTTAGGCCTTCCAACCAAAAAATGCTTGTATGCCCAAATTTGTAACAAAGTCACACAACCATTTACATATTTACTCTCTCTCCTAGATGTTGTGTACAGACCCCGGTATAAATATGCCAAACATACGACACCTCATGCATATGTGACAATCTTATTTGAATCATGGATAAAATACATATATCTAGGGTGTACATTATTTTTTGACCTTGTGGGAAATAAAATCGCCCCGCATAGCCAACAGAGGTATGCCTTTGTATAGATACCAACCACATTCCTACTTGCATTGTTTGGGCACTTAAAAAAATTTGTATGCAACCGAACTAGGGAAATACCACGTCTTTTCTTGACATTATTCAATTCCCCGGCCAATTCATCCCCAAAAATTTCCCTGAAATAACTTAATGGGGCATCAAATGGAGGAAGGTTAAGGGCTTTCGCAATACCGACAAACGAAAAAATAAAATGCACATCCTCCAATGTTACTGTTATTTCACCACACTTCATATGAAATGTATTTGCCTCCGGCCGCCATCTCTCAAGTAGGGTAGTACAAGACTGGCATCCATTTTTGTTATTATTGTCGGATAATTAAACCCCTCCAAACCCCCACGCCTTTAATAGTTTTTTTGTAGGTTGGTCAGTTCCCATTTATCATATACAATTGAAGTCGTTTGGCTCAACATCAGTGTACCCCTATCAACCCAGTCTATACATCCATTAAAACATGATTTTCTTGATCATAAAGGACATTGCGATCTATTAGGAAAATTGAATGAACAAGGTCTCTCTATATATATAAGACTTATATGTTGTACACAAAAGCTGAAAAGCAAAATATCAATATGTCAAGGTTAGTACTTGGTACTGTGTCCTTAAGATAATTATGCCCTCCTTACGGTGCTCAGAGTTAATAGCACTTGTTTCCCAAGATACAATGACAATGTGTATTATAACCGCACTACAAATAACACACACAACGAACCAAACAAATTTTTTGAACTTCTCTCTCAAAATAAACTATGAATAATGAAGGCTAAAAGACTAGAATGCTTGATGATATGTTGAATTGAATGAATCAAAATGTTGACCCCCCAAAGCTATTTGTAGGAGGGATTAGTGACCCATTAGATGAGACATAACCCCTTGTAAAGACACATTTAGCCAAAAACAACGTAGTTTTTGGCTTTGGCAGAAAGGGCACGTCCGTTTGGGCAAAAAACAATGTAGTTTTAGGCTTGACAAAAAGGACTTGGGTGTCCGTTCGGGCAGATAGCATTTCCCAAAACGAAGCAGTATTGACGCGTCCGTTCGGGCAGATGACACTTCCCAAAACAATATAGCTTTGATAATAAATAACGCTACTCAAATTGACTCAGATTTGATAATATAACTAAAATAAAACAAAATTTAAATAAATTTTATCCAAAAATATATATACAATGACCCAGACCTACGAGCCTTGAGCCACGAGCCCGGCCAGGCGATCGGCCGGCTGGCGGCGCGCGTGTAGGTTCAAACCAAGCCTTTTCTAGGTCCTCTCTCTTCCACAAAAGTGGGTGCCCATTGGGGCCCAAACCTAGAGCAACTTTATTTTATATAAACCCATTAAAACTTTATTTCTTAGCCGATGCGAGACTTAGCTTCACACAAATATTTATTATTATTTCCAAGGTGATCTTTGGAAGTTAATTTTTCATTCATTATCCCATGGATTTGAGCTTCCAAATACTTAATTTTAATCCACTTATAGAGTAGAACACATTGATATGTGGATTCATTTCAAATGATTAATGAAACCAACTTCAAATTAGGCTCAAATTCTAATACGATCAATGGGTCCAGACAACCAATTTTCCATATTTACCTAACAATATCAACAACAACAATAAAACTATCATTCAATGCCTAAATATATGTATGACCAATAATAATACCAACAACGACAATATTGTTTCATACATGTAATTCTACTAATATTTTATGAATAAGTGAAAATTTTTACGAAAAAATACCAACAACAACAATAAACTGTTAACCCAATTTATACATACATAATACCCAAAAATATACATACATACCATCCAATTTGTTCACGTTAGCAATTTGTATACATACTACAATAAAACAATAATACTAATATTTAATACATACATAATACCCAATTTGTACACCCAATTTGTATACATAGAACTAGGGGTGAGCATGGTGTGGTTTGAAATCCAAACCGCACGAAACTACTTAGGTGCGGTTTGACAAATCCAAAACCCCACATGAAACCGCTTGTGATTGGTGCGGTGCGGTTTCATTTGGTGCGGTTTTGGTTCCAAAATCAATTGAAACAATAAAATTTTATGCAATTTAAAATAACAATTTAGCATTACATAATATTAAATATCACTTTAATAGCACACACAACCTTACTTATAATGTTGTCTAAACAAAAGCTAAATATAATAGAGTAATATGATGTAAATTATTAGAGTAGAATATAGTAGAGTAAACAAAAGCTAAATACAATCTTTGGTATTCTACTCTTAGTAATAATATGCTGTAATATTCTTAGTAACAACATGTTGTAATAATTTACAAGCTACTCTACCATATTACATCATATTGTTACTAAGAGTAGCTCAATATATTGTTAATAAAGATCATATTACAGTAACACTACAATCATAATACAAAGAGTCAGAAACATTATAGGCTACTCTACCAACATGGTATGGTTTCGGTTTTAGGCGCGTGGTTTTGGCTAGTAACCAAATTGAAACCGTAAATTTAGTTTTTCAACCCACCTAAAACCGCCGCATACGCCGGAACCATTTGTGCGATTTTAATTGGTGCGGTTTATACAGTTTTTAGTGCGATTTTGGTTCTAATTTGGTTATTTGCTCAGCCCTACATAGAGCAATAAAATAATAATACTAATATTTTATACATATATAATACCCAAGAAATATACATACATACTACAATACTAAAATCATCACTCTTGGACTATGCTTTAATATACCATGAATTCTTAAGAAATTTGCAAAAAAAAAATTGGGTTAGAATATTCTTACTTTAATTTGGAGTTGATTTAACCGGTTGAAGTTGAGATTGATGTAGGCTTAGTGCAAATTTTAAACGGCCAGTCAAGCTTTTCTCCTTTCTCTTCTTTCTGCAACGGCAAACGCAAGCTATGGATGGAATGATTTAGATTTGAAATATAATTGACTGACCACTACTGGCTCCTACGGCAAGACTAAATCCCAAAGTGTCCTTACTTTTTTAAACTGTTTTGATATTGGCTGCAGGAGGGCGTAGTGGCTAATAAAATTAAAACGGTTACTCCCTCCTGTGGCCATTATTAAAACTTTTAAAAAATCAAAGGCCGTTGTGGGGATTTAGCCTAGCCGTAGGAGCTAGTAGCAGCTGGACCCTATCCTTTTGAATTATAAACTCTTAGTTCCTTTGGACGGTTGGATAAGGGTTAGCTGGAACAATGCCCATAACTAACATAAACTATGGAGCACTACCCATATATATATATATATGGAGAATGATCTATAACATCTATTTGCTATGAATCAAAAAGTGACATATAGCATCTATACCGTTAATTTAACAAATAAATGGTTATGATTTAATTTGGAAACACATCGTCCGCTAGTTATTCTAGCGGACGTGATTAATCAAAAATTAAGACGCTAATACCCCCCATACTAGCGGACGGATATTGCCATTCTGCGAATTGGGTAATTGGCTAGACCCTAGAATACATCAAATCGGTTCTGCGAATTCAGTAATTGGCTAGAACCCTAGAATACAACAAATCGACAAAGGTAATACGCTACAGTGCCATTCTGCGAATTAGGTAATTGGCTTCTACGAATTGGGAGCAAATCGGCAACAAGTTGTCGAAATTAATCGCTAAGTTTGTTATTTAACCTCCAAAATCTGAAGGTGATGCAATTTTTGGTTCGGCCTATAGGAGGTCAGGAGCTTCTAGAAACTAAATTGTAGCTGTAATTGGCATTGAAACTTCAACAAAGCACTAATAAGCAGGAAAGTCACAGCAAATTAGAGGTATGTTATATGTTTATTTGAGATTTTCCTAAATTTGGTACAATACTAGAATTTTAGGGTTATAGTTGCATTATACTTGGATTGTTGATTGGGATATATATGGTGGGAGACTAGTTGTTGTTTTGTGGAGTAATAAGGGAGGGAAATACATGGCTTGAAACATTTATCTATGTTAATGAAATCTGTTTTTATTTAGAATGCACATAAGATGTTTGTACGAAGGCCTACAAGACTTTCCAAGTACTTTTATGGGGTCACTGACATATGGCTATTTTGTTCAGATCAGTTTCCAAGATCTAACTGGAAGCTTTTATTATCTCTCAAGTACTTTTTGATTAGTCCCTGAGTTGAGGCTCTAAAGCACCGAGGTTATTTTTAATTTGTGTGTGTTCATGAATGTGTGTGCTCAGATAGCATATGAAGATTTTGTCACTGTACTATTGAAATTAGTAGCAACTTTTAGAATTCCATGATTTATTACTACTTTTGTGTTTTTCCCGGTTACTACAAGTTAAACACTTGGATGGAAACTCTTGCAGGAACTGACAACTTTAAAGTTGGGTTGAGCACCTTTTATTTTAGACGTGTAGTTTAATTTCTCAACGCATTTGTAATGCTCATTTTTTTTGAACTAAAAGATTGAGCTCTTAATACTGCTTGCTTTAGAATTGTAGTCCATCTAGTGCAAAGGCTATTTGTACTCGACACTTTGAATCATGATATCAAGTATCAACAGTTTATACCTTGGCTTGAAGTTGGAACATTTTATTTTCTCAACCTTAACTGTGTACATGATCTCCACTCTCAACATAGCCTGGGCGTGGTCCAACATAATGCTATAGGATTTGTTCAATTTACTACCATAATAAACCTGTTGTCTTTTAAACCTTTTAGATCTAGCATCCATGTATATAAGTTTTTGTAATGTATAGCTATAAATTTCCTTTCTCTGATCTCTAATGATTTTCAAAATTGCTACAATGATATTAGGAATTTTCTGTGTTTTCGCATTGGATGTGGGTAGCATTGTTTATTTGTTCATTAACCAAACACCTAAAACATATTCTAGCACGCGAGCTTGGTTAAATATATAATATTATTCGTTTTAAATCCTTTTATTTTTATTTTACTTATGGAGAAAAAAATATTTAAATTTACAGCTCACAGAGATAGTCAATCAAGGGAAGTTGGTTTTAGATGAGATTATAATAAGCTTATTGTCAAAGAGACTTGAGGCTGGAGAATCTAAAGGTGAACAACTCAGAGCCGTAGAACAAAGTTAATATAGTAGTCATATGCGGAGAGCATATTTTTCAACCTTTTTAAGAGGATATATGGATGACTTTTAAGTAGTTGGCCATTTTGTATTTTTTTTAATTGTGGGTTATCATTTGAATATTAAGTAATTATTCTTCTCTTATGTGGAGCATGTACTACGCTTTTATGTTTCCATTTATATTTTCTACCATATTATAGCTGCCAGAATTATTACTTAAACATGGTTGCATTTTTAACTTATTAGGCAAAGTTGTTAATCCAACTAAAGTGTACACTGAAATATAGCAAGAATGTAATGCTTCATCGATTGCTTTATCTCATTCGCATTCGATTCCATTTCGTTCTTTTGTCTTTGGGAATACTTTGCCACTTTATGCATATCTTATTGGTATAGTTTCAATTTTGAAAATTTAGGTGTTTTGCAACCATGCTTGTGAAAAATCCTAGAGGTATTGAAATGTAGAGATTATATACTCGAGAATTAAATTCATGGATTAATTGAGGTAAAAGGAGCTTTAACTTCTTCTTTTCAAATCAAATGGCTAGGCTTTAACTCCGTGTTTGTCCTGTATATAACTTCGCCTTGCCAAAGAATCGATCATATGAGTAACGTTGTTGCAGACTGATTGCTTTTCATATAGCTTACAATTTCTTGTGAGAATTGATAATACTTGGCTTAATTTGGCTATCAATGTTACTCCTTCCGGTGTTATTTAGCTTTTGTATTTGTTTTGTTTTATATGTTGGCGGTGGTGATGGACAATCTCTTTGTGGTGGGAGGGTCATAAATGTCAAGTGGGGGAATACACTAGAAGAATTGGTATTGATGGGCTGCGATTGCAATCAAAGAGGCAATTAAATCGACTTTTGGTTTCTGAACCAGACGGGCATTACGGTTGGAGGATGAAGATAATGTCATCAAGAGTCTTGACAGGACTGTGGTGTTGCTTAATTGTTGATGTATTGGGGCTGTGATTTGTAATCAATTCAAATGATGTATTGGAGCTGTGATTTGTAATCAATTCAAATTGTGTAGGCAGAGGAATACAGGCACGGAAGAATTTGAACTTTCCATCCGCTAGTAAGACTAGCGGATGCTGCTTATGCTATTATTTTGAATTAGTCATTTGGGCATAAATGGGGCATAAGAGTCTTAATTTTTGATTAACCACGCCCCGCTAGAATAACTAGCAGAATGGCGTGTTTTCAAATTAAATCACTACCATTCATTTGTTAAACAACTAAGTATAGATGTTATATGCCACTTTTTAATCCATAGCAAATAGATCTTTATGGATCATTCCCTATATATATATATATATATATATATATATATATATATATATATATCTGATCAGGATCTTAAGCTTACCCTTTAGCGACGGAATGGGATTTGACGATTCGGTCCATTGCTATATATAGAACCTTCGTCTTAACTTTTAACGACAGACAACATATAGCGACGGACCGAATCGTCGTCCGGTTTGTCGCTAAAGGGGGGTATGCAAGGTATGTTAAATAAGGGGTAAGTTTAAAATCCGAACCGTATATATATATATATATATATATATATATATATATATATGTATATATATATATATGTATGTATATATATATGGTCTAATTTCATGAATGTTGATTTTCAAATTTCAGAATTAAACTATTCAAGGACGTGGAAACTACTTGTTGTGGACCCGGGAAGTTGAATGCAGAACAAGCTTGTACTCCATCATCTAATCTTTGTTCAAATCGTTGTGAGTACCTGTTCTGGGATTTGTACCTCCCAATCCTAGCTGCTTCTCTCCTGGAAGCTCAAACCCTCTATGGCGGTGGACAAAGATTCGTATCCCTAATTAACTTTTCTCAGTTGACTAAGGATTCTTAAATCCAAAGCCGGCAAATGGAACAATAGCGTTTCTCGGCTATATGAAATTAGATTCGTGTGTTAAGTCAACTTGGAGTTTTGTTGACGACTTAATCGATGATGCCGAGTTTGTGAAAGGTTTTTTTTTTACGAGAGCTACGTTTTACAAAGTCAGAGTCATCTAGGGACCAAAAAGAAGTTCAAGGCTAATGGGGTGAACGCTAAACATCTCACGAGCAATTATACACCTTTGCCCTCCAAAAAATAAGAAATTATTAGTACTTCTCCCTTTTACTCAATACAATTTTGTGTAGAAAAAAATTGACTTGAGATATTAAATAAAAAATAACTTTTATTTCTAACGTAATATTTTTTTCTATACATATTGTAAAATAAAACTCCCAAGATAGAGAGTTTTCAAGGGATCAACTGAAAGGATTTAGACTCCTCATATACTTGACCTCTAAGACAGGAATAGAGTGAAAAACCCGATGCATTTCTTACGACTTTTTGTATTTAAAAGACAATTTTAGTTGTAAATAAAGTATATGAAAACTTACAAAAATTAATGAATTTATATACACTATTCCTCAAAAAGCTGGCATTTTGACTTTCTTATATGCTTAATTTTTAATTATAAAGTTGGTTGACTTAACCAATAAAAGTCAAATTAAACAAATTTTTCAGAGTCAAATCTAGTCACTTTTTAACTAGGCATAAAGTTGGAATATTTTCTTTTGGAAATTGATATTTTCACAATATTTTTTAATATTTTTACATGAAAAGTATTGCTATAGATGTATAGCGACGGTACAAATCGTCGCTATAAAATCTATAACAACGATTTTCATGTGAAAATATTCTATTGTAAATTTATCAGTTTCATTTCTTTTTAATCCATCTATTAAAGTAGACACTCTCCGAAGAACACAAATGAAAAGTGACTTTCAAACATGAATTTTCATTTCAAATCTCATTTTGGCTTCAATTTAGGCCACCGAAATTTGCTTTGTAGATCATTAGCAGAATAGAACAAAAAGGAAATTAAAAAGAACGGCATAATGACAACTTGATGTAAGAATAGTTTGTGTCTATAGCATTACTCTTTAAATAAATACTCCATAGGCGCGCTAGTACAATATCCTAATCTGTAATTAAAGTTTGCCAATTGGCTCGATTAGAATATTATTATGCCTAGAGAGAGCTATTTGATATTTTCTTGGTAAGATTCTAATAAAACTGCAACTCTTTTAAATGGTTTAATGGAAATCCACGTACAACAGTGCAAATGAATCACAACAATATATGCATGGTTCTCAGCTAAGAACCATGATAACCCGATCCCCCCAACCTCAACATGGTTAACTATACCTGTTAAGAGAATCACATCAATACCTTATATATAAAGGCATCAAGACCGATCCTTTTAATTTTAGAGTTGGATGAGTTAACTCACTTAATTTGAAAATAAGTTACCTTTCAATTTGAAATCCAGCCCGAGTTAACTCAATTAATTTGAAAACCAGATGAGCAAAGTCGATTAAAATTTAAATCGATCGAATGGAATTCGTATGATCTCTTCTTCTTCCTCTTCCATTTCTCTTCTCTCTTCAGTTCTTTATCTTCTCCGTCGTTTACAAACTCGAGTCTTTCCTCCCAACTACCTTTCTTCCCTGTACTCAGGTTGGATTTTTAGCCCTTTCCCAAATAAAGAAACCAATCGGCAATATATCCTCAACAACAAATCCCCTAATTTGATAAATCATGAAGCCTTATATTGATCATCCTCGAAACTTCTATCCATCGATCCAATGAGGAGTGTTATTCAATCGCATGTAAGCTTTGTTCCCCAAATGATTTGTTATTATATTTGCTTATAGTAGTATTTATTATACACCTAGAATTTTGTTGATTCTAATTGGGTGTAATTTGTTATGGACAAGAACAAAGATGAGGCTTCATGGTAACCTTCATCTCCGCTCTTTATTCACAGCAGCTTCGTCCCTTCAGTTCGTCTCTCTCATCTTTTTTTTCGTGTCTTTCTCATCTCCATCTCCATCTCCATCTCCATCTCTATTGGCAATTAATTCTTACAGGTACAATATACACTCTTCTCTTAGCTTTATTCACGATGTGGTTACAATTTCATCTTGGTGCAATCCTCTTTTGAGGTAGATCTAATTCTGAAAGATGTATTGATTTGTGTTTTTAGGTTAAGATTGGACACAAATTGGAGATTGAACAATTAATTTTGCAAGCTTCATATAGTCAAACTTCATCAGCGCCTCTACCATGCCCCTAATCTTGGACTCAAGTTTATTATAACTATTTTTTATATTATTTGTTGAATTATGTAATTTTTAATGTTACCCATTTTATTTTTGAATGAAATTTAGCTTTAATTTCTGAAGAAAATTAACTTTTTACAATCCAGGGTTTAATCAACCTAATTCTCCGCTCAATAACATCTGCCTTCGAAGCTCGCCGAAGGTATGCCAAAATTTAACACACTTTTTACTTTTTTGTATTACTACTTTGAGGTTTCATAAATTGAGTGAAATGATTTTACAGAGCATAACCATTGTAAATTAATTCATTTGGGTAGTATAGTTAGAAATGTCGTTGAAGTGTTTGATGGAATGAGGCTAAGAGAATGTTCATATGTGTTAATGTTCATCTGTCCTGATTAATATACCAATGAAGATGAAATTTGTCTATCTCTATACATTATAAAATTCGAGACTGAAAACATGCTAACTCTACTTTATTCTATCGCCCTCACACCTCACAGTCGTTTATGAAGAAGAGACATTTATGTCCTCAATTTTATTTGTCACCACAATAAGAATTTTCTAAAAGTAGTTGTTTTACCTTAACATTATGACAATTTGTTGGCTAATGGTTGTACTATAATTTAACAATTCATTTACAATTTTCTTAAAAATGATCATATGTTGATTCTTTATATGTTACAGAGAATCTGAGCATTGTTCAACCATAGTTGTAACAGTGATAAGTCGAGTCGAGGAGACAGTTGAGAGCTCACAATAATCTATGGTGCGCCTTTTCTTTAGCCCTCATAATATCTTATTTATTGCTCAATTTACATACCAAATCAAGTATATAACATACTTTAATTACCGAAATTTATAGCATCCTTTGTTTGTTTAATTCCCGATTTATGATGTTCTTATGTGTACTTAGCTAATGTTGTCAGACTTACAAAGTATAGCACTTGATATAAAAGGGTAACTTTCATATTATCTGTAGACACTTGAAATTTTACATTCTTGTTATTAACCATGCAGGAGGGCAGAATCGTCTTTCATCTTCCAAAGATGACCCTGGAAGTCAAAATCATAAAAATCCAGTCCCGGATACAACCCCGAGAGATCAAATCCAGTCCTGCAGACAACCTCGGAAGATTAACTCCAACCCCGGAGATAACTCAGGGAGATCAAGCCAACCCCGATGACAACCCTGGGAGATCAAGTTTAAAGCCTGGAGTCAACTCCAGGGGGCCAAACCAACCTCAGAGACAACCCTGAGGACTATCAGAATCAACAACAATCTAATCTCGGAGACAACCCTGAGAAAAGACTGCTACAACTGCATCAAAGCCGGAATCAACCCGGGAGGGGCAAAATAATAATTTTTCCAGCTAAACATCAAATCAACTCAAATCACTTCAAAAGAAGTCCTGCAGAACCATAACTTCAATCCCGGGTGAAAACATCACAAGACAGCTCAATGGATAAACTGCGAAGACTTGGAGATCTGGTCATGGATCCATCATCCCGAATTCGAAAAATGTCTAATCCTATGTCATTCTGTAACTCTCGTCAAAGGCTTTCTAGAAAGGTACAGCACGCCTCCATCGGATGCCCGGATTGAAAGTTATGAAAGTTCGAGCGGACAATGTATTATACGAGTACACGTACTTCGAGACAACGGGACTCGCGAGGCCCGGGGAAACCCAGGGAGCCACAGGTAGACCCGCGGCCAACTTGGTCTATAAATAGACCCCCCCACCAGCTCATTTGAAAGAAAAAAAAAAGAAGAAAAAGAGAGAAAACTCTGTCCATTTCAGCCCTTAACCTCTTCTAGAGTGCTCTAAACTTGGATATTTTTCTTTCTAAACACTTGTGAGCTCATATTCTACAATATATCTAAATTTAACCGGTAGAAACCGAGTTTTCAAGCTCCGAAAGCGGTCTGAAGTCTTCTTGGCAACCCACTGTAAGATTTTTCAGATTTTTAAGCTTTCTACTACTTTTGATATATATATATATATATATATATATATATATATTTATCGAGATTCTCACCGATTAGTTACGTCAGGATCGTCGATCCGTGGCTTTTTCTCTTATATATATATATATATATATACACACACACATTCCATAGTCCTGCCTTTTCAAACAAAACTCAACAAAATAGAGAACATAAATGGTAAGAACAGAAAAGAGTAAAAATTTTCCCGACGTCGACAGGTGGCAACTCTGCTGGGGACAGTAGAGGGCTTATTAAGTCGCTTTTCAACCTTTTTAAAAAACCCCTTCTAATCTGCTTGTGTGTGAATGTTGTATTTAGATTGAATGGATGTGAACGAATGCTTTATTTACCGCACTTTAGTGCCTCGCACATTATCTGCATGTGGTACTAGTGCATCGCATAATGTCATCATTTCATATGGTGAAACGCGATGTATGTGAATGTATGTTGTGTGATTCCTCTGTCATGAGGCAAACCCATCGGTGTTTGATTACTGGACTCAAGGGAGACTAATTCCACGAGGCTCAGGAAAGGCACCACTCAGATCCACTCCAATTGAAAGACCGGATTAACTTCCCATCTATTAAATTACGATGATCTGGGAACCTTCATGCCGAAAAGCCGCGAGAGTAGCCTAAGATAGGTCAACCTCTGATAAAACAAACGCAAAAGAAAGTCTCTTCATGCCTTTCCCTTTCAATTCCATGTGAATTCTATGTAAATCCCAATGTAAAATATAGAGGAAGATGTAAACATGCATTCCTTTCCCTATCAACCTGTCATGCTATCCTGTCATCAAAACAACTAACATCTGTTTTGCAGGAGAACATTAAAAAACTCCTAAAACAGACACATTGCATAGCATGCAGCCTCTTAATGATTATCCAGACTAAACTACATAGTCTTTTTTTAGGGAAACAATTGGTCCCGTTAGCCGTTCAAAGTCCAAAAAGGCACTAAGCCCACTTTCAGACATGGCTACAAGTGCCCAGTCTGAACCTACTCCTGTTTCCCGAGAGGAGTTCGAGGGACTAAGAAATTAAATAGCATAATTGGCTGTCTTTCTAAAAGAACAAAACAAATAAACTCAGGGTCCACAAATACCCATTCAAACAGAATCCTCTACACAGGGAGGAATCCAGGGTACTGACAAAGAAGTACAGATACCCGAGCCTCAAACTGAAAAATCCAACAAAACCCCTGAAATCACCCATCTCAAAGAAGATCCAAAAACTGGTGATATTCGGAAGAAAGTCCAACAAATAGAAGAGACCATTCGGTCAATCAAAGGGACTAGAGCGCATGGAAGCGTGACTTACTCAGACCTTTGCATCTTTCATGGGGTTCATTATACAGACAAGTTCAAAACTCTTGATTTTGAAAAATATGATTGATTGGGAGATTCTTAAACTCATTTAAAAGTGTTCATTGGATAACTCGGATCCTATGCCGAGGATGAAAAGCTGAGAATGCAGTTATTTCAAAATAGTCTAACTGGAGAAGCCAGAGCATGGTATGCCAGACTAGACAATTTCAAAATCCATAGCTGGGAAGAACTAGCCCATGCTTTTTTAAACCAATATAGTTTCCAATCATGAATGGCTTCATATAGATATCAAATTACCAAATTCAAAAAACAAAACACTGAGTCATTCAGAGAGTATGTCCAAAGATGGAGGTGTCTGGTTGCTCAAGTAATCCTATCCATGACAGAAACTGAGATGGTAGTGACCTTTATTGATATACAAGAAGCTCCATTTTATGAGGGGGTCCTAGCAGGCTTAGGAAAACCATTCTTAGAAATGACCAAACACGGAGAAATGGCTGAGATGGGGTTAAAGTCTGGGAAGATCAAAGACCTCACTACTTTAGAAGCTGTGGTCGAGCACATTTAAGCTGGAAATTATGGGAATAACTCCCGGAGGGTTCATAAAAAGAAAGAAGAGGATGTATCTTTGGTGCTGCAAGGACAAGCTCAAAGTGGAAATCAAAACTTACCCATTCAAAGGAAAAATTATTCTCCTTTTCAAACACAATCCTCAAACCCTCCATTACAAAAGTTTGGAGAGGTCCGACGTCCAAGAGTGTTCACACCCTTCGGGGACTCATTGGAAAATATACTCAAGCTTCTGACAGCGCAGAAGAAAATTGTCCAGCTCCTTCTGTGATGCCCCTAAAATAGGTATACATCACCCATCTTGAGTCGCCAAATATATGGTACAGAAATCAAATACAAACTTCTTTAATACAACTGTCGTGTAAAAAATATGACAAAACATAGCTGAGTTTTTACATGAATATTGTCTTCTAGACAATATCCAAACTCAAATGGAGTCCTCATTACATTTATTGTCACACTATTTCATAGAATAGTGAGGACTACTATAACACCATCTCGGACCATCACTCCGTTCCCCGACTAGTCCCGACTACGTTCTCATTTCTTGAAGAGAACAATAAAAGCAAAAGGGTGAGCTCAACTAGCCCAGTAAGAAATATTATGACTAAGAAAATGCAAAATAAATTATCATTAGCCTTCAACAGTGTTAAAATGATAAAATATAATAAACATCAAGTTTAATTGCAGTGGAACAAGAAATCCATTAGAAGAGTCAATTAGAGCATGATATCTACTATTTTCTAGGATTTAAAAAGTTTTTCATCAACTTTATCACTGAGACTCAACTTAATAAAAAACCACATTATTGAATCATCTCTGCACTATGGGCCAAGGATATTCATATAATCATCAATGGTCATGATTATACCAAATAATCCTTGGTCATAATCATACCAACAACTGTCCATCAATGCATTACAGGCCAATGAGGACTTTTACCACATCATTTGTAACATTACGGGTCATGATTGTACCGAATGATCCCTGGTCATAATCATACCAATCAACAGTCCATCTATGCACGTAAGCTAAAGATGATTTTCATCACAATATAAGCATGAGGATGATGACAATGATATAAAAATTCAATTAAAAGAAAGCAAAGGATAAATTTTTAAAGATTTATAATTTAATTTATCCAGAATTCAATAATGATCAAATTGCCAACATGATACTGCTTTGTAGAGTAAAATTCAAGAATGATATTGTATCAAAAATGATTTGGACCGAAAAGAAATCAATTTTTGTCATGAATAGTACTCTGGGTGAATAGTACCCAGGTGAATAGTACCCCATAAATAGTACTTCAGGAATAGTACCCATTGAAACTTTGTAAATAGTACTCGTGAATAGTACTTTATGAATAGTATCGTATAAATGAATAGTACTCATGGACAGTACTCTGGCATGAAAAGCTTAAAATTTAACAAGAATGTGCAGAAAATATCCTTGTGAAACGATACTAGATGAAGCGCAAATTTCAAGGATATTCTACTAATTTCACAGAGTATAGAAGCAATACTTTAACAAAATGAGGGTATAATCAAGAATACGAGATGAAATAATATTACTCACATACTACAGAGTATGGAAGAAAATATTATTCCTTATGAATACTGAACAAAATAATATCCCTTACCTCAGAAGAAGACTGGATACTGGAATAGTGAGGTAGCAGACTTCTCTTCTTTTTTCTCTCTATAGCTTCTCTCTCTATAATTGCTCTTGTGAGTCTTAGTGAATTGGTGAAAATGAAAGAAGAATGAGCTTATATTTATAGGAAAATATAGTTTTGATAATTGCACGTTTTGGGGCTTGAAATATTATAGTATAAAACCTTCATCTTTTCCTTCATTTTTAATTTAGTCCTGCAAGTATTATCAAACTTGCACCACCTCCCCTAATAGTACATCATGTGAATCGATAGTACATTCATGTGAATCAATAGTTCTATACATGTGAAAAAAATAGTTACAGTATAGTACCTTCATCTATACCTCTATTTTTAATTTAGTCATGCAAGTATTATCAATCTTGCACCACCTCCCCTAATAGTATATGCATGTGAATCAATAGTACATACATATGAACAAATAGTTTTAAGCATGTGAATTAATAGCAATTAATTGCTCATTTATCCGATTAATTACCCGATTGGTCAATATAACCTCCAGATATCAATTATTATCGAAATAAATGTTGATTTCTACTAACACTAATAATCCCAATACAATGAAACTATCAATTTCATCTTTAATCAATACGAACTTATTCATCATTAATATTATAACTCACAATATTTAACAACCAGATCATTTCCAGGAAAGAGGGGGCTTTCCAATCAGGATTTCTCCCTATTTGCGCTCAATTAGGTGACCAAACCTCTCATCGACAGAACTTTCTAGACATCGTCAATATTGCAAATAATAATATGAATAACTTTGTCGTCTAAATTATTGATTTAATAATATAAAATATTGATACTATGACAATAATTGAATCAATAATATGAGAGATATTATGCAACAATTACTGTAGCAATAATTGAGTATAACTGAGTGACTTCTCACGTAAGCATCAATAATCAATATCGTGTGCTACTATGCAACTACGGCGTATCGCTTGTACTTTTACCCACCGGATAGTTCAGCTTAATTAACGGTAAAACTTTAAATCGTTATTTTATAAAATATATATTTTTGTCGCTTTTTAACTAACTACGACAATACTTAGATTATTGGGTCCACTAATGATTGTGTCGTCGTACGAATATTCCCTGTTAAAACAAATATTCCCCGACCAATCGAATATTTTATAGCAACTTGCTTACTTTGCAAAATTTATAAATATTACCCACAACTATAATAAGATTACAAATCCACACCATAATATTAAAAAATATATTTCAAAAAATTAATCTTAATTCATAAAAGTTGGGGTCTTACAACCTCCCCTTCTTATGAAATTTCGTCCTCGAAATTGGGGTACGTACGTGATATGTCGAAGACGTGAGGATACCTTGATTTTATTTCAGATTCTAACTCTCAGGTCATTTCCTCCACATCGTGGTTTCTCCACAAAACTTTGACTTGAGGTATAACCTTGGAGCGTAGGATATGATCCTTCTTATCCAAGATTTTAACAGGTACCTCTTCATACGTTAAATCTTTCGCTATCTAGTTCGGTTCTAATTCAATAATGTGGTTCGGGTCTTTCACATATTTACGTAACATAGATATGTAAAAAACGTTATGAACACGAGACATACTTGGCAGTAAGGCGAGTCTATAGGCCACAGTTCCTACTCGATCAGATTACAAATGGGCCAATGAATCGAGGATTGAGCTTTTCTCTCTTTCAAAATCTCGTAACTCCTTTCCATGGAGCAACATGTAACAACACATGATCTCCAATATTGAATTCCACGTCCTTTCGATGAAGATCAGCATAACTCTTTTGTCAATCTTGTGAGGGTTTTATACGTTATCGGATCATTTGAATCTTTTCTGTAGTCATACGTATCAACTCCGATCCCAACAACGTTGCTTCACCCACTTCATCCTAGCATACTGGAGAACGACACTTTCTTCCATACAACGCCTCAAATGGAGCCATGCCAATACTTGCTTGATAACTGTTGTTGTAGGAAAACTCCACCAATGGTAAGAACTTGTCCCAACTTCTTTTGAAGTCAAGGACACAGAGTCTTAATAAATCTTCAAGAGTTTGAATAGTCCTCTCCGACTGCCCGTCCATTTGAGGATGATATGCCGAACTAAATCATAAATCCGTGCCCATAGCTTTTTGTAAACTAACCCAAAATCTTGAAGTGAATCTTGGGTCTCGATCAGAAACTATGGATACTGGCATAGCATGCAATCTTACAATCTCGTTTATGTACATACGAGCAAGACGTTCAAGTGTATAAGTTTCTTATATCGGTAAGAAATGAGCAGACTTGGTCAATCTATCAACAATGACCCAAATCGCATATATGCTTTGAGAAACCTTGGGGAGACCAGTAACGAAATCCATGGTAATGTGCTCCCACTTCCATTCTGGAGTTTCAAGCGGTTGCAATGGACCTTTTGGTACTTGATGCTCTGCCTTGACTCGTTGACAAGTTAGACACCTTGAGATAAACCCCGCTATCTCTCTCTTCATATTTCTCCACCAAAATGTATGTCGAAGATCACGATACATCATGATTTTATACTTCAATTCTAAATCGTTAGGAACACAAAGTCTGGAGTTGACTCGAAGTATTCTTTCTTCATCAATTCTTGCTTCCGGAATAACACCTTCTTGCACTTTCTTCCTCATACGCATCAGCTCTAGGTCTGTAGCTTGAGCAACTTTAACTTTATCGATTAAAGTCGGTTCTACTCATATATTCGCCATCATCACATGGGTCCCTGGAGTCTTTAACTCTATCTCCATCCTTTGTAAGTCATACAAAATGGGTCTTTGCGTTGATAATATCGTATTCGTACCCGCATATGATCTTCTACTCAATGTATCAGATACTACATTTTCTTTTCTAGGATGGTATTGAATGGTATGATCATAATCTTTCAACAGCTCAAGCCATCGTTGTTGTCACATGTTGAGTTTCTTTTGAGTGAAGAAATATTTGAGGCTTTTATGATCCATATTCTTTGAGTTATCGTGAGGCATAGGCTATGACTTTCTCATGTTGCATGAGAACACATCCTAAACCTTTACCTGAAGCATCGCTGTATATGACAAAATCCCTTCAAACCACATGGTATTGTCAGAACAGGTGCTGAAATGAGTCTCCTCTTGAGTTCTTGAAAACTCTTCTCACATTCCTCGCTCCAACCGAATTTTGTATCTTTCCGAGTCAGCTGAGTTAATGGAGTAGCGATTCAAGAAAACCCTTCTACAAATCTTCGATAATAACCAGCTAAGCCAAGAAAGCTACGTACTTGATCAACGACTTAGGTTGCTCCTCAAACTTTGAATTGCTTCAATCTTGCTTGGGTCAATAGATATTCCATGATTTGATATCACGTGCCCAAGGAATGCTACTTCCTCAAGCCAGAACTCGTATTTCTTCAACTTGGCATATAACTTGTTTTCATGAAGCTTTTGAAGTATCAGTCTCAAGTGTTGCTCATGATCTTCACTGCTTTTGGAGTAAATGAGGATGTCATCAATAAATACAACCACAAAATGATCCAAATATTCCTTGAATACTCAGTTCATCATATCCATGAAGGCAGCAGGAGCATTAGTCAATCCAAAAGACATGACTAGGAATTCGTAATGCCCGTACCGAGTTCTGAAAGCAATCTTTGGAATGTCTTCAGTTTTAATCTTTAATTAATGATATCTGGAACGAAGATCGATCTTTGAAAAGAATTTTACGCCTTGCAACTGGTCAAACAGATCATCAATACGAGGTAACGGGCACCTATTTTTGATGGTGACATAATTTAACTCCCGATAATCAATACAATATCGCATACTTCCATCTTTCTTCTTCACGAATAGAACAGGAGCACCCCAAGGAGACGTACTAGGATGAATGAAACCGATGTCTAACAATTCTTGTAGTTGGGTTTTTAAATCCTGAAGTTCAATAGGAGCCATTTGATATGGGGCTTCAAAAATGGGTTTTGTATCGGATTCAAGGTCGATATAAAATTCAATTTCACGCTCTGGGTAGGCCAGGAAGTTCTTCAGGGAATACGTCAGGAAATTTATTAACAATAGAAATATTATTCAAATCTGACATATTTTTATTTAAATCCGTAACATGGGCTAAGAAAGCTTGATATCCGTTTTTCAATAAACGAATAGCTTTATGGCTTGATATGACAGTGATTGACTTTAGTGGTTTGGTTGCTTGAATTCGCATAATAGGTTGGTTAGGAATATGAAAGCTAACAACCTTACAAAAATAATCGATTTTAGCATGATGAGTAGTTCATCAATCAATCCCTAAAATCACATCAAATGCATGTATTTTCAAGGAAATAAGATCGACAGTCGCCAAATACATGGTACAAAATTCAAATACAACTTAATTATACAATAGTCGTGTAAAATATGACAAAACATATACTGTGAGTTTTAATACAAATATTATTATCTAGACAATATCCACACTCAATTGATTCCTCATTACATTTATTATCATACTATTTAACAGAATAGTGAGGACTACTAATGCTATTATCCTGACCGTCACTCCGTTCCCCGATTAGTCCCTCGCCACGTTCTCATTTCACAAGAGAACAATGAAAGTAAAAAAGGGTGAGCTCAACTAGCCCAAAGAAGAAATATTATGACTAAGATAATCTGTAATAAATTATTGTTAGCCTTCAACAGCGTTGTTAAAAGCGATACAATATAACAAACATCAAGTTTAACTGCAATGAAACAAACAATCCATTAAAAGAGTCAAGTAGAGAATAAAATCTACTATCTTTTATGATTTAAAAGGTTTTTCATCACTTTTATCGCTGGAACTCAGCTTAATAAATAATCCACATCATCCCTACACTATGGCCAAGGATATTCATTAGTATCACAACCATAAATTATCCATACACTACGGGCCAAAGATATTCGTGTATTCATCAATGGTTATGATCATGCCAACAACTGTCCATCAATGCACTACGGGCCAATGAGGACTTTTACCACATCATTTGTAACATTACGGTCATGATTATACCGATTAATCCCTGCTCATAATCATACCAAATCCATCTATGCACTATAGGCCACAGATGACTTTCAACATAATATAAACATGAGGATGATGACAATGATATAAGAATTCAATAAAATAAGTTCAAGAATTAATTTATCCAGGAACTAATAACGTCCAAATTGTCAACATGATACTTCTTTGTAGAGTAAAATTCAAGAATGCTCAGAAAAATATTTCCATGAAAAGATACAGGATGAAGCGAAAATATTAAGGATATTCCACTAATTTCATGGAGTATAGAAGTCAAAACTTTAACCAACTGAGTATAATAAAGAATGGAATAACAAAAGAAATCACCAGGCATGCGATAGACCGCACAGACAGGTTATTCCAATAGAATAATAAATAACGGAACCGAGTCGGATTTTTAAATTGCACCGCGGCAGGATGTTCCAATGTAGAATAATAAATAACGGAACCAGTCATGCTTAAACGCGAGAGGCGAGGATGTTCCAGCGAGAATAATAAAGAATGAAATAATGAATAATTTCACCATGTATGCATGATTTCGTGACAGACAAAAGTTATTCCAACATAATGATAAAGAATGGAATAATGTAAGAATTTCACCAAGTATAGGGTAGGCCAGCGTACAAAAGTTATTCCAATGAGAATACAAAAATGGAATAATGAAGTTCTCTTCATGAATCTTTAAAGAAATAATACCCTTACCTTAGAAGAACTAGATATAGGAGTAGTGAAGTAGCAGAATACTTTTCTTCTTCTTTCTCTCTATAGTTTTCTCTCTAGTTTCAAATTGAATTCGTAAGAAATAATGAAGGAATGAGCTTTATTTATAGGAGAATGGACTGAATAGTAACTAAGTCATGAACGGTCCAGATTGATTTACTTTTTAACGGACGGTCCATATTGATTTACTATGCAGTATAAATAAAATATTCTAATAAAACAAATCTTTTAAATAAAATATAATATATTCTATTTATAGTCTAATAAAACAAATAAGTTTATAAAAGTATTCTATTTTATATAAAAAGATTTTACTATGCAAAACACTACGCAGTACTTATACTAAACACTATGCATAATAAAATATAATATATTCTATTTATAGTCTAATAAAACAAATAACTTTATAAAAGTATTCTGTTTTATATAAAAAGATTTTACTATGCAAACACTATGCATGCACTATGCAAACACTATGCATAATAAAATATAATATATTCTAATTATTGTCTAATAAAACAAATAAATTTATAAAAATATTCTGTTTTATATAAAAAGCTTTTCTATTTTATTACATTAATAATACTAATAATATATATATATATATATATATATGTTGAGCTTAAATTTAAACGCACAAATAAAATTAAAATTTTAAAGCAATTTCCGAAACCCTAAAACAGGATCCATGCGAAAAATCAATTAATTCAGAGGTTTAGAGATTATACCAGATATGAAAAACGAGAATCTGAAACCGACTGCGCCTCGAATCTCCAACACAATAAAAATCGATTGCGCCTCTACGGTATCCACATACGAACGCCGCATTTAAAGTCGAACGATTCTCGCAATAAGAAGGACTTCATGATACTAGCCACCAAAAGGAATGGATTTTCTGAAACTGTTTTCCCTCTAGTCTCTCTCTAAGAGCGGCTAGGGTTTTTAATTATGATATCTTACCCTAAGTAGCTGCTATATATCATATATATAGTAGTTAAAAGGAATTAATCAAATCAAAACCTAATTTTATAAAATCCAATTTATATATATATATATATATATATATATCTCTTAATATATATATATATATATATCTCTTAATTAAGTCTTACTTAATTAATATACATATATACAAATTATCCTTTTAATTTAAATTGTGATTTAAATACTATTAATCATATTAATATATTTAAATCCTTAAAATTTAAATTAATTCCCTTTTAAATAACGTTCTATGTGTGTGACCCCTATAGGTTATTATTACGTTGACAATAATTTTAAAATCATATTATAAAATTATAAAAAATGAAATGCATCTAGTAATGCATCATTCTTTACCCAAGTAATAATAAGATCGATGATTCGATGCAACCTTTTCGTGACCAATGTTTCAATGTAATTTAATCCTTTTAACCTTAATATCCTAGATTAAACTCGAGTTATGGAATGCGTCATACTCTTCATAATTTAATCTGAGTTTTCTTGATCAATGAGTAGACTATATGAAACAAATCACTATTTGAGCATGGCCATGCATTTCATAGTCCTACTCAATCAAGAGGCCTATGGATATCACCCATAATATATAGGATGGTTAAATTCCATCTAGATCACTCATATTTCTCACACGATTAATGATGAACCCAATAATCACCTTTATAGTCCACCCTATTAAAGGTGACATTTGATGATATCAAAGTACATAAATTCTCGTGTAGTAATATAGCGATTTGGTCGGAGGACCATTACATCATTATCACTTATGAGAATTGCTAATGACACTTCGCATAATGCTCCATATAGAATTCTCATGGTGGGTCCATCCGAAGACATCGTTCTCTAACATGTACCTATGCATTGACTTAATATCTCATATATTTATGACCAATGAGATTTGGTCATCATCGATTCACATACTAGTCTCGATGCATCATTGTTGTCCCATCAACAATGATACTCGATTAGGGACATTTAAGAACAACGATACTAATGGTAATATATAATCTCATGTTCAAGTCACATACTTGAAACTATATATAATTTGTATCACTATTCTAAGGAATTTTATTATGTTAACAATTATATTACGCAGTAAATAAAACCATAATAAAATCATATATTTATTCAATCAAATATAATATCAAAACGTTAAGCAATTATATCAAATAATTGGCCTCTAGGGCATAAACTCTAACAATATATATATATATATATATATATAAACTTCCGTGACTTCATAAAAAGACACCTCAATATATTTAACAACATTTATCATCATTATTATAATTCACAATATTAATCTACCAGGTCGTTCCCAGGAAAGAAGGGGCTTTCCAATAAGGATTTCTCTCTATTGACGCGCAATTAGGTGACCAAACCTCTCCTTGACAGAACTTATAGACATCGTTAATATTGCAAATAATAATATTAATAACTTTGTCATCTCAATTATTGATTTAATAATATATAAAATATCGACAATAATTGAATCAAATAACGTGAGATACTATGCAGCAATTACTGTAGTAATAATTGAACAAAACTAAGTGACTTCTCATGTAAGCATCAATAATCAATACCGTGTGCTACTATGCAACCATGCGTATTACTGTACTTTTACTACCGGGTAGTTCAACAGTTTTAACGGTAAAACTTCGGTCGTTATTTTTCATAAAAATATTTTTGTCAATTTCTCAATCCGACAATAATTCTGTTGTGGGGTCCACCAATGATTGTACCGTCATACGAATATTCCCTGACAAAAAGAATATTCCCCGACCAATCGAATATAATACAACAACTTGCATACTTTGCAAAATTTATAAATACTACCCACAACTATAACATTATATCAAATCCACACCATAATATTCAAAAAAAATATTTTGAGAAATTTAAATTTTTATTCGTAAAATTTGGGGTCTCACATTTGGTGCACGATAAAATCGGGCTAGGTGACCTTCTCTTCCATAATTATAACATGCTTTGAATCGCCGCTCACGGTTTGACCGATGTGTCCCTCCCTCAAGATTTGTAACGTACGACCGATGGTCGTTCTCCTTCCTTAACAACAGGTGTTGGTGCTGACGTCTTTCCATCATTATTGAATCTCATCTTCTTGAAATTTCCACTTCTATTATCTTGACCATGATTACCACCAAAGTGGTTACCATTTCTGCCATGTTGATTCCCTCCACGTTTGTTGTTAGCGCTTTGATGACTGCTACCACTGGTATTATCGACTTTTCGGCTGCTCTATCTTGGTTGGGTTGACTCATTATCGCGCTCTAATTATTGAGCCCTATTTACAACATCTAAATACAAACACAGTTTGTGAGAAATGAGGTATTAATGTATTTTGGGTCTCAAACCTCACAGAAACATTCGCGCCATTCTCTCCTCATTATCAACCAAATAGGATGCGAACCGGGAAAACTCGACAAACTTAGCCTCGTACTGTGACACGGTCATATTATTTTGCTCTAACTTGATAAACTCCACCTTCTTCATGTGACGAATACTTTCGAGAAAGTACTTGTCGTTGAACAACTCTTGGAACTTCTCCCAAGACATTTTGAGTGCGGCAGGCTAAGTAAGCTTTACTGATTCCCACCAGTAATCTACTTCTCCTCTCAACATGAAGGTGGCAAAGGGAACCTTTTGCTCCTCGAAGCATCCCAAGACTTCGAATATCTTGGTGATCTATTTTATCCACGTTTCTGCCTTAAGTGGTTTTGGCTTTCCCTAAAACTCCGATGGTCCCAGCTCCTTGAATTGCTTAGCGGTGACCATCTGTAAGTTGCCAGTGTTTTCACCTGTATTTTAAATAGTAGCCGCTCTCTCCTGATGTTGCATGAATTGCATAAAGCCTCTGAACATCCCATTGTTCATCATTTGATCGGTGTTGTTATTTACTTGAGAATTATCGTCTTCTTGTTACACATTATCCTGGGTATTAATCGTTGGTGACTCAACGATCTCATGTGCTTAATTGCTGATCTCAATATTTTCGGATGCCATTTTCAAATACTGCCACAAAACAAGGGTTAATTGACATGTCACATATTATCCCTATACTCTGACCGACCAAATAAATACCAAATAAACTTAGGTAGGTCATACTAGCAAAGGAATTTTCCGTCTCTCCCCTCCTAGTTCTAGTCTCACATCTTAGCCAGGGATCATATTCCTAAGCTTTGATACCAACTGTGACGCCCCCAAAATAGGTATGCATCACCCATCTTGAGTTGCCAAATACATGGTACAGAAATCAAATACAAACTTCTTTAATACAACTGTCGTGTAAAAATACGACAAAACATAGCTGAGTTTTTACATGAATATTGTCTTCTAGACAATATCCAAACTCAAATGGAGTTCTCATTACATTTATTGTCACACTATTTCATAGAATAGTGAGGACTACTATAACACCATCTCAGCCCAACACTCCGTTCCCCGATTAGTCCCTGCTACGTTCTTATTTCTTGAAGAGAACAATAAAAGCAAAAGGGTTAGCTCAACTAGCCGAGTAAGAAATATTATGACTAAGATAATTCAGAATAAATTATCATTAGCCTTCAACAGTGTTAAACTGATAAAATACAATAAACATCAAGTTTAAATGCAGTGGAACAAAAAATCCATTAGAAGAGTCAAGTAGAGCATGATATCTACTATCTTCTATAATTTAAAAAGTTTTTCATCAACTTTATCGCTGAGACTCAACTTAATAAATAAACCACATCATTGAATAATCCCTGCACTATGGGCCAAGGATATTCATGTAATCATCAATGGTCATGATTATACCGAATAATCCTTGGTCATAATCATACCAACAACTGTCCATCAATGCACTACAGGCCAATGAGGACTTTTACCACATCATTTGTAACATTACGGGTCATAATTATACCGAATGATCCCTGGTCATAATCATACCAATCAACAGTCCATCTATGCACGTAAGCCAACGATGATTTTCATCACAATATAAGCATGAGGATGATGACAATGATATAAGAGTTCAATTAAAAGAAAGAAAAGGATACATTTTTAAAGATTTATAATTTAATTTATCCAGAATTCAATAATGATCAAATTGCCAATATGATACTGCTTTGTGGGGTAAAATTCAAGAATGATACTGTATCAAATATGATTTTGACCGAAAAGAAATCAATTTTTGTCATGAATATTACTCCGAGTGAATAGTATCCCGTGAATAGTACTTCAAGAATAGTACCCCGTGAATAGTACTTTATAAATAGTACCTTGTGAATAGTAATTTGTGAATAGTACCATAAATGAATAGTAGTTATGGACAGTACTCCGTCATGAAAAGCTTAAAATTTAACAAGAATGTGCAGAAAATATCCTTGTGAAACTATACTAGATGAATGTTGCCTCTTTTTCAGTTCTAACAAAAGAGCTCTAACTCATGCAAGCATACATGTGTCAACAAGTAATACAGAGTAAGTAGAGTATCGTCCCACAGAGAAAGTTGTTTAATTTAAACTCTTATGCATCAACTAAATCACTATTTTTATATGCTTAAACTAATGATTATAATTGTGAATTTATTCTAAATGCAAATAATAACTAAAATGAGAATAAGAATGTAATAAACAAATCTGGAAATAATGGGATTCTAACTTCATTTAATACTTCATCTAATTGCCACCATCATGCAAGATTGCCTACATATCACAGAAAAGTAGTCAAGAGCACTAAAATAGTCATAGCCATTTTTCAATGCACTATGACCTACTCACACAGTATCCACAAGCGATAAGACACCATGTAATCATCAATATAACCAAAATCACTATATGTCTATGTGAAATTGCAACTATATTGAATTTAAGCACAAGCCCTTATATTAACTCATACGGTGAAACAGTATATGTCTATCTAGTTCACGAAATACACAAGCCATGCAAAACAGCCCCATATACGCATGCTATCATGATTACAATCCATACTCGCATGTTCATTGTCAATTCCATACAAGTACTGGAAACGAATGATGATCAGTCATTCATGTATGCAAAACAACCATGATAGAAATTCCTTATGATATGCAAAACAGTCTAGCATTCAAGCATGCAATTGAACTACATATTAAAATCCGTTAGAATCCCATAATGGAGTTTAGTTCATGACTGAACCAAAAGCCATTATGGGATCAAAGCTACACATGGCTAATAAGCAAATAATTGAAAGAGAAGGGATAGAAACGATCAAACCCAATTGCTGGTTATAAACCAATATTAACGTTCAAATCCTCATATAAATCCAGTAAAATAACAAGAGTTATCCACAATGATTGGAAATCCCACGAAGAATTAGAAAAGATGAAATTTAGGCTTCGTTCTCCATTGGAATCTCTCCCAGAGTGTAAACCCTAGTTCCAATATGAAAAATACGTAAAAAGTACTGAATGATACGTCTGACACCCGTCAAAAATCGTTTTTAATTAATTACAACCTTTAAAATTAAAAATTAAAATAAATAGCTCAACATCAGTGACCATCGCGCGTGCGGCGCGCCCTTCCTTAGTGTAATCCTGCCATGCGGCTGCGTCTTCAAAATCTGGTCCATCAGGTGTGTTCATGCGGTAGGCAAATCCTTAAGTCTCATATAGCCATGGTGGCTCTCTGCGGTTTTGATTTCGGTTTGCTTCTTTCTCTATCGATTACTTACGCGCTCATTCCTTCATCATCCATGCTTAGTCTCGTGCTCCACTTGATCCTCATGCCATGCATCCATTAGCCTCATGCCATCTACATCACCAAATTATGCCATTTCCTGCAATTATTCCACCAAAGGAGTTTTAAGTAAATGCAATGCAAAATAACATGAAATGCAACTAAAAACACACTAAAATGTACTTGAGATGGGCATAGTTAGCTTGAATTAATATCCAATAAGTAGGTGTAAAACCCACTTATCAAATACCCCCAAACTTGAACTATTGCTTGCCCTCAAGCAATGCATGCTAAATAACAATAAAAATGCAACAGCACTACTATGCAACTAAATTAATATGTAAACTTGTCTCACATTGTTCCAACTCTAACAGAATTTCAGTCCAAAATGCCTCATCGAATTATCCAGATTCAAGAATACAAATTCAAACCAAACGATAAGCATAATATCATACACTCAGATAATTCATACATGCTATAGAGATGCTATGTGTGTGTGTTGTGTTCACCAAAACTTGATTTAAGCAAAGAATACACATGCTAAATTACTCAAAATAGAAAATTATAGTCTAAATCAAGACTCATGTATACTTATGCAACGAAGACTGTTCCAACATATCAAAACAAACTGAGGTTCAACAATGGGCTTAACTACTTTATTGCTACTCACGAGGACGATTTTCGCACTTTCCCGCGGTGTTTATTGCTATATTTTTTTCTTTTTCTTTTCATATTTTCTCTTCTTTCATTTTTTTTGCTGACTGTGCAATGTCTTATTTCATTAGGCAGAACTGCTACCCCTTAACGAGCTTTCAACCAACGACTCCCAGACCATGAAAGACCTTAAGGCGCTAGGTGTAGAGACAATCCCCTCGGGCGTACTTACTCAAGTAGCCAGGGCCCCAAAATAAGACTAGCCACGTTATTGCTATTTGATTTTTTTTATACATAGCATACCCATGTTTTCCCAAAGTTTAAATATCAATGTTTTATACAGTCTAAGTTTATTTTCCACATATTTCTCTTTTTAAAACTACATTTTCTATCGAGCAATGCAACACATACTTCTTATACCTACAAGTGATTGTGAACACCTCCGTGTATACCGAAAGCATTTAAACAGCAACATGAATTTCATCGTGTAAAACATTAAAACTACATTCATGATATCCAAAATATTCAAAAATCCTTCACAATTCACTATTATCATTAGCTAGACAAAAATTGCCATAAAGCTAGAACTTTGTGAGACATGCAAACTAACTAAAACAAAAAAATTTCTAACACATAAACAAATAAACTAAACATGCAACATGACAAATAAACAAGCAAAATTTTAAACTAATCATGCAAAACTACATGCAACTATCCTACTACCCCAATACCCCCAAACTTATAATATTCAATGCCCCATTGAATGAAGGTAAAGGGAAAAGAAAACTCCCCTAATGATCAGTGGCACCACCCTCCTCGGGTGGTGAATCTGGTGGTGGATATGGCACTGTTGTCCCGAACTGAGGCCACTCTAGCATCATTCCTTGCTGTGCAAAAGCCTCGGCCACGGCCCTCGTGAGACCCGTAGCAAACGCTCCAAAATTATTGTACATGGCATCGACTTTTTGCTCTAACCTTCGGAGCTGGCGATCACCATGGGCCGCAGGTGCTTGCGTGGACGGGCCCGCCTCATTTGTTTGATAGGGCTGATGTGACGGCTCTGGGAAAGTGGACTGTATGATAAAACCTAATCCTCTCGGATGCGGTTCACCACCCGTCCAATCCTTGAACTTGGCAATAGTAGCATGAGTGATGTCGTGGCTCAAGTTCTGCAGCTGCTCATTATTCCACGGGACTCCTTGTTGGGTACAAAGCATGGCTGCCACAGACGCATGCGGAATACTCCCAGTAGTGCTCCCCCGCAAATAACGCAGCATGTTTTGATGAATTAAGTACAATGTACTTGCCCTTGATGATGCCCCACAAAATGATAGCGCACTCAGTGGTTATTTCATGCTGGTGAGCTGACATAACTAATTTGGCACAGATAAACAGATTCCACGCTTTGGCATAACGATTCAAGGCCGATGCTGGAAAAGATTTTGGCTCAGTTGTCCCTGCCTTATAATTCCATTTGGTGCCCAGAATGCATAATTCAGCAATCACGACTGCCAGATCCGTTTCTAAATGTGCACCTTCCATCCAATTAGCAGACCCGGTCGGTGGTGTGTCATTTATTCTGAAGACTGCTCGGATCGCTGGAGGTCGAAAATCCAGCACCTCTTGAACCAGCGTTATCCCTCCTTTCATTTCCTTAGCATTCGCTTAGAACTCTCGAACAACCCCCATGGGAATAAGCATAGGAGTTACAGTCAAGCCAACCCAGCCTCTTTCTCGTATCATATACCATAGTTGGCCGTCTGGCTTCTTAGGTTTAAATCCTCGTTCCTTCACAAAAGATTTAGCCACGATTCGATAATATTCCTGTTGAGCTTCCAAACTGATAAACTTCCTGTGGTCCACAACATCCTCTTCTTGGTTACTGGAGGAAGATACTGATGAAGAAGACATAGAGATGGAGAGTGTTCTTTTTGGACCCATTTGCTTTGAGAGAGATAATGCAGATGATTTGCTTGATAATAAGAGCTGCGAATGAGAATACCCCTAAACTCGTTGCTGCACACCCCAAGCAAAAACCCTAGAGTTGTATTGCACTGATGAGATGTGGGTGTACTAGTGGGTGGAAGTATTGCAGCGACAAGAACTTAATGTAGAGGATAGTTAGGGCTTCAATTTGTTTAACTGATAGAGAGGAAGAGATGTGCGTGTTGGAGAGAGCACTGTGAACACGCCCTCTGTTTTGATTTCCAATGAGAGTCCAAATAAGCCCCGACTTGCTTTTAAGAGGTTAAAAAAAAAAAAATTCAAGTTCCTGTATCGTGCGCGGCCGCGCAGGTGTTTAGTGGGTTCTATGCGCGGGCGCGCGAGTGGAGCGTTGAGGCGCTTGTTTTGAACCGCCTAAGCGGTTATAAAAATTGAAGCCATGAATTCCGGTGTACGTAGCGCGTGTTTTGAAGCTTATTCATGCGCTCATCATGCATCATTGCGAGATCTGCATAAATTGATGATGTCTACTTCTCCATGCACCTGCATCACACCAATTACCCATATCAACATGTGAACTCTGGAACAAGCATAAATGACCAAGTAACTTGTATACAATACTAAAACACAGTCCAATGCAGATTCAAATACACACTCACGTATGCATAACCTAGCAATTAAAAAAAATGATCTAGCTAAGTACCCTACTAAATAACTAAAAAGAAGATAGAGATAGAAATAATGGGTTGCCTCCCATCAAGCGCTAAGTTATAGTCAATTAGCTTCGATTTGCTTCAATCTCATGTGAAGAAAGAATTGAGGCGACTTTTCGTCTCGCTCACATCACCACCAAAGTAATGCTTCAAGCGCTGTCCATTCACCTTAAAAGGCTTGTCCAACAACTTATCAAATACTTCAATTGCACCATGCGGAAAAATAGTCTTCACTGTAAATGGCCCTGACCACCTCGATTTTAGCTTCCCGGGAAAAAGTTTAAGTCTGGAGTTATAAAGAGAAACCCTTTTTCCCGGTTCAAAGGCTCTCTCTATGATCTTTCGGTCATGCCATTTCTTCACCTTCTCCTTGTACAAGTTCAAATTCTCATATGCCTGTAATCTGAATTCATCCAACTCATTTAGTTGGAGTAGGCGTTTCTCCCCTGCAGCATTCAAATCGAAATTGAGTTTTCGAATTGCCCAGTATGCCTTATGCTCTATCTCTATCGGAAGGTGACAAGCTTTTCCATACACGAGCTGAAAAGGTGACATTCCCAACGGAGTCTTGTATGCAGTCCTATAAGCCCATACTGCATCATCCAACTTTAACGACCAGTCCTTCCGTGTGGGATTCATAACTTTTTCAAGGATTCTCTTGACTTCTCGATTCGAAACTTTAGCTTGGCCATTTGTTTGTGGGTGATAAGTTGTAACAATGCGATGGTTCACCCCATACTTAGCTAACAAGGCTGTAAACTGCCTGTTACATAAATGACTACCTTCGTCACTGATGATGGCCCTTGGAGTCCCAAATCTCGTGAAGATACTTCTGTGTAAAAACCTTAGAACAACCTTGGCATCATTTGTCGGAAGAGCTTCCACTTCTACCCATTTCGAGACATAATCCACTGCAAGCAAAATGTAGATATTCCCGCAAGAAGAAACAAAAGGTCCCATGAAATCAATCCCCCACACATCAAAAATTTCTACTTCGAGGATCGTATTCAGGGGCATTTCATTTCTTTTTGAGATGTTCCCCACTCGCTGACATCTATCACATCATTTGGAAAAAAGCGTGTGTGCATCCTTAAAAATTGTCGGCCAATAAAATCCTCGCTTGTAAGATTTCTAGTCATTGTTCTTTCTCCCCCATAGTGACCTCCATATATACGTAAAACACGACAATCTGCAAAATCCCTCGGTCTCGCTATATATGGAATACACCTCCTTATCATTTGATCGAAACATCGTTTAAATAAGTAAGGCTCATCCCATATATACCATTTAACATCATGCAGAAATTTATTCTTTTGATAACCCACTACGTCAGAAGGTACCATCTTACTCACCAAATAATTCACGTAATCTACAAACCATGGCACTTCCCCTTTCACCACAAACAACTGCTCATCTGGAAAGGTCTCATTTATCATAACGTTATTGTTTGCTTTTTTTTGGATTCTCTAGTCGCGATAAGTGGTCCGCCACTTGGTTTTTTTTGCCTTTTCATCCCTGATCTCCAAATCAAATTCTGCGCATAATAAAATCCATCTGATCAGCCGAGGTTTTGCATCCTTCTTTGCCATTAAATGTCAAATTGTCGCGTGATCCGTATACACTATCACCTTTTTGCCAATCAGATATGCTTTAAATTTATCAAAGGCGTACACCACTGCCAATAACTCTTTCTCTGTGGTGGTGTAATTCAACTGTACATCTGTAAGGGTCTTGCTGGCATAATAGATAACATGAAAAATCTTCTCTTTCCTCTGCCCCAAAATAGCCCCTACAGCGTAATCGCTGGCATCACATATCAACTCGAATGGCAATTCCCAATCCGGTGCGGTAATCACTGGTGCTGAAGTTAGTTTCCTCTTTAAATGCTTAAATGCGGACCCGCAGGTTTCATCAAAATTAAACTGTGCATCCTTCTCCAATAGACTGCATAGGGGTTTAGTTATCTTGGAAAAGTCCTTGATAAATCTGTGGTAGAAACCTGCATGTCCCAGGAAACTGCGAACACCTTTTACTGAAGTAGGTGGTGGCAAGTTCTCAATCGTATCCAGCTTCGCTCTATCCACCTCAAGTCCCTTCTTCGAAACCTTGTGTCCCAGTATGATTCCTTCTTGTACCATGAAATGGCACTTTTCCCGATCAAAGCACTAAGTTCGCTCTCAACACATCTCTTCAAAACCATAACTCGATTCTCAAGGCATATATCAAACGAGTCCTCAAGACCGAGAAGTCATCCATAAATACCTCCACATTCTCGCTCCACCATGTTTGAGAATATAGCCATCATGCATCTCCGAAGGTGGTGGAGCATTGCGACAATCCGAAAGACATCCTTCTAAAAGCAAAAGTGTCGTATGGACATGTGAAGGTAGTCTTTTCCGGTCTTCTCGAGCTATCATATAATCTGATTGTAGCACGAATACCCATCCGTAAGGCAATAATACTCATGACCCATTAATGGCTCTAACATCCGATCAATGAAAGGGAGTGGAAATGATCTTTCCTTGTAGCTTTGTTAAGCTGCGCAGTAGTCCATGCATGCACTTCCACCCCATCACTATTTTTGTTGGAATCAACTCATTATTCTCATTAGTCACGATCGTCATACCACCCTTCTTCTCAGACACATCGTGCACTGGGCTCACCCATGAGTCATTCGAGATCGGGTAAATTATACTCATCCAAACCATTTTAGTATCTCTTTCTTGACCACTTCTTTCATTATCGGATTAAGTCTTCTTTGCTGTTCAACAAACGGCTTACTAGCATCTTCCAGCAAGATCTTATGCATACAAAATGAAGGGCTGATCCTTTTGATATCTGCTATGGTCCATCCAATAGCCGATTTGAACTCTCTAATCACTCATAGCAGTTTTTCTTCCTGAAAAGATGTTAGTGCAGAAGAAATAATCACAGGTAACTTTGAATCTTTATTTAAAAATGCGTACCTGAGATGTTCTGGAAGTGGTTTTAGTTCAAGCTCTAGAGGTGATTCAAGAGATGGCTTTAATTTTACCGATGATTCTCCAGCTTTTCTCAATGGCTCGACAGGTGTCCTGAATTTTCTGAATTGTGGAGTAATGTCCAGATATTGCACAGGTTCACCGAATTCCTCATCCTCCAAATCTGAATTTTTAGCAATTACATTCGTCCACGGTTCATAGTTCACCAAATTCTGTACCTCATCATGTATGAATCGATCCACCAAATCAACCCAAAAACATTCTTCGTCATCTGTTGGGAACTTCATTGCCTTGAAGACATTAAAGATAACCTCCTGATCATATACACGCATCGTGAGTTCCCCTTTCTGCACATCTACAAAGTCCTGCCTGTAGCTAAGAATGGTCTCCCCAGTATGATTGGTATGCTTTTGTCTTCCTCGTAATCTAAAATGATGAAGTCAGCCGAAAAGATAAATTTGTCCACCTTTACCAAGACATCCTCAACAATTCGTCGTGGATATGTGATGGATCTGTCAGCTAACTGCAACGAAATGTTTGTCGGCCTTGGAGCCGACAATCCCAACTGAATGAATACTGACAAGGGCATCAAAATTATACTTGCCCCGAGATCACATAAACACTTACTGAAACTCATATTCCCGATTGTGCACGGAATTGTGAAACTTCCCCGATCTTTCAGTTTTGGAGGTAATTTCTACTGAAGCACTGCACTGCATTCCTCTGTCAAGGCTATTGTCTTAAACTCATCTAATCTCCTCTTCCTTGACAATATACCCTTCATGAACTTTGCATAACTCGGCATTTGTTCCAATGCCCTCACGAAAAGGTATGTTGATTTTATGACTTTTTAAATACCTCCGTAAACTTGTCAATTGCTTATCTTCCTTCTTCTTATTTAATCTCTACTGGACACGGAACTCGAGGGTGAACTGGAGGTACTGAACTTATAGGCTTCTCAACTGACCCTGCTTTCTCTTTCTCTTCATGTATTGTACCTTTAATTTTCTAGATTTTCTTTTTCAAGAGCCAATCTGCTTTGCTGCCTTGATCGCTATGGCTCCTTAGTGTAATTATCGTGCTGGGCGCGACTAGCAAGATACTGTAATATTTTTCCTGATCTCAAGGTGATTGCTTGACCATCGCTCCTTCAAAATCTCTTCTTGGATTTGTCTCTATATTACTTGGCAAAGAACCTTGGGGCCTGTTGTTAAGCATGCTCGGCATCTTCCCCATCCGAGTCTCCAAATTCTTAATAGCCGCTGCTTGGCTTTTGATCATAACTTCTGTGTTTGCCATGTATTTCAACATCATCTCCTCCACTTCGATTTTTTCTTCACGAGGTGCGGTTTGGAGTGTGATGTTGTTGTTGTTGAGAAAATCCTGGCGGAAACGGTGGTTTTGGTATAAACTGTGGCTGAGATGGCTGTGACTAAAATGTTGATTCGGCTAAAACTGATTCTGCTGATTCCCATGATTGTTTGACCAATTGAAGTTTGGATGATTTCAGTTGTTGGGGTGGTATGTGTTCTGAAACTGTCCTTGGTCTTTCATATAATTACTCACATACTGTACCGACTCCGAGCTGATAGCACACTGATCTGTGGAGTGTGACCCCGCACAAATCTCACATACGAAGGTAATTGTTTTCACTTTGCTCTCTGCCAGTGTATCTATTTTCTTTGCCATAGCTGCCAACTGTGCCGACAATTGAGTAATATCATCTACCTCCAACAAACCTGCAACCTTGGGCCTTGGCATCCGAGATGTAGGATTCTGAAAATCATTCGCTGCCATAGTCTCTATAACTGTATAGGCCTCATCATAGCTCTTTGCCCATAATGCCCCTCCTGCAGCTGCATCTATAATAGGTCTCGATTGCCAACCCAATCCATTGTAAAATGTATTGATTACCATCCAATCCGGCATACCGTGATGCGGACACTTCCTCAGCATCTCTTTATATCTCTCTCATACTTCATATAAGGACTCGCCCTGTTGTTGCTCAAACTGAGAGATAGTTGTCCTCATCTATACAGTCTTAGCCATTGTGAAGAACATGGCTAAGAATTTTTGTGCTAAGTCTTCCCATGTAGTGATTGACCCTGATGGCAAAGAATGTAGCCAACTCCTCGCCTTATCCCTAAATGAGAATGGGAATAGCCTAAGTCTGATAGCATCCTTCGTCACACCATTGTATCTGAATGTATCACAAATCTCTATAAAACTCAATAGGTGTTCATTTGGATCATCCGTAGCAGCACCCCCAAATCAGATCAATTCTCGCACCATCTGAATAGTGCCCGGTTTTATCTCAAAAGTATTCGCTTCTATCGCCGGCCTGACTATGCTCGACTGTAGTCCATTTATATTTGGCATGGAGTAATCCCTTAGAGCCCGGTGCTCTTCTCTTTGCTCAATTCTTTGTTCTTCTGCCATACTAGCTGTGGTACTTTCTAACTGAGCTTGCAAATTTCTCTGCACACTTGCTTTCCAACCTCTTCCGTTAATATTATCATGCGTTGGTGTTAATTCGGAATTAGATGATCTCGTGTGCATAAAAATCTATATGTACCTGAAATCACAAACAAAACAAAAACAGAAATGAGATAAGAATAGATAAGTCTAAGTCATACAATATAGCTTAAAATTGATGATAGTTATTAAAATTTAAACGCCTTTCCCCGGCAATGGCGCCAAAAACTTGTTGCCTCTTTTTCATTTCTAACAAAAGAGCTCTAACTCATGCAAGCATACATGTGTCAACAAGTAATACAGAGTAAGTAGAGTATCGTCCCACAGAGAAAGTTATTTAATTTAAACTCTTATGCATCAACTAAATCACTATTTTTATATGCTTAAACTAATGATTATAATTGTGAATTTATTCTAAATGCAAATAATAACTAAAATGAGAATAAGAATGTAATAAGCAAATATGGAAATAATGGGATCCTAACTTCATTTAATACTTTATCTAATTGCCACCATCATGCAAGATTGCCTACATATCACAGAAAAGTAGTCAAGAGCACTAAAATAGTCATAGCCATTTTTCAATGCACTATGACCTACTCACACAGTATCCACAAGCGATAGACACCATGTAATTATCAATATAACCAAAATCACTATATGTCTATGTGAAATTGCAACTATATTGAATTTAAGCACAAGCCCTTATATTAACTCATACGGTGAAATAGTATATGTCTATCTGGTTCACGAAATACACAAGCCATGCAAAACAGCCCCATATACGTATGCTATCATGATTACAATCCATACTCGCATGTTCATTGTCAATTCCATACAAATACTGAAAATGAATGGTGATCAGTCATTCATGCATGCAAAACAACCATGATAGAAATTCCTTATGATATGTAAAAAAAAATTCAAGCATTCAAGCATGCAATTGAACTACATATTAAAATCCGTTAGAATCCCATAATGGAGTTTAGTTCATGACTGAACCAAAAGCCATTATGGGATCAAAGCTAAACATGGCTAATAAGCAAACAATTGAAAGAGAAGGGATAGAAACGATCAAACCCAATTGCTGGTTATAAACCAATATTAACGTTCAAATCCTCATATAAATCTAGCAAAATAACTAGAGTTATCCACAATGATTGGAAATCCCACGAAGAATTAGAAAAGATGAAATTTAGGCTTCGTTCTCCGTTGGAATATCTCCCATAGTGTAAACCCTAGTTCCAATATGAAAAATACGTAAAAAGTACTGAATGATACGTCTGACACCAGTCAGAAATCATTTTTAATTAATTATAACCTTTAAAATTAAAAATTAAAATAAATAGCTCGGTGACGATAGTAGCCATCCTGGCCTAATCTAGTGCGTCGCTCCCAGTGTAATCTCTCGGCAAGTACGTCTTTCAAATCTGGTCCATCCGGGTGTTCGCATGTGGTAGGCCTCCTCAAGCCACATATATCCAAGCGGCTCTTGCGATCTGGATTCTCGTTCGCCATCGCCATCTCTTGATCTCGATTCTGCTCACGCTCATTCCTTCGTCATCCATGCTTAGTCTCCTGCTCCACTTGATCCTCATGCCATGTATCCATTAGCCTCATGCCATCTACATCACCAAATTATGCCATTTCCTGCAATTGTTCCACCAAAGGAGTTTTAAGTAAATGCAATGCAAAATAACATGAAATACAACTAAAAACACACTAAAATGTACTTGAGATGGGCATAGTTCGCTTGAATTAATATCCAATAAGTAGGTGTAAACCCCACTTATCAATGAAGCATAAATTTTAAGGATATTCTACTAATTTCACGGAGTATAGAAGCAATACTTTAACAAAATGAGGGTATAATCAGGAATACGAAATGAAATAATATTACTCACATACTACAGAGTATGGAAGAAAATATTATTTCTTATGAATACTGAACAAAATAATATCCCTTACCTCAGAAAAAGACTGGATAATGTAATAGTGAGGTAGCAGACTTCTCTTCTTCTTTCTCTCTATAGCTTCTCTCTCTATAATTGCTCTTGTGAGTCTTTGTGAATTGGTGAGAATGAAAGAAGAATGAGCTTCTATTTATAGGAAAATATAGTTTCAATAATTGCATGTTTTGGGGCTCAAAATATTACAATATAAAACCTTCATCTTTTCCTTCATTTTTAATTTAGTCCTGCAAGTATTATCAAACTTGCACAACCTCCCCTAATAGTACATCATGTGAATCAATAGTACATTCATGTGAATCAATAGTTCTATACATGTGAAAAAAATAGTTACAGTATAGTACCTTCATCTATACCTCTATTTTTAATTTAGTCATGCAAGTATTATAAATCTTGCACCACCTCCCCTAATAGTACATGCATGTGAATCAATAGTACATACATGTGAACAAATAGTTATAAGCATGTGAATTAATAGAAATTAATTGCTTATTTATCCGATTAATTACCTGATTGGTCAATATAACCTCCAGAAATCAATTATTATTGAAATAAATGTCGATTTCCACTAACACTAATAATACCAACACAATGGAACTATCAATTTCATCTTTAATCAACACAAACTTATTCATCATTAATATTATAACTCATAATATTTAACAACCAGATCATTCCCAGGAAAGAGGGGGCTTTCCCATAAGGATTTCTCCCTATTGGCGCGCAATTAGGTGACTAAACCTTTCCTCGACAGAACATTCTAGACATCGTCAATATTGCAAATAATAATATGAATAACTTTGTCGTCTCAATTATTGATTTAATAATATAAAATATTAATATTGTGAAAATAATTGAATCAATAATATGAGAGATATTATGAAGTAATTACTGTAGCAATAATTGAGTATAACTAAGTGACTTCTCACGTAAGCATCAATAATAAATACCGTGTGCTACTATGCAACCACGCGTATTACTGTACTTTTACCACTGAGTAGTTCAACAGTTAACGGTAAAAATTTTGCCATTATTTTTATAAAAGGATATTTCTGTCATTTTCTAACTACGACAATACTTCCGTTGTGGGGCTCACTAATGATTTTATCGTCGTACGAATATTTCCTGTTAAAACTAATATTCTCCGACCAATCGAATATTTTATTGCAACTTGCTTACTTTGCAAAATTTATAAATATTACCCATAACTATAATAATATTAGAAATCCACACCACAATATTCAAAAATATATTTCGAGAAAAATTAATGTTTATTCATAAAAGTTGGGGTCTTACACCTTCCACTAGCCAATCCAAGTGGATGGAATTTTAATACAAGCAAGAAATATGCTTATAATTCTGGAGCTCCGGGTCATGACACCCAAGATTGCTGGTCCCTCAAAAAAAAATTCAGGATCTGATAAACAGTGGTGTGATCGTGGTAACAAAGCCAGAACAACCACATGTGCAAGATAACCCTTTCCCTCAACACAAGGAAAAAAATGTCAACATGATCAACAAAAGGAGTGGAGAAAGTTCCAATTACCTCAGATATGTGGGTGGTTCTCCCCAAACCAGCAAAGATAATTCCAATAAATGGGATTATTCAGAATTTCAGTTTATGATAGAACGGGAGATTAAGTCTATCAAAGAACAGATTGATCAACTGGCAGATCTGGTGACACATTTGCACCAAGTTACACGACAACTGCTCAGTTAGGAGCATACAAGTCTCCTTTCCCTTATCACAAAGAATCAACAACAAGCCCAAAAGAATGAAACCTTGGAAGAAAAACTTGCAAGAAAAGCAAGATCCCAAGCTCGTTGTGTGATGCCCCCAAAATAGGTATACATCACCCATCTTGAGTCGCCAAATACATGGTACAAAATTCAAATACAACTTAATTATACAACAGTCGTGTAAAATATGACAAAACATAATCTAAGAGTTTTAATAAGAATATTGTCATCTAGACAATATCCACACTCAATGGAGTCCTTATTACATTTATTGTCACACTATTTAACAGAATAGTGAGGACTACTAATGCTATCATCTGGACCGTCACTCCGTTCCCCGACTAGTCCCGGCTACGTTCTCATTTCCTTAAGAGAACAGTGAAAGAAAGGGTGAGCTCAACTAGCCCAGTAAGAAATATTATGACTAAGATAATGCAGAATAAAATATCATTAGTCTTCAACAATGTTAAACTGATAAAATACAATAGACATCAAGTTTAACTGCAGCAGAATAAACAATCCATTAGAAGAGTCAAGTAGAGCATGATATCTACTACTATCTTACATGATTTAAAATGTTTTCATCAATTTTTATCATTGAAAACTCGACAATAAATAAACCACATCATCGAGTCATCCCTGTACTACGGGCCAAGGATATTCATTAAATCATCAATGGTCATGACTATACCGAATAATCCATGGTCATAATCATACCAAAATCTGTCCATCAATGCACTATAGGCTACTGAGGACTTTTACCACAACATTTATAACATTACAGGTCATGATTATACCGAATAATCCCTGGTCATAATCATACCAAGTTCATCTATGCACGTAAGCTAAAGATGACTTTCATCATAATATAAGCATGAGGATGATGACAATGACATAATAATTCAATAAAACAAGTTCAAGAATAAATTTTAAAGATTTATAAGTTAATTTATCTTGAAATCAATAACGTCCAAACTGTCAACATTATACTTCTTTGTGGAGTAAAATTCAAGAATGCTCAGAAGAATATTTTCATGAAAAGATTCCGGATGAAGCGCAAATATCCAGAATATTCTACTAATTTCATGGAGTATAGAAGCCAAAACTTTAACCAACTAAGTAAAATAGAATATATGAAACTACAAATGGATTTTCGTCCGTCATGCGGTAATCCACGTAGACCGATCATTTCCACAATTTAATAAGGAATGAATACAAAGGATCATTCACCATGCATGCGGTAATCCACATAGACAGGTTATTCCAAAAGAATAATAAAGAATGGAATAACAGAAGAATTCACCATGCATGCGATAGACCGCACAGACAGGTTATTCTTAACAGAATAATAAAGATTGGAACCAGGTCATGCATAAATCGCACAGACATGATATTCCAACAGAATAATAAGGAATGGAACCAGGTCATGCGTAAACCGCAAAGATAGGATATTCCAACAGAATAATAAAGAATGGAATAATAACAGAATTCACCATACATGCGATAGACTGCACATACAGGTTATTCAACAGAATAATAAAGAATGGAACCAGGTCTAGCGTAATCCGCACAGACAGGATAGTCCAACAGAATAATAAAGAATGGAATAATAGAAAAATTTCACCATGCATGCGGTACTTTGCATAGATAGGTTATTCCAGCATAATAATAAAGAATGGAATAACAGAAGCTCTCTTCATGAATACGAAAGAAATAATACCCCTTACCTTAGAAGGAACTGGATATTGGAATAGTGAGGTAGCAGACTTCTCTTCTTCTTTATCTCTATAATTTCACTCTATAATAATTGCTCTAAAGCTTTAGTGAATTGGTGAGAAATGAAGGAAGAATGAGCTTCTATTTATAGGAAAATATAGTTTCGATAATTGCACATTTTGGGGCTCGAAATATTACAGTACAATACCTCTAACTTTTCTTTAATTTTTAATTTTGTCCTGCAAGTATTATCAAACTTGCACCACCTCCCCTAATAGTAAATAATGTGAATCAATAGTTCAATCATGTGAATCAATAGTTATAATCATGTGAAAATATGAATTACAGTATAGTGCCTCCATCTATACCTCCATTTTTAACTTAGTCATGCAAGTATTATCAATGTTGCACCAACTCCCCTAATAGTACATGAATGTGATTCAATAGTACACACATGTGAACAAATAGTTATTTAAGCATGTGAATTAGTAGCAATTAATTGATCATTTATCCGATTAATTATCCGATTTATCAATATAACCCCAGACATCAATTATCATCGGAATAGATGTAAGATCCCAAATAATTAATAAATGAAATTTAATTTCCTCTAATTATTATTTTGAAATAGTAAGGGTTGATGTGATTAATGTGGATAGTTACGGGTAAAATACGCAAATATTTCAAAATATGCAAGTGGTTATAAAATATTCATTGTTGTGGGGAATATTCGTTTGGTCGTGGAATATTCGTGATTGTCGGGAATATTAAATGACGATGGCGCTTGACCATGTGTGGGCCCCATAACTTAAAAAGCGATTGGAGGAAGAAAATGACAAATATAAGTTGTTTAAAAATAACTTACAGTAGTTATTCTGGTTTACCTTTGTTGGAATACCCGGTGGTTAAAACACGAATGTCTGGCGTTGTTGAGCAGTAGCTGCAGTATTGCACCAATTATTGACTCTTACGTAAGAAGGCACTACTCAATAATGGTTACGATAATTCTTGCTCGATGTTTTATTTTATTGATTCAATAATTCTTTGCGTTGATATTTTATATTGTTGTTGTTTTAATAATTGTCATTACACGGTATTTTTCATTGTCGAAACAATAATTCATATTATCGAATAATATTATTAGATAACATTATTGGCAATGTCTAGAAAGTTACATCTAAGGAGAGGTTTGGTCACCTAATCTTGCGCCATGAAGGAGAAATTCTTATTGGAAAGCCCCCTCTTCTTCAGGCCGCACGGTTGTCAATATTGTGATTACGTAATATTATTTGTGAATAATTAATTATTGATTCATATGATGAGGAAAATATTGATTTTATGTGGATATAGATGGAGAAAATTTTTAATGTGACAATTGTTAAAAATTGAAATTTTATCTTTTTACGATAAAATAATTCATTTAAATATATATTATTATATTTTAATAATATAATAATGGTGATATTTTTACAACGAATGTGGGATATATGAGTATACGAGGAGGAAGAGTATTTTTGTTGCAATAAATGTTTAAAACATGTTAAACATGTCGGTGGACCCCATTTTTTGACTGAAATTTGATTATAGCCTCTAAAATCACCCGCTTATGGATTTCGGTCAATTTTGTTGGGAATTTAGAAAACTTTCTTTACGCAAAGTTGTAGAGAATTGGATTTCCTATAAAAACTCATGAGATTCAAATTTTTCTGATAAAAGGGCCATTTATTGTGAATTATTGAAGTTAGAAAGCTCAAAATAATTAATTTTGGAAGTTTAAATTATTTTAAATTAGAAAAACGTTTTTTTATTTTCTTCTAGAAGGTTGGCATGTGTGAATTGCTTGAGATTCAGATTTCAAAGAATACGTATAATATTTTTATAAATATTAATATTTTATTAAATTTTCTGCTTTGGTGTTTAAGCAATTTCCTATAAATAGGTGCTTAGGTTAGAATTGAAAATCACACCGTAAGCGAAGTTTTTCTCTCTATATTATCAAGCGTATTCTTGTGAGTATTTTGAGTATACTTTGAGTATTGCTATACTACGGTGAAAGTTCAAGATATAGTCTATATCCGATTATTCCGATTAAATCTTGATCTTTCGAGGTAAGGGATATTATTTTTTCGTAATGATATTATTTCTTCAATATCATTATGCTGAAATATTGATCTGAAGTTTTTTATCAAATTTGGAACGTTTGGTGTCGGAGTTACTATTCACGTATACGACACTATTCACGAATACGACACTATTCATCGAAAAATGAAAATTTTTCTTTTCGTCCAAAATATCTATTGTGGATACTAGCTTTGATTGTATCCATGTTTTGATCATTCTTGAATTTTACACCACTATGATTATTTTTGAGGTATTTTTGGACGTGGATAAAACAAAGTACGAATCCTTAATCCTTAATCCTTGTCATTTTGTTTCACTGGATTCGTTTCTTTAAAAAAATATTTTTCATCATCCTCAGTCTTAAATGATGATATTATTGAATATCTTTGGCCTGTAGTGCAAAGATGAATGATTTATGATGAATATCTTTGGCCCGTAGTGCAAAGATGAATGATTTCTGATGAATATCTTTGGCCTGTAGTGCAAAGATGAATGATTTCTGATGAATATCTTTGGCCCGTAGTGCAAAAAGATGAGCAGTGTTTAGATGAACATGACTAATCTGGTGAATGTCCTTGGCACGTAGTGCAAGGATGAATATTTGATCTCGGATATATATTGATTGATGTTCTGAGGATAAAATAGGCGATGAACTTTAAAATTCATACATAGAAGATAGTAGTTTGCATTCTCTACTTAACTCTTCTAATGAATTATTATTTCCGCTGCGAATATTGATTTAAAACTTGTTGTCTATTGTATTCTATTATATTTTTCCCTGTTGAAGACTAACGATAATTTTGTTGTATATTATCTTAGTCATAATATTCTTTACTGGGCTAGTCGAGCTCACCCTTTTCCTTTTTGTTCCATTTTTTCTCTCGAGGCGAGAATATAAGCGAGTGCAAGTAGCTCTGGGTATGGAATGAAAGTTCTAGGGAGAGTTGTTTAGTAGTCCTCACCATTGTTGTAAAATAATGTACCAATAATTATGATGAGGATTTATTTGTATGTGGATATTGTGCAGATGGCAATATCTCGTATTTAAACTCAGTTTTACTTTTGTAATAATAAAGTTGTAGTTGTTTTACATCTTGGTGTATTGACAACTCGGAATGGGGATGTAGACCTATTTTGGGGGTGTCACAATAGATGTCAATTTTCACTAACACTAATAATCCCAACACAATGGAACTATCAAATTCATCTTTAATCAACATGAACTTATTCATCATTAATATTATAACTCACAATATTTAACAACCAGGTCGTTCCCAAGAAAGAGGGGCTTTCCGATAATGATTTCTCCTTATTGGCGCGCAATTAGATGACCAAACCTCTCCTTAATAGAACTTCTAGACATTGTAAATATTGCAATTTAATAATATAAATAACTTTGTCGTCTCAATTATTGATTTAATAATATGACATATTATGCAGATGATACTGTGACAATAATTGAATCAATAATATGAGAGATATGATGCATCAATTATTGTAGCAATAATTGAGTATGACTGAGTGACTTCTCACGTAAGCATCAATAACCAATACCGTGTGCTACTATGCAACCACACGTATTACTGTACTTTTACTACCAGGTAGTTCAACAGTTTTAACGGTAACACTTCCGCCGTTATTTTTATAAAAAGATAAATATGTCATTTTCTAACTACGACAATACTTTCATTGTGGGGTCCACCAATGATTATGCCGTCGTACGAATATTTCTTGTTAAAACGAATATTCCCCGACCAATCGAATATTATATAACCACTTGCTTACTTTGCAAAATTTTTAAATATTACCCACAACTATAACATTATATCAAATCCATACCGTAATATTCAAAAATATATTTCGAGAAAATTATTCTTTATTCATAAAAGTTGGGGTCTTACAACCTCACCTTCTTATGAAATTTCGTCCTCGAAATTAGGGTGCATACCTGGTATGTCGAAGAGGTGAGGATACCTTGATTTCATCTCAGATTCTAACTCCCAGGTCATTTCCTCCACATCGTGGTTTCTCCACAAAACTTTGACTTACGGTATAACTTTAGAGCGTAGAATATGATCCTTCTAATCCAAGATTTTAACAGGTAACTCTTCATACGTTAAATCTTCCTCTATCTCATCTGGTTCTAATTCAATAATATGGTTCGGGTCTTTCACATATTTACGTAACATAGATATGTAAAAAACGTTATGAACACGAGACATACTTGGCGGTAAGGTGAGTCTATAGGCCACAGTTCCTACTCGATCAAGGATTAAAAATTAGCCAATGAATCGAGGATTGAGCTTTCCTCATTTTCTAAATCTTGTAAATCCTTTCCATGGAGCAACACTTAACAACACATGATCTCCAATATTGAATTCCACGTCTTTTCGATGAAGATCAGCATAACTCTTTTGTCGATCTTGTGAGGTTTTTATATGTTGTCGGATCATTTGAATATTTTCCATAGTCATACGTACCAAATCCGGCCCCAACAACGTTGCTTCACTCACCTCATCCCAGCATACTAGAGAACGACACTTTCTTCCATACAACGCCTCAAATGGAGCCATGTCAATACTTGCTTGATAACTATTATTGTAGGAAAACTCCACCAATGGTAAGAACTTATCCCAACTTCCCTTGAAGTCAAGGACACAGAGTATTAATAAATCTTCAAGAGTTTGAATAGTCCTTTCCGACTGCCCATCCGTTTGAGGATGATATGCCGAACTAAATCATAAATCTGTGCCCATAGCTTTTTGCAAACTAACCCAAAATCTTGAAGTGAATCTGGGGTCTCGATCAAAAACTATGGATACTGGCATACCATGAAATCTTACGATCTCGTTTATGTACATACTAGCAAGACGTTCAAGTGTAAAATTTTCTCGTATCGGTAAGAAATGAGTAGACTTGGTCAATCTATCAACAATGACCCAAATCGCATCTATGCTTTTAGAAACCTTGGGAAGACTAGTAACGAAATCCATGGTAATATGCTCCCACTTCCATTCTGGTATTTCAAGTGGTTGCAATGGACCTTTTGGCACTTGATGTTCCGCCTTAACTCGTTGACAAGTTAGACACCTTGAGATAAACCCCGCTATCTCTCTCTTCATATTGCTCCACCTAAATGTATGTCGAAGATCATGTTACATTTTGGTACTCCCAGGATGGATTGCAAATGGTGTGTTGTGCGCCTCCATCATGATTTTATACTTCAAGTCAGAATCGTTGCAAACGGTGGAGTTGACTCGAAGTATTCCTTCTTCATCGATTCTTGCTTCTGGAATAGCACCTTCTTGCATTTTCTTCTTCATACTCATCAGTTTCAGGTCTGTAGTTTGAGCAGCTTTAACTTTATCGATTAAAGTCTGTTCCACTCGTATATTTGCCATCATCACATGGGTCCCTCGAGTCTTTAACTCTATTTCCATCCTTTCCAAGTCATACAAAATGGGCCTTTACGTTGACAATATTGCACTCGGGCCCGCATATGATCTTCTACTCAATGCGTCAGCTACTACATTCGCTTTTCCAGGATGGTATGATCATAATCTTTCAACAACTCAAGCCATCATCGTTGCCGCATGTTGAGTTCCTTTTGAGTGAAGAAATATTTGAGGCTTTTATGATCCGTATAGATCTCCACCTTCTCTCTATACAGGTAATGCCTCCAAATCTTAAGCGCAAAAATGACTGCTGCCAACTCTAGATAGTGAGATAATTCCTCTCATATTCTTTGAGTTGTCGTGAGGCATAGGCTATAACTTTCCCATGTTGTATGAGAACACATCCTAACCCTTTGCCTAAAGCATCACTGTAGATGACAAATCCCTCTGAGCCAGATGATATTGTCAGAACAGGTGCTGAAATGAGTCTCCTCTTGAGTTCTTGAAAACTCTTTTCATATTTCTCGCTCCAACCAAACTTTGTATCTTTTCGAGTCAGCTGAGTTAATGGAGTCGCGATTCGAGAAAACCCTTCTACGAATCTCCGATAATAACCAGCTAAGCCGAGAAAGCTACGTACTTTGGTCACTGACTTAGGTTTCTCCCAGCTTTGAATTGCTTTAATCTTTGTCGGGTCAACAGATATTCCATGATTTGATATCACGTGCCCAACGAATGCAACTTCCTCATGCCAGAACTCGCATTTCTTCAACTTGGCATAAAGCTTGTTTTCACGAAGCTTTTGGAGTATCAGCCTCAAGTGTTGCTCATGGTCTTCGCGGGTTTTGGAGTATATGAGGATGTCATCGATAAAGACGACCACAAAGTGATTCAAATATTCCTTGAATACTCGGTTCATCATATCCATAAAGGCAGCAAGAGCATTAGTCAATCCAAAAGACATGACTAGGAATTCATAATGCCCGTACCGAGTTCTAAAAGCAGTCTTTGGAATGTCATCAGTTTTAATCTTCAACTGATGATAACCGGAACGAAGATCAATCTTTGAAAAGAATTTGGCTCCTTACAACTGATTAAATAGGTCATCAATGCGAGGCAACGGGTACCTATTTTTGATGGTGACATGATTCAACTCCCGATAATCAATACTAAGTCGCATACTTCCATCTTTCTTCTTTACGAATAAAATCGGAGAACCCCAAGGAGACGTACTAGGACGAATGAAACCGATGTCTAACAATTCCTGTAGTTGGGTTTTTAACTCCTGAAGTTCAATATGAGCCATTCGATATGGGGCTTTGGAAATGGGTTTTGTACCGAATTTAAGGTCGATACAAATTCAATTTCACGCTCTGGGGGTAGGCCATGAAGTTCTTCAGGGAATACGTCAGGAAATTTATTAACAATAGAAATATCATTCAAATCTGACGTATTTTTATTTAAATCCGTGACATGGGCTAAGAAAGCTTGACATCCGTTTTTCAATAAACGAATAGCTTTATGACTTGTTATGATAGTGATTGATTTTAGTGGTTTGGTTGCTTGAATTCGTATAATAGGTTGGTTAGGAATATGAAAGCTAACAACATTACAAAAATAATCAATTTTAGCATGATGAGTAGTTAACCAATCAATCCCTAAAATCACATCAAATGCATGTATTTTCAAGGAAATAAGATTGACAGGTAGCGTGTGGTTACCAATTTGAATCAAATAAGACTTATAAACCGTGGATGTAATGAAGGTTTCTCCCAACGGAGTTTCAACAGATAAGTCAAAGTTTAATTTCTCCGGAGTCAAATTTAAATGTTGAGCGCAAGTAGGAGAAATAAAGAAATGGGTAGAACCGGTATTAAATAAAGTATAAACTTCGCTAGAGTTTATGATTAGCTTACCCGTGATCACCTCGTTCAGATTCCTCGCTTTTTGGGATGTTACGACAAACGCTCTCCCTTGAACTACCGATTTTGTCTTGTCTGGGACACCCTTTGATGTCTCCATCCCAGCTAGACTTGACTTTGGTGCATGACAAAATCAGGCTAGGTGACCTTCTTTTCCACAATTGTAACATACTTTAGACTGCATCGTGTAGTTTGGACTGATGCGTCCTTCCCCTCCACATTTGTAACATACGACCGGCGGTCGTTCTCCTTCCTTAACAACAGGTGTTGGTGCTAACGTCTTTCCATCATTATTGAATCTCCTCTTCTTGAAATGTCCACTCTTATTGTCATGGCCATGATTACCATCGAAGTGATTATCATTTCTGGCACGTTGATTCCCTCCACATTTGTTGTCACCACTTCGATGACTGCTACCACTGGTATTATCGACTTGTCGGTTGCTCTCTCTTGGTTGGGTTGACTCATTATCGTGCTCTAATAACTGAGCCCTATTCACAACATCTGAATACAAACACAGTTTATAAGAGATAAGGTATTGACGTATCTCGGGTTTCAATCTCCTCATTATCAACCAAGTGGGATGCAAACCGAGATAACTCGGTAAACTTAGCTTCGTACTACGCCACGGTCATATTGTTTTGCTCAAGCTTGATGAACTCTACCTCCTTCATGTGACGAATACTTTCAGGAAAGTACTTGTCATTGAACAGCTCTTGAAACTTCTCCCAAGACATTTTGAATGCGGCAGGTTAAGTACGCTTTACAGATTCCCATCAGTAATCTGCCTCTGCTCGCAACATGAATGTGGCAAAGGGAACCTTTTGCTCCTCGAAGCATCCCAAGACATCAAATATCTTGTTAATCTCCTTTATCCACGTCTCCGCCTTAAGTGGTTTTAGCTCTCCAAAAAACTTGGGTGGTCCCAACTCCTTGAACTGCTTAGCGGTGACCGTTCGAGAGTTGTCAGTGTTTCCACCTGCATTTTGGACAGGAGCCGCTTTCATCTGATGTTGCATGAATTGCATAAAGCCTCTAAACATCCCATTGTTCACCATTTCATCGGTGTTATTGTTTACATGAGGATTATTGTCTTCCTGTTGCACATTATCTTGGGCATTAATCTGTGGTGACTCAACAGTCTCATGTGCTTCATTGTTTATCTCAACATTTTCGGATGCCATTTTCAAATACTACCACAAAACAAGGGTTAATTAACATATCACATATTATCCCTATACTACGTGAGCCAATTAAATACCAAATAAACTTAGGTAGGTCATACTAGCGAAAGAATTCTCCGTCTCTCCCCTCCTAGTTCTTGTCTCACATCTCAGCCAGGAATCATATCCCTAAGCTTTGATACCAACTGTCACGCCCCCAAAATAGGTATACATCACCCATCTTGAGTCGCCAAATACATTGTACAAAATTCAAATACCACTTAATTATACAACAGTAGTGTAAAATACGACAAAACATAATCTAAGAGTTTTAATAATAATATTGTCATCTAGACAATATCCACACTCAATGGAGTCCTCATTACATTTATTGTCACACTATTTAACAGAATAGTGAGGACTACTAATGCTATCATCTGGACCGTCACTCCGTTCCCCGACTAGTTCCGACTACGTTCTCATTTCCTTAAGAGAACAGTGAAAGAAAGGGTGAGCTCAACTAGCCTAGTAAGAAATATTATGACTAAGATAATGCAGAATAAATCATCATTAGTCTTCAACAATGTTAAACTGATAAAATACAATAGACATCAAGTTTAACAGTAGTGGAATAAGCAGTCTATTAGAAGAGTCAAGTAGAGCATGATATCTACTATCTTCTATGATTTAAAATGTTTTCATCAATTTTTATCATTTGAGACTCGACAATAAATAAACCACATCATCGAGTCATCCCTGCACTACGGGCCAAGGATATTCATTAAATCATCAATGGTCATGACTATACCGAATAATCCCTAGTCATAATCATACCAAAAACTATCCATCAATGCACTATAGGCTACTGAGGACTTTTACCACATCATTTATAACATTACAGGTCATGATTATACCAAATAATCCCTGGTCATAATCATACCAAGTCCATCTATGCACGTAAGCTAAAGATGACTTTCATCACAATATAAACATGAGGATGATGACAATGACATAATAATTCAATAAAACAAGTTCAAGAATAAATTTTAAAGATTTATAAGTTAATTTATCTTGAAATCAATTAAGTCCAAATTGTCAACATGATACTGCTTTGTGGAGTAAAATTCAAGAATGCTTAGAAGAATATTTCAATGAAAAGATAACGGATGAAGCGCAAATATCCAGGATATTCTACTAATTTTATGGAGTATAGAAGCCACAACTTTAACCAACTGAGTAAAATAGAATATATGAAACTGCAAATGGATTTTCGCCTGTCACGTGGTAATCCACGTAGACCGATCATTTCCACAATTTAGTAAGGAATGAATACAAAGGATCATTCACCATGCATGCGGTAATCCACATAGACAGGTTATTCCAACAGAATAATAAAGAATGGAATAACAGAAGAATTCACCATGCATGCGATAGAGCGCACAGACAGGTTATTCTCAACAGAATAATAAAGAATGGAACCAGGTCATGCGTAAACCGCACATACAGGATATTCCAACAAAATAATAAAGAATGGAACCAGGTCATGCGTAAACCGCACAGACAGGATATTCCAACAGAATAATAAAGAATGGAATAACAACAGAATTCACCATGCATGCGATAGACCGCACAAACAGGTTATTCCAACAAAATAATAAAGAATGGAACCAGGTCTAGCGTAATTCGCACATACAGGGTATTCCAACAGAATAATAAAGAATGGAATAACAGAAGAATTTCACCATGTATGCGGTTCTTCGCATAGACAGGTTATTCCAGCATAATAATAAAAAATGGAATAACAGAAGCTCTCTTCATGAATACGAAAGAAATAATACCCCTTACCTTAGAAGGAACTGGATATTGGAATAGTGAGGTAGCAGACTTCTCTTCTTCTTTATCTCTATAATTTCACTCTATAATAATTGCTCTAAAGCTTTAGTGAATTGGTGAGAAATGAAGGAAGAATGAGCTTCTATTTATAGGAAAATATAGTTTCGATAATTGCACGTTTTGGGGCTCGAAATATTACAGTATAATACCTCCAACTTTTCTTTCATTTTTAATTTTGTCCTGCAAGTATTATCAAACTTACACCACCTCCCCTAATAGTAAATAATGTGAATCAATAGTTCAATCATGTGAATCAATAGTTATAATCATGTGAAAATACGAATTACAGTATAGTACCTCCATTTATACCTCCATTTTTAACTTAGTCATGCAAGTATTATCAATGTTGCACCAACTCCCCTAATAGTACATGAATGTGATTCAATAGTACACACATGTGAACAAATAGTTATTTAAGCATGTGAATTAGTAGCAATTAATTGATCATTTATCCGATTAATTTTCTGATTTATCAATATAACCCCCAAACATCAATTATCATCGGAATAGATGTCGATTTCCACTAACACTAATAATCCCAACACAATGGAACTATCAAATTCATCTTTAATCAACACGAACTTATTCATCATTAATATTATAACTCATAATATTTAACAACCAGGTCGTTCCCAGGAAAGAGGGGCTTTCCGATAATAATTTCTCCTTATTGGTAGCATGATTAGATGACCTAACCTCTCCTTAACAGAACTTCTAGACATTGTAAATATTGCAATTTAATAATATAAATAACTTTGTCATCTCAATTATTGATTTAATAATATAACATATTATGCAGATGATATTGTGACAATAATTGAATCAATAATATGAGAGATATGATGCAGCAATTATTATAGCAATAATTGAGTATAACTGAGTGACTTCTCACGTAAACATCAATAACCAATATCGTGTGCTACTATGCAACCACGCGTATTACTGTATTTGTATTACCGGGTAGTTCAACAGTTTTAACGGTAACACTTCCGTCATTATTTTTATAAAAAGATAATTATATCGTTTTCTAACTACGACAATACTTCCGTTGTGGGGTCCACCAATGATTGTTTCGTCGTACGAATATTCCTTGTTAAAACGAATATTCCCCGATCAATCGAATATTATATAACCACTTGCTTACTTTGCAAAATTTGTAAATATTACCCACAACTATAATATTATATCAAATCCACACCATAATATTCAAAAATATATTTCGAGAAAATTATTTTTTATTCATAAAAGTTGGGGTCTTACACGTTGGGATTATGTAAACTAAAGGGAGTTCACCCCTTTGGGTCAACCAATGGAAGAAATCTTACAGATGTTGATCAATGGAGGGAAGATTAAAACACTGCTACCCCCAATCAATCCACATTCAAAGAGATTTGATACTACCGGGGTCTGTCAGTACCACTCCAATACTCGTGGTCACAACACCGAAAGCTGCTGGGCACTTCGTTATCTCATCCAAAATATGATTAACAGCGGTGACCTGCAAATGGCAAAAAATGACACAGTAGTTGCTGAGGAAGGGAAGATATTTCCTCTAGGAAAACAGAGATGGATGGAAGTCATAGTGGTCATATCCTTTGAAGGAGACTTGTCTGTAACACCTCTTACAATTCAAGGAATAAAGCTCAAAGGAGTGAAAAACCCTTTGAAGGTGGCTGCAACAGAATTATTGGTATTGCCATTCAGGCTACAATATCCTATCATCAGCCTGAAAAAAGTCCCATGGAACTATGGGGAGGTTAAGGGATCAAATTCAAATCAAACTATTGTGGTATCAAAAGAAAACCCGCTGTATCTACCTCAGCGAGTGATGAGACCAGTCATCAAATCCAAGGGGAAAGTGCCCGAGGAGAAAATTGAAGAATTCCTCCGCAAGATGGGGGATAATGAAGCCAAGGTGGTGCAAAGCTGTTGATCGATTTCGCAATCAATGAATACGTTCAAGTATACACGGTCAACAAGTAATAAAGTGAAAGTAGAGTATCGTTCCCATGAGGAATTATTTAATAAATATAACCAAATACCAACTCTTAACCAAATCAATTTTATTTAAACAAATGCAAAATTGCTTTATAAATGAATTCAAATAAATAAAGGTTAAGACTTCAATATCCTCCAATTATGAACTATAAATCAATTATCCAATTATCCCAATTATTATGCCTAACGAATTGTTAACATGAATTCTCAAATGTCAAAAGTCCTTTTCCAAGTGATCAATTGCCTTCTATTTAATCCAGATTAATCTTGCTATATTCTTATGCAAAACAATTGAATTAAACTCCTTTCAATTCCAATTCCTTATATGTTAAATGCGGTGAATAGATATTTCCATTCAATTCACAAACCTAATTATTCACTTTGCAAATAACTAAGTCACATGATATCATGCCCAGTTCTAACCCTAGAATTCCACTTTCAATTCCTTCTAGAGTAACAAGGTAATTACTGATCAAATAATTAGTCAATGAGCATAAGGCAAGATAAACAACTCACTTTAACATAAATAATTGGAATAAATTGAATAAATAATTTATAGACATAAAAGGTTCAATTAAAATCTTAATAAAAGAGTTAGTTCATAATTAATGAATTAAAACCAAGAATCCACAATTGAATAGACATTAAAAGATAAAAGTATGATAAGAGAAGAGAATAGAATCTGTTGTCAGCAAATCTAATGCTCCTCTCTTGCTCTTGCTCTTGATCTCCAGTGTTCTTCAATTTGCTTCAATCTCCAATGGCTAATTAAGAACTAGGGTTTAGATTTTAATCTAATGGAGTGTTTAATCTAGTCTAATCTATGTAATCTCCTTTTATTTTATGCCTTACATCATGTATTTATAGGTTACAAATCTAATTTTTAGCTTAGGAACAAACCCAATCCAATTTGGAGTAAAAAATGTGTCAAAATTCGCCCCAAAACGCATCTAAGCCGCACCAAGCCCTTCCCCAGTGCCCCAGCGCTGGGCACGACGCTCAAATACTGCTCCCCAACGCCCCGGTACTGGGCATAGGCCTAACATGGGCGCCCCGGCGCTGGCACAATTTTGAAAATTTTCTGCTCCGACGTCCTTTGGGAAAATGGTCATAAATTCTTCGTCTGAACTCCGATTTTGATGATTCAAGATGTTCTGGAAAGAGGAGATGTATATCTACAATTTTCATTCTTTAAGTGTTTCAAAATAAGGTCCAGAGAAATACTCAAATTGGCTCTGAAGTGACTGTTGTGTAAATGGCAAGCCGAGAACACGAATCTAGCCACCCCAAACGTCAATCCAAGTAACTTTTGTCCCAATTACTACAAAATAACATAAAACATGCATGAATAGACACAAACACTTAAAAACTTCCAAAAGATTAAGCTCAAACGCATTCAATTATGAGTATAAAACTCACTCATCAAATACCCCCAAACTTAAACATTTGCTTGTCCTCAAGCAAAAACACAAAAGAACTAAAAATAAACAAACTAACTCAACTACATGAATGCATATGCATGATTTATTTTCTAATATACCTACGAACCTAGTAATAAATCAGTATGATATATAGCAACAGGCCTCAAAGATATCATTGATACTCAAACAATATATCCAATCAAGTCAAAGTCCATAACTCTAACCAATTAGTCAATCCAAACCTATCATCACCCATGTTGTGCGTGTGTGCTTGTTAACCATTCTAACTAACTACAGTTCAAGATAATCACATAACAAACTTCTTAGAAGGAAAATTTTAGTTCCAATTCATTACTCTTGTGAACATGACAACTCCGGTTAAAACTAAGCAATTACCAAGTCTTAAGGGTAAATACAAGATTTATTTATACTTTTATTCAACCACGAGGGCATTTTTGCTCTTTCTCGTGTTTTATTCATTCATTTTTTTTTATTCATATAGCTGTGCAATGTCTTATTCCCTTAGGCTTTTCAGTGCTACCTTAACGAGCTTTCGACCAACGACTCCCAAGCCATTAAGACCTTAGGGCGCTAGGTGTAAAGACAATCCCCTCGGGCTTACTTACTCGAGTAACAAAGGCCACAAAACTAGACAAGCATGCCACGGTGTTTATTCTCTTTTTTTTCTTTATTTTGGATTTTCTATTTTTTTCTTCTGTTTTTTTCTTTTCATCATTTCTTTTTTTTCTTTTTTTTATATATATATCCCATAGATTCCCCCAAACTCAAGCTTTTACGTCATTCCAACCTTTACCGCCAGTTCACTAATTTCCTTAAATTTTAACCAAGATTTTTCCTCAGAAACAAATTATGAAACCCTTGAACTAAGTGGATTAAAACAGTTAAACTTTAAGTGCTAACCGATTACATAAGTTTAAGATAGGCTCAGATTATCATCATGATTAAAATTAGAACTCATCATCATAGGCCGAGCTAAGACCACACCAATCGATCACACAGATTCATGCAAAAAAAAATGCAATTATACTACATGAACACATACTAATGCAACACATATATGAATATGAAAATAGCTACCATGTATAAAACACAATGCTAACACATAAAAAAATGAACTACCATGCAGATAACTAACTATGTGCAATACGACACTAAAGTGCCCCCAAACTTAATCTAGACATTGTCCTCAATGGCTAAAATATAAAAAATTAAAGGAGAGGACTTCCCTAAAAATATAGCAATCTTCCTCCTTGTCCGCTAAGTTTGGAGAATATGTTAAGCATATGGAATAAATTGGGCACCACACTTGAATTTGACTTGAATAACCTGTAAACCATGATAGAAACATATTTATTAAATTTTAAATAAATGCAAATTCAAAACTACTAATATAAAACCTAATAAAAGCTAAAAATAAAAATTAAACATGGGTTGCCTCCCAATAAACGCTTGTTTTATAGTCTCAGCCTGACTTCTTCAATTCTCTATCCAATTCCCCTACGAAAATTGAGGAACCCTCCATCCATCAGTAGCAATGTCTCTTTTGGGAAGTTCCCATTAGCAAAAACCCTTGAATTGAAGTCACCTAGCATGCTCTTTGTAGATAGGTTCCCTATTAAGAACGTCCAACAACTACGTGTTTCCTCCATTATGTCGATGATCAGATTAGGGCATTGAAGCTTAATAAACATAATGGGATCTTCCTCTATCTTCTCCTTTTCATCCCACCATGACTCCACAACTGTACTAGTTTTTACGTCACCAAGAGCTTTGCCGACGACATGACTTCCAATTGGGCATGGTTTTGCAAAACTGCCCGGATTATTGAACTTTGGTGGAGGAGGCACATGGGATACTAATGAAATCGGTTCATCTTCGTTGAATCTTACAGTTAAATCTTCGTCGATCTCCTTTTCTTGGTTCCCAATTGTTTCCTCTCTTTCAACATCTTGTGGCTCATCTAGTTGTAGATTTTGTTCGAGCTCTCCATCAGTCTCGAAATCCATGTCATAGGGCCAAGTGTATTGAGGACGGTTGTTCAACGCATGTGCTATCTGTCCCACTTGATTTTTTAGATTCTTTATCGACGCACCTTGGCTTTTCATATTCAGCTCTACTTTATTCAATATTTTATCTTGTTCCTCGTTCTTCTTTTCAGAAGCTCTAATAAATTTTTCCAAGGCTTCTTCCAAACTTGATTTCTGATCTGGTTGTTGTTGAGTCTGATTTTGAAATCCGGATGTGTTTTGCTGTCTAGGTACTTGAGCTTGATTGTTACTCCATGAAAAATCTGGGTGATACCCCCAATCCTGATGATAGTTATTGGGATAGACATAATTGTTGGGGTAATCACCACCATACTATACCGGCTCAAAACTGATGGCGCACTGATGACTCATATGATTTCCAGCACAATAATCACAAGTAACCGCCACACTTTGACGACGTTGAGCTTCAATAGCTTCTACCATCCTCGAAAGTGTCTCAATCTGTGCTGACAATGCAAAAAGTGCCGCGAGTCTGTCAATCTCCGCTCCCCTTGGCTGAGTCATTCTTACCATCCTTCGACTCTGTTGGGCTGCGATAACCTCCAACGTCTTTGAAGTTGCCTCAATTTGTATTGGCTCTGTAAAAGATGTATTAGGTCCATCAATCCCTGTTTCCCTTGGTTGAGCCATGAACGTGTATGGTCATTGATACTCAAAGTCATCCATGGTACCTAAAAAGAGAGAAATATAGGAAGAGAATTAAAAATAAAAATAAAAATGTTTAAATTAAGACTAATTTGATTGAAATTAATATTGGTAAAAAATTATTAAATTAATTCCCCGGCAACGACGCCAAAAATTTTTGATCGATTTCGCAATCAATGAATACGTGCAAGTATACACGGTCAACAAGTAATAAAGTGAAAGTAGAGTATCATTCCCACGAGGAATTATTTAATAAAGATTACCAACTACCAACTCTTAACCAAATCAATTTTATTTAAATAAATGCAAATTGTGATTTTTCTAATTAAGAAAACTAAATTAACTAATTAAACTGAATTGCTTTATAAATGAATTCAACTAAATAAAGGTTAAGACTTCAATATCCTCCAATTATGAACTATAAATCAATTATCCAATTATCCCAATTATTATTCCTAACGAATTGTTAACAGGAATTCTTAAATGCCAAAAGTCCTTTTCCAAGTGATCAATTGCCTTCTATTTAATCCAGATTAATCTTGTTATATTCCTATGCAAAACAATTGAATTAAACTCCTTTCAATTCCAATTCCTTATACGTTACATGCGGTGAACATATATTTCCATTCAATTCACAAACCTAATTATTCACTTTGCAAATAACTAAGTCACATGATATCATGCCCAGTTTTAACCTTAGAATTCCTCTTTCAATTCCTTCTAGAGTAACAAGGTAATTACTGATCAAATAATTAGTCAATGAGCATAAGGCAAGATAAACAACTCACTTTAACACAAATAATTGGAATAAATTGAATAAATAATTTATAGACATAAAAGGTTCAATTGAAATCTTAATAAAAGAGTTAGTTCATAATTAATGAATTAAAACCAAGAATCCACAATTGAATAGACATTAAAAGATAAAAGTATGATAAGAGAAGAGAATAAAATCTGTTGTCAGCAAATCTGATGCTCCCCTCTTGCTCTTGCTCTTGATCTCCAGTGTTCTTCAATTTGCTTCAATCTCCAATGGCTAATTAAGAACTAGGGTTTAGATTCTAATCTAATGGAGTGTTTAATCTAGTCTAATCTATGTAATCTCCTTTTATTTTATGCCTTATAAGTCCAATTTTTAACTTAGGAACAAACCCAATCCAATTTGGAGTCAAAAATGTGTAAAAATTCTCCCCAAAACGCGTCGTCAAGCCGCTTTGTTTCCCTTCTTCAGCCTTTGTAGCTGGCACGACAACAAAATCGCTCCCAAAGTGTTCTCAAGGCTGGCTGGGCATAAACCTAAAATGGGCGCCCCGGCCAGCACACTGGTCTGGAAATTTTTACGCTCGACGTCCTTTGGGAAAATGGTCATAAATTCTTCGTCCGAACTCCGATTTTGATGATTCAAGATATTCTGGAAAGAGGAGACATAGATCTACAACTTTCATTCTTTCAGGTTTTCGAAATAAGGTCCAGAGCAATACTAAAATTGGCTTTAAAGTGACTAATATGTAAATGGCAAGCCGAAAACGCGAATCTATCCACCCAAATGTCGATCCAAGTAACCTTTGTCCCAATTCCTACAAAACAACATAAAACATGCATGAATAGACACAAACACTTAAAAACTTCCAAAAGATTAAGCTCAAACGCATTCAATTATGAGTATAAAACTCACTCATCAAAAGCTTGAAAGAAGCACCTCAACAGATATTCATTATGGACTTGATATTCTCTTCGGAAGATCATTATAAGATCTTAATAAAGGTATTGGAAGAAGCTCATCTACCAAAAATAGTGGACACTGAAAAGTTTCATCATTTGGTAGATCACATTTTCAACAACAATGTGATATCTTTCACTGATGATGATATACCGCCCAAATGAACGGGCCATTGCAAGTCATTCCACATAGTAGTGATGTCTTCAGGATATGTGGTCAGAGGTGTGTTAATAGATGGAAGATCTTCCATGACCATCTGCCCCTATGCCACGTTGGAGAGAATGAAGATCAATCCCAACCGGATCCGAAACAGCCACATAGTCATTATAACACCCCCAAATCCAGGTTACCTGACCCCCGAGTTTGGTGTTCACGATCCACAATATAATACCATCTAACTACCCATTCCAATTATAAATAGGAATACATAACTCATTAATATATATTGTTAATACATAAGTCTCAGGTTTTCTAACCTTAACAATACAACCTTACCCTTCAGATAAACAAAAGGGGTTTACAATAGAATACAACATAATAATAATATTGTTCATCATAACTAATTTATCACTATGCCTTTTCCTTTGTTCTTCTTCGCAGCACCTTCTGCAACTTCGTCATTAGCTAAAAGGTTTTATTTAGCAAGGGTGAGCAACAAGTTTGCCCCGCAAGTTAAGTCATACAATAAATGTATAAGAATAAATAACAATTCTTCTCGCATCCTATGCAACAATAATCTGATAATGAAATAGTACAATGCTTTCAAGGTTTTTTACAATATTCAAATGAATAATCAAGAATTAATTCTACGAAATAGCAAAGTGGAATGTTTTCCAGATTTGTGTTGAACAATCCATTGGATCTTGAACTTCTCTTCTTGAGTAACTATCAAAGTTATACTTTGATATACTCAGGTGTATCAGATAACCATAAAGATTAAATCATACCCCTCTACAAGTATATAAAGTGATCAGCTTTATTATACCCTATATTATGCATAATACTTAATCAAGGCGCAAAGGTTAAGTATCGACCAATAAAATGTTCCCTTTATATAAAAGGTTGTTCTTCTAGGTCTCGTAATCAAGATTTTGATTTAACAACGAAATCATTGTGATTTCAAATTTAATTACTTCGATCTAGCCAAAATAATTGGCATCGATCTGTCAATAATAATTGAATTCTCTTCTCGAACCTATCAAGTTCTAACAAATGTTCGTCTAGCCAGAATAATTGGCTAAGACATTTCTCCATATAATTCGACAATAAACAAGAATTATATGTACTATCAATACTAGTTTCTATGGATATGAATATCCAAAAACAGTTATTCTATGAGCGTATATTTTACGAATTAGTAATTCAATTTGAATTATTAAACATGCACTAACTACGAATAATCAACAATAAATCCCTGGATGTGGTATAATTAACAATAATTAACCACTACAATATTTAAACAATATTAACTCAAGGTTGAGTTAGAAAACTTGCCTCTTCCGCTGATTACAGCTACACAATAAACTTATCTGCTTTCGAAAGACCTATAACCAATAATATATGTCTCACAATTAGCACAATAATTCACAACATGTATCACTGTATTCTACAGTCAAACTTTTCCTAGACACAATACCAAATAGCCACATCAGTGTTTATAACCTGTATAAATACTCAAGTCTAATTATTTCGGTCTGGTTGGACTTTGGTCCATTCTCGGTGTTCTGGTCACTCTATCCAACAATTAACACAGTTATTGTCAAGTAAATTCGGTTTCTAAGCTTTAATATTATTTTCGATAAGTTAAATATCGGTAATAATATTTTTCGGAAGCTTGTAATAATTTATAAGCAATTATAATAATTTTCAAACATCGGAATCATTTTTTAAATGATTTAATTATCAAATAATCTTATCATCATTAATATTTAATAATATAAAAATATTAATGACATACTTATCAAAATATTAAAGTTATTTATAATAACTTAAAATATTTTTAAATCATCAATATTCTACTTAAATGATTTTTAAAGTAATTAAAATCATTTTAAATCATCACCATTAATATTTAAATATTAATAAAATTATCGTTCAAATATTAAAAGTCATTAATTATAACTTAAAATATTTTTAAATCATTTTCTTATTTTAAATAATTTTTAAATTAATTAAATTATTTTTAATTCATTTATTTAATATTATAATTAAATAAATCTAATATCATTAATATTAATTTATTAATGAAAATTCTCCAAAAATATTGCAAATTATATTTTATAATTCTAAATATTTTCTAACACTTTATTCTCATTTAAAATAATTTTTAATTCAATAAAATCATTTTTAACTTATTTATTTAATTTATCAATTAAATAAATCTAATATCATTAATATTAATTTATTAATAAAAATTCTCTAAAAATATTAAAAGTTACATTTTATAACTCAAAATATTTTTAAATACATTATTCTTATTTAAAATAATTTTTATATAATTAAAATCATTTTTCTCTAATTTATTTAATACACTAATTAAATAAATTAAATACCTTTAATATTTGAATAATTATTAATATTAAAGAAAAATATTCAATTGGTCAAAAATTATTTTTCATAATTTAAAATAATTTTTAAAACCATTTTTGGTAGTTTTTATAATTTATTTCTATTTTTTTATTAATTTCCGGAAATATCAGAAAATAAAAATAATTAAATCGTCATTGTAGGCCTTTAGCGACACAAAGCGTCGCTGTTGGTGTTCTTGAGCCTCAAGAACACTGACAGCTCAGTGTTTAAGGGGTCATGTTTGACCGGCCCTAATTCTTAGCTTAATCATGTTCTGGGTTTGTTTGAACACTGATCTGGTAGTAGGTATGTAATACTACCATTAACAATCAACATCTTGGTCCAACATCAACTCAGATGCAAGATCTGAGCTTTGCAAGTTCTTGTCAAACGGTTTTTGGGTTTTCCAGAAGCCCAGGCTGTTCAACCAGTCACTTACATACTCGATTTTATATACGATCTGGTCATGTTTCTTGTGATTTAAATGTTCTAAGTTATAGTCCTTATGTCAAGGAACAATACCAAAGCAACAGATCGGTCCAACAACAAAAAAATCACAATTTATCAAGCGGTCAAACTATGTCAGAAAGTTCGTGCAAAACCTTTTCTGGAATTTCCGTAAATTCAAGTCATGGCCGAATGGCTTACTTTGACCAACTGTTACCTTTGATCTGTTGATATCCTACACGATATAAGGCCACCAATACAAAGTACACATAATCAACTACAAATATGTCATAACAACAACATCATAACACTAACAACCTGACAGATCTGGACATTGCAAAACTTGTCAGACACTAACAAAATGCTTTCTGGGTTACCCAGAATTTGGCCCGGTCTTTCCCGGTCAACGGGTTTTGACCTTTAATTACTACAAATCTAGTCATTTAATGGTTGTACTACCACTTACATATTAAAGACAACATACCAGGCTACAAATCCAAAACTTAAAATAACAAAAATCAAACACACATAAAGATCTAGAGCGACTGACATTAGCTTGTTAGACCTCGTAACTGTTCTTGGGCAGTTTTGAAAATTAACACTTTTAAAGCCATTTGATGCTATGGATCTATGGTATATCACCATAGATCATCATAAAACATCATATAACACTGATTTAAACACATAAACACAAACATGAACTTAGCATACAAGATCTAGGATGGGTTTAGGTTTATACCTTTCTAGTCCAAGTTTTGATCTTGATTCTCCTTAACTGATCTTGGTGTTTCTAGGGTTTATTTGGTGACTGATCCACTCAAGGAATTCGGAGGTTTGGGATAGAGAGAGAGTTGTTGAGAGTTGGATAGCAATTTTGCAATTTTGGTGAACTTTCTCTCTCCAAATCTATTTATATTACTTTGATTCATTGCATGTTGCTGAGATTGCTAGCAAAATAGGCTGATTTGCTATATTTATAGGTTATACAAAGTCAATATTAGGTTACCAACTAAAGTGGATAGCAATTTCTACAAGTTACCTATTAAAGAAAATGAAAAAGGGCATTTTGGTCTTTGTACATGAAATTTTAATGGCAAAAATGGAATTTAACAAACCCTTAGGGTTTAACCCTAAGGTTTTACAACTTTAGCTTTTAAAATTTCCAATTAGGGTTTTAATTAGAAAAAATTTAAAATTTTTAAATTACAATTAGGGTTTGTAAAATAGAAATTAGAATTACTAAAATATAATTAGGGTTTTCTAATCATATTTAGTTTAATAAACACCTTAGGCTTGCCAATTAGAATTAGGGTTTCCTAATTAGAGTCTAGGATTCCCGGATATGAAATTCGGGTTTCCCGGCTTTCGATTAGGGTTTCTAACTGTACATTTGGTTTTTTACATCTGAGATTATGGTTTCTAATCCCTTATTGGGGTTTACAAAGTTTAAACCCTATCCAGTCAATCATTGATCATTAAGTTTATACAGTACAAGCATATACTCACAATTATAGATATTATAACTGCAATTTCTGTCGAATCCCTATCCAGAAATTAGGGTTAGGGTTTCAAAAGCTGTTAAGCATAACTCTACTCTAATTTCTCAGTCAATACACAAATTGACTAATTCTCGAGACTCGTATCACAGATACACAGTACAATATTAACAGTCAATGTCTATTACCTCAAAAGTGGGAAAAGAAAGATGGAAATGGCTATTACCCCATTCGCATGAAGATAGATCGAGGGGTGATGACTCAAATCATCTAGAAGATCTGGAATCGTCACACTAATAGCTGGAAGCTCCCGATAGGGAATGGAAGAAGAAGGAGCAGGATCCGCAATAAGAACGTCTTACTCCTCGTCCATGACATCCGGTCTCTCAAACCAGATAGAGCGAATAACTGACTCAGTTAACCGGCGAGGTTGCTGGGCTGGGTGAGGCCGAGGAACATCTGAAGCTCTCCTTCTCACACCTGAAGAGGCCCTACAAGAGCTACTCGGCTGGTCTAGATCCATAATCTGGACAAAAGTCTCCAAATCACCTCAAAAAGGGTGGGGTAAAATTCTAAACTGAAACTCATTAAATTCAAATCATTGCTTCATGCATACATGTATTGATTTAACATACATCTACAGTAGAGTTAATATTGCATGTTCATTAAATGCCCAAACTCGTGAAAAAATTTCGACAGAGTCTCCTTTGTAAAATGGATTGTCCACATGCACATAGGCATGACTAGGTAGTCATTCAGTAGCACACCAACTCAAAGTCATGAACATCTCATATGCATGAAAAAAACATTAAAATTAAATCCACTATGGCAGCCAAATTGCCAGGTGTGCTTTATTTGAAAACCTTTGCTCATTTGTCCTCAAATAGGATGAAAACATAGCAAAAAGGGTGCCAAATGACTGTCTCAAAAGTCAAATTTTTCACATCAATACGTTCAACATGGTAAAAGATTAACATTTACTAGGTTAAATAATTTTTATCAAGTCATATGAGCATGCATATTCACTACTTTGTGTTTAGAAGCATTTTATATGATATCTAACGTTCTAACGGTCAAAACGAGAAAAGAAAGCATGTAAACGTTACCAGAATAATGCAAAACGCTTGTACGGTGACGGATTTTTTAGAAAGCAGCCCGAACTCAGTAGATTTGAAGGAGAAATCTCGGATTTTCTATGTGGCTCAACTTGAAAATGATTTATGAAAGAGATGGGAGGATGCATATATACCCACGGGTGGTCGCGGGTCAACCCGCGGTAGCCATGGGTCTACCTACAACTATCTAGGGTGGTCCCCACCCCCTCCGGCTCGATCAAATTTGAGTTTCAATGGAGTTCCCGAAAGTTGAAAAGTCAAATCAAGGAAAAAGGTGCTACGCGATTGAGCGGAAAGGGCCTAAAATCCTGAATTCAGATACCAAACTTTGGGTCTACATGTAAATCATTGGTATTCACCCAGAGGTGGGGTCAAAAAATCGATAATAGCAGTTATTGGAATCAGTTCTTGTTAAAACATCGGGAAGGTCCGGTGCCATGAACCGTGGGTCTTGATTGCAATCAAAATATCCAAATTTGGTCAGAGGTGTAATTCATTAGAGAGATATCCTCAGCAGAGATATCAGACATCCCTGACAGTGTAAATTGTTGGCGACAACTCCAATGTAGCATCGGAAATGGTTCGGTGCTGTAAGTCGTTGAAGGCTACTTCAACGAGGGTTAGAATCTCTGACACTGAAAACCGTTAGCGACAACTCCAGCGTAGCATCGGGAATGGTCCGGTGATGTAAGTCGTTGAAAGTTACTTCAATGAATATTAGAGTATTTGATATTGCAAACCGTTGGCGACAACTCCGGCGTAGCGTCAGAAGGATCTGATGATGAAAACCATGGAAAATCATTTTCATCGGGGAGGGCCGATGATGGAATCTGTTATACAAACCCACAGCCAAAACACCGCGAAGGTTCGGTGATTTCCAGACCATTGTAAACTACTATTCAAAGTAGGAACCGAGGAAAGTCGGTGATGGTCAACCTTCATAAAACTACCTTTCGAGTAAGTATTGTGAAGATGCTTTGAAAGAAAGCACTCAAATCCTATCTCCAGTGAAGCTATCGGCATCAACCTGGTAGAAAGTCAAAGTGATGGTGATAATGCCATCGTAATGGCAAGAAACATCCAATGATGGCAACCAAGACAAGCTATCATCAGGATAAACATCAAAAATCCCCAAAGAGTCACTCGCAAAAGAGAAGAACATCTTCGGTGGAAAGCACATCCAAAAGCACAAGAACATTTGTGATAACCCCAATGTCAAAATCCAAAGGTCTCAACCATTTGAAGACCTCCACAGTAAGGATTTTGAAAACATCTCTGCAAATTGTCATCGAATCAGTCTCAAATAGCACTGATGGACATTTCAAACCATTGGCGACAACCCCAGCATAGCATCGGGAAAGATCCGATGATGAAAGCTTTGTAAACTACCGTTCGAGTAGACATCAGATCAGTTCAGTGGAGACCATCATTACAACTCCATCCCCCAACAGAAGCGGCGGGAGCAGGCAGTTATAAAATCCTGTTGGAAATAATTCCAACAACAGAAACATCCAGCATTCATAACATCACATCATGCTGCATTGCATGACATCATTTAATCTTGTTATATTTCAAGTGTTTAGTAATCTTTATCATGTCCAAGCCATTGCATTGCATAAACATGATAAAGAGGGGCATCTGTAGACACTCAAAATTTTTCATTCCTGTTACTAACCATGCAGAAGGGCAGAATCGTCTTTTATCTTCCAAAGACGATCTTGGAAGTCAAAATCATCAAAATCAAATCCCAAAGACAACCCTGGGAGATCAAATCTAGTCTCGGAGACAACCCTGGGAGATCAACTCCAACCTTGGAGATAACTCCGAGAGATCAAGCCAACCCCAGCGACAACCTCGGGAGATCAAGTTCAAAGCCCAAAGTAAACTTCGGGGTTCAAACCAACCTTAGCGACAACCCTAAGGACTGTCAGAATCAACAGCAATCCAATCTCAAAGACAACCTTGAGAAAAGACTGTTACAACTATATCAAAGCCAGAATCAACCCGGGAGGGGAAAAATAGTAATTTTGCCAACTCAACATCAAATCAACTCAAATCATTTCAAAAGAAGTCCTGAAGAACCTTAGCTTCAATCCCGAGTGAAAACATCACAAGACAGCTCAACGGATAGACTGCGAAGACTTGGAGATCTGGTCATGGACCCATAATTTTGGATTCAAAAAATATCTAATCTCATGTCATTATATAGCTCTCATCAAAGGCTTTCCAGAAAGGTACAACAGGCCTCCATCGGATGCCCGGATTAAAAGTTATGAAGGTTAAGACAACAACGCGTTGTCGAAAGTACATACTTGAGACAACGAGACCATGAGACCCGGCAACCCTGTAACCATGCAGTCCCAGTGAGTTGACCAAACAAACTTGGTCTATAAATAGATTCCCCCACCAGCTCATTTGAAAGAAAAAAAAGAAGAAAAAGAGAGAAAACTCGGTCCATTTCAGCCCTTAACCTCTTCTAGAGTGCTCCAAATTTGGATATTTTTATTTCTAAACACTTGTAAGCTCATATTCTAAAACATATCAAAATTTAACTGGTGGAAACCAAGTTTTCAAGCTCCAAAAGCGGTCTGAAGTCTTCTTTGGCAGCCCATTGTAAGATTTTTTAGATTTTTAAGCTTTTCTTTGCTTTGATATATATATATATATATATATATATATATAGGGAAATGATCCATAGAATCGTTAGCGGAGAGAATTATTTCAACTAACGCTCATTCGGTAGTCAAAATTAGAGTGAATGGTTGAGATGAGGGCCCGTTACTACTCCCTCTCTGGCGGATACCAAATTTTTTTGTTGGCCGCTACCCCTCTAATGCAGTGACACTCAAAATGACCTTGTTTTTGGTGGCTGTTTGATTTGGCCATTAGAGGAGTATGTACCGACAAAAAAAATTTGGCTTAATTCTTGATTATCCTAATTATCCTTATACATCTTTAATTATTAATCGGTAAAATAAAATAATAAAAATTATAAGTATAATCGGTAATTATCCTTATACTTATTAATAAAATAAGTATGTATAAGGATAATTAATAATTATCGTCTTATGATTTTAATTATAAATAGGAAATAGTGATTGAATTTATATTATATTCCTACTCAAATATATAAACTCAATCACTATTTCCTATTTATAATTAAAATCATAAGGCGATAATCGATAATTATTCTTTTACATACTTATTTTGTTAATAAGTATAAGGATAAGTATAAAGATAATTATCGATTATCCTTATAATTATCCTTATAATTTTTATTATTTTATTTTCTTGATAAATAAGTAATATGTATAAGGATAATCTGATAATAAGTATAAGGATAAATATAAAGATAATTCTTGACTATCCTTATAATTATTCTTATAATTTTTTATTATTTTATTTTCTTGATTAATTATGAGGATAATCAGTAATTATTGATTATTTTTTTTTGTTATTCACTCCCTCAAGTGGTCGATAAAAACACGATCGTTTTGATTTGAATGCTAGAGGAGAATGACAACAACAAAAAATTTGGTTGGCCGCTAGAGGGAGTAGCGGTTGGGCCCTCATCTCAGCCATTCACTCTAATTTTGGACGGTTAGATGAGCGTTAGTTGAAACAGTCTCTCTAGCTAACGTATTCTATGGATCATTTCCCATATATATATATATATATAGACTTAAATCTAACATTTGAGCGAATATTTGTGGCTTTTACTCGCTTATATATATATATATATATATATATATATATATTCCGCTTCTCTAGCAAACTGAAATGAGCTAACTAAGAACGAACCGGCTATAACGACGGGTTTTTCCGTCGCTATAGCATAAAATACCGACTTTCTATATTATAGCGACGGAAAAACCCGTCGTTATAGTAGATTTGTTCTTAGTTCGCTGGAGAAGCGGACTATATATATATATATATATACTGCTTTTAAATATCTGTTTTAACTGTTTTGCAATGTAAATCCTTATTATTCTAGCCTGTGGACTAGATATATCTAAATCTAGCAATTTCTAACTTTCAATTGGTTCAAAAGTTGCTAAACTGGAACCGTGGAACTAGAATGGCTAAGATTTATTTGAACCTAGTTTTCTTTCTAATTTTTGTAAATATTAATCAATCATGTGAGCCTAGAAGCCACGAGGTTTAAGATTTAGTTAACAGATCTAGATTTGGTTCCCACGATGGACACTTTTCATCTGTGCAGCCAGCTTGTAAATTATTTACGGTGGTTGGACATCCTTGGATGACTTTCATGCCCATAAGGAGCCCGACACTATTATATATCTTATTTTTTCGAAGATATTTCGCATCTCAAAAATAAAATAAAATCAAGCCGAATACAGAATAAAATAGAAGTATCAAATGCCTCAATTACTATTGAGTATAAGGGTTTGAAAACCTATTTTCAAAACATCTTTTTTATATCTTACTTAAAATTCAACTTTTATACAAATCAAACCCTTTGTATATAGGTGCAAACGAGGCATAGCACTACTTTCAGATAACTGCAATAGGCCCAATAAACACACACACACACACACACATTCAGATTAATTAGGGAATTGAAAATTTGTGGTAACCGTATTTTCACGGAAGTTGGGGGGTGCCTTACACCTTCCCCCCACTTAATCAAGCCCCTGAACTCTATGAATCTCGATTTTCAAGGGCTGTTAAACAGAGTCCAACCATTGGGCCTTTGTGTAAACCTTTTCAAAATCGGTTGAGTTGGTGCAATCATTTCAAATCTACCAACTGGCGACTCTGATTTTCAAATCGTCGACATTATATGTCAGACTCTTTCCAAACTCGCTTTTTCAAATAAAACTCAACAAAACAGACACAAAGGGTAAGAACAGAAAAGAGTAAAAAAAAAAAATCGACGTCAACATTATCTTTGTTTTTTATATATTGTGAAAAATTATAGTGGAGTGTAACAAGGGTAAATGGGAGAATGATGTTTTTAAGAAGAGGAAGGGACCGTGAAAGTTGGACAAGCAGAATATCATTTAGTAAACTAAAATAGAACATTTCATGAGTTACTGACTTGCTGGGTATATGACGATCAAAATAATAGTCACAAATTTGGAGATATAAGCAGTAAAAAAATATAACTTCCTAATGGGTTGTCCAGTCTATTCTTTCTCTTAGAACCATCATGTTAAAAAGATTTATTCTTCATTATCAGTTAACCATTAATTGTAATGAGCAGTAGGGGTGCTTCAGAGTCACAATATACACATCAATAACATTTGCATTATTATCCTGACACCAAATCCACCCACTGACATCCCCAAAAACAGCACCACCATTAATTGTAAACCATAAATGCCCTCCATTTTAGCAAGAAAAATAATCCAAAACCTATTTTGGATCAACTGTTTATTACTCCTTTGTTTCGTAGAAGAGTTTAATTTTTTAAATGTTATGACACAATATCGTAAAATTTATCGTTATAATTTTGTTACTATTTTTTTTTTTGGAACGGAGCAAGAATATTTTTTAGTGTAAGTTGGTTTCTTAATTTAATGTTATGTTTGGTGTTTGCTTCATCTTCCCTTTAGCTCATAATCTTTTTGTTTTTGGGTGGTAGAAATTTGGATGCCAGGATGACAAAATGTTTTGTGGGATATTTGATGGCCATGGTCTATGGGGGCATTTTGTTGCCAAGACAGTTTGAGAATCATTGCCGCTGTCTTTGTTGTGCAATTGGCAGGAGGCACTTGCTGAAGCCTCACTTAACCCGGATTAGTCGAATAAAAGGCTTTAGAGATTTAATTTATGGACATTCTTACTTTTAAGATTGAGGATTTTTTTTAATTGAACAGAGAAGTCGATAGAATTGACTCCGTATTTCCTCCAAATGATGGCCCTGGCAAATATGTGAATGTAAACTTTTACTTTTTGCCAGCTTATTGCTTAATATAGCATTGATGATCTTAGATATATAGCTAGCAAGTTGTGTATGTGTGTGGAATTGCATTACTATTCAATATCCATCATGTTCAATTGTTGAACGGTCTTTGTATTAATGTTTATATATACTGTGGCAAAAAATTCCTTTCACTTATGAATTTCAAGTCCTGTGACTGAGCTATTATATATGGTTAGAACTAAGAAGCTTTCTTCCCTTTGCATCAAACCATAACACTATATGGTAAAATTAATTGTTAAATTGTTTTGGGAACAATTTCAAAATTGTGTCATTAAATCACGTGGATAATACATATTTTTTTTTTGTTTAAAGACCAAAAAGATTTTTCAGTTCTTCGAACTAGCCCGTGCAATATCAACTAATTCTGTTTAAATACCAAATGAAATCTACAAAAAAAGTAACAGACACGACTAACTATAACAGTTAAAAGAACCAGAAGCTATCTGATGTTCCATACTAAATATTCAAAAGGTAACGGTGGAAAGTCAGTTCTGGTTTATTTCTTGAAACACTTCATGATGTTCCAAGCCTCCAACGGATCATTGCCACATGATGAACACAGACCTGCTGCGTATGCTTTGCCATCTCAGCATGATTCTCATGCAACACTCGCGATATGGTCCCACTGCCGAGACATCCTCAGAGTCTGACTCTTCTGGTACTCAGCATGGTAGAAATTCCTAGCATAATTCATGGTATACAAAGGACTCTAATAAGCCATATAGTTAACTGGAAAGCCCGGTGACACCGGGGGTGGCAGGGATGCAGATCACATAAGAGCTGGACCGGTCACACTGTTGGAAAAAATATGGCTTTCCCACAAGTGTAAATCAATGGAAGCAATGCAAGAAAATAACAAAAACAAGTAGGCACACAAGAATTACGTGGTTCCCTCAAATTGAGGTACATCCACAAGACCGGTAGGTCAATTTCTTCCACTATCACCAAATAGAGTTTACAAAATGGCCAAAAAGGCATAAGCCTTACAAACACACCATAAGTGTAAATCACAAGACGAAAATACCTCACAAATGAGAAAACAAATCTCCAAGAACAAAGAAGTTATCTGAATGGAGCTCTCTTACTCTTCTTTCCTATATCTGTTGTACATATCTGAAAAATGGGACATGTCTCAGATTTTATAAGGATTTGAATCTTCTTGAAGACTCCAAGCCAATCTTGAAAATACCAAGAGTCATGCATGGAAAAACCACCAAAAATAAAAGCCATGCATTTACCAAGGTGCATGCCAAAGACTGTAATTAAGAAATAGATGGGTCCCACAAAGGAGGGAAACCCAACAATTCTCCCCCTCCCGACTTATGTGGAGGATTCGACCATTCCCGCCAAGAGTCGACACTTCTCATGCTTGTCCTTAGACAATGTTTTAGTCAACATATCCGAAGTGTTATCATCAGTGTGAACTTTTTCAAGTTGCAACAACTTATCGTTTAAGACCTCAGGAATCCAATGATATCTAACATCAATGTGTTTCGATCTCGAATGAAATGAAGAATTCTTACTCAAGTGGATCGCACTCTGACTATCACAATAAAGAACATACCTTTCTTGTTTCAAACCCAACTCTCGTAAGAACTTCTTCAACCACAATAGTTCTTTGCAAGCTTCTGTGATGGCGATGAACTCAGCTTTTGTGGTAGAAAGAGCAACACATTTTTGTAACCTTGATTGCCACGCTACTGCTCCCCCTGCAAAGGTAATCAAATGACCAGAAGTAGATTTTCGAGTATCGACATCACCAGCCATATCAGAATCTGTGAACTAGTCAAGAATAGGCTTGCCTTTACCAAAACACAAACTCATCTTTGAAGTGTCTCGAAGATACTTCAGAATCCATTTCACTGTTGCCCAGTGTTCTTTCCCCGGATTAGATAGAAAACGACTAACAACCCCGACTGCGTGAGCAATATCCGGACGAGTACAAACCATGGCATACATCAAACAACCAACTGCTGAACTATAGGGAGTTTTCTGCATCTCTTTTTTCTCTTCATCATTTTTAGGACACTATCTTGAACTAAGTTTGAAGTGGCCTGCAAGTGGACAATTAACAGGCTTTGCTTTGTCCATATTGAACCTCTCAAGAACCTTTTTAATGTAATTCTCTTGAGATAACCAAATCAGCCCACGTGATCTGTCACGAACAATTCTCATCCCTAGAATTTGTTTTGCTGGACCCAAATCCTTCATGGCAAAGGATTTGTTCAACTCTGACTTCAACTTGCTAATCTTGCTCGTGTCTTGTCCCACAATAAGCATATCATCAACGTAAAGCAAGAGAATAATAAAATTGCCATCTGGATATTTTTTCACAAACACACAATGATCTGAATTGGTTCTTGAATACCCATGCTTAGTCATAAAAGAATCAAATTTTCTATACCACTGCCTTGGAGCTTGCTTCAATCCATACAAGCTCTTCTTCAATTTGCAAACTAATCGATCATTACCCTTATCTATGAAGCCCTCAAAGTTGCTCCATATATAAATTCCTCTTCTAAGTCACCATGCAAAAATGCGGTCTTCACATCAAGCTGCTCAACTTCTAAATTCATACTCTGCAGCTATACCAAGCACAGTTCGAATGGAGGACATCTTCACAACTGGTGAGAAGATCTCATCAAAATCAACTCCCTTCCTCTGACCAAAGCCTTTCACAACAAGTCGTGCCTTGAATCTCGGTTGAGAACTGTTCCCATCATTCTTTCGTCTGAAGACCCATTTATTTTTCAAAATTTTCTTCCCTTTAGGCGGCTTCACCAAATCATAGGTGTGATTCTCATGCAAAGATTTCATTTCCTCTTTCATTGCCGTAAGCCATTCAGTTTTGTTCTCATGCTTCAAGACTTCTTCATAAGTCTCTGGCTCCCCCTGATCTGATATCATTACATACTCATTTGAAGAATATTTTCTGGATGGGTGTTTTTCTCTGGTAGATCTCCTTGGTAATGGCTCTTGAGGTGGCTGCTCCCCCTCAATTTCTGGCTCAACATCATCTTCCGCTGCATCATCATGAGGTGTCTGAACTTCCTCATGAACAACAGATGGAACAAGAGGATCTAAATCAACAAGATCATCAGTATTAGACTCAGCTGACTCAGGCTTGTCAATGTCTTCAATAGTCTGATCTTCCAAGAAAACAACATCTCGGCTTCTGACAACTTTCTTGTCAACTGGGTCATACAACCTGCAACCAAATTCTTCATGTCCATAGCCAAGAAATATGCATTGCTTTGCTTTTGGATCAAGCTTGGACCTTTCATCTTTTGGAATATGAACACAAGCTCTGCAACCGAATACCCTCAAGTGATCATAGGAGACTTCCTTCCCTGTCCAAACTTTCTCTGGTACATCACCATTCAACGGAAATGAAGGAGACAAATTGATAAGATCAACTGTTGTCCTCATTGCCTCACCCCAAAAGAATCTTGGCAACTTTGAATATGAGAGCAAACATCTGACTTTCTCAAGAATGGTGCGATTCATTCTTTCTGCAACCCCATTCTGTTGAGGTGTCTTTTTGACTGTCCTTTCATGCCTGATGCCATGATTGGAGCAATATTGATCAAATGGTCTAATATATTCACCACCATTATCCGAGCGAACACATTACAACTATCTACTAGTTTCTCTTTCAACCTTGGCCTGAAAATGCTTAAAACACGTCTAAAACTTGATCTTTAGTTTTCAGTGTATAAGCCCAAACTTTTCTGGAGTGATCATCAATAAAGGTGACAAAGTATAAAACACCACCAAGTGTCCTAACTTTCAGAGGACCACATACATCAGAATGTACCAAATCTAGAACATGAGATTTTCTAGATGCAATATTTCTACAGAATGATATTCTTTTTTGTTTACCATGGAAACAATGAACACATGTTTTCAAAGGCGTACCTTTAATCCCCGCAAGAAGCTCTTTTTTGGACAAAACTTGCAATACTTTTTCACTCATATGTCCAAGCCTTCTATGCCATAAATCGGTGGATGAGTCATTCTCTAAGGTATTCACAACACCCTTGCAAATTTTTGCTTGCATAGTGTAAAGAGAGCAAGTCTTCTTTCCTTTTGCTACCACTAGAGAACCTTTGGAGAGCTTCCATTTACCACCACTGAATGGTTGTTGTAGCCCTCATCATCTAACTTTCCAGCAGAGATTAAATTGAGCGGAATATCCGGTACATGCCTCACATTTCTAAGCAACAATTTGCATCCAATATTTGTTTCCAAGCAAATGTCACCCATACCGACAATTTTTGACACATCTTCATTTTCCATACGGACATTCCCAAACTCACCTTGCGAGTAAGAAGTAAAGAAATCAACCCGCGAAGTAACATGAAATGAAGCTCCGTAATCAATTACCCAATCCAGTCTCGACTAATCAAATTAATACTAGCATCATCACCGATAACCATGAGTTCATCATTGGTAACTGCAGCTGTATCATTTTGCTTTTTCTCTAAATTTTTCTCTTTGTTTTGCTCCTTGAACTTGAGTTTTCTGCACTGCCGCTTCATGTGCCCTTTCTCGTGACAATAATAGCACTAAACATCTTTCTTTGAAATTGATTTTGAACGACCTCTAGATTTATCACGGTTGTGTGGAGCCTTACTCTTACTCCTGCCTCTCTCCCGGTTTTCCATCACAAGTGCTTCGGAGTGAGAAGAACCTGATGACTTTCTTCTTGTCTCTTCATTCATTAGGCTGTTGGTAACTTGACTCATTGTTACCACTCATTAAAAAAGTGTAATTACTAATTGTGACCACCAAAAGTTTCCCAAATTTTCGTGAAGTGAACTAAGAAGTAACAAAGCTTGTAATTCATCATCAAAAGTAATTTTCATAGAAACCAACCTGATTCACAAAGGTTTTAATTTCATTCAAATGCTCTGCTATAGAATACCTTCCTTATATTTAGAGTTCACAAGCTTTCGAAATAGAAAAGCTTTATTCACGGTCGTCTTCCTATCATAAAGACTCCAATTTTGTCCAAAGACTGTGCTGAATTTTCTGTAGAGACATGATGAAAGACACTATCATCAATCCATTGCCGAATAAAACCGACAACCTTTCGGTCTAACTTTTTCCACTCGTCATCTTTCATTCCTTCTGGTTTGCCACAATCACCCTCTATGGGTCCATTCAAATCTTTACAGAACAAGAGGTCTTCCATTTTAGTTTTTCAAGTCACCCAATTTGTGCCATTGAAACTAATCATACGCCCAACATTGCCGTCCATGATTCACACACAAATATAACGAAACGGAACCGAATTAACCAATAGCTTTGATACCAGATGTTGGAAAAAATATGGCTTTCCCACAAGTGTAAATCAATGGAAGCAATGCAAGAAAATAACAAAAAAAAGTAGGCACACAAGAATTACATGGTTCCCTCAAATTGAGGTACATCCACAAGACCGGTAGGTCAGTTTCTTCCACTATCACCAAATAGAGTTTACAAAATGGCCAAAAAAGCATAAGCCTTACAAACACACCATAAGTGTAAATCACAAGAGGAAAATACCTCACAAATGAGAAAACAAATCTCCAAGAACAAAGAAGTTATCTGAATGGAGCTCTCTCACTCTTCTTTCCTATATCTGTTGTACATATCTGAAAAATGGAACATGTCTCAGATTTTATAAGGATCACTCCACTCCAGTCTACAAGTTGATACACAATCCCTAAGAGCAGGTTCAGATCGCCTCGCAGAAAAGTATCAAACATTTTTATTTTTTCATACGTAGAGCATGACATAGATTAAAGAATTACCTTATAGCTCTTGCAGAATCCATATATATAAAATGGTCTTCTCATCACATCAGCAAACAGCATCTATTGACTAGTAGAAGATCAATTCACATAATGAGCTAGGGCTCTTTCACATTTCATCACTTAACGTAATTGAAAGCAAATACTATTTTCAGGTGTCAAGTACTTGATTCTCACATTCCCAGTGTGCTTGGCTAGAAGGTTGACCAGGAGTGTCCCTGTTTATTACTACCTGCAAAAGCATTTGTAGTATTATATCAGTATCAAGACCCATTAAAAACAAGTATAAGAACATCCTGAACATATACACATTAGGATAAATGAATGTTATTATCAAGGTCTCCCTACGTAGAGCAGTGGGAGAGGTGCAAAATCTAACCAAAGACATGCTTTTCAGCAAAGAGACATATTCAGTGGTTCAAACCCGAGTCCTGACGTCCTGAATCGACGAATATCACCAGCAATAATTTGTCAAAGCCATAAATGGTACATGGGACATAAGCCCGTATAAAAAGGCTGACCCGGTTTGTGGAGATTAGTCCGACTATGGTTGAGAAATTCTCGGATATCAAAAAAAACGTTATCAACTTTTAGCTTAGATAATCTGTAGAACCAGCGCTTGCCTATAGGGTTACCAAATGTTTCTTTTGTTCATCACAGGGTTACCAGGGAACCCTATGTCCCTATCCGCCATGCAATTTCCGCGTTCCTGGTAACCATGATTCATCATAATAGTGGGAGAAGGAACATTAACTTCAGTCTATCCTCTCTTTACTTTTGAACCATAAGTTTTATTATTTACTACTTCAGAAAGAATTTTTGAATACCATCTCCGTCTTCCTGTGGGCCAGAAAGCAGAACAAGCAGCTCTGTAACTATTAATTTTGTTAGGTAAAAAATCCATACTGAACTGAACTGAACCTCAAATTAAATACAATCTATCCCTTGGAATTTTAGCAAAACCCTAACAATTTACCTTAAACCACCTTTGCGCTCAAAATTCATATGCTACAAAGCTACCGAATGAATTTACACTCACCAATTGAAATCTCAGAGCAATATCACTGATTTAAGAGTGATTCATCCACCCAACTTACCTATGATCAGGTTGTGTTCGGGCAAGGAGGCCAACCCAAACGAGTACAGCTATAAGCCAATCTATAGTATAGGTCAGAACTTTGGTACACCATGTCAGAATGCAATAATCATTATACAAATAATTGAGGAGATGATCTAATCTACTTAATCAAGACTCTTCATAAAGATGGTTACCAAAAAAAATAAATGACTACTTCTTAACCACCCCCCAACAAACTGGTCATCCTCATCGCCATTGCCTCGGTAAAAACATATGTATCACAGAACATCAATGTCCTCCAGCCAGATCTCACCAATATCCATTTCCGTCAGATTTGTCAACTATCATCTTTAACAATCTACTACACTGACACAACCACCAAAAATTGCATTTACCAGATTGACCACACATACCAACATGGTCAGGCAACAGCCATACATTATAAATAATCACTAGTGAGACAATATCACCACCACCTTGCACAACCACTTCAAGTTATCCTCAACAATCAAAATAAAATAACTCATTAAGTCTCCTAAAACTTCAATACTGAAGCATATTGCAATAGGCAAGTACTTGATCACCAAATATATCTCCTTCAAATGAAGTTGTTTTAATAGTTAAACAACTAATGACATCCATCTATTTATATTTTTCAATTTGTGACACAATACAATTTATAATTAAGAGCCCAATTACAAGAGCATCCATCAGGTACTGTATATTATTAATATAAGAAGAATCCAATAAATCAAACATTAAACAGAAGGAACTAACCTCGTTCTTTAATTGCATCATAAATTGCAAAACCCTCTGTCTCCATCCCAACCTGAATGATGACTAATTAACCTAAACCCTCATTTATTTAGGGGTAAACATGAAATAACAAAGTACCCTTCAAAATTGAAAATTTTAAGATTGCACGTATTTGTTAGAAGTGTGTGTGTGTGTGTATATATATATATAATAGACGAGTTTGATAATATAAATTACAAGAATTCATGTACATAGTTACCTTCTATACTTAATAATATAGTAATGAAAAAGGGAAAAACAATAAGCAGTTTTGCTCATCACTACAAAATGTGATTCTAGAAAGTACAAAGGAAGAATTATAATTCCTAAAAGTTTACGAGTTAGAAATGAATATTACTTCAATAGTTTGTATGGGCCATAGGCTATTGATCATGCTTCTTTTGGATGTAAGAATATTTATAATTTAAGATCATACAGTTGCCACCCAACATTTGTAAAGGTTCTTTCATCAAGTAAACAAAGTTTCCAATTCTCATCAAGTTCCAAGTGGTGCTAACTCCTCCACTATAAGCCTTCTTTTCATTGATCACCCAGAAATATTTAACACAACCATCAACTGAAAGCGCGACGATAAAAAACACATCGAAGGAAAAGAAAACTTTTTACCAGATACACAACAAAACTCAAAATAACGCTTTCCACTGTAGTCAAATTGAGGCACTAGAATAATATATAACAAGAAAGCCATCAGGCTTTTCTGAAATAGAAGAACATCCCATTTTCAATACAAACCATTGAGTACATACATACTACTAAAACCAGTCCTATCAACAAAGACATCAAGACAGAAAGTAAACCACATGCAATCCCCATCATTAGGTTATGAACAAACATTGGCATGAAACAGATGAATCACTAGTGTGCCACAACGTCTTTTCCTCCACTGGGAACAACAGTCTCGGTCTGTGCATTGCTAGCACTGAACACCTTAGCAATCTTCTCAGTAGGCACCAATGGGAGATAAGAAGAGACCTTGTAACCTTGCTCTGACGTACGCTGAACAGTCTTGTTGTACTTCTCAGAGCAGTAAGCTGCTGTTGGGACAACAACCTGAGCCACCTGAGGGAAGAGTGGAAGCTTATTGAGGGAGTGCCAAGTTGAGGCAGCGTACTGCTCTGCTACTGGTTCGTACTTTGAGTAAAGCCCCTTGGCAGTAGGCTCGTATTCCAAGAACGCAGTTTTAGCAAGTCCTGAGGCAGTTTCCACAACATTGAAACTCTTGACTTCAGAAACCACAGCCCGAGCGACTGCAGGAGCATTCTGAGCAGCGGATAATGCTCGGGATGATAGCTGTTTCACAATAGGTGGCACACGACTGTCCAACTTGTGTACAGATTCATCAACCTGCAAACATGTCAAATAATGCAGCAAATGTAAAACTTCAGTTTCAGAAGAAAGAACATAAAATAAGTTACATGTACATAACTACTTTTGTAGTGTAGGGCAACCAATATACTAGATATACAACCCACCAGAGGTGGGATTAAAAATAAGAACAGATTAAAAACTAGAAACCAACAAAATCATTAGAACATGGAAACAGATTAAAAATAAAATTAGATACAAAAGAATTTAAAGATCACAATATCTAGAGGGAGATTATGTGATATTGGCAATTGATATCATTTAGCAGCTGTGATTCATTAGATACCATAAATACCTTATTATAAGGTAGATTATGTAGTTTCCATTATTAATACTTATTGAACTTCACATCCTTTATTGGAACATAACTTCACTAAAACTATTTGATGTCTTTTCTTTTTTCTTTTTTTCAATAATTGATTTAATCTTTGATATCAACAAAAGACTCTGTGCATGCTATTACTTGTCAGATCAGCTAGAAACACACAGCCTATCAATTATCTTGATTCATTCTCGCACAACAAAGAAATATTCAAAATAAGTTTTTAATAATCAAATAATCATACAATCTACTATTATTTTCTTCAAGTATTCGTGAAATTTCTAAAACCTATTATTAAGGTAATGACAACAAGTACGACGGAAAATACCATGAAGTATGACTCACCTTCCGGTCAACAAACTTGAGAAGTTCACTGGGAACATCATGATACTTATCATAGACAGGGGTAACAACATTCTTAACAGTGCCCTCAACATTCTGAACACCATTCTTCAGGGGACCTGAATTGTCTTTTGCGTAACCATAGACTTTTAAGGCGTACAACACAGCATGGAGCGCTGCCACTTGAACAAATTCGAGGTACTTTAGCCTCTCTTCTTCAGTTTGACCCTTCCAATAACATATTAAAAACCCAAAAATCAATCTTCAATAAAAATTGTCTAGTAACATATCAATATATAGGTTTCTGCGCAAACTTAAATGTGCAACCCTCTTTACACAACAACTAATAAGACATATACAAGTATCATTTTCCATATAAACATACAGAGATTAATTACATAACAAAAATAATCAGTATATTTCAGAATTAGTGTTTTAATTAAATAATAAAATCTTCCTATTCTTCTTTCTCATAAACTCTTCCCTTAATTTTTACTTGAAAACTCTTGAAAACTTTTGCGACGCTAGCTTCTTATTTTTTATTGAAAATCATGTATTACATGATAAATAAAATTAGCAAACATAATTAATAAGTAAAACTCAAAAAGTTTAGTTAATCAATATATATATACTACTACATCCTTGGCTGAATATGCGTTGTCAGCAATGAATTATATTGAGGAAATCATTCAAATCTGAACGAATTAATTCCAATTCGTAATTCAACTATGTCAAATTGTATTTATCCTTCTATCCCAAGAGTAAACTAAATTTCAAGAACAGCCATAACAAATATATCTAATTCGTACATACACACATATAAACATTAAAACATGTATAAACAAAAGTTAGTAATTCATCATCAACATTATTGCCTAATAATAAGGCAAAACTGCAAATTTAAAACCCTAATTCATCAAGAAATATTGGGGATGAAAGAGAAAGAGGGAAATACTTACGATCGGGGGCTGTTGGGTTGAATCTGATTCCGCCATTATCAAAGCTAAGGATTTCGAAGAGCTGAATTGAGATATATAAAGGCTTATGATTCGTTTTTTCTTCTTAATTGGATTTTGTTTATGAATTGGAACTTGAGGGTTTAACGTTTATATATATAGGGAGAGATGGTAGTGTAAATATAAATACTCGGCACGCAATTCGATAAAACGGGCGGTTTGGGTGAGAAACCGTGTCTGATTAGCGTTCTAGATACTTCGGGAAGAAGTTTCCATTGGCAAAAATAACTTTTATCCACGTGCCTTAGGCGCGTGATAAATCGAGTAGGGGAAGGTTGACATGTTTCTGACTTAAAATGGAAGGAAAAAGAATAAAAAATAATGGACAGAAATTCTCCGTTTAATTTTTTCTGTTTTTAAGTTTTTTCATCATTCCAGATAAGATATATGTTGAGTTGTAATTATTTACATATGTCAAAGTGTAATTTAATTTATTAATAGTCCTCTTAACATGTGCCCTTAGGGCACATGCTAATTACGGAAATAAAATGTTGGGCACTGAATTCAAGGGATGAAACTCACTAAAATATAATTTTTAAATACATATAGCCTCACTGAAATATTATTTTAATTATATTTTAGTGGGCATCATCCCTTGAATACAATGTCCAACACTTGTTTCTGTGTTTAGCATGTGCCTTTAAGGGCACATGTTAAGAAAACCCATTTATTAATTGTCCAGATCTGATGTTGGTTCATATACATTTATTTTAGTAGTTTGCTCAAATAATGGGAGTCCTTATTAAAGTAAGGTTGTGTTTTCTTATTTGGTGAGATAAGAAGATCTAATTTAGAAATGAATCGATCAGTCATTAATTGCAATTATAAGGTGATTCTAAAAAGGACTTTCACTCCTAATTGAATTCAAGTGGTCATGACAGCTATAAATACAGCAATAAGCAAGTGTTTGGGGGATAACACAATAACATATAACATAAATAAATAATTTTTACTCCCACGTTAATCTTTGTGTCCACATTTTATATATCTTACAATGATGTGTGTATGTTTATTTGTGTATATTTCGTGAGTTAGCCTGCTATTTTAGTGATTTGGTCAGGTGTACAAAATTTAGCGTTAACATTGGCGCGGTCTGTGGGAATCAAATTTTTATTCTAATGATGAATTAAAAATTATCGATTTACCAAAAAAGAGATCATACACATAAAACTAAATTACTTTATTTTTCTTATTATTAAATTAATATATACATAAACATATATATATATATATATATATATATATATATATATATATATCCGAATCTTAAGCTCACCCCCTTTAGCGACAGATCGGGCTACGATTCGGTCCGTCGTTATAGGTTCGGTCCATCGCTATATGTTGTTTGTCGCTAAAAGTTAAGACGACGGTTCTATATATAGCGACAAACTGAATTGTCGCTGGGTCCGTCACTAAAGGGGGGTGAGCAAGGTATGTTAGATAAGGGTGAGCTTAAGATCCGGATCGTGTATATATATATGTAGGGATTCCATCCATGGTAACCGGTTGTCATGGTCATTATTCTAACAACCCACTTTACAAACCGTTGATCAACTAATTGGAAGGCTTAAATTGAAATATTAATTCTTCATAGCCGCTACAACATGTTGTGCCCGAAAAACATGTTGTAGCGGCTTTTATTTTAATATAAGGGCTCCACATGGTCAAACATGTTGTCAGATTTGTTTAAACAAAAAGAATTTTTAATATTTTAATACACCAACCGCTACATGTTGCAGCGGCTTGGCCTTTTTTTTTAAAGCATTTCCCCCGTTATATTCATTACTCAGCTCAGTTGACAAACTTTAAAAAAAAAATAAAAAAATAAGCCTGGCCGCTACAAGCTGTGTCGGCTTACAATAAAAAAAAAAATTCCCTTCGCCTTTAAAATCACGTTGACGTGGCTCCTTCGAATTATTTCCAAAAATAATTTTTCTTCTCCTGATTCAAACTCGCAACCTCCCGCTTCAAACCCTCATCATATGACCACCCGAGCACTACAGGCCTAACTGTTAATTTCTCGCAAGGATTAGTCTTTATATTAAAACATTACATTTTCCCCAAAATCTATAATAATTTATTTTCTCTTGTATTAATATTTATTTTTATATTAATATTAATAATAAAGTGGGTTTGTTATAATAGTGAAATGTTAATTGATATAAAGTGGGTTGTACTTATTTTATATTGATATAAAGTGGGTCGTTAGAATAGTGACCATGGTAATCGGTTGCCATGGATTGAACAACCGATTTCATTTCCCCCAAAATCGTATTCAGATTTCATGTCCAGCTCGTTAAAAATATTTAAATCCTCAATCCGCATAGGGCCACAGTATATAACTTTTATTTTTTTTCAATCCTCTGTAAACTAAGTGTCGAGAGTATACAAGTCAATTATTTTTATTTTTGGAAACTATATACACAATTACAATTTTAATAATTCTAGTGATACTGTATTTCAATTATAGGGAGTCTAGGAGGAAACTTAAAATTACTCCCTTCATAAGAGTTAAAATGATTTTAATTTTATTTAAAAATATGAAATAAACAAAAAACTAGTACTTTTGGATGTATCATGTATAAACATATATATATATATACATATATATATACAGGGAACCCTTCCATAGCAACCGGTTGCCATGAGAACTGTGCAACAACCCCTTTTTGGACCGTTGATAAATTGAATTGAAGGTGAGATTAGATTTTATATTTGATAAGTTTAAGACAGTTGTTGTGCCTAATTATTTACTGTGCACGGCTTTCTATTTTAATAAGAGAGGCCCACGTAAAATTATATTGGCAAGATAGTTATAAAAATGAATATTTATTATTAAAATAAACTGAATGACAAATTTTGTATTGGCTTACCTTTTTTTTTTTTCCATTTTTCCATTTATATTATATGTCATCACTCAAACTAATAATTAATTTTAAAATGTTAAGTAAGAATTTGACATGTCTTAAGCTTTTTTTTTTTTTTTTTTTTTTTTCTCCATTACATGTCATCTTTCGCAAGTTAAAAGGAATAAAAAATAAATTGAACCCTAGGACCAAGTCATCACAAATTGGAAAATAAAAAAAAATTATTATCTAACTATTCGGCCGCTAAATGATTCGAACTTGCGACCTCAAAATAGCAGCTTCCTAGAAGATATTAAAAGGGCTAAAAGACCAGCCGGTACAGCTTGTAGTGGTTAATGCTCAAGAAGTCAAACTAATGTACTTTTCCCATAGAATCAATGTCAGCTTTTTCTATTCCGATAGAGCTTTATTATTATGTTTGACTACTTATTCACTAGACAGTATTTATAATAATAATAATAATAATAATAATAATAATAATAATAATAATAATAATAATAATAATAATAATAATAATAATGGTAATAAAATAATAAAAAGTACATAAGTCGCTACTGATATATAGCGACTTTATACTCAATTCGTAATAATAATAGAATAATAATAATAATCGAATAATTATAATAAAATAATGAGAAAATATAATTTGGGGGAAATGGAATGTTTTTAACATATATCCAAATCCAAGGTAAAATATGACAGCTAGGCCCGTGGTGCTCGGGTGGTCATATGACGAGTATTTGGAGCTTGAGGTCGCGGATTCGAGTTTGTTTAGCAGCGAAAAAAAATTATTTTAATTTTGTATTCCAAGCCGGTATAGCCTGTACCGACCGAGCGTTTTAATAAAAAATTTAATTTAATTTTTTATTCTAAGCCCATTATATACTGTCTTCTACGTGGCGTGTTTATAAAAAATTTAATTAATTTTTATTTATTCTAGATAGTATACTTTATATCGGTAGAGAAAAGAGACAAGAAAGACCGATATTTGACTACTTTTTCTGCCACAATGCCTCGGGAAAGAACACCTGCTAGAACACAAAGCTAAAAGACAATTTTGGGAAAGACCACCTGCAAGCTCGGTAAACTAAAAAGCTGAGACCCACAACAGTCTCAGTGTTTGAATTTGGTCCGAAATTTATGAGTTTGTACCGGCTTGCATAAGCTTATTTAACCATCTATTGAGAACACACGTTGTTCAAACTAAAGTTCAGTATATAGCTAGATAAAATAAAAATAACAGAGAGTAGAGAGTATTTCGGAGGAGAGGAGCAAAAAACTTCAACAAGTTGAAGCGGCTGGATTCCATTTTGCATATTCTGAAGACACCAAATTATTTGTAAGATATTGTTATTGGTATTTAATATTATTATTTGCAGCATGTAAGATATTGTTGTAGCTGTTGTTGTTATTTGTTATGTTTGTAATAGTTTTTATTTATTGTTATTTGTTCAATTTTTAATAGTTTCTGTTGTTGTTATTATTTTCGTATAATAGTAAAATAATATTATTATATTATATAAATGAAAAAATTTGTTACATTATTTTTCATTTATTGTTTTTGTTGTCATTAATACACTTATACATAATTATTATTTTTGTCATGCATGTTATTACTGTCATTTTGCAACATGGTATTTAGTCATTTTGTCATGCATCATATATACTAATATGGAATTGATGTTGTATTTTTAGGTAAAAGATGGACAGTTGGGAATATGGGCCAATTGATCCAAGTGTTCTTCATGATCAACAAAATCATGTATCAGATGACATATATCATAGGGAAGATAGGGGAAAACTAGGTTCAAGTCAATATACTGATCAAAAATATAATCAGTGGAATTTGACAAAAGAACAAAAAATCCTTTTAGATAAATGGATTTGGAGTATTTAGTTTTCGAGGTGTTGTACACCAAACTGACCTTGGTCTAATATCTGCCCTAGTCGAGAGATGGCGCCCAGAGACTAATACTTTTCATTTAAACTGTGGAGAAATAACAATCACGTTAGAGGATGTTCACTTTATTTTTGGAGTTAATGGTGGTGGGAAAGCCCTTAATTGGGTCCCCTTGTTGTCACCAATTTGAATTATTTTAGGGATTGTTTTGGAGATAAATTAGCCGGAGAATATTTTAGTTCAAAAAAGCGCAGTGCAATTTCATTAGTGTGGTTACACGAACATTTTAATAATTGTCCTGAGAATGCAAGTAAAGATGTTGTAGGGCGACACACAAAGGCCTACATGTTGTGGTTGTGTGGGGAAATATTATTCCCGAATAGGAATAGGAATAGTGTGCACCCAAGATATGTCTTTTATTGCCAACGCAGAAGATTGTGTAACTTACTCTTGGGGCGCGGCAGTGTTAGCATATTTGTATAGATCTTTATATACTGCTACTAGGAAAGGAGTTAAATACATCAATGGTTGTGTAACATTGTTACAAATTTGGGCCTATGAGCGTGTAAATATTGGAAGGCCAAACCCTTGGCCACAATCATCCGTATGGTTACCTAGGGCTTTAGCATGGTCATATTTTGGAGCCCACAGTTACCCTGGTAGGCGTGAAAATCTCCACCACCATTTGTCATTTTATCGAGGGGAGTTAGACATTAAGTCTATGTGGGATGTGGTTTGGCGGCCTTACATGATGTGGGATGATGATATCAGTGGATTTAATTTTGAAGGCAGTTTGTTGGGATCTGGTGGGGTCCCCTTGATCCACTTTGATATTGTGGAATTTCAAATGCCGGACCGTGTGATGAGACAGTTTGGGTTCGTGCAAGGCATACCATCACCCGCCAAAAACCATGATGACCTTAGGAAGGAGAAAAAGTTTAAATTTATTGATGTCGAGGATTGCATGGCCTTGCGAGGGAAATACATTTCGATTTGGGAGGCATACATGGATCATCTCGAATGACAACAATATGAAATTTTTAATTATGTGTCAGTAGATGATTACATGGCCTGGTATAGAAAAATTACACGTTGGAAAATTCACTAACCTCAAGAGATAAGGGACGCCGACAGTTGTGATGAGCCTCGGGCCATTTACAACCAACAACACCTTATTAAAATGGTAGGAAATTATATTCTTCTTTAATTAATCCTGTATTAGAGTAAATACTTAATATTACATTTATTCTTCTTTAATTAATCATGTATTAAAGTAAATACTTAATATTACATTTATTCATATTTAGTGTTATTAATATTTGTTTGTGTTCATCTTACATGACAGGTTAAGAGTGCAAAGTCTTTGCTTGATAAATTTTCAGCACTTACTCAGCTACCTCCCAAGTTGGTTCTGCAAAAACACAATTGGGATTACCAATACAGTCTATACGACTTCGAAGCAAGAGGGAAACAAATACCTCAACAGATGGGTCCCAATATTTTTGCACCACCAACCGAATTCTCTCAATTCAATGAAGGGCTTGGGAAACAAACTGATTATGTTGTACAAGAGAGCTACATACCCACCACACAAGCACGACAGGAGAGCTCCATTCCCACCTCCCAAGCCCACGAGGAGTGTTACATTCCGACCTCTCTTTCTAAGGAGGAGTGTTACGTCCCGACCTCCCAAGCCTATGAGGAGTGTTACATTCCAACCACCTCTGATTTTGCAGGACTTTCTAACGTCATAGGAGATTGTTCACTTAAGGTATATATAATGATGGTTTTAATTTTAGCAAGCTTTGCATTATTTATATTCATATTTTTAAATAAAAATGGCATGCACAATAATAATAATGTACACTTGGGTCTAAATCAGGTACAAGATGCGAGAGATCACATCTCTTATGGACCAAAAGGGTCCATTACCAAAAAACTGAAAGATTGGAAGGAGACATTTATCAATAAACATATGTTTGGAAATGTGGTGGCCTCGGAAATGAATTTATATCCTTTATCACATCCATGGCAGTTATATGTTTTAGACTACAATGCATTGCATTCCTTAGGACCTGGGAATTGGATTTTTGAGAATGTCCTCGATGCTTATATGTTGTTGCTACAAGACTGGGAGGAATACTACAGGTCGCGGGGAATACAAAGGTGGGCCAAATTTGGTTTCATAAATTCATTCTTCATGCATCTTGGGTGTAGCTATGTGCCCATAATCAAGAGATTCATGCATGGAGTTTTTGTCATCCAGATGTGAACCAAGATGTTGGCCCACCTTTACACGTAATGCCAATACATATTCATGCCGGGTGTGTAGTACACATCAACGCCATTTTGTCTTGTTTCTATTTGGAGTCAAGATTGGTTGGTTACGATAATTGACCGCATCTACAATGATACCAAACATATGAAGTTACAGAAATGTATGCGAGAATTCGTTAAAGTTGTGGTATGTGTAGTTTTAAAATATTTTAATTTTATAATGTCCTTTAATATTAAAAATTCATTAACCAACTACTTTTATGCGACGCGTATGTACATTTGATACCATTTTGTTTCATGAAATGGTAATCCTATGCGTCGCGGGCTCAAAACAGTAATTCTACCGCAAGTGCACCAGTAAAGATTCGACCGAAACAACACAACGACTTAGATTGTGGCATTTTTGTATGCAAGTATGTTGACTCATTCGTTAAGGCCAATAGTGATATTTGCCTAGAGAAGTGGTCATTGGAAGATGTCACGGTATTTTTCGTTATCAAGATCGCATTGGGAGCTCTACAAGAAATCCACAAGATTACTTAGAGCCCGAGATATAAAACTTGTCCAAATTATCTAATGTACATATTAATTAATAAGAATATCTATTTGGTTGAATCTGTATGGATGTTATTATTCATCTAGTTATTAATAATCACACTATTTATATTAATATTAAAAATAATGTTTCATATTATTTACACATACTCAAATAATAATTAAAATAAATATAAAAATAAATATATGTGTAATAATAAAATAAATTACTATAATCTAAATCCATTTAAATTCCACTCAACCAATTTAATTATAAAATTACTAATAATAATAATGCAAGATTTATAATGATCACTTTATATTTTATTAAAGAATGATATTTATTTTTATATTAATAATGGTATTTATTTTTTATATTAATATTCCTTTTATTGATAGTATTACAAAAATAAGAAAAAACATTAAAGGGATAATATTAAATATTTTGATTAACTTATTTCTATTTTAACAAAACCTAATTAATAATATAGATTTATATAAAAATAAATCGTAATATAATAATATATAGATTTTGGGGATCTTCAAGTTTTACTATAAAGATATATCCTTGGTTGAAATTAGCATTACTAGCCCATGGTGCTCGGGTGGTCATATATTGAGGATTGATGTTTGAGGTTCATGAGTTCGAATCATTTAGAAATGAATAGTTAGGTAGCTTAATTTTTTTTTATTCCCATTTGTGAAACTTGGTCCAAATGGGTTCAATTTATTTTTTATTCCCTTTTAACTTCTTTGAGTGATGACATATAATGGAGAAAGGAAAAAAAAGATAAAAAGGTGGTAAATGTACAAAATTTGTCTTAAACAGAACATTTTAAAATTAATTATTAGTGAAAGTGATGACATATAATGGAGAAATGCAAAAAAAAAAAAGGTGCCAAGTACAATGTTTGTCTTGGTAGGATTATTTTAATAATAAATATTTATTTTTATAACTATATCGACAATATAATTTTACGTGGGCCTCTCTTATTAAAATAGAAGCTTTAAGACAGTAAATAATTAGGCACAACAACTTTGTCTTGGCTTATCAAATATAAAATCTAATCTCAAACCTTCAATTCAATTTATCAACGATCTAAAAGGGGGTTGTTGCACAGTTCAGCCTCATGGCAACCTATTTGCTATGGAAGGATTCTATATATATATATATATATATATATATATATATATATATATATATATATATATAATGGCTATAAACTATTTTCATAATTTTCACAATTTTAGTAAGTGAATCTTCTAGTTTGTAAGAGGAAGAGAGGACTATTAATTATAAAACCCTAGTCCCTCTTATGCATGTATGTGTATAGTCTCTTTCGTTTTTACTTAAAACTAACTATCAACTATTGAATATATTGCAAGACTTGTCTTATTCAAACCTTTTAGGGAAAATGTAATGTTTTAATATAAAAACTAATCCTTGCGAGAAGTTAACAGCTAGGCTCGTGGTGCTTGTGTGGTCATATGATGAGAGTTTGAAATGGGAAGTTGCAAGTTTGAATTAGGGGAGGAACAAATTTTTGAAAATAATTCGAAGGAGCCACGCCAACCCGACCGTTTAAAGGCCAATGGAATTTTTTTTAATTTTTTATTGTAAGCCGGCACAACTACAAGCTGTGTCGGGCTTATTTTTTTTACCCTTTATTATTATTATTATTATTATTATTATTATTATTATTATTATTATTATTATATTACTATAATATAATATTATTATTATTATTTCCCCCGACCGCTACAACCTGTAGCAGCTTCTCTTATTATTATTATTATTATTATTATTATTATTATATTTATTATTATTATTTATAATTTGTATACTCACTTTATGTTGAAAAAGTTAAGTATCTTTTAAGAAAAAAGGGACAATTAATAATAATAATAATAATAATAATATAAATTATTAATATTAATAAGAATAATATTAATATAAATATTATTAATATTAATATTTTAAAATATTAATATAATAGTATTAAAAATATTAATATAATAATATTACAAACTAATATGAATAGTGTCAATAGCATTATTACATGAGTTTGCTTTGAGACAATTAAAATGAAACATGTCCTTTTAATTGTCTCGGCCACAAGTCATGTTGATATCTAAATACGACTTTTTAGTTGCTCCCAACAACCAAATTGACATGGTTGTGGTCCCATATATATATATATATATATATATATATATATATATATATATATATGGGTTCCATCCATGACAATCGATTGCCATGAACACTATTCTAACAACCCACTTTTGGATCGTTGATCAACTTATTGGAAAACTTAGATTGAAATATAAAATATACCCAGCCGCTACAATATGTTGTGCCTAAAAAACATGTTGTACTGGCTTTTATTTTAATATTAGGGCCCCACATGGTCAATATGTTGTCAATTTGGTTAAACAAAATGAATTTTTAATATTAAAAAATACCAACCGGCACAGCTTGCACTGGCTGTGTTTTTTTTTTACACATTTCCCCCCATTATATAGTTATGACTCAGCACATTAGGTAAACTTAAAAAAAATATAAATAATGCCCAACCGGTACAGCTTGTACCGGTTGTGCCTTTTTTTTACGCATTTCCCCCATTATATAGTCATGACTCAGCACATTAGGTAAACTTAAAAAAATATATAAATAATGCCCAACCTAAGATAAATGACTTGTGGCCAGTGCCTCTTCTTCTTTTTTTTTACGATTTCATTATTATATAGTCATGACTCAGCATGTAAGACCCCAACTTTTATGAATAAAGATAATTTTTCTATGAATATCATTTTTGAATATTATGAAATAAATTTGATATTATGTTATAGTTGTGGGTAGTATTTGAAAATTTTGCAAAGTATGCAAGTTGTTATAAATATTCGATTGGTCGAGAAATATTCTTTTTGTCGGGGAATATTCGTACGATGGCACAATCATTGGTGGACCCACAACGGAAGAATTGTCGTATTTAGAAAATGACAAAAAATATTTTTATGAAAATAACGGCGGAAGTGTTTCCATTAAAACTGTTGAACTACCCTTAGTAGTAAAAGTAATGCGATGTCTGGCGTGGTTGCATAGTAGCACATGGTATTGGTTATTGATGCTTACGTAAGAAGTCACTCAATTATACTCAATTATTGCTACAATAATTGGTGCATTATATCTCTCATATTATTGATTCAATTATTGTCACAGTATCATGTGCATAATATGTAATTTTATTAAATCAATAATTGAGACGACAAAGTTATTCATATTATTAAATTGCAATATTTATAATGTCTAGAAGTTCTGTCAAGGAGAGGTTAGATAATCTAATTGCGCGCCAATAGGGAGAAATTCTTATCGAAAAGCCCACTCTTTCCTGGGAACAACCTGGTTGTTAAATATTGTGAGTTATAATATTAATGATGATTAAGTTCGTGTTGATTAAAGATGAATTTGATAGTTTCATTGTGTTGGGATTATTTGTGATAATTGATGTCTGGAGGTTATATTGTTCAATCGGGTATTTGGGACACTTTTCATGTCAGAGTTACTATTTACGAGTTACTATTTATGAGTTACTATTCATGAGTTACTATTCATGAGTTACTATTCACCCAGTTACTATTCACTCTATTATTGTGCATTCGGGTATTTGGGTACAATATTATTCCATGAGGAGATGTGCTAATTTTTGAATAGTTGGTTGAAGTTATATTAGTGAATCATTATGGACCCATTGGTGGAAAGTTATAATAGTGAATCAATATGGATCATTTGGTTTAAAGTTTCAATAGTAAATCGGTATGGACCGTTGCTTTAAGTTTTAATAGTAAATCGATCCGGATCGTTCGTTTAAAAGTAAATCGATCCGGACCGTTCATGAATTGAATTCTTATTCAATTCATTCTTCTATAAATAGAAGCTCATTCCTTCATTATTTCTTATTGAATTCACTTTGAAACTCTAGAGAGAGAAATTATAGAGAGAAAAAGAAGAAGAGTATTCTACTACTTCACTACTTCTATATCCAGTTTCTTTTACTAGAATTGGTGTTATTCTTTCTTATTCATGAAGAGAACTTACATTATTCCATTCTTTATTATTACATTGGAATAACTTGTAAAAGTGGCATACCCTAAACATAACTTTTGTAGACATGGCATACCCTATACTTGGTGAAATCCTTATGTTATTCCATTCTTATTTATTACATTGGAATAACTTTGTATCTGTGACATACCCTATACTTGGTGAAATCCTTATGTTATTCCATTCTTTATTATTACATTGGAATAACTTTTGTATGCATGGGTTTTACCTATACTTGGTGGAATGACCGTATATACGGTTTACCCAATACTTGGTGATCTTCTTACGTTATTCCATTCTTTATTATTATGTTGGAATAACTTGCTTTATCTAAATACCGCATACTTGGTGAAATTCTTTTATTATTTCGTTCTTTATTATTCGTGATTGTGAATTTTTACGACTGGTTCCATATTTATTATTCCGCATTTATTATTACATTTGGGAATAACACATCTACGCGGTCTCTATCGCATGCATGGTGAATCCTTCGTTATTCCATTCTTTATTATTACATTGGAATAACTCGCATACATGTGGATTGCCACATGCATGGTGAATGATCTTTTGTATTTATTCCTTATTAAAATGTGGAAATGATCTCAGATATCGTGGATTACCGCATGGGCGGTGAAAATCCATTGCGATTTCATATATTCTTTATTATACTCAGTTTAGTTAAAGTTTTGACTTGATACTCCATGAAATTAGTGGAATATCCTTGATATTTGCGCTTCATCCAGTATCTTTTCATGGAAATATTCTTCTGAGAATTCTTGACTTTTACTTTACAAAGAAGTATCATGTTGACAATTTGGATATTATTAGTTTCTGGATAAATTAATTCTTGAACTTGTTTTATTGAATTCCTATAACATTGTCATCATCCTCATGTTTATATTATGTTGAAAGTCATCTTTGGCTTACGTGCATAGATGGACTTAGTATGATTATGACAAGGGATCATTCGGTATAATCATGAACTGTGATGTTATAAGTGATGTGGTAAAAGTCCTCAGTGGCCTGCAATGCATTGATGGATAGTTTTTGGTATGATTATGACCAGAGATTATTCGGTATAATCATGACCGTGGATGATTTAATAAATATCCTTGGCTCTTAGTACAGGGATGATTAGAATATGTGGTTTATTTATTAAGCTGAGTCTCAGCTATAAAAGTTGATAAAAACATTTT